>CM073574.1:142536356-143736356 GCA_037074715.1 Magnolia kwangsiensis | reverse complement strand
GTGTAGGTTTAGGTTTAGGGATTTGAGAACACATTTCTGTTTTAGGTTTAGGTTTTAGGTAGGTTATTGGTTATAGCTGTAGGGAATTGAGAATCGGTTAAGGCTTAGGTTTTGGATTAAGGTTATAGGTAGGTTATATGTTATAGGTTTAGGGATTTGAGAATAGGTTAAGGTTTAGGTTTAGGAAATCGGGTTTGGGTTCGGGATCGGGTTTTGTTTTGGATTTTCAAGTTTAGGTTTAGGTTTATGTTAGGTAGTTGAGAATAGGATTAGGTGTAGGTTGAGGTTTAGAGATTTGAGAATAGGTTAAGGCTTAGGTTTTAGGTTAAGGTTATAGGTAGGTTATAGGTTATAGGTTTTGGGATTTGAGCATAGGTTAAGGTTTAGGTTTAGGAAATCGGGTTTGGGTTCGGGATCGAGTTTTTCTATGGGTTTTCAAGTTTAGGTTTAGGTTCAGGTTAGGTAGTTGAGAATAGGATTAGGTGTAAGTTTAGGTTTAGGGATTTGAGAATAGGTTAAGTTTTAGGTTTTAGGTTAAGTTTATGGGTAGGTTATAAGTTGTAAGTTTAGTGATTTGAGAATATGTTAAGGTTTAGGTTTAGGAAATCGGGTTTGGGTTCAGGATCGGGTTTTGCTTTGGGTTTTCAAGTTTAGGTTTAGATTTAGGTTAGGTAGTTGAGAATAGGTTTATGTGTTGGTTTAGGTTTGGGGATTTGAGAATAGGTTAAGGTTTAGGTTTTAGGTTAATGTTATAGGTAGGTTATAGGTTTAGGGATTTGAGAATTGGTTAAGGTTTATGTTTAGGAAATCAGGTTTGGGTTCGGGATCGGGTTTTGCTTTGAGTTTTCAAGTTTAGGTTAGGTAGTTGAGAATAAGATTAGGTGTAGGTTTAGGTTTAGGGATTTGAGAATAGGTTATGGTTTAAGTTTTAGGTTAAGGTAATAGGTAGGTTATAGGTTATAGGTTCAGGGATTTGAGAATAGGTTAAGGTTTAGGTTTAGGAAATCGGTTTTGGGTTCGGGATCGGGTTTTGCTATGGGTTTTTAAGTTTAGGTTTAGGCTTAGGTTAAGTAGTAGTGAATAGGATTAGGTGTAGGTTTAGGTTTAGGGATTTGAGAATAGGTTAAGGTTTAGGTTTTAGGTTAAGTTTATAGGTAGGTTATAAGTTGTAAGTTTAGTGATTTGAGAATAGGTTAAGGTTTAGGTTTAGGAAATCGGGTTTGGGTTCGGGATCGGGTTCTGCCTTGGGTTTTCAAGTTTAGTTTTAGGTTTAGGTTAGGTAGTTGAGAATAGGATTAGGTGTAGGTTTAGGTTTGGGGATTTGAGAATAGGTTAAGGTTTAGGTTTTAGGTTAAGGTTATAGGTAGGTTATAGGTTTAGGGATTTGAGAATTGGTTAAGGTTTAGGTTTAGGAAATGAAGTTTGGGTTCGGGATCGGGTTTCGCTTTGGGTTTTCAAGTTTAGGTTAGGTAGTTGAGAATAAGATTAGGTGTAGGTTTAGGTTTAGGGATTTGAGAATAGGTTAAGGTTTAGGTTTTAGGTTAAGTTTGTAGGTTTAGGGATTTGAGAATAGGTTAAGGTTTAGGTTTTAGGTTAAGGTTATAGGTTTAGGGATTTGAGAATAGGTTAAGGTTTAGGTTTAGGAAATCGGGTTTGGGTTGGGGATCGGGTTTTGCTTTGGGTTTTCAAGTTTAGGTTTAGGTTTAGGTTTGGTAGTTGAGAATAGGATTAGGTGTAGGTTGAGGTTTAGGGATTTGAGAATAGGTTAAGGATTAAGTTTTAGGTTAAGGTTATAGGTATGTTATAGGTTATAGGTTTCGGGATTTGAGAATAGGTTAAGGTTTAGGTTCAGGAAATCGGGTTTGGGTTCGGGATCGGGTTTTGCTTTAAGTTTTCAAGTTTAGGTTTAGGTTTAGGTTAGGTAGTTGAGAATAGGATTAGGTGTAGGTTTAGGTTTAGGGATTTGAGAATAGGTTGAGGTTTTGGTTTTAGGCTAAGTTTATAGGTAGGTTATAGGTTATAAGTTTAGTGATTTGAGAATAGGTTAAGGTTTAGGTTTAGGAAATCGGGTTTGGGTTCGGGATCGGGTTTTGCTTTGGGTTTTTAAGTTTAGGTTTAGGTTTAGGTTAGGTAGTTGAGAGTAGGATTAGGTGTAGGTTTAGGTTTGGGGATTTGAGAATAGGTTAAGGTTATAGGTAGGTTATAGGTTTAGGGATTTGAGAATTGGTTAAGGTTTAGGTTTAGGAAATCAAGTTTGGGTCCGGGATCGGGTTTTGCTTTGGGTTTTCAAGTTTAGGTTAGGTAGTTGAGAATAAGATTAGGTGTAGATTTAGGTTTAGGGATTTGAGAATAGGTTAAGGTTTAGGTTTTACGTTAAGGTTATAAGTATGTTATATGCTATTGGTTTACAGATTTGAGAATAGGTTAAGGTTTAGGTTTAGGAAATCGGGTTTGGGTTCGAGATCGAGTTTTGCTTTGGGTTTTCAAGTTTAGGTTTAGGTTTAGGTTAGGTAGTTGAGTATATGATTAGGTGTAGGTTTAGGTTTAGGGATTTGAGAACACATTTAGGTTTTAGGTTTAGGTTTTAGGTAGGTTATAGGTTATAGCTGTAGGGAATTGAGAATAGGTTAAGGTTATAGGTAGGTTATAGGTTATAGGTTTAGGGATTTGAGAATTGGTTATAGGTTTAGGGATTTAAGAATAGGTTAATGCTTATGCTTTAGGTTAAGGTTATAGGTAGGTTTTATGGTATAGGTTTAGGGATTTGAGAATAGGTTAATGTTTAGGTTTACGAAATCGGGTTTGGGTTCGGGATCGGGTTTTGTTTTGGGTTTTTAAGTTTAGGTTTAGGTTTAGGTTAGGTAGTTGAGAATAGGATTAGGTGAAGGTTGAGGTTTAGGGATTTGAGAATAGGTTAAGGCTTAGGTTTTAGGTTAAGTTTATAGGTAGGTTATAGGTTATAGGTTTAGGGATTTGAGAATAGGTTAAAGTTTTGGTTTAGGAAATCGGGATTCGGGATCGGGTTTTGCTTTGAGTTTTCAAGTTTTGGTTTAGGTTTAGGTTAGGTAGTTGAGAGGAGGATTAGGTGTAGGTTTAGGTTTAGGGATTTGAGAATAGGTTAAGTTTTAGATTTTAGGCTAAGTTTATAGGTAGGTTATAGGTTATAGGTTTAGGGATTTGAGAATAGGTCAAGGTTTAGGCTTAGGAAATTAGGTTTGGGTTCGGGATCGGGTTCTAATTTGGGTTTTCAAGTTTAGGTTAGATAGTTGAGAATAAGATGAGGTGTAGGTTTAGGTTTAGGGATTTGAGATTAGGTTAAGGGTTAGGTTTTAGGTTAAGGTTATAGGTAGGTTATAGGTTATTGGTTTAGGGATTTGAGAATAGGTTAAGGTTTAGGTTTAGGAAATCGGGTTTGGGTTCGTGATCGAGTTTTGCTTTCGGTTTTCAAGTTTAGGTTTAAGTTTAGGTTAGGTAGTTGAGAATATGATTAGGTGTAGGTTTAGGTTTAGGGATTTGAGAACACATTTCTGTTTTAGGTTTAGATTTTAGGTAGGTTATTGGTTATAGCTGTAGGGAATTGAGAATCGATTAAGGCTTAGGTTTTGGATTAAGGTTATAGGTAGGTTATATGTTATAGGTTTAGGGATTTGAGAATAGGTTAAGGTTTAGGTTTAGGAAATCGGGTTTGGGTTCGGGATCGGGTTTTGTTTTGGATTTTCAAGTTTAGGTTTAGGTTTATGTTAGGTAGATGAGATTAGGATTAGGTGTTGGTTGAGGTTTAGAGATTTGAGAATAGGTTAAGTCTTAGGTTTTAGGTTAAGGTTATAGGTAGGTTATAGGTTATAGGTTTCGGGATTTGAGAATAGGTTAAGGTTTAGGATTAGGAAATCGGGTTTGGGTTCAGGATCGAGTTTTTCTATGGGTTTTCAAGTTTAGGTTTAGGTTCAGGTTAGGTAGTTGAGAATAGGATTAGGTGTAGGTTTAGGTTTAGGGATTTGAGAATAGTTTAAGTTTTAGGTTTTAGGTTAAGTTTATGGGTAGGTTATAAGTTGTAAGTTTAGTGATTTGAGAATATGGTAAGGTTTAGGTTTAGGAAATCGGGTTTGGGTTCGGGATCGGGTTTTGCTTTGGGTTTTCAAGTTTAGGTTTAGATTTAGGTTAGGTAGTTGAGAATAGGTTTATGTGTTGGTTTAGGTTTGGGGATTTGAGAATAGGTTAAGGTTTAGGTTTTAGGTTAAGGTTATAGGTAGGTTATAGGTTTAGGGATTTGAGAATTGGTTAAGGTTCATGTTTAGGAAATCAGGTTTGGGTTCGGGATCGGGTTTTGCTTTGAGTTTTCAAGTTTAGGTTAGGTAGTTGAGAATAAGATTAGGTGTAGGTTTAGGTTTAGGGATTTGAGAATAGGTTATGGTTTAAGTTTTAGGTTAAGGTAATAGGTAGGTTATAGGTTATAGGTTTAGGGATTTGAGAATAGGTTAAGGTTTAGGTTTAGGAAATCGGTTTTGGGTTCGGGATCGGGTTTTGCTTTGGGTTTTTAAGTTTAGGTTTAGGCTTAGGTTAAGTAGTAGTGAATAGGATTAGGTGTAGGTTTAGGTTTAGGGATTTGAGAATAGGTTAAGGTTTAGGTTTTAGGTTAAGTTTGTAGGTTTAGGGATTTGAGAATAGGTTAAGGTTTAGGTTTTAGGTTAAGGTTATAGGTTTAGGGATTTGAGAATAGGTTAAGGTTTAGGTTTAGGAAATCGGGTTTGGGTTGGGGATCGGGTTTTTCTTTGGGTTTTCAAGTTTAGGTTTAGGTTTAGGTTTGGTAGTTGAGAATAGGATTAGGTGTAGGTTGAGGTTTAGGGATTTGAAAATAGGTTAAGGATTAGGTTTTAGGTTGAGGTTATAGGTATGTTATAGGTTATAGGTTTCGGGATTTGAGAATAGGATAAGGTTTAGGTTTAGGAAATCGGGTTTGGGTTCGGGATCGGGTTTTGCTTTAAGTTTTCAAGTTTAGGTTTAGGTTTAGGATAGGTAGTTGAGAATAGGATTAGGTGTAGGTTTAGGTTTAGGGATTTGAGAATAGGTTAAGGTTTTGGTTTTAGGCTAAGTTTATAGGTAGGTTATATGTTATAAGTTTAGTGATTTGAGAATAGGTTAAGGTTTAGGTTTAGGAAATCGGGTTTGGGTTCGGGATCGGGTTTTGCTTTGGGTTTTTAAGTTTATGTTTAGGTTTAGGTTAGGTAGTTGAGAGTAGGATTAGGTGTAGGTTTAGGTTTGGGGATTTGAGAATAGGTTAAGGTTATAGGTAGGTTATAGGTTTAGGGATTTGAGAATTGGTTAAGGTTTAGGTTTAGGAAATCAAGTTTGGGTCCGGGATCGGGTTTTGCTTTGGGTTTTCAAGTTTAGGTTAGATAGTTGAGAATAAGATTAGGTGTAGATTTAGGTTTAGGGATTTGAGAATAGGTTAAGGTTTAGGTTTTACGTTAAGGTTATAGGTATGTTATATGTTATTGGTTTACAGATTTGAGAATAGGTTAAGGTTTAGGTTTAGGAAATCGGGTTTGTGTTCGAGATCGAGTTTTGCTTTGGGTTTTCAAGTTTAGTTTTAGGTTTAGGTTAGGTAGTTGAGTATATGATTAGGTGTAGGTTTAGGTTTAGGGATTTGAGAACACATTTAGGTTTTAGGTTTAGGTTTTAGGTAGGTTATAGGTTATAGCTGTAGGGAATTGAGAATAGGTTAAGGTTATAGGTAGGTTATAGGTTATAGGTTTAGGGATTTGAGAATAGGTTATAGGTTTAGGGATTTAAGAATAGGTTAATGCTTATGCTTTTGGTTAAGGTTATAGGTAGGTTTTATGTTATAGGTTTAGGGATTTGAGAATAGGATAATGTTTAGGTTCACAAAATCGGGTTTGGGTTCGGGATCGGGTTTTGTTTTGGGTTTTTAAGTTTAGGTTTAGGTTTAGGTTAAGTAGTTGAGAATAGGATTAGGTGAAGGTTGAGGTTTAGGGATTTGAGAATAGGTTAAGGCTTAGGTTTTAGGTTGAGTTTATAGGTAGGTAAGAGGTTATAGGTTTAGGGATTTGAGAATAGGTTAAAGTTTTGGTTTAGAAAATCGGGATTGGGTTCGGGATCGGGTTTTTCTTTGTGTTTTCAAGTTTTGGTTTAGGTTTAGGTTAGGTAGTTGAGAGTAGGATTAGGTGTAGGGTTAGGTTTAGGGATTTAAGAATAGGTTAAGTTTTAGGTTTTAGGCTAAGTTTATAGGTAGGTTATAGGTTATAGGTTTAGGGATTTGAGAATAGGTTAAGGTTTAGGCTTAGGAAATTAGGTTTGGGTTCGGGATCGGGTTCTAATTTGGGTTTTCAAGTTTAAGTTAGGTAGTTGAGAATAAGATTAGGTGTAGGTTTAGGTTTAGGGATTTGAGAATAGGTTAAGGTTTAGGTTTTAGGTTAAGGTTATAGGTAGGTTATAGGTTATAGGTTTAGGGATTTGAGAATAGGTTAAGGTTAAGGTTTAGGAAATCGGGTTTGGGTTCGGGATCGGGTTTTGCTTTGGGTTTTCAAGTTTAGGTTTAGGTTTAAGTTAAGTTGTTGAGAATAGGATTTGGTGTAGGTTTAGGTTTAGGGATTTGAGAATATGTTAAGGTTTAGGTTTTAGGCTTAGTTTATAGGTAAGTTATAGGTTATAAGTTTAGTGATTTGAGAATAGGTTAAAGTTTAGGTTTAGGAAATCATGTTTGGGTTCGGGATCGGGTTTTGCTTTGTGTTTTCAAGTTTAGGTTTAGGTATAGGTTAGGTAGTTGAGAATAGGATTAAGTGTAGGTTTAGGATTTGGGATTTGAGAACACATTTAGGTTTTAGGTAGGTTACAGGTTATAAGTGTAGGGAATGGAGAATAGGTTAAGGATTAAGTTTTAGGTTAAGGTTATAGGTAGGTCATAGGTTATCGGTTTAGGGAATTGAGAATAGGTTAAGGTTAAGGTTTAGAAAATTGAGTTTGGGTTCGGGATCGGGTTTTGCTTTGGGTTTTCAAGTTTAGGTTTAGGTTTTGGTTTGGTAGTTGAGAATAGGATTAGGTGTATGTTGAGGTTTAGGGATTTGAGAATAGGTTAAGGCTTAGGTTTAACGTTAAGGTTATAGGTAGGTTATCGGTTATAAGTTTAGGGATTTGATAATAGGTTAAGGTTTAGGTTTCAGAAATCGGGTTTGGGTTCGGGATTGGGTTTTTCTTTGGGTTTTCAAGTTTATGTTTAGGTTTAGGTTAGGTAGTTGAGAATAAGATTAGGTGTAGGTTTAGGTTTAGGGATTTAAGAACACATTTAGATTTTAGGTTAAGATTTTAGGTAGGTTATAGGTTATAGCGGTAGAGAATTGAGAATAGGTTAAGGTTTAGGTTTTAGGTTAAGGTTATACGTAGGTTATATGTTATAGGTTTAGGGATTTGAAAATAGGTAAAGGTTTAGGTTTAGGAAATCGGGTCTGGGTTCGGGATCGAATTTTTCTTTGGGTTTTCAAGTTTAGGTTTAGGTTTAGGTTTAGGTTAGGTAGTTGAGAATAGGATTAGGTGTAGGTTTAGGTTTAGGAATTTGAGAACACATTTAGGTTTTAGGTTAAGGTTTTTGGTAGGTTATAGGTTATAGCTGTAGGGAATTGAGAATAGGTTAAGGTTTAGGTTTTAGGTTAAGGTTATAGGTAGGTTATAGGTTATAGGTTTAGGGATTTGAGAATAGGTTAAAGTTTAGGTTTATGAAATTGGGTTTGGGTTTGGGATCGGGTTTTTCTTTGGGTTTTCAAGTTTAGGTTTAGGTTTAGGTTAGGTAGTTGAGAATAGGATTTGGTGTAGGTTGAGGTTTAGGGATTTGAGAATAGGTTAAGGCTTAGGTTTTAGGTTAAGGTTATAGGTAGGTTATAGGTTATAGGTTTAGGGATTTGAGAATAGGTTAAGGTTTAGGTTTAGGAAATCGGGTTTGGGTTCAGGATCGGGTTTTGCTTTGGGTTTTAAAGTTTAGGTTTAGGTTTAGGTTAGGTAGTTGAGAATAGGATTAGGTGTAGGTTTAGGTTTAGGGATTTGTGAATAGGTTAAGGTTTAGGTTTTAGAGTAAGTTTATAGGTAGGTTATAGGTTATAAGTTTAGTGATTTGAAATTAGGTTAAGGTTTAGGTTTAGGAAATCGGGTTTGGGTTCGGGATCGGGTTTTTCTTTGGGTTTTCAAGTTTAGGTTTAGGTTTAGGTTAGGTAGTTGATAATAGGATTAGGCGTAGGTTTAGGTTTGGGGATTTGAGAATAGGTTAAGGTTTAGGTTTTAGGTTAAGGTTATAGGTAGTTTATAGGTTTAGGCATTTGAGAATTGGTTAAGGTTTAGGTTTAGGAAATCAGTTTTAGGTTCAGGTTTGGTTTTTACTTTGGGTTTTCAAGTTTAGGTTAGGTAGTTGAGAATAAGATTAGGTTTAGGTTTAGGATTAGGGATTTGAGAATAGGTTAAGGTTTAGGTTTTAGGTAGGTTATACGTTATAGGTGTAGGGATTTGAGAATAGGTTAAGGTTTAGGTTTAGGAAATCGGGTTTGGGTTCGAGATCGAGTTTTTCTTTGGGTTTTCGAGTTTAGGTTTAAGTTTAGGTTAGGTAGTTGAGAATAGGATTAGGTGTAGGTTTAGGTTTAGGGATTTAAGAACACATTTAGGTTTTAGGTTTAGGTTTTAGGTAGGTTATAGCTGTAGGGAATTGAGAATAGGTTACGGCTTAGGTTTTAGGTAAAGGTTATAGGTAGGTTATATGTTATAGGTTTAGGGATTTGAGAATAGGTTAAGGTTTAGGTTTAGGAAATCGGGTTTGGGTTCGGGATCGGCTTTTGCTTTGGGTTTTCAAGTTTAGGTTTAGGTTTAGGTTAGGTAGTTGAGAATAGGATTAGGTGTAGGTTTAGGTTTAGGGATTTTAGAATAGGTTAAGGTTTAGGTTTTAGGCTAAGTTTATAGGTAGGTTATAGGTTATAGGTTTAGAGATTTGAGAATAGGTTAAGGTTTAGGTTTAGGAAATTGGGTTTGGGTTCGGGATCGGGTTTTGCTTAGGGTTTTCAAGTTCAGGTAGGTAGTTGAGAATAAGATTAGGTGTAGGTTTAGGTTTAGGGATTTGAGAATAGGTTAAGGTTTAGGTTTTAGGTTAAGGTTATATGTTGGTTATAGGTTATAGGTTTAGGAATTTGAGAATAGGTTAAGGTTAAGGTTTAGGAAATCGGGTTTGGGTTTGGGATCGGGTTTTGCTTTGGGTTTTCAAGTTTAGGTTTAGGTTAAGGTTAGGTAGTTGAGAATAGGATTAGGTGTAGGTTTAGGTTTAAGGATTTGAGAATAGGTTAAGGTTTAGGTTTTAGGCTAAGTTATAGGCAAGTTATAGGTTATAAGTTTAGTGATTTGAGAATAGGTTAAGGTTTAGGTTTAGGAAATCGTGTTTGGGTTCGGGATCGGGTTTTGTTTTGGGTTTTCATTTTTAGGTTTAGGTATAGGTTAGGTAGTTGAGAATAGGATTAGGTGTAGGTTTAGGATTAGGGATTTGAGAACACATTTAGGTTTTAGGTAGGTTATAGGTTATAACTGTAGGGAATTGAGAATAGGTTAAGGCTTAAGTTTTAGGTTAAGGTTATAGATAGGTCATAGGTTATTGGTTTAGGGAATTGAGAATAGGTTAAGGTTAAGGTTTAGGAAATTGGGTTTGGGTTCGGGATTGGGTTTTGCTTTGGGTTTTCAAGTTTATGTTTAGGTTTAGGTTAGGTAGTTGAGAATAGGATTAGGTGTAGGTTGAGGTTTTGGTTTTAGGTTAAGGTTATAGGTAGGTTATAGGTTATAGGTTTAGGGATTTGATAATAGGTTAAGGTTTAGGTTTCGAAAATCGGGTTTGTGTTCAGGATTGGGTTTTGCTTTGGGTTTTCAAGTTTATGTTTAGGTTTAGGTTAGGTAGTTAAGAATAAGATTAGGTGAAGGTTTACGTTTAGGGATTTGGGAACACAATTAGGTTTTAGGTTAAGATTTTAGGTAGGCTATAGGTTATAGCGGTAGGGAATTGAGCATAGGTTAAGGTTTTGGTTTCAGGTTAAGGTTATAGGTAGGTTATATGTTATAGGTTTAGGGATTTGAGAATAGGTTAAGGTTTAGGTTTAGGAAATCGGGTCTGGGTTCGGGATCGGGTTTTGCTTTGGGTTTTCAAGTTTAGGTTTAGGTTTAGGTTTAGGTTAGGTAGTTGAGAATGGGATTAGGTGTAGGTTTAGGTTTAGGGATTTGAGAACACATTTAGGTTTTAGGTTAAGGTTTTAGGTAGGTTATAGGTTATAGCTGTAGGGAATTGAAAATAGGTTAAGGTTTAGGTTTTAGGTTAAGGTTATAGGTAGGTTATAGGTTATAGGTTTAGGGATTTGAGAATAGGCTAAGGTTTAGGTTTCGAAAATCGTGTTTGGGTTCGGGATCGTGTTTTTCTTTAGGTTTTCAAGTTTAGGTTTAGGTTTAGGTTAAGTAGTAGTGAATAAGATTAGGTGTAGGTTTAGGTTTAGGGATTTGAGAATAGGTTAAGGTTTAGGTTTTAGGTTAAGTTTATAGGTAGGTTATAAGTTGTAAGTTTAGTGATTTGAGAATAGGTTAAGGTTTAGGTTTAGGAAATCGGGTTTGGGTTCGGGATCGGGTTCTGCCTTGGGTTTTCAAGTTTAGTTTTAGGTTTAGGTTAGGTAGTTGAGAATAGGATTAGGTGTAGGTTTAGGTTTGGGGATTTGAGAATAGGTTAAGGTTTAGGTTTTAGGTTAAGGTTATAGGTAGGTTATAGGTTTAGGGATTTGAGAATTGGTTAAGGTTTAGGTTTAGGAAATGAAGTTTGGGTTCGGGATCGGGTTTCGCTTTGGGTTTTCAAGTTTAGGTTAGGTAGTTGAGAATAAGATTAGGTGTAGGTTTAGGTTTAGGGATTTGAGAATAGGTTAAGGCTTAGGTTTTAGGTTAAGGTTATAGGTATGTTATAGGTTATAGGTTTAGGGATTTGAGAATAGGTTAAGGTTTAGGTTTAAGAAATCGGGTTTGGGTTCGGGATCGGGTTTTGCTTTGAGTTTTCAAGTTTAGGTTTAGGTTTAGGTTAGGTAGTTGAGAATAGGATTAGGTGTAGGTTTAGGTTTTGGGATTTGAGAATAGGTTAAAGTTTAGGTTTTAGGCTAAGTTTATAGGTAGGTTATAGGTTATAAGTTTAGTGATTTGAGAATAGGTTAAGGTTTAGGTTTAGGAAATCGGGTTTGGGTTCAGGATCGGGTTTTGCTTTGGGTTTTCAAGTTTAGGTTTAGGTTTAGGTTAGGTAGTTGAGAATAGGATTAGGTGTAGGTTTAGGTTTGGGGATTTGGGAATAGGTTAAGGTTTTGGTTTTAGGTTAAGGTTATAGGTAGGTTATAGGTTTAGGGATTTGAGAATTGGTTAAGGTTTAGGTTTAGGAAATCAGGTTTGGGTTCCGGATCGGGTTTTGCTTTGGGTTTTCAAGTTTAGGTTAGGTAGTTGAGAATAAGATTAGTTGTAGGTTTAGGTTTAGGGATTTGAGAATAGGTTAATGTTTAGGTTTTAGGTTAAGGTTGTAGGTATGTTATAGGTTATAGGTTTAGGGATTTGAGAATAGGTTAAGGTTTAGGTTTAGGAAATTAGGTTTGGGTTCGAGATCGAGTTTTGCTTTGGGTTTTCAAGTATAGGTTTAGGTTTAGGTTATGTAGTTGAGAATAGGATTAGGTGTAGGTTTAGGTTTGGGGATTTGAGATTAAGTAAAGGTTTAGGTTTTAGGTAGTTAATAGGTTTAGGCATTTGAGAATTAGTTAAGGTTTAGGTTTAGGAAATCAGGTTTGTGCTCAGGTTCGAATTTTGCTTTGGGTTTTCAAGTTTAGGTTAGGTAGTTGAGAATAAGATTAGGTGTAGGTTTTGGTTTAGGGATTTGAGAATAGGTTAAGGTTTAGGTTTTAGGTTAAGGTTATAGGTAGGTTATAGTTTATAGGTTTAGGGATTTGAGAATAGGTTAAGGTTTAGGTTTAGGTAATCGAGTTTGGGTTCGAGATCGAGTTTTGCTTTGGGTTTTCAAGTTTAGGTTTAAGTTTAGGTTAGATAGTTGAGAATAGGATTAGGTGTATGTTTAGGTTTAGGGATTTGACAACACATTTAGGTTTTAGGTTTAGGTTTTAGGTAGGTTATAGGTTATAGCTGTAGGGAATTGAGAATAGGTTAAGGTTTAGGTTTTAGGTTAAGGTTATAGGTAGGTTATAGGTTATAGGTTTGGGGATTTGAGAATAGGTTAAGGTTTAGGTTTAGGAAATCGCGTTTGGGTTTGGGATCGGGTTTTTCTTTGGGTTTTCAAGTTTATCTTTAGGTTTAGGTTAGGTAGTTGAGAATAGGATTAGGTGTAGGTTGAGGTTTTGGGATTTGAGAATTGGTTAAGGCTTAGGTTTTAGGTTAAGGTTATAGGTAGCTTATCGGTTTTGGGATTTGAGAATAGGTTAAGGTTTAGGTTTAGAAAATCGGGTTTGGGTTCGGGATCGGGTTTTGCTTTGGGTTTTCAAGTTTAGGTTCAGGTTTAGGTTAGGTAGTTGAGAATAGGATTAGGTGTAGGTTTAGGTTTAGGGATTTGAGAACACTTTTAGGTTTTAGGTAGGTTATAGGTTATAGCTGTAGGGAATTGAGAATAGGTTAAGGTTTAGGTTTTAGGTTAAGGTTATAGGTAGGTTATAGGTTATAGGTTTAGGGATTTGAGAATAGGTTAAGGTTTAGGTTTAGGAAATCTGATTTGGGTTCAGGATCGGGTTTTTCTTGGGGTTTTCAAGTTTAGGTTTAGGTTTAGGTTAGGTAGTTGAGAATAGGATTAGGTGTAGGTTGAGGTTTAGGGATTTGAGAATAGGTTAAGTCTTAGTTTTTAGTTTAAGGTTATAGGTAGGTTATAGGTTATAGGTTTAGGGATTTGAGACTAGGTTAAGGTTTAGGTTTAGGAAATCGGGTTTGGGTTTGGGATCGGGTTTTGCTTTGCGTTTTCAAGTTTAGGTTTAGGTTTAGGTTAGGTTGTTGAGAATAGGATTAGGTGTAGGTTTAGGTTTAGGAATTTGAGAATAGGTTAAGGTTTAGGTTTTAGGTTAAGTTTATAGGTAGGTTATAAGTAGTAAGTTTAGTGATTTGAGAATACGTTAAGGTTTAGGTTTGGGAAATCGGGTTTGGGTTCGGGATCGGGTTTTGCTTTGGGTTTTCAAATTTAGGTTTAGATTTTGGTTAGGTAGTAGAGAATAGGTTTAGGTTGGGGATTTGAGAATAGGTTAAGGTTTAGGTTTTAGGTTAAGGTTATAGGTAGGTTATTGGTTTAGGGATTTGAGAATTGGTTAAGGTTTAGGTTTAGGAAATCAAGTTTGGGTTCGGGATCGGGTTTTGCTTTGGATTTTTAAGTTTAGGTTAGGTAGTTGAGAATAATATTAGGTGATGGTTTAGGTTTAGGGATTTGAGAATAGGTTAAGGTTTAGGTTTTAGGTTAAGGTTATAGGTAGGTTATAGGTTATAGGGTTAGGGATTTGAGAATAGGTTAAGGTTTAGGTTTAGGAAATCGGTTTTGGGTTCTGGATCGGGTTTTGCTTTGGGTTTTCAAGTTTAGGTTTAGGTTTTGGTTAGGTAGTAGAGAATAGGATTTGGTGTAGGTTTAGGTTTAGGGATTTGAGATTAGGTTAAGGTTTAGATTTTAGGTTAAGTTTATAGGTAGGTTATAAGTTGTAAGTTTAGTGATTTGAGAATAGGTTAAGGTTTAGGTTTAGGAAATCGAGCTTCGGTTCGGGATCGGGTTTTGCCTTGGGTTTTCAAGTTTAGGTTTAGGTTTAGGTTAGGTAGTTGAGAATAGGATTAGGTGTAGGTTTAGGTTTGGGGATTTGAGAATAGGTTAAGGTTTAGGTTTTAGGTTAAGGTTATAGGTAGGTTATAGGTTTAGGGATTTAAGAATTGGTTAAGGTTTAGGCTTATGAAATCAAGTTTGGGTTCGGGATCGGGTTTTGCTTTGGGTTTTCAAGTTTAGGTTAGGTAGTTGAGAATAAGATTAGGTGTAGGTTTAGGTTTAAGGATTTGAGAATAGGTTAAGGTTTAGGTTTTAGGTTAAGTTTATAGGTTTAGGGATTTGAGAATAGGTTAAGGTTATAGGTTTAGGGATTTGAGAATAGGTTAAGGTTTAGGTTTAGGAAATCGGGTTTGGGTTTGTGATCGGGTTTTGCTTTGGGTTTTCAAGTTTAGGTTTAGGTTTAGGTTAGGTAGTTGAGAATAGGATTAGGTGTAGGTTTAGGTTTAGGGATTTGAGAATAGGTTAAGGTTTAGGTTTTAGGTTAAGTTTATAGGCAGGTTATAAGTAGTAAGTTTAGTGATTTGAGAATATGTTAAGGTTTAGGTTTAGGAAATCGGGTTTGGGTTCGGGATCGGGTTTTCCTTTGGGTTTTCAAATTTAGGTTTAGATTTTTGTTAGGTAGTTGAGAATAGGTTTAGGTTTGGGGATTTGAGAATAGGTTAAGGTTTAGGTTTTAGGTTAATGTTATAGGTAGGTTATAGGTTTAGGGATTTGAGAATTGGTTAAGGTTTAGATTTAGGAAATCAAGTTTGGGTTCGGGATCGGGTTTTGCTTTGGATTTTCAAGTTTAGGTTAGGTAGTTGAGAATAAGATTAGGTGTAGGTTTAGGTTTAGGGATTCGAGAATAGGTTAAGGTTTAGGTTTTAGGTTAAGTTTATAGGTAGGTTATAATTAGTAAGTTTAGTGATTTGAGAATATGTTAAGGTTTAGGTTTAGGAAATCGGGTTTTGGTTCGGGATCGGGTTTTGCATTGGGTTTTCAAATTTAGGTTTAGATTTTGGTTAGGTAGTTGAGAATAGGTTTAGGTTTGGGGATTTTAGAATAGGTTAAGGTTTAGGTTTTAGGTTAAGGTTATAGGTAGGTTATAGGTTTAGGGATTTGAGAATTGGTTAGGGTTTAGGTTTAGGAAATCAAGTTTGGGTTCGGGATTGGGTTTTGCTTTGGATTTTCAAGTTTAGGTTAGGTAGTTGAGAATAAGATTAGGTGTAGGTTTAGGTTTAGGGATTTGAGAATAGGTTAAGGTTTAGGTTTTAGGTTAAGGTTATAGGTAGGTTATAGGTTATAGGTTTAGGGATTTGAGAATAGGTTAAGGTTTAGGTTTAGGAAATCGGTTTTGGGTTCGGGATCGGGTTTTGCTTTGGGTTTTCAAGTTTAGGTTTAGGTTTTGGTTAGGTAGTAGAGAATAGGATTAGGTGTAGGTTTAGGTTTAGGGATTTGAGAATAGGTTAAGGTTTAGGTTTTAGGTTAAGTTTATAGGTAGGTTATAAGTTGTAAGTTTAGTGATTTGAGAATAGGTTAAGGTTTAGGTTTAGGAAATGGAGTTTGGGTTCGGGATCGGGTTCTGCCTTGGGTTTTCAAGTTTAGTTTTAGGTTTAGGTTAGGTAGTTGAGAATAGGATTAGGTGTAGGTTTAGGTTTGGGGATTTGAGAATAGGTTAAGGTTTAGGTTTTAGGTTAAGGTTATAGGTAGGTTATAGGTTTAGGGATTTGAGAATTGGTTAAGGTTTAGGTTTTAGGTTAAGTTTATAGGTAGGTTATAAGTAGTAAGTTTAGTGATTTGAGAATATGTTAAGGTTTAGGTTTAGGAAATCGGGTTTGGGTTCGGGATCGGGTTTTGCTTTGGGTTTTCAAATTTAGGTTTAGATTTTGGTTAGGTAGTTGAGAATAGGTTTAGGTTGGGGATTTGAGAATAGGTTAAGGTTTAGGTTTTAGGTTAAGGTTATAGGTAGGTTTTTAGTTTAGGAATTTGAGAGTTGGTTAAGGTTTAGGTTTAGGAAATCAAGTTTGGGTTCGGGATCGGGTTTTGCTTTGGATTTTTAAGTTTAGGTTAGGTAGTTGAGAATAAGATTAGGAGTAGGTTTACGTTTAGGGATTTGAGAGTAGGTTAAGGTTTAGGTTTTAGGTTAAGGTTATAGGTAGTTTATAGGTTATAGGTTTAGGGATTTGAGAATAGGTTAAGGTTTAGGTTTAGGAAATCAGTTTTGGGTTCGGGATCGGGTTTTGCTTTAGGTTTTCAAGTTTATGTTTAGGTTTTGGTTAGGTAGTAGAGAATAGGATTAGGTGTAGGTTTAGGTTTAGGGATTTGAGAATAGGTTAAGGTTTAGGTTTTAGGTTAAGTTTATAGGGAGGTTATAAGTTGTAAGTTTAGTGATTTGAGAATAGGTTAAGGTTTAGGTTTAGGAAATCGGGCTTGGGTTCGGGATCGGGTTTTGCCTTGGGTTTTCAAGTTTAGGTTTAGGTTTAGGTTAGGTAGTTGAGAATAGGATTAGGTGTAGGTTTAGGTTTGGGGATTTGAGAATAGGTTAAGGTTTAGGTTTTAGGTTAAGGTTATAGGTAGGTTATAGGTTTAGGGATTTAAGAATTGGTTAAGGTTTAGGTTTATGAAATCAAGTTTGGGTTCGGGATCGGGTTTTGCTTTGGGTTTTCAAGTTTAGGTTAGGTTGTTGAGAATAAGATTAGGTGTAGGTTTAGGTTTAAGGATTTGAGAATAGGTTAAGGTTTAGGTTTTAGGTTAATTTTAAAGGTTTAGGGATTTGAGAATAGGTTAAGGTTTAGGTTTTAGGATAAGGTTATAGGTTTAGGGATTTGAGAATAGGTTAAGGTTTAGGTTTAGGAAATCGGGTTTGGGTTTGTGATCGGGTTTTGCTTTGGGTTTTCAAGTTTAGGTTTAGGTTTAGGTTAGGTAGTTGAGAATAGGATTAGGTGTAGGTTTAGGTTTAGGGATTTGAGAATAGGTTAAGGTTTAGGTTTTAGGTTAAGTTTATAGGCAGGTTATAAGTAGTAAGTTTAGTGATTTGAGAATATGTTAAGGTTTAGGTTTAGGAAATCGGGTTTGGGTTCGGGATCGGGTTTTGCTTTGGGTTTTCAAATTTAGGTTTAGATTTTCGTTAGGTAGTTGAGAATAGGTTTAGGTTTGGGGATTTGAGAATAGGTTAAGGTTTAGGTTTTAGGTTAAGGTTGTAGGTAGGTTATAGGTTTAGGGATTTGAGAATTGGTTAAGGTTTAGGTTTAGGAAATCAAGTTTAGGTTCGGGATCGGGTTTTGCTTTGGATTTTCAAGTTTAGGTTAGGTAGTTGAGAATAAGATTAGGTGTAGGTTTAGGTTTAGGGATTTGAGAATAGGTTAAGGTTTAGGTTTTAGGTTAAGTTTATAGGTAGGTTATAATTAGTAAGTTTAGTGATTTGAGAATATGTTAAGGTTTAGGTTTAGGAAATCGGGTTTGGGTTCGGGATCGGGTTTTGCTTTGGGTTTTCAAATTTAGGTTTAGATTTTGGTTAGGTTGTTGAGAATAGGTTTAGGTTTGGGGATTTGAGAATAGGTTAAGGTTTAGGTTTTAGGTTAAGCTTATAGGTAGGTTATTGGTTTAGGGATTTTGAGAATTGGTTAAGGTTTGGGTTTAGGAAACCAAGTTTGGGTTCGGGATCGGGTTTTGCTTTGGATTTTCAAGTTTAGGTTAGGTAGTTGAGAGTAAGATTAGGTGTAGGTTTAGGTTTAGGGATTTGAGAATAGGTTAAGGTTTAGGTTTTAGGTTAAGGTTATAGGTAGGTTATAGGTTATAGGTTTAGGGATTTGAGAATAGGTTAAGGTTTAGGTTTTAGGTTAAGGTTATAGGTAGGTTATAGGTTATAGGTTTAGGGATTTGAGAATAGGTTAAGGTTTAGGTTTAGGAAATCGGTTTTGGGTTTGGGATCGGGTTTTGCTTTGGGTTTTCAAGTTTAGGTTTAGGTTTTGGTTAGGTAGTAGAGAATAGGATTAGGTGTAGGTTTAGGTTTAGGGATTTGAGAATAGGTTAAGGTTTAGGTTTTAGGTTAAGTTTATAGGTAGGTTATAAGTTATAAGTTTAGTGATTTGAGAATAGGTTAAGGTTTAGGTTTAGGAAATCGGGCTTGGGTTCAGGATCGGGTTTTGCCTTGGGTTTTCAAGTTTTGGTTTAGGTTTAGGTTAGGTAGTTGAGAATAGGATTAGGTGTAGGTTTAGGTTTGGGGATTTGAGAATAGGTTAATGTTTAGGTTTTAGGTTAAGGTTATAGGTAGGTTATAGGTTTAGGGATTTAAGAATTGGTTAAGGTTTAGGCTTATGAAATCAAGTTTGGGTTCGGGATCGGGTTTTGCTTTGGGTTTTCAAGTTTTGGTTAGGTAGTTGAGAATAAGATTAGGTGTAGGTTTAGGTTTAAGGATTTGAGAATAGGTTAAGGTTTAGGTTTTAGGTTAAGTTTATAGGTTTAGGGATTTGAGAATAGGTTAAGGTTATAGGTTTAGGGATTTGAGAATAGGTTAAGGTTTAGGTTTAGGAAATCGGGTTTGGGTTTGTGATCGGGTTTTGCTTTGGGTTTTCAAGTTTAGGTTTAGGTTTAGGTTAGGTAGTTGAGAATAGGATTAGGTGTAGGTTTAGGTTTAGGGATTTGAGAATAGGTTAAGGTTTAGGTTTTAGGTTAAGTTTATAGGCAGCTTATAAGTAGTAAGTTTAGTGATTTGAGAATATGTTAAGGTTTAGGTTTAGGAAATCGGGTTTGGGTTCGGGATCAGGTTTTCCTTTGGGTTTTCAAATTTAGGTTTAGATTTTTGTTAGGTAGTTGAGAATAGGTTTAGGTTTGGGGATTTGAGAATAGGTTAAGGTTTAGGTTTTAGGTTAATGTTATAGGTAGGTTATAGGTTTAGGGATTTGAGAATTGGTTAAGGTTTAGATTTAGGAAATCAAGTTTGGGTTCGGGATCGGGTTTTGCTTTGGATTTTCAAGTTTAGGTTAGGTAGTTGAGAATAAGATTAGGTGTAGGTTTAGGTTTAGGGATTTGAGAATAGGTTAAGGTTTAGGTTTTAGGTTAAGTTTATAGGTAGGTTATAATTAGTAAGTTTAGTGATTTGAGAATATGTTAAGGTTTAGGTTTAGGAAATCGGGTTTGGGTTCGGGATCGGGTTTTGCTTTGGGTTTTCAAATTTAGGTTTAGATTTTGGTTAGGTTGTTGAGAATAGGTTTAGGTTTGGGGATTTGAGAATAGGTTAAGGTTTAGGTTTTAGGTTAAGGTTATAGGTAGGTTATAGGTTTAGGGATTTTGAGAATTGGTTAAGGTTTGGGTTTAGGAAATCAAGTTTGGGTTCGGGATCGGGTTTTGCTTTGGATTTTCAAGTTTAGGTTAGGTAGTTGAGAGTAAGATTAGGTGTAGGTTTAGGTTTAGGGATTTGAGAATAGGTTAAGGTTTAGGTTTTAGGTTAAGGTTATAGGTAGGTTATAGGTTATAGGTTTAGGGATTTGAGAATAGGTTAAGGTTTAGGTTTTAGGTTAAGGTTATAGGTAGGTTATAGGTTATAGGTTTAGGGATTTGAGAATAGGTTAAGGTTTAGGTTTAGGAAATCGGTTTTGGGTTTGGGATCGGGTTTTGCTTTGGGTTTTCAAGTTTAGGTTTAGGTTTTGGTTAGGTAGTAGAGAATAGGATTAGGTGTAGGTTTAGGTTTAGGGATTTGAGAATAGGTTAAGGTTTAGGTTTTAGGTTAAGTTTATAGGTAGGTTATAAGTTGTAAGTTTAGTGATTTGAGAATAGGTTAAGGTTTAGGTTTAGGAAATCGGGCTTGGGTTCGGGATCGGGTTTTGCCTTAGGTTTTCAAGTTTAGGTTTAGGTTTAGGTTAGGTAGTTGAGAATAGGATTAGGTGTAGGTTTAGGTTTGGGGATTTGAGAATAGGTTAAGGTTTAGGTTTTAGGTTAAGGTTATAGGTAGGTTATAGGTTTAGGGATTTAAGAATTGGTTAAGGTTTAGGTTTATGAAATCAAGTTTGGGTTCGGGATCGGGTTTTACTTTGGGTTTTCAAGTTTAGGTTAGGTAGTTGAGAATAAGATTAGGTGTAGGTTTAGGTTTAAGGATTTGAGAATAGGTTAAGGTTTAGGTTTTAGGTTAAGTTTAAAGGTTTAGGGATTTGAGAATAGGTTAAGGTTTAGGTTTTAGGTTAAGGTTATAGGTTTAGGGATTTAAGAATAGGTTAAGGTTTAGGTTCAGGAAATCGGGTTTGGGTTTGTGATCGGGTTTTGCTTTGGGTTTTCAAATTTAGTTTTACGTTTAGGTTAGGCAGTTGAGAATAGGATTAGGTGTAGGTTTAGGTTTAGGGATTTGAGAACACATTTACGTTTTAGGTTAAGGTTTTAGGTAGGTTATAGGTTATAGCTGTAGGGAATTGAGAATAGGTTAAGGCTTAGGTGTAGGTTTAGGTTTAGGGATTTGAGAATAGGTTAAGGTTTAGGTTTTAGGTTAGGGTTATAGGTAGGTTATAGGTTATAGGTTTAGGGATTTGAGAATTGGTTAAGGTTTAGGTTTAGGAAAATCTGGTTTAGTTTCGAGATCGGGTTTTACTTTGGGTTTTCAAGTTTAAGTTTAGGTTTAGGTTAGGTAGTTGAGAATAGGATTAGTTGTAGGTTTAGGTTTAGGGATTTGAGAATAGGTTAAGGTTTAGGTTTTACGTTAAGGTTATCGGTAGGTTATAAGTTATCGGTTTAGGGATTTGATAATAGGTTAAGGTTTAGGTTTGGGAAATCGGCTTTGGGTTTGGGAATGGGTTTTTCTTTGGGTTTTCAAGTTTAGGTTTAAGTTTAGGTTATGTAGTTGATAATAGGATTAGGTGTAGGTTTAGGTTTGGGGATTTGAGAATAGGTTATGGTTTAGGTTTTAGGTTAAGGTTATAGGTAGGTTATAGGTTTAGGGATTTGAGAATAGGTTGAGGTTTAGGTTTAGGAAATCGGGTTTGGGTTCGGGATCGGGTTTTGCTCTGGGTTTTCAAGTTTAGGTTAGGTAGTTGAGAATAAGATTAGGTGTAGGTTTAGGTTTAGGGATTTGAGAATAGGTTAAGGTTTAGGTTTTAGGTTAAGGTTATAGGTAGGTTATAGGTTATAGGTTTAGGGATTTGAGAATAGGTTAAGGTTTAGGTTTAGGAAATCGGGTTTGGGTTCGGGATCGGGTTTTGCGTTGGGTTTTCAAGTTTAGGTTTAGGTTTAGGTTAGGTAGTTGAGAATAGGATTAGGTGTAGGTTTAGGTTTAGGGATTTGAGAACACATTTAGGTTTTAGGTTTAGGTTTTAGGTAGGTTATAGGTTATAACTGTAGAGAATTGAGAATCGGTTAAGGCTTAGGTTTTAGGTTAAGGTTATAGGTAGGTTATATATTATAGGTTTAGGGATGTGAGAATAGGTTAAGGTTTAGGTTTAGAAAATCGGGTTTGGGTTCGGGATCGGGTTTTGTTTTGGATTTTCAAGTTTAGGTTTAGGTTGAGGTTAGGTAGTTGAGAATAGGATTAGGTGTAGGTTGAGGTTTATGGATTTGAGAATAGGTTGAGGCTTAGGTTTTAGGTTACAGTTATAGGTAGGTTATAGGTTATAGGTTTAGGAAATCAAGTTTGGGTTCAGGATCGGGTTTTGCTTTGGTTTTCAAGTTTAGGTTTAGGTTTAGGTTAGGTAGTTGAGAATAGGATTAGGTGTAGGTTTAGGTTTAGGGATTTTAGAATAGGTTAAGGTTTAGGTTTTATGTTAAGTTTATAAGTAGGTTATAGGTTGTAACTTTAGTGATTTGAGAATTGGTTAAGGTTTAGCTTTTGGAAATCGGGTTTCGGTTCGGGATCGGGTTTTGCTTTGGGTTTTAACATTTAGGTTTAGGTTTAGGTTAGGTAGTTGAGAATAGGATTAGGTGTAGGTTTAGGTTTGGGGATTTGAGAATAGGTTGAGGTTTAGGTTTTAGGTTAAGGTTATAGGTAGGTTATAGGTTTTGGGATTTGAGAATTGGTTAAGGTTTAGGTTTAGGTTTAGGAAATCAAGTTTGGGTTCGGGATCGGGTTTTGCTTTGGGTTTTCAAGTTTAGGTTAGGTAGTTGAGAATAAGATTAGATGTAGGTTTAGGTTTAGGAATTTGAGAATAGGTTAAGGTTTAGGTTTTAGGTTAAGGTTATAGGTAGGTTATAGGTTATGGGTTTAGGGATTTGAGAATAGGTTAAGGTTTAGGTTTAGGAAATCGGGTTTGGGTTCGGGATCGGGTTTTTCTTTGGGTTTTCAAGTTTAGGTTTAGGTTTAGGTTAGGTAGTTGCGAATAGGATTAGGTGTAGGTTTAGGTTTAGAGATTTGAGAACACATTTACGTTTTAGGTTAAGGTTTTAGGTAAGTTATAGGTTGTACCTGTAGGGAATTGAGAATAGGTTAAGGCTTAAGTGTAGGTTTAGGTTTAGGGATTTGAGAATAGGTTAAGGTTTAGGTTATTGGTTAAGGTTATAGGTAGGTTATAGGTTATAGGTTTAGGGATTTGAGAATAGGTTAAGGTTTAGGTTTAGGAAAATCGAATTTGGGTTCGGGATCGGGTTTTGCTTTGGGTTTTTAAGTTTAAGTTTAGGTTTAGGTTAGGTAGTTGAGAATAGGATTAGTTGCAGGTTTAGGTTTAGGGTTTTGAGAATAGGTTTAGGTTTAGGTTTTAGGTTAAGGTTATAGGTAGGTTATAGGTTATAGGTTTAGGGATTTGATAATAGGTTAAGGTTTAGGTTTAGGAAATCGGGTTTGGGTTCGGGATCAGGTTTTGCTTTGGATTTTCAAGTTTAGGTTTAAGTTTAGGCTAGGTAGTTGAGAATAGGATTAGGTTTTGATTTAGGTTTACGGATTTGAGAACATATTTAGGTTTTAGGTTAAGATTTTTGGTAGGTTATAGGTTATAGCTGTAGGGAATTGGGAATAGGTTATAGGTTCAGGTAATAGGATTAGGTGTGGTTTAGGCTAAGGGTGAGGTCACTGCAAATATAGATATAAACTTGGCCTGTCAACATGGCCAGGCCCTTCCAATGCTGTCCATAGGAAATGGACAGCTTCATCAATCTTCCATTCAGATGATCCCCTCTCATCCGGATAGCTCCGACGCACATCCGGGTATGCTCCATTAATTTTGAGCTAATACCAAAATACGGCCTGTCCAAATGGCCAGGCCCTCCCAATGCTGTCCATAGAAAATGGACTGCTTCATCATGGTCATAACAGCGGTTCCCACCTCCTAGGCACCCCCGCTCATCCGGATAGCTCCGATGCACATCCGGGTATGTTCTATTAATTTTGAGCAAAATAACTTGATCGTAAATGAACTTTTATAAAATAAATTTTAATTTACTAAAATTTACCTGAAGGCGCTGACGGATGAGCTGCCGCACATCATCTGTCATGTCTACCCAACGGGGGGTGGTGGCGTGGATCAGAGATCGGCATAAGACAAGCTGGCATTGTTCCCAACAGGTCTAATATAATCCTGTGGGAACTCTACCGTCACCTGAAGAATGGCACCTGCATTGAAAGAAAATTTGAGAAAGGCTTAGAGGGGCTGTCAGAATGATATATTTTATAAACTTTTGTTGTATTTCTCTAAGGGAAACAGTCACACCTTCATACCATCATTTCTAGGATGATATTTCCTTACCAGTAACCTAATTCTTCTCTGAGACAAGTGCCTATTTTACATACCACAATGGGCCTCACTTAGCTTCCAAGTGCATAAACCTACCACAGGCTTTGGTAAGAAATATATTTTTAGCCAAGCTCACTCT
This sequence comes from Magnolia kwangsiensis, assembly GCA_037074715.1. Lineage (NCBI taxonomy): Eukaryota > Viridiplantae > Streptophyta > Magnoliopsida > Magnoliales > Magnoliaceae > Magnolia > Magnolia kwangsiensis. The sequence continues at coordinate 143,712,766 of CM073574.1, read as the reverse complement.
ATGTTGTCAGATATCTTAAATTTATCTATAATAGAGTTTTTCGACATCGACAGTGCACTCAATTGCATCAAGAAGTTGTCGATAACATCGACAATTGACTCGATCACATTGAAAAAATTTGAAAAAATTCTAATTGATTGCTAGACTGTTTTGGAGATGGCACTTAATGTCATCAATAGGTATTGGATGAACGTCAATGCTACAGAACGTCCCATTTCTTTTCTAGCAAGATAATCTTAAGAACCAGCAATCATGATCTCTAATACATAATTACTATTTAGTAAAATGCAATGAACTCAGTTTTAAGTGGCACCCAAATAGGTAGGGCTGTCAAAGTGTTAGGTCTTGTAGTACCTGCACCTGGGCTTAACAGGCTCTGTTCTTGCCATGTTTGGGTCCTTTTATGTCTGGGTGTGGTTTTTAAAAACCTTGATCTGATCGGATTTGGGTACCCTGTAGTGCCTCGAAGCCATGACCATACATGCCATGGAAGACACCTGCTAAAAGAGGACCAAATGAACTCCATGTAGACCTTAAAACATGTTTCAATCTATTTTGGATCAAAATTTCAACCTGCCTCTATAGAATCTTAAAATAAGTTAAACACACAAATAAAGAAATATTCATGTCACTTAAAGACCTTGAATAGATTAACTTCTCAAAATAAGGATTTGATATAGATAAGATCAGTGGATGTAACCAATCAGTCTAGAAATAAAAGGAAGTTTACAAGTGACACAACTGTGCCTTCAAGTATCCATGACAAAATAGGAGTTTTGAGTACACATTATGCAGAAATATTGAATATGCCAGTTGATAAGAAAACTACCTTCAGGGTTATTGTACCAACAAATCCAGCTTTAACAGTGACGGGAAGATTTAGAGAAAGATCTGGTTACATGATTACGACCTGTTTGAAAACATAATGAGCATATGTTAGCTGGATTGGATCACAAATAAAAAAAATCCAAAACTTAAGTGAGCTGCACAATGTGAAAATGTGTGTAGGTAAATGCCTATGTTCGAAACCTCCTTAGGACCAAAGCACCTCAACAAATGGACCTGTAGTTGGGATAAGAGAAATAAAAGCTGATCACATTAAAATCCAAAAGGTCATATCAATCATGGTCAAAAGCTGCAAATAACAGGCATCAAACACAACATGGAAGACCAACATATAGTCCAAAAAATAGCTAATGGAGCATCATTGAATGATACACATGCAAGCCCAAAATCACGCATCTTCAGTATGTAGTCCGCATTAGCAAGGATAGTTTTTAGAATAAGATAGATAGGTAGATATGATCCACATCAAATGACAAACAAAAGTGAGATGAAAATATGTAATATGAACTAATAATTTAAGGATGCATTACCAAAATGGCATACATAAAGATGTTGGGAGCAAGCACCCAACATGAGCTCAAGGATATCAGGTTAGAACTGAAGAATCATAGTCAATTAGTCATGGGGTTATTCACCACGTTGAGAACATAAGTAACATACGTTTATTTATTTATTTGGGTCCTTACTCTTGCTCCAGTGGTAGACTCTTAAGGAGTTTCAATGCCTGGTCAAGGGTTCAAGTACCTATAGGTGGTGAAATTCCACTAGCGTGAGTGTGTGGGATGTGTGTGCGTGTAAGGTTTTAAAAAAGAAACATATGTTTATTTCTCAGTAGAACGAAGTAACAAATATTTTATTCAAAGATCCATGAAGCCATGATGAACGTTATGGCAAAGCTCTATAAAGCATACAAAAGTGGCAATACACCTTCAACAGGTCCATCTTTCATGAATGGCAAAAGAAGCTCAACTTCATGAAGACTGTCTGAAGTGCTTTGCTGATCTTTAACCACCTAAGATTATAAAAGTAAAGCACTACTTAGGCAAGATAGTAGCCATTCGAGTCTTGTCCCACCTACTTATAATCATCTTAAAAAAAATACTGATATATGAACAAAAGATCTAATTAAAAAAGGAAAGCAACAGTCCTTGGAAAGCCACACAACAAAAGATCTTGGCTTCATCGAGTGAAAAGGCAAAATAGGGAATGGTGAAAAAAAAAAGAACAAGACTCGAGGCTGTCTTAGAGAAAAAACTGAGTAAATGGAATGCTCTTGCATAGAGAAGGTCGTACCAACCTAATAGATGGATTAGATCTCGCACCTATTTGCCATGCTGGCACATGTGTGGCAAGTACATGATTGAAGGGTGTTAACTTTTAGTAGAACATGCACTTACCATTCACATATAGAGTACAAAATGGGTCAGCCAACCTTTCGTAATGTAGAACTCTTCCTTGCATACCTGCAAGACATGATGGATATGCATAGCAATGTGACATTTGCTGATTGAAATGGAACAATTCAGTCAAACCCATTTCTTTAAAAATGAATTTAAACTGTTTTAGATATCCCAATGAACTTCACTTGCTTTTGTCAAGAAATGATGTTCTAGCGGTTTGCCATTCCATACATACTCTTCTCAAAACCAGCAACAAGAAACTGCATATATTGCATCCATGGTGATTAAAGGTATTATTCAATAATTTAGTACTAATTGATGACAGTAGAGCATGTAGGTATCTCAATGACTCCAACCAATATCATTCAACTAGTGGGCCCAACTAAAAATACGCAATGGACCATAATTATGTCCATCAAGAAATCTCATGCATCCAATAAGCAGGCATTAGCAAAGTAACAACACAGTTGGCCCATTCCAAAGAACATAACAAACAAGCATCCCAAAAAATAGAAGAAGAAAGATACAAGTCCTACGAAAGAATTGGGGCCCAACCGAAATAGCAAATAAAGTAAGAAAATGTAGGTAATGCTAATAGCTTATTAAAATGCAATCTTTACTTCTAACGTAAAAAAGGTGTCTTACATTTTAAATCAAGAACCTAATATTTTATATGTTAGTAGGACTGCAATGTATTTATGTAAGCTTCTTGAAGCTCCCATTGTTATTTACCAGGGAAATTTAAAACTTCATAAATTCTATAAGGAATTCACAAGGAACTAGTGTCGTTGGCTAGTTAGATGAAATGGTAGAGAGTGTAGTGTGTGTAAGTGATTCAGACCCAATAACTTGACTCGCCCTTTGAGGATGACTCTGGGTAAGTCATGCTGTCAATAATACTTCTCTTTTGATAGATAACCAATATTCTATTAGATAAAATAGAGAAATAGATAAATAGATAAAATGAATGAATTTCCCAAATAAACAGAAGACAGATTGGGTTTGACAAGTCAATAATGGTGCCTAAAATTATTCACAAGCAATTTTGGGATTTCACTAGAAGTAACAAAGAGGTCCCTTACATTCATTTCAGTCTCTCCAACATATTTACTTAGGACTAAAGGCCCATGAACAGGGTAATGATTTAACCGCAGTGGCACAACGACAAAATGATTTAACCGCAGCACAACGGCAAAATGATTGTGGCAATTCTCCTTGCCCATAAATGGGATAAATGAATGCCCCTAGTGCATTGGGAAACCTGAAGAGGTATCAGATGGTAAGAGAATAACTTAAAGGAATTTACAAAGCATATTAGAGACCAAGCCTCACAATAAACAAAAAACTATTCTATTGCCCACTGCCATTGTTAAACACTGAGATTCTAGGCACTCAACTACAAGAAAAATTCTATGTTAATTTTGCTGTAAGAATAACATCCCACTGGGAGACAAGCATAAAATTGTAAATGTCAAGGATGTTATGAATGCCTATGAATTAGCAACCATTCTGCAGCCCACAACCATTTTATTAGATTAAGTACAAGGACAGTGTACTACATACTAAGCATCACTAAACAGTAGGAAAGCATGTAGTACCTCCAATAATAAAACGAACATGGTTCAATACATGGGGAGATTTCCAATTCAAAGTAGTGGCATTTCTACTGCACATCTCTAGCAGTTATTTGGTTAACTCCCACATCACAGTCACAGAAGTTCATGAAAATAAAATAAAAACCGACAGATTCATGATTGACAGATTGAGACTTTGTTATAAATTTGTGGACAAACCAAAAAATGGAAAACTAGGTCTCCTTCAACTCCAAATCATAAGATATGAGTCACTCGGAACTCAAAACTCCCTTTTGTAACTTCTACATCCATCAATGAATATAACATATCAAAATATTTCACATATTTTACAGCAACATAGGCAATGAGCTGAATATAGGGATACTCATATACAAGAACTCATTCTTCAAATTACTTGAAGTTAATGTGGAAAACAATTGAGGCAATGCAGGAAAGCTTCTTTGGGTTGAAAACAACACTATTACTAGTATGGAAAAAATCCAAAAAAAAAAAAAGAGGCAATGCAGGAAAGCTTCCTTAGGTTGAAAATGAAAGTATAGATGGGCTTGAGCACATCACTCATGTGTGAAGAGATGATGACGAATCTGTAATTATAATATTCTTCTAAACATCTTAAAGGATCTAATTTAACTCAGGGTGGACCTTACACAATAAAAGTGAATTTTGCATATTATTCAAATGAAAAATTGTTGTTTCTCTTATGTTTGCACCACAGGGGCAAGAAAATATGCCAGGAATAGGATAACAGTTCCCTGTAGCCCCAATCCACAAAATTTTGAAGAGCAATAGTATAAAAAGTAATAGAAACATTGAAGCAAATGAAAATTGAAACACAGGAAAAAACCTCCTGGGGCATGGCTTTAGAGTTTTCTACAGTATGCCTAGCTTACACATAAAGTTTAAATCATTCATCAATCGGTGGGGTTTTCAGTTTGTTAACCCTTGATTCAGCAACCCAAACCATGGATATCATGGACCATTACATCTCATCTCCACTGCTTGAAGATCTTCTCCATCCAAGAAAAAACAAATCGTTGAAAATCTAGATTGTATACACTACAATGATTTTAGCAAATTGCCATAAAAGTCATGATCCATCCAATACATTCAAAGCCCAACAGTTGCAGAAAGAAGATTTTCATTCTGGTCATAAATCCCCAAATCCCCAAATCCCCGAATCCCTAAATCCCCAAATCCTCAAATCCCTAAATCCCTAAATCCTCAAATCCCCAAATCCGTAAATCCCCAAATCTGAAAATCCCTAAATTATTTCAATTGGTATTGAGATTGAGAGAGAGAGAGAGATACCTTTTGAGTTGGAACCCCGATCACGGTCCAATGAGAGAGAGAGAGAGATGATGCGCAAGAGAGAGAGAGAGCATCGAGAGAGACAAAGAGAGACAAAGAGAGAGGGCGCGGTTGAGAAAGGGACCGAGAGAGAGAGGGTGCGCGAGAGTGAGAGACTAGGAGAGGGCGCACGAGAGTGAGAGACTAAGAGAGGTTGAGATACTGAGAGACTGAGAGATTGAGAGATTGAGAGATTGGTTCTCTCTCTCTCTACTCGCGCTAACACCAGCGCACGTGGCTGGTGGTCGGTGCTGTGTGAGCCCCACCATGATGTATGTGTTTCATCCCTGCCGTCCATCTATTTTTCCATTTCATTTTATGGTATGAGACAAAAAATGAGGTATATCCCAATCTCAACTGGACCACATTATAGGAAACAGTGTTGAATGAGCATCGACTATTAAAAACCTTTTGGGGGCCATGTAAAGTTTTGGATCAATCCGATATTTGTTTCCCTTCATCTGGGCCTGTATGACCTAATCAACAGATTGGATGTCAAATAGAAAGTACAATGGGCCTTGGGAGGGTTTTAATGGTGGATATCCAATCACTATGGTTTTTATGTGGTGTGGTCCACTTGAGATTTATATCCCTCTCATTTTTGGCATCAAGCCCTAATATGATTTGTAAAAATAGATGGACGACATGGATGAAACACATACATCATGGTGGGATCCATAAAGCACCGACCAACATCCACCAAGTTTTGTGGGCCCCACTATGATGTATTTGTTATATCCACACCGTCCATCCATTTTGAGATATCATTTTACGTCATGAGTCAAAGAAGGAGGCAAATAAAAATCTGTAGTGGACCCTACCACAGAAATCTCAGGTGCACCACACCCCATGAAATTAATAGTAATTGGATATCCATCCGGCTTACTGTATTGTTTATTTGACATCCAAATGTTAATTAGGTCATACAGGGCCAGATGAAGGGAAAAAATAAAAATCAGCTTGGATGAATGGTACAGGCCATAATATAGATGTTTTGGATGGTACAAGACATAATATTGATAGTCTGAATGGCCTAGATTATAAAATAGACTGTATGAATGGTACAAGCCATAATATAAATGTTTTGGACGGACTATATCATAATAACATTAGTTTGGATGGTCTCGATCATAATATCCACAGATTATAATTTAGATCATAAAATCGATGGTTTGGATTGTCTTGATCATAATATCAATTTTTCGAATAGTCTAAACCGGAATATTGATGGTTTGAATGGTTCGGATCATACAATCAATGGTCTAGATGGTTTGAATCATAATACCCATGGTTTTAATGGCCTGAATCATAATATCAGTTGTGCTCTAGATCATAGTATTCATGGTCAAGATGATCTTGGTCATAGCATCAATAATCTAGATGGTATGGATAATTATATTGATGGTCGGAATAGTCTAGATCATAATATTCGTGGTGGTTTAGTTGATCTGGATCATATAATATTGATGATCTAGATAATGGTATTGACGATTATCCGTTATGAAACTCAGGTGGGCCATACCATCTAAAACTATGTGAAGACATCTAAAAAATATATCTTCACATAGTTTTAGATGGTATGGCCCACCTGAGTTTCGTAACGGATGATTTTTTAGATATCTCATAAGCTAAAGGGGAGACATGAAATGCACGGTGTTGATGTTCGACACACATCATGAGGGGTCCATTTTACATGTCTGGTCCATTCACTCTATTCTACTGATCATTACCCTCAATTTGATCAGTTACTCGCCTCAATCATATTGCATATGAGAAAGATATTAGGCAAACAAGATTGTCCAAAAATGAATAAAGGTTGTTCATAATATCAAAAATATATGAATGAATAGAAAACATAAACATCAGCTTGATCCAAAACTTCTATGGCCTCCAAGAAATTTTAAATGGTATAGGTTCAATCACACTATTTCCTGTGGTGTGGTCCACTTAAGCTTTGGATATGCTTCCTTTTTGTTCTTTAGACCTCAAATTATTTGTTAACATGGATGAATGGAGTGGATAAAATAAATAAATAAAGGTGGACCCCACAGAGTTTACTCTGATAAAGGTAACGAGTAACTCAAATGTAGTGGAGAACGGTTTCCTTACAACATTTGTAATCATATATTGGGCCTGCCTAAATGTGATTCACATATCCAACACACTCATTATGTGTGTCCCACTTGGATGAGGGGTCAGACCAAGTTTCAACCGCATCCAAAACTCATGTGGGCCCCACCAAGTGCTTTTATATTTTTTAGGATGTCTTCACATAGTTTTAAATGGTATGACCCACTTGAGTTTCGTTTACTGATGATTTTTGAGATATCTCATAACCTAAAGGAGAGACATCAAATCCACGGTGTTGATGTTCGACAGACATCATGATGGGGCCCACAAAACTTAGTAACATCAATACTTAGGTTCTCACGAGGTCAGTAAGTTGGGTCACAATTTTAACCAGAATATTTGGCCCATTTTACATGTTTGGTGCATTCACTCTATTTTACTAATCAATACTCTCAATTTGACTAGTTAGTCGCCTTAATCAAGCTACATATGAGAAAGATATTAGGCATACAAGATTAATCAACAATTTCAGTGAAATTTGATTTAAACATCTGAAGTTATTTCCTCTTTAATTTAAACTGATAAGATTGTCCAAAAACGATTAAAGGTTCAATTAGTAGATGTGCCTAATAATTTAGTAAATTTATTTTTCACAAATAAATTTAACATTTTTTTTTTCAAAAGGTATATTTTTTTTACTCTTTTAAATAAATATCATTTTTATTAAAAAATATTTCAAAAATATTTAAAATACAAATTTAAAATTTTTATTTGCAAAATCTCTAAATTTTTCTCATATTTTAATTTTTTTCTCAAAAATTTCAAAATGGCAATTTTTCTCTTTAAAAGCATTATTTTGTTCTCAAAATTTTTCTTAAACATATTTAAAATTTCTAAACTTTTCAATATTTTTTTTCATGTGATATTACAAATTATTTAAATATTTCCTTTTAATTTTATATATATATATATATATATATATAATTCCATTCGTATGATATAAAAACTATATATATATATATACACACACACACACACACACACACATTTAGGTTATAGGCAAAAAAAAATTTAAATTAAAACATTTTTACATTATTACCGACGGTTTTTAGCCGTTGGAAAAAAATTTAATTAAAAAAACTTTTACCGACGAACATTTTCGTCGGGAAAACTCTTACCGCCACCATTTCCTTCACCCCGAGAAAATTTGCTTTTCGATTTTTTGGTAAAAAATTCAAAGGATCCTTTAGCTACGAATACTTTCGTAGGTAAAGATGGGTTTTACCTACGAAAGTACAATTCATAGGTAAAAGTTAAAAAATATTAAAAACCCTTCAGCTACGAATAGTTTCATAGGTAAATATGAGTTTTACCTACGAAATTATAGTTCATAGGTAAAAGTAACATTTTCGCCTTTTCCTTTAGCTACGAATAATTTCGTAGGTAAATATGAGTTTTACCTACGAAATTTTATTTCGTAGGTAAACGTATAGTTTTCGATTTTTGGTTTTTTGTAAAAGTTGAAAACAGCCTTTCGCTACGAATATTTTAGTAGGTAAAGAAAGGTTTTACCTACAAAATTACATTTCGTAGGCAAAAGAATTGGGTTTGATTTATTGGTTGTTTTGAAAATTCAAAAGACCCTTCAACTACGAATATTTTCGTAGGTAAATATGGGTTTTACCTACGAAATTACATTTCGTAGGTAAAAGTAGGGTTTTTGATTTTTGGGTCTTCTAAATATTCAAAAGACCCTTTAGTTACGAACATTTCCGTAGGTAAATATTGGTGTTACCTATAAAATTAGAATTCGTAGGTAAAAGTAAGGTTCAATACCCGTTCGCTACGAATTATTTCATAGGTAAAGAGGGGTTTTACCTACGAAATTATATTTCGTAGGTAAAAGTAAGGTTTTCAATTTTTGGTTCTTTTAAATATTCAAAAGATCCTTCAGCTACGAATATTTTTGTAGGTAAAGATCTTCAAAACAGCCTTTGGCTATGAACAGTTTCGTAGGTAAAAATGAGTTAAAAAAATTCTAAACACCCTTTGGCTATGAACAGTTTCGTAGGTAAAGATGTGTTTTACCTACGAAAGTATATTTCGTAGGTAAAAGTAAAGTTTTCGATTTTTTAGAATTCAAAACATCATTTAGCTACGAATAGTTTCGTAGGTAAAGATGAGATTTTTGACTACACAACACCCTTTGGCTACGAACAGTTTCGTAGGTAAAGATGGGTTATAAAACACCATTTGGCTATGAACAGTTTCGTAGGCTAATATTGGTTTTACCTATGAAAGTACATGTTGTAGGTAAAAGTAAAGTTTTCGATTTTTGTAGAATTCAAAATATCATTTAGCTACGAATATTTTCGTAGGTAAAGATGAGATTTTTTCATTACCTATTTGCTAGGAATATTTTCATAGCCAAAGATAAAAGTTTTAAACAACCTTTGGCTACGAATATTTTCGTTGGTAAATGTGGGTTTTGCCTATGAAATTAAATTTCGTAGGTAAAAGTAATGTTTTCAATTTTTTATTATTTGAAAAAGGCAAAAGACCCTTTATCTACGAAGAGTTTCAAAGGTAAATATGGGTTTTACCTATGAAATTAAATTTCTTTGGTAAAAGTTGTCTTTTACCTACAAAAATTAATTTCGTCGGTAAAAGTCATCTTTACCTACGAAAATAATTTTCGTAGGTAAAAGTTTCGTAGGTAAAAACCATATTTCTTGTAGTGATCCTTACTCTCTATTAGTTTTGCAATCCCTCTCTCTCTTGGATCACCAATCCTTTTTTTCTTCTTCAATTTTATTTTCCCCCCATTTTTAAAGGCAGGAGAATTGCATACGTAACATGTGTCCTAGGCTACTAGTATATTGTACACATGTTTACAGATAATATTCCAAAACAATTAAGTTATCAACTGTATTACTAAATTTATATCAATAGAATGGTTTGAGTAGTCCATACATTCGCCATGTAATCAATTAAAAAATATTGATTAGTCACTGGGTTATGATATATTCTCGTGGCTCATCTAGAACTTGGAATATTATTACTTTTTATTACAACATATATTTCAATGAGTTTATTACAATTATTGCGTCAAACATCACATATGTTCACTAATTACAACATTAAAATTGATTTAGTAATTAAATACCCACTCCTATAAATATATTATATAATTTAAGTGCACAACTCTTTTTGCACTATAAGGAATTTTGAATTCAGGTACCAGACATAATTGAAATTCCTAATCCAAGTATTCCGAATACACAATGCCAAAGAAAATTTTTTGAATAAAAAATTTCAAACCTGCGGCTGTCCAAAGATTAAAGAGACAATCCATATTAAAAATAAAAAATAAAAAAAATCAGATGGTTGAAGGGTCCAAATATCCAATGTGAGATTATATATTTCTCGGCCTTCTACCCCCAATGTGAGGCTCATCATTTTTTTTTTAAATCATTGAAATATGAGCCTAAATTGAAAGTTTAAAGTTCGAACATATCCTATAACAATACATGTGGATGTATTCCGGCAAACTTCATCTACTTAAATGGATCCAATAACTTTATTAAAACATGCACGAAACAATGTATTTGGAAAATAAATTAGAATATAAATAAATAAATTTAAACAAAGAATGCACACCTGATTACAAGAAATACATCACAGGATGAGGGGCGGATTAGGTTGCTTTCTTTAATGCTGTTCATGTCTCTTGGTAGAATTCACTGGTGTTGTAAGATACATGCACCATATCCTCAGACAGAGTCATGTAGTCTACTGCAGCATGCATAAGCAAAAATTACAAACAAAAAATATTTTAATTTTTTTTAAAAAAATTTCAAGCCAAAGAGGAAAATGGATTTTTCTGCATATGCAATATGTTATGGGAAAAACGGGGTGACCCATGAAAGGAGGTCCAACTAACAATAATAAAAAACCAATGGGTCAAACTGCTCGAAAGATGACTACTATCAGAGAAGGGCCGACCATACGATAGGTCAGCATGACCACAGATCGACACGACCTTTGACGAGCTTCCCAAAAAAATAGCTTAATGGGATTGTCAGACCCAACAAAAGGAAGCCAAGAATTACTGGAGTCAATGATCACAAGGGCATCACAAGCTTTCTTGGTTGGTATTATCATTAGAGTGATACCGACCTTCTGATATTAGAGTGATACCGGCCTACTGATAGCTCGGTATCGTCCATCTCTAAGGTGTTGTTTGCTTTTACTGTCTAATCTTATCTATGGGTCGAATGGGTCTATAGGTTTTCTACTGATGTTCGATCTTATCCAAAACAAATGACCCAGAGGTCTCTCATGAGATCTTGGGGGATTGGATTGGAATTCTAGAGATCTCGGATGTCGAAGATCTCGGGAAGATCTCTGATATATTAGGAGTCCTAAACAGAAAAGATTTCCAACGATGTGATCTTCCCTCTATCAGAAAAGATCTTCGACGGTGTGATCTTCCTTCTAACAGAAAAAATCTTCCGACTGTGTGATCTTCCCTCTATTACAAACAGGGAAGCCTCTAAACAGTGAAAGGTACACACGAAAATACAACTCAAAAACTTCTACACATGGATGACTTTTTCTTTTAAGATGATTTCTACAAAGGCTCAGATCCCTGACTTTGGCATCAGAGGGTCCCCTGCATGAGCTAAGGTCTTTCTTGTTTGTTTTATGTGCAGACACTTAAGGGTCTAAGAAGTGTCTACCGAAAAACTGCATTAATAGTTTGGCACTGTCTGTGGGAAGAGACATCAAAGCCATTTCCTGCTTTTCTAGATAAATCATGATGGCTAGAGGGAAGAAGAAAACCTGAGTCTCCCCTGTTACGCTTGATCTTACACCACCGGAATAGCCTGACAGTCACCGGGGCTCCACCTCTCAACAACAAGCTGACTTCGGTCCTACAAAGCAAGCTCTACGATCTCACAATAAGGGAAGGCAGCTGAACTCCCTTGAACAACAGGTCGAAATGCTGAATAATAACATGAACTCTATGAGACAGTTGTTGGAACAATTACAGCCCCAACAAGTGCAGAGGACCACCCAAGAAAGCTGAATAAGTGGTCCATAACCCTTCTCAGCCTTCCAACACACTTGCTGCCTCTCAGAGAAGTCGGCAGCTCGGATCGACCAGGCCATCCCTTCTCACATTTTTAGGACTGCAACTTTACCTGTTTCCAACCTACGACACGAGCTGGACTGAAAGAAGCGTGACAAATCTTTGGTTGAGACTACGGCTAACAGCGGCGAACCGTGGGAGGCTGAGCTTAAAGACTTGCGAGGTCAAATTGGGGACATATGATAAGCCTACCGTGCAAATGCTTTGACTCCAATGGAAGCAATAATGGAGGAAATCGAGCCTTCATTCACTACTGACATTATGCAGGTGCGAATGTTGGACATGTTCCCTATGCCATGAATCGCTCCCTCCTTGGAAGTTACAAACCCGTCTGAACACCTGGAGTCCTTCAAGGTCTGGATGGAGCTCCACAATACGTCCATTGCAATGATGTGCCGAGCATTCTCATTAACCCTAATTGAAGCTACTTGACTATGTTTCAAACAATTGAAATTGAACTCCATCAGCTCGTTCTACCAACCCGGTCAAATGTTTGTCACGAACTTTATCAGGGGAAGAAAAGACTTAAACTGGCTTCTCACCTTCTTCACATCGTTGAAAAAGAAGGAAAACTGTTGAAAGACTACATCAAGCGCTTCAATCTTGAAGTGATGCAAGTACGAAAGCACTCTGAAGAACTTGCTCTAACCGTGGCAATGGGAGGATTAAGGGATTCCAAGTTTCTCTTCTCGCTGGATAAGAACCCACTAATAACAATGACCGACCTATTGAACAGATCTAAAAAATATTCCAATGCTGAGGAAGCTTCTACCCTGCGAAAGGCCGTCCAGAGAAAAGGAACGATGGGCAAAGAAGAGTAACTAAAAGTAGAGCCTAGCTCGGCCAGTGGAAGCTAGAAGAGGAAGAACGACCAATTGTGAGATAATCAGCGTCCAATCAAGCGACCCAATAGTAAGTTCAAAATGTACACTCCTCTTAACAAGACACCTGAACAAGTCCTGATGGAGATTCAGGACAAATACATCCTCAAGTGGTTGAGCAAGTTGAAATCTGATCCTGGTAAAAGGAGTAAAAATAAATACTCCATTTTTATAGGGATCACGGTCATTCAATGAGCAATTGTATTAACCTCAAACAGGAGATCGAGACACTCATCCGCAGCAGGCACCTTGGAGAATAAGTCAGTGATCGAGGAGAACGGCCTACCTCAAAAGATGAACAACCCATAATAACGAACTAATCGGGGAGATTCACTCAATTTTCGGAGGCTCTACCAGTGGAGGAGATTCGAACAGAGCTCGGAGAGCCCACACAAGGAGTATCGGTCACCCCGAATCTGAATGAGAAATCCTCACCACGAGCAGGCCTTCGAAAGAATAAAAAAATAGAAACCTGCTGTTTGACCTTCATCGAAGAGGATGCTCGAGGAGTCCACCATTTGCACGATGATACACTCGTGGTCACAACGACCATAGACAATCACAAGGTATTCCGAATTCTAGTGGATACCGGATCATTAGCTGACATCCTCTTCGTATTAAGCATTCGACAAGATGGGAGTAGGACGGCTAGGACGGTCTCGACTTCGAGCCGTCAAAACTCCTTTGCTCGGATTCTCGGGTGGCAGAGTCATACTAGAATAGTTAATACAACTCCCTCTCACTGCCGGAGATGGGCAAAACTAATTGACCACAATGATGACTTTTTGGTGGTAGAATGTTAGTTTATCTACAATGCAATCCTAGGTCGACCCTCTCGTAACGCCCTGCGAGCGGTAGTCTCGACCTATCACTTGGCAATGAAATTCCTGACTGATTAGGACGTCGAGTTGGTTAGATGAGACCAACATGAAGCTCGGTAATGCTATACGATGGCACTAAGGGCTTCGCATCAGACAATGACCATTGCCTCGCTGGACCACCTAGAAGATTCTGGAGAAAGGGGTTGTCCCATGGAAGATCTCATTCCCATTCCACTCGACAGCTCCAATCCATCTACAACGGTCTAGGTCAGGTCGTCTTTGACATCTTTGTTATTGGACAAGATTATAAACCTCCTTCGACAATATGCAGATGTCTTCACGTGGTCCTATAAAGATATGCCCAAGACTTTTTAGCTTTAATCTTCTTCTACAAGAGCTTCTACTCGCCCTTGCTCACCATCATCGATAAATGAACGATATCACGATGCACTTTCATCATGCAAGGGGCCAACTTCCAAAAGAGAAAGAGAGAATATCAATAGCCAATCAGAAAGGAAGTAAAATAATGGATGCTTAAGGAATTTACTTACTCTGAGAAAACTCTTTATCACGGAGACAAGTATTGAGTGTCAAATATTGCATATTCTCCCCTATTTATATCTTGATTTTATGAACATGATAATGCTTAATGGTATATTTTATACATGTTTCTGTTGCATGGTGAATCTGAGAGCTTGGATTGAAAAGAATATTAAAAGCATAGATTTGAAGCTCAATAATCACCAAGGCAAGAGATGGATTGTACAAGAGCAAGATTAAAGAATTCACATGTCAAAGATCTAAGAAAACTAAGTGAGGAATGAAGAGAATCGAAGATTTGAAGTAAAGAAAAGGAATACGCATGAAATTCGAATAACCCGAGTTCTAGTTCGATTAGCCCAAGAAACTTCAGCTCGAACTCCAGCAACATTATCTTTTAAATTCACGTGAATCTCAACTAGTCGAAGATCTCACTCAACTAGTCGAAGATGACTCTCGACCTGTTAAAGATTTCTCTCGATTAGTATAAGGTTACGGATATTTTGGGCGGACTGTATAAACTTGAGGTAATTTAAGAACTTTTCTGTAAGACCCGTATCCTACACCGTACTGTTCCATGGGCTTCCACGGTCCTTCTGGTCAAATTTTAGCGACCTCCGACTTGTATTCGACATTTGCGTGTGATCCTAAGTCGAGTCCTGCATATTAGAATCGACTCAACTCGAAACTTGTACTCTAGCGACCGTGCCGTCGCCGCGGTTCTAACACCGCAACTCGCGCACCGATCCGATACTCAGGACAGGAGATGTGGGTCCGCGTTCATTCCAAAGAAAAGCCTTGCGTTACGAATTTTGAGGGAATCTCTACAACATGTCCCATCAAATCAAGTTAAGTACACCACCTTACCCCGAGTACAACCAACCCACTCCTTCTTTTCTCATAAGTCAACCCTCTCTCTCCCCTCGCCATCCCTCTTTTACACAATTTTCAATTAAGCCTATGCTTCCCCATCTCCTTTCCTTACACCCACCACTCCATCCATCCTTTTATCTATTATTTTTCTCCCTTTCTCTCATTTCTCAAAAATCTCCCAAGCAACCTAAATACTACACGTCCAAGCCCTCCCAAGCTCTCCCAAATCATTAAGTGTGACCCGCCCTCTCATTTCTCATCCCCACCATCAAAACTCCATCATCCATGTTAAAAGTTGAGCATAGGAGCTAAGGAGGCTAAGGGATCAAGGAGGAGTGCAAGAGGTGGTGATCCACCGTTGATTCTTATTTTAGGGCCCACTTGTTGGAGGGACCCATTTTGATTTATGTGATGCAATCATGAGGGGCCCATAGTGGCAGGGTCCCTCTATCACCGTCTCTCTCTCTCTCTCTCTCTCTCTCTCTCTCTTTCTTTGTATGATGATGATGAAGGGGTGTGTGACCCATCTGGTGTGTGTGTCCCACCATAAAGCATATATTTTATCCATGCCATTCACTTTCATGTGGGACCTGCTTGATGGATCTACACCATTCAGACCATTATCAGGCCTGGACGGAAGGAAAAACACAAATATCGGGTGATCCAAAGAGGTGGCCCACGTCCATGTGGGACCCACCATGATGCTTGTGTTATACCCATGCTGTCCAGGACGCTAGATAGGCGCGGCTAACATGAAGGTGTGACTAACATGGAGTGCGTGTACTGACATGGGTGTGTACTAGCAAGCTAACAAAAAGAATAATTGAGCTTTTGGGGTGTGCTGCTCATGCAGGCCCCACCCTGATGTACAGATCAAATCCATGCCATCCATTCCATTTCTCAACTCATTTTAGGCGTTGAGCCGAAAAATGAAGCCAATCTGATTATCGGGCGGGCCATAGCATAGAAAACAGTGGTTTTCACCGTTAAAATTCATTTTGATCTTTCTACACACCAAAACATGTCAAATATTGGGCTTGTTTGGCTTGTCTTGAGCCATAGAGGCCAATGGTTAGGTCAGATTCTACTGATGTGGGCCCCATCTAGGAAAATCTAGTAAAAATTATATTTCAAAAAAATATATATAAAGCATACAGCAACGCCTGCTGCTGCAGCATTAGTAGCGCAAGATGTTGCCGCCACCGTGGACTTGAATGAGTCAGGGACCCACGGTCCTAGCCATTGGCCCCACCGTGATGTGTACCGAACATCCACACCGTTCATTGGGTGGGCCCGCTTTTGGCTGTGGGCCACCCCAAAAATCAGTGATATAAGTAACCCTGGTGGCCCACATCATGGGAAATAGTGTGATTGAACGTCTACCATTGAAACCCTTTTGGGGTATTGGATCATGATGAAATTTGTTTTTCCTCTTCACTCCTGTCTGTGTAACCTTACCAATGGTTAGGTGGAAAATAAACATTATGGTGGGCCTCATGTGGGACCCACTGATTTATGTGTTCACACCTTTCATCGGTGTGGACCCCCACCATGAGGTATGTGCTTTATTCATGCTGTCCATCTCTATGGGACCCACCATAATGCAGGTGTTGCATCCAAACCGTCCAACCATTTGGTAAGCTTGTCTTACCGGCTTGAGACTAAAAATAAGACAAATCTAAGATCAGGTGGACCACATTTTAGGAAATAATGGGTTTGAACATCCACCCTTAAAACCCTTGGACTACAGGGTTTGGACCAATATGATATGTGTTTTTCCCTCTTAATCTAGGTCCTCAAGACCTTAGGATTAGATTGGGTGGGAAATAAACCTTATGGTGGGCCCCTGTGAATTGTTTAAATAGTGAAAGGAAATAAACCTTATGGTGGGCCCCTGTGAATTGTTTAAATAGTGAAAATTATCTCCACTGTTACTTGGGGTATGGTCCAAATGATCCTTCAATATAGCTCTTTTTGGGCATGTGATGAGGCCCATCTTGATGTATTTATGGCCTGTGTTGAGGCCCACCTTGATGTGTATGAGGTATGTTGTTGAGGCCCACTTTGATATATATGAGGCCCATCTGATGCGGCCCATTTGATGTATTTGGAGCCCTTGGGTCGAGGCCTAACGGGATGTACACAAGGCCCATTATAATGTGTGATTCCACCATGGTTTATGTAATGAAGTTTATGGTAGGCTGTGCCTTCGGAGCAATGATGGTTTGACGTCCACATTGTAAGAATAATGTTGGTTAAATGTCCACATTATAATTCTCCCTAGGGTCCATTTTTAGGCCCATACTTGTTGTGTATAGGCCATCTAGGCCCATCTTCATTATGAACAGAATCCATCACCACATATCATATTTAGAATAGTTTCATGATTCATGCTCATACGCATCATATGTATGCTTTGATATGAGGAGTGACTGATCATAGTATATGCCTTTGGGTAAATTGTTTATGAGCCACCTGATAGGTGGAGTTACCCATCATTAGCGTGGTATGAGCAGGATTGTTGTATGAATGATAGTTTGATTCATGCACTTCACATTTGTATGACATGATTACTATGCGCCCTATCGACATCAGGGCTATGACCTCCATAGGCATATCGTGGATGGCAGGATCGAACACCAAAAATATTGTTACTAAGCATTGGGGCGCCATAGATGTCCCTGAGTGAAAATTCCTAAACCCGATGGTATTATACGATGATTCTAACGTCGAGACTGAGTGGATATATGAGCGCAAGAGGGCCCGAATACTAGGAGGTCACGTCTTTCACTGTGTCGTGGTCGGTTGGAAAGGGGTGTGGCCTTACTCGCCCGAAGGTAGGGGACATTACTAAGATGAGTTTGACTAGCTCGTGAGTAGGTCCACTATCGACCGGCCAGATAAGTATTGACAGATTATTGGCTAGGCGGATAGTGAGGTTTCTTACGCTTACTTGGACTATGCGGCTAGGAGAGGGGCAGTGCCATTTAGAGTGTAGTAAACCCTGATGATTATCCAAAATGAGAACCGTACTGATATTGGATAATCTGTATGAGGATTTGGATGAGCATTGACATGCTTGAGTTGCATCTTGCATCTCATGGTCTTGGTTTGGTCGATAGCATTCATATCTTACACCGTATAGCCTTGGTATGACTAATTACATTCATGTACCCATCAACATAATTTCGCATCACTCTAGCATTGCATTTTGAGCACGTTCATACTACGCACACACTTACACCACCCTCTAAGCTTTCTATAAGCTTATGCACGATCGATGCGTGCAGGTGACGCCAAGACGCAGACGTAGCTTTACCGCAGTTGGAGTGTTCAATCGAACTGCAGGAGTTTCTGTTATTATTATCTTGTATTTCCCTTCATATGCATTGTACTTTAAAGTTTTTTATCATAATGAATTTTGTAATGGTGTTCTTGTGGTTATTATTCGTGGGTTATGCTTATGGTTATGCTCATTATGAATCAAATTGATGAAAAAATAATCCTCCTCGTAAGATCTCAGGATCGGAACCTGGTGTATGGGTGCCAGGAGCTGAGAATGGGGTACTATGAAGGCTGTCGGTGCTGGATTTGGCAATTGAGAATTTTGTGAGCCCGATTTTTGAGTTTGGGGTGTGACATTTTCTATCTCGATGTGAAAGTTGGAGTTCCCAAATTATAAATAGGAGTTCCTAAGATGCTCTAAAGCATCTTCTAGGGTTTAAGGTGTGGAGTAAAATGGTAGAGCCGCCACTCGTAGTTTTTCTTTTTATTTCTTAGTTGGTCTTTATGTTTTGTTTGAGAGCTTTTAGTTCAACCTGTCTATGGTTAACTAAATCTCTTAGCTAGGGCTAAGAGGTGAACCTTGTAGCATGATTGGGATGTTTACTTTGCTTTAATTCATGTTTATATAAAATTTCATTGATTTCTAGTTTGATTATAAGGAATATTCTCAGTTTTCCATGGATTGTTGTGACTCAAATTATAATAGATGCTAAAATAGCTTTGAATATCTTCTTTTTGTATTTAAGATTATGGGATTGGTAAATATTGTTGTTCGTCATCGTCTCTTGGGCATGGTAGGGTAATGGAATCCCTTCCAATCTCCATAATTCTCCTCCACTGAGGCTAGATCAATGAGAAATTCAAATATTTGACAATCTCTTTCTCCAATCGGATAAGATAGGACTCTAATTCCAGTTGGATCAATTAAATCAAGTAAGGTAGCATCTCAATTGCTACAAGTGGATCCTTGGCATCCTAGTATCCACCTTTAAATTGTTGAGGGTCAAACACCACATATTATCCTCCATTTATTACTTGGTTTTATAAACATGATAATGCTTAATGTTCTATTTTAATCATATTTGTGTTGCAAGGTGAATTTAAGAGCTCGGATTGAAAAGGATGTTAAAAATATGGATTTACCACTCAAGAATCACCAAAGCCAGAGATGTATCTTATGAGACCAAGAATGAAGAATTCACATGCCAAAGATCGAAGAAAACCAAGTGAGGAATGAAGACTTGAAATAAAGAAAAGGAACCCTAAAAATCCACATCCTTTAACTAGTCTAAGCCCATCTTCGACCAGTCGAAGGCCCTTGCTTAACTAGTCGAAGATTCCTCGACTCAAACTCCAATGACAAAATCCTATAAATTCCAGTCATCCTTGACTAGTCGAAGGAGACCCTCAACCAGTCGAAGGTTGTCCTCGATCAGTTGAGGGTTACATAGATGTTGTATGGACTGCGTAAATTTGATGCGATTTTTGAAAATTTCCAAGTCAGTGCGAAAGGAGGTGATGCACAACTATAAATAAGAGTGCCCAGGGCATCCCTAAGCATCTTCTAGGGTTTGAGGAGTGGAGCAAAAGCATGGAGAAGCCGTTGCCAAGAGTTTTTCTTACTTTTCTTTTTTTTTTTTTTATGTTTTTCTTAAGAGATTTTAGTTCAATCATGTATGTGGTTGGCTAAACCTCTTAACTAGGGTTAAGAGGTGAAGCTTGTAGCGTGATGAGATGTTTTCTATTGCTTTGATTCATGTTTAAGTTGAACTATCTTTAATTCTAGTTTGATATTTAAGAAATACTTTCATTTTTTAATGGTTTGTTGTGACTCAAATTAAAATATATCTGCGATAACTTTGAGTATATTCTTTTGATGTATTGAGATTGTGAAATTAGAAAATCCTATTGTTCACTATCGTCCCATGGGCATGGTTGGGTGACGAAATCCTGCCTAATCTTCTTAATTCTCTTATAATTGGTTGGATTGGTAAATCCTGTTGTTTGCATTGTCTCCTAGGCATGGTTTTGTGATGGAATCACTTCCAGTTCTCACACCTCTTATCCATTGATAATTAGATCAAAGGAAGTTCATATTTGGTTTTATTGAGATATCTTCTTTGAACTAAAAAGGGTTTCAATGGCAGACGTTCAATCCCCCACTACTTTTTGTAGTGTAGACCACCTGATAGTTAGATCTGCCTTATTTTTCTTTTCAAGCCTTAAGAAATGCTCACTAAATGGATGGAGGGTTTGGATAGAGCATATTCCTCATGATCAGGCCCACAGAACTTGCTGATATCAATATAATCTTCTCATTTTTTAAAGATGGTGTGGGCCACCTGAGTTTCATGTGCGGCTGATTTTTGGGGGATCCCATCATTTAAAGGGGACCCATCAAATGCACGGTGCTTATGTTCAACATACATCATGGTGGGCCTTATGGCTGGGACCCATGGTCCCTGCCCTCTTACAAAGCAGCAGGATGATGCTTGCTGTAGCGTCCTTTGGGCGTTAACAGCAACAATGTCCAGCTGTTGTGATTTCTTTTTATTAATTTTTTAATGGTTTTTCATATGTGAGGCTCACATCCTAATGATCCACTCCAACTATTGGTTTCTCCGACTCGTAACAGGTCAAACGAGCCCAATAATCAGTATGTTTCGATGTATAGAAACATTACAGCGGGCCTTAACAGGTTCAATAGTAAATGTCACTATTAAAAATAATTTTCAATGGTATGGCCTACCAGAGTTTTGGATTAGCTTCATTTTTCGGCTCAACGCCTAAAATGATCTGGAAAATAAGATGGATGGTGTGGATCAGATACATACATCAAGGGGGTGGGCGTTGTGGGCCCACAGCCCCTCCTTGCCAATTCAAGCACCAAGTTTCTAGTTCAAAAACATATTCGAGATCAAGAGCTACTCAACCAGGATATTAGATCAGCATTGAAAACACTTGCATCATCTATTCAATGGATAGAGTCGCACTTAACAATTGGGGGAAAGGGGATGCTGCCTACTAAAATTTTCCCCAATCCCAAACTGTAATATAAGATAAGTGATCCAAGCTCTTCAAATTAGATGGAGTAAGGTAAATCTATCACCACTCTTAGAAGTGGGAGGATCATTGACAAAACCATTCCGGTTAGGGCTGAAAATCCCATGACCCGGAAGAGGCCAACAATGATAGACCTAACACTACTCCATAAGAATTAGAATGAGAACTTCAAGATAAGTCAATTACTCCATTTCCCCAACGGTTGGTTATACCCAAACCTCTCTCTAACTCTTAGGACATTTTATTCTATATCCATGGCGTCCACCGCAGAGCCCACCTTGCTGGACTGTCCAGTGAATAGGCTTGCTGCTTGTCCATCTAGACAGGCCTAGGTGAAGAGAAACACAAATGACAACTTGATTCAAACCTTGGTGGCCCACCCACATGGCACCATCGTGATGAATGGGTTTTACCCTCACCGTCCATCTTTGGACGTGGGACCCATGGATGTATGTGTTGCATCCCACCATCTAGCACGTGGACGGTGGGAACCACCGTAATATATGTGTTTTAGTCTCACTGTTCTGGGATGGTGGGACCCTGCAAATGTGATGTCCTCACTGTTCAGCTAGGGCGGTGGGACCCACCGTGACATATATGTTTGATCCACATCGTCCATCCAATTTCCTCGCTCATTTTAGGCGTTGAGCCGAAAATTGAAACCAAACCGAATGTTTGGTGGGCCACATTATAGAAAATAGTGATTTTTGTGATATAGATTCTTAGGGCCCGCTGTGATGTTTCTACACACCGAAACATATTGAATATTAGGCTTGTTAGGCCTATCACGATCCTGAGAACTCAACCAGCGGACTAGATCGTCCTGATGTGGACCTCACCTATGAAAAACCACTGATAAAAAAAATATGGGGTCTGGACACTATTGCTTCCAGCGTCCAAAGGATGTTGTAGCAACCAGCATCCTTGCTGTTTGTTGGAGGGTGGGACCGTGGGTCCCACCACAGGCCCCACCGTGATGTATGTGGAACATCAACACCGTGCATTTGTTGGGTCCCCTTTAATCAGCGGGTCACCCAAAAATCTGCCGTATACAGAATTCAGGTGGTCCATACTACAAGAGCAGTGGGGGATTGAATTTCTGCCATTGAAATTTTTGGGTCATAGAAGTTTTGGACTAATATGAAAATTTTTTTCCTCTCTATTTAGGTCTTTGTGACCTTGTGAACAGATTGGATGGAAAATAAACGTTATGGTGTGCCCCACGTGGGACCCACCTCTGTGGGAACGGATTGGTTGGTGTAGTTACACAACTGTATAGCTGTGGTATTGATGCCAGCAAGTGTGACTGGAGGTACATGTTATATCCAACCGTCCATATGTGGGGCCCACCCTGCATGTGTCACACGTGCAGGTGATGGGACCGTTCCAACTGGACGATTTGGATACCACCATGATTTATGTGTTTATTTATGTCGTCTGTCCAACAACAATATAGCTGTTGGGATGACGTCAACAAGTTTTGGGCCCACCATGATGTAGTGTTATATTCACTATGTCCAAATCTGGATGGTGCTAAGTGGGGCGCACCATGATGTATGTGCATTATCTGCATCGTCCTTAGGCTAGAATGGGTGGGGCCTGCCTTGTGATGTGTTGTATATTCACGTTGTCCATCCATTTCTGGCATGGGACTCACCCCACACATGCTGAACATCGAGATCCCACCTGATGTTTAGGTTTCACCCACACTATCCAGATCATGGTTGTGTGGACCCCACACATGATGTGTGGGTTGATCTCCACCGTTCGTGTAGTGGACCCCATTAAGATTTATGTATTTTATTTACACCGTCCAACGGTCTGGACGGTGGAAACCACTGTAATGTGTGTGTTTTGTATCCACACCGTCCAAATCTGGATGGTGCTGTGTGGGCTGACCGTGATGTATGGGTCTGATCCGCACTGTTTAGCACTTTGGACGGTGGGGCCCACCTTACGTATGTGATGTATATCCAGTCCATTGATTTTAGCTGGACATGGGACTCCCACCACATGATGTATGTGTTTTCAGCCACGTCGTCCATCTGATTTCTGAACGGGTAGGGCCCACGTAGATGTATGTATTTTGTATTCACACCATCCATTCACGTGGCCCCCACGTGATGTACGTGTTTTATCCAAGTTGTCCATTTGATGGGCCCATCTGGAATGAGCAGGGCCCACCTCATTGAGATGCATTTGAGGCCCAGGCATAAGGCCCATTGAGATGCATTTGAAGCCTAGGTAAGAGGCCACTGTTGTATAGGAGGCCCACTATGCATGTGTGAGGCCCACCTATTGTATATGAGGCCCATGTTTGAGGTCCAATGACATGTACATGCGGCCCAAGTGATGAGGCTCATGGTGGTGTATTTGAGGCCCAGATATCAGGCCCGATGTGATGTTTATATAGCCCATGTGGTGAGGCCAAATGTGATGCATATGTGGCCCATGAGTGATGTAAGACCTGTATCCTACTCCGTACTGTTCCGTCAACTCCCGCGATCCTTCCTGTCAAATTTCGGCAACTTGCGATCGATAATCGATGTTTGCACGCGAACCTAAGCCGTATCCTATAGAATTGAGTTGACTTAATCCGAGACTTGTACCATTGCGACCGCACAGTCACCGCGATTCCAATGTCGTGACTCACACACGATCCGATACCCAGACAAGGAGATGTGGACCCGTGTTCAGTTCAAGAAAAAATGCCGCGTGTTGGCAATCCCAAGAGAATCTCTACAACATGGAAAATCAATCCCATCAATCAATCCTATTAATCACCTCTCATGTCAAGTATAAAACACTCATGCTTCCTTTCTCCATAAGTTAAATAAACCCAAAAGTTAACCAATCCATCGCCTCACCCATCACTCACATCCATCAACCATCACCCCATCACTCACCTCACATCTCTCCTTACAACTCTCTCTCTTTCTCATTTCTCACCCTAAAATTTCAAGCAACCAAGGGTGCACACGTCCAAGGTTTTTCCAAGAGAGAAGTGACCTTGTGTGGCCCACTTTTCCTTCCCAAGATCTCCTATCCTAGCCATCCAAATCTCATCATCCACCATCAAAGAGAAGCACAAGGAGACCGACATCCCAACAGACCAAGAAGATCAAGTGGTGGGTGCTCTATTAGGCCTAGATTTTCTTTCTTTGATGAAGGGCCAAGTGAGGCCTACCGATTGATGGTATGGATCTCACTTTGGACCCTAGGTGTGGCCGATGGCCCACCTTGATGCTCATGATCATTCCATGATGGGGCCATTCTCCATGGACCCCATCATGATATTTATTTTCCTTGCATACATAGGGTCATTTAGACCGTCTATTTTAGTGGAGAAGGGATCTCCACTGTTGGATTTCGATTTAATGGGCCCATATGAATTGGGACCCACTCGTTGTATGATTGAATGCATGGAACGAAGGGCCCATAGTGTCGGGGTCCCTCCATCACACGCGTGTCTCACTCTTTTTTTTTTCTTTCTCTTTCTCCCTCTCTTTTTCATTTTTTTATTATTTGTGATAATGTGGTCATGTGGCCCACTTGGATGTACCCCACCTTGATGTGCGCATTATCCACACCCTCCAGCCATTTGGTGGCCCACCTTGATAGTACGTACATGAGTGGGGCCCACCTTAAATATGTAGACCGTCCAGCGTCCAGGGACGCTGGACGTTGTGTTGCCATGAAGTGTGAACGAACAGTAGGGTGTGCTGGCGTCAACAACGAAAAAAAAAAGAAAAGAAAAAGAAATGGTTTTTAGGTGGGTTGTTCATGTAGGCCCCACATTGATGTATGAGTTCAATCCACGCCGTCCATCCTTTTTCCCAACTCATTTTAGGTGTTGAGCCAAAAAATGAAGTCGATTCGACTAACTAGCGGGCCATACCATAGCAAATAGTGATTTTCATCGTTTAAAGTTACTTAAACCTTCCTACACGACCGAAAGAGGTCCAATATTGGACTCGTTTGGCTTGTCTTGAGTACCAACAACCAACGGCTGGGTTGGATTCACTTGATGCGGGCCCCACACCTGATAAACCATAGAAAAACCACTTTTTTAAAAATAAAAATAAAACAGCAGCTGCTACTGCTGTTGTCAGTGGAGCAGGCCGCGCCAGCAGCGCTGGCGGGCGGACGAGCAGTAGCCCACGACTACAGCCGTGGGCCCCACCTTGATCTTTATTAGCCATCCAACCCGTTGATCTGGTGGGTCTCCTCCCCAGGTGGGCCCCCTCCAAAAATGGGGTATATCCAACGCTCCGGTGGCCCACATATTAGAAAACAGTGTGATTGAATGTCTACCTTTGAAACCCATTTTTGGGTCCCCTGATGATTTGGATCAAAATGAAATTTGTTTTTCCCTCTTCATCCAGGTCTGTGAGACCTTACCAATGGGTTGGATTGCAAAGGAGCATTATGGTGGGCCCCACATGGGACCCACAATAATATATGTGCTTTATCTCCACCGTCCAGGCGTACAGTGGTGTCCACAGTAATGTATGCTTTTTACCATGCCGTATGGCCATTTTGCAGGTTGCGGGACGGCTGGTGGGACCCACTATGATGCATGTGTTGCATCCAACCATCCAACCATTTGAAAGCTCATTGCATGAGCTAAAGAATGAGGCAGATCTAAAGTTCAAATGGACCCCACCATTTTAGGTAGTGGTCAATGACACCCACCGTTCAAAAATCTCTAAGGGTCATTGTAGCTTCCCATTAAGTGGATATTTGTGTCCCACTTCATCTATCACTATGATAGTTTATGAATAGGTTGGATGGGAAATATATGTCATAGTGGGCCTTAGGAATTTTAATTGCGAAAATATTTTTCACCACTCTTATTTGGTGTGGCCCATTTGATATATTTAAAGCCCATGAGAGTAGGCCCATGTGTGTAGGCCCATCTGATATATTTAAGGCCCCTGTGAGTAGACCCATTTGTTACATGTAAGGCCCATTGTAATGTCCAGAAGGCCCCTTTAATGAGGCCCACTTGATTTACCGAAGGCCCATATGATGTGGCCCATTTGATGTATTTAAGGACCATGGGTCGAGGCCCAACGGGTTGTCCTTAGAGTCCATTGCAATGTGCGATTTCTCCATGGGTTGTGTAATGATATTTATGGCGGGCCGAGCCTTGGGAGCAATGTTGGTTTGACGTTCACATTGTAAGTATAATATTGGTTAAATGTCCACATTATGACTCTCCCTAGGGCCCATTGATAGGCTCATACTTGTTGATAGTTCATCACTTTATAACATGCTTAGTATAACTCCATGATTCATGCCCATACGCATCATATGCATGCTTGATATGAAGATTGTATGATCATAGTATAAGCCATTGGGCTGAGTCATTTACGGGACTCTTTATGAGATGGAGTGCCCCACATTATCGCGTTGTACGCGCAGGATTACCGCATGACTGTACGGTGTGACTCATGCATCTCGCATATGTGTGACTTGATCACTGCACGCCCTAGTGACATCAGGGCCGTGGCTCCACAGGTACATTGTAACACTCCGAATTTTTGCCAACCTGGGATTAAACGTCCTTAGGCAATGGGTCAACCAAAACACCTTGGTAATTTCTTTACTATTATCGCATGATTGATTTGAGAACATGCTAATCTCTGCTCTATTATTCCACTGAGTTGATCACTCACTCCCTGTTCACTCCCCAAGTGCAGGGTTGTGATGTAGTAATAACTCGGTAAGACTGAGGTCGAATCCCAAGGGACTGAAACTTGTACGTTATCTAAAACTAACTAGAACTAGAACTAGGCTAAGATGAATTCTAAATCAATTAACAATGGTGGAATACTTGTAGAATAATTAATCTAAAACTTAGGAAACAAATCAGAGATAGGAAACTAGGGATTCAGAGGATCCACTTGTAGAGATAAGGGAGAACTTATGCGTGCATCAAAAATTATGGAAATTACTGGACTGCCGTTGATCTAGTTTTCAAAGAGATGAAAGGTATATGAATTAGAATGGATTCCATCACCAAACCATGCCCAAAGACTATGGCAAACAACAGAATCAAACTAATTACCACCCAATCACATGTATGCAAGTTAGGAAGGGTACCGACATCCAACCATGCCCAGGAGACTATGGTGAACAACAGGGCTTCCTGACATCATAAACATTAAAGAGAACGGAAATATTTAAAGCCATTGCAGACCCATTGTAATTTCAGTCACAACAGACCATTAAAAACCTAAAACATTCCCATAATAATTAACTAAAATCAACGTCAATTCATGCATTAAAATTAAAATAAAATCAAATCTCCCATCTCACTACAAGCTTCACCTCTTAGCCCTAGCTAAGAGGTTCAGCCCATCACAGACATGATGAAGCTGGATATGTTAAAAAAAATATGAAGAAGGAAAAAAATAAAAATAACAAAATTACTCTACTCCCTCTGCCCACGTTTCCAGTCCAAGCCTCAAGCTCTCCACCTCCTGATCTCCTTCCAAGACCTGCATGAATGCTCCCGACATCCAAAACCTCCTTTTATAGCTGCTGGAAGGTTGGAGTCAGTGATAGATTTGTAGCAGGACACGGAGTGTAATTTTAGCAGCCAAGTTCGGTGCCTCGAAACACGCCACTTTCCTCGCTCAAATTCTAAAAAAACACCGTCCCTTAGTACTTTCTTGGGTTCTTTACATGATAGACGGTTTAGATCTACCATATGATCAAAGATGGTGGGCCAAAACTTCCTGGAAAAGTCAGTTTTCATGGATGTGCGAAACCTTTCGCACCATTTCACTGTTGTGATCGGTGGGCCCCACAGAAGCATTTTATGGAAAATCCACCCCGTCTATTGGATTCAGAATGAAATTTCAGTCAAGAATGGGTGGTTTTGAACGTCCATTGACGAAGCCCAGAGAAGAAATCACTAAAAGATCAATTTTGAACGTCCCAGGGCAGCCCTTTTATGGCCCCTGTATCGCACACGTGTGTATGCATGGATGCAAAAGGTCAGCATGGTTTTGTAGTATTCGAACCCCTCTACAGGATGGACGGCTTGGATCAGACATACAGTTAATGGGTAGGGGCCACAACCGTCCGCAAAAACGGTCAGCGGCCGTGCGTCCGGTGCACTTTTTTTTTTTTTTTTGAATTGTAGACGGAAACGTCGGTCAGCTGCGCTGACCGACTTTTGGGAAATCTCGTGCATGGCGGGCGTGTGTACACTATGTACACACGTTGTACATATAGGGTCCACTGTGAAGCTTTCAAGAAATCCAATCCGCCTATTCTGTTCCTCACATTATTTTACCCGTTGAGAACAATTATCAAGCATATCCAGATGGAGGGTGGGCCCCAAATTGAAGATTGATGGGCTGATCTGTCCGTTAGGCCACTTCCGCAATGATCTAATGGATGATTTTTGACGTGTACAGTTAATTTATGGTCCTCAGGCCACGTATGAAGTTTCGAGCCGAACTGATATTGGGAACCCCGTGATCTTGCGTTCTGGATGCGTTTCAAGCCACTTGAGCTTCAGTTTCTTAGTTTTCTCAGATTTCTGACCGTGTATATCTGTCAATCTTGGTCCCCTGGAGTCCGTCCCATGCCCTAGTGATCATCAAAACGTTAAATCCAAGCTTTTGGCATCCTTTTTCAATCAACTCTCCTAATCACACCCTGCAACAAAACACGATTAAAACTGGGCATTAAACACTATTATTCTCGTAAATTCGGACAATATTTGGGGTCTAATATGTACTATTTAACCCTCAACACTCCCACGTTACGGGATGGTGTTTCCGGACACCCACCAGTCCCACTCATGTTTAATACATTGCTCTATTATTGCTTAATCCACTGAGTTGATCACTCACTCCCACGTTATGGGATGCTCTATTATTGCTTAATCCCACTCATTTTTAATACATTAACACAGAAAACATTCAATTATACATATTTATGTTGCATAAGTGATGTTCTGGAACTCGAGAGTGGAGTTTTTACTCGACCCCCGATTTTCGGGATGTTACAGATGGTATCAAAGCATGATTGAGATTAAACTGGACCTGGGTTATGGTCACGCGATGTACGCTGTCGCTCCTTTGACTTAGGTGGGTACGAAAAGAATCTAGAAACATACGTAGGACTTCAGTTTCGTCAACAGGCGAAGTCTACTCAAGTCGATCATTCGATCGAGTCCGTAACGCATCTAGGGTACGTGAAGCGACTTAAGTAGCTCCTAGGTTATAAGTAGGCGGGTTTGAGTCGTTATCTGAAAGGTTTCAAACCTGAAAATGCGAACCTTTGGGCTGTGGGGCAACCACAACCCTTACATTCAACCGCTAGGGCTTAAAAACCCCGTTTCACCTAATTCCTTCAAAATTCTTCCTCTCACCACCCCGTTCTTCAATTCTTTTTCAGTATTTTCATGTTAGGCATTGATCTTAATGTAAAAATGATATAAAATCATGCTTAGATAAAATTTTACAATGAATAGTAAAAATATGTGAAAATTGGACTTTTTGTCATTCAAACTTTGAAATATTTTGTAACTAATGGGTTAGTTGGATGGATTGGCTCCTCCTACCCCAAAATCATATGTTACATGGCCTATAATTTCATTTAGGTTTACAGATTGGCCCCGGAATGCCCTGGAGGGAAGTTTGGGCCTCCCTAGCTCAAAATACAATGAACTAGGGTGGGGCCCATATATATCTGGGACCTCCAGGGCAGGGGGGAACCATCCCACCAGGCCAGACCGGCCAGATCCACCACCAGCGGGCAATGCCATCGCCATACAGTGGGCCCTGATCGTGCTGAAACTTGGGCGCATGGTGTTTTTAGGGTAGGGCACCCCTCCTATACAGCGTTCGCCCGTCGAAACCCCTTAGAAAGGGTACCCCTTTCACAAAAATGCCCCTCCCAAGCTCCATTTTCATTTTCTTTACTGCCCCATCTCAAGCCGTAGCTCCAAATCCCTTCCAATCCCTCCCATTGCTAAAAATGATGCCTGTCCATCTTTCTATAGTGATTAGAAACCCTCCCTCTCTGATCTCGTCCATTGGAGCTCCTACAACCCCCAAAACGTGCTGAAATCGTGTGGAGCTCCATTCCCCTTTATAGTTCTCTTTTTCCTTTGAAAATCTAGCCTTTGGGAGCTTGATGCATCCCTCTACAGGGCCTAGATTTGTTTCAGTCCATTTGGACAACCATTTCTCCGCATTTCCTTCACTTTTCATGGCTATTATTAAGGTTGTTTTAGCCTTTTTTCTCTCTTTCCACCATCCTCCCTCTCATGTCCCTGTTATTTGAGCCTTTACACTCTTTTGGTCTCAAAATCGTGCAACACTCAATCCTATTTCTCCATTTTCTTTGCTTAAGGAATACTGAAAATATATGGCCGAGAGAGCTCTAGTGAGCAACAGACAGTATTAGACTCGACAGTGTTAAAGAAGGTAAGTCAGGACTATGGTAGAGTCCTTTAGTAGAATTAGGCATCTGTGCCGTTGTCTTGTAGATTGTTTGATTACCGTTTTGAGATTTCTATGTTTTTTTGTTGTTAGGTTTAGTGAAGTCAGAGGTAGAAAATGTGTTTGTGTTAGTGGTTTGGCTTTAGCATAGCCGAATGCGTTCCTGTCATAATCCATGTGAAACTTTATTCCATGTATTGTGATAAATTTTGTTGAATGGAGTGCATGCCGTTTCGTTTGCTGTAAGATATTATCCCTAGATTGGGTGTATCCTATGGTTTCCACTGCCATGTTGTAAATCCCAAGATTAAGCCTACAAAATAAGTTTTTATCCCACCCCACCCTCCTACCAAGCATGCCACACCCAATCCCGACGTGGGGTTAAGAATGCAGTTCCATTTAATGTAACTTAATGCTACTGACCATATAGGCCCTTGGAGTTTTGGACCTAGAGTTAAGTACTCCTGGATTTGGAGGATCTGACGATATAGAAAATCCAATTCCATTTAGATAATCTTGACCCTAAGCGATAGAGAAATTCCCTGTATTAGTAATGGTAGGGAACCATTTAGCGTATAAACTTAGGCTTTGGATTATAGCTACTGAGTTACAGACTAGGCTACTAGTTACCTTAAGTAGTATAAAACCTGTATATGCTAAGGAATTGTAGGTTAGATTTGGTTGAAGTAGAACCTTATTCCTTCGATAGATTCCCTTATTATTTATAGACTTCTGTTGTAACCCATAGGAAAGTGGTTTTAACTTAGAACCATTCACTCTCAGGGAAAATTTATAAATCCCTCAGATTGAACTTAGAATGAACTATCACGCCCCTTAGAATTGCCTTCCCCAAGGGCTTATTGCATTCGGGAACGCGGAGTAAAGGAACTGTATATGTAAGCGATGTATTCGCGGTTGGAGTCGACTTCTTAATCCTAGTGGTTACCAATGAATCCAATGCTCTGATCAAGCAGAGGATCGACATCGACTCGGATTAAGAACTGATACAACGCATTTTCGGTCCTGATTAAATAGAAGGTCAATGTATCCGGCTTAGACCCATTACACAACCTTTCTTCTATGATGGCCCAACCACCTACAACCAAACATGATCACATTGTCTTTGGAAAATGGCAAGGACTTAAAGCCAGTAGAGAATTAGACATCTTGCCACCAACTCATACCTGCCCCTGAACTTAACCACAATAGAGATTAGGATCATCTCTATCACCATAGATACCAATGTCATAGAACGCATCATTAGCAAAGGAAAACCACTGTAATGAGAGGTTGTTTCCCAATTCATGTCAAGGATAGCCCCTAAGTTGTACCTCATTCCGATATACGAAGAGATGCATAAATTCTTGAACTTTAAGTAGAACCAAGTTTTAAGAGGGGTAGAACGTATTGAGTCCAATCCAGTTAGGTCAGCCAATGCAACCGTTCGATCAAAGTGGCACAGCGGAAGTGTGGTTGGCCTCTTCCCCACTGGCCCAGGATCGAAACATTTGATTTAGGTTATACGTACGGTTAGGTCATTAAATAGGATTGACCCTTCCTTAGAATGTCAATACTGAAGTCTTGCTAGATACTCCTTACCCTTCGCCAATTTCGGGGACGAAATTATGTTTTAAGGGGGGTAGATTGTAATACCCCAGATTTTTGCCAACCTGGGATTAGACGTCCTTAGGCAATGGGTCAACCAAAATACCGTGGTAACCACTCAGAACCCAATTCCATAGCCAAAGAAATCACTTAGGATTAATTCCTTTAGAAATTAAGCGTAAGGTAGCTAGCGCTACGCTGGAGTAGCTGTGAAATTGTCCCTGACCGCTTTAAATACGTTCTACAAGATCCAAAACTTGTAGAATTAATGGTGCTATAATACCCTGAAACTTAGGATCAAACTCTAAACCTGTTTGCTCTCAGGAACCCTTTGAAACTTTGTATTGGATCTATATCGCGCGTCGAAAATCCGATACCTACAATCTTAGACAATTATGACCTCCTTGTTGGACTTGACAATTGTTTCAAAAATCAAGGCCAACCGACGTTCAGAGGCTATTTTATTGAGCCTGGAGTGAAGAGAGTGAGAAAAGGGTTAAGTTTGAAAATTTTAATCCAAATCTAGCACGTGACTTGGCGCGTTATTATTAAGCGTTCTGACCGTTAGAATTCAGCCAAATTACACTCTCGGATCAGGAAAAATTTCTCTTTCATATCATGAGACTTGTAGACCTGATCTATGTGCGGTGACCGCTGAACTGAAATTGGACCGCCATGTGCGATCTGCGAACTCTTTCAGTCTGAAAACTTGATGTGTGCTAGATCCAGTATGCATGAGCTTAAGTCCGACCGCGTTTGGCCAGGGGACCTCCAGAAATGCTCTTTTGGACCAGAACAACCTCGATTTGGTTATAACCCAAGTAAACCTTGTTCCCAAGTCTATTTTGGGAAGATTTTGGGCTATATAAGGGCCTTAAACCCTCTCATTTCTCTCCCATCCGAATTTGGTTAAAACCCTAGATTGAGATAGAGAAAAAGTGAGAGATTGTGAGAGAGTGTGGGAGAGATTCTCCTGCCACTTGCTGCAGCTTTTGCACGTACCGAAGCACCGCATTCGGATCTCTTTTTCGGTGATTCCAACGCACTTGTAGGTAAGGAAAACCCTGTCCACTTGCTGATTTAGCGTTTCATCAATTCAAATAGTAAAGTAGTTGATATAACTTGTGAAATAGGTCGCCTGTTCGCCGTAGACGAAGCGTATACGCTCCGTTCGGAATGATACACATCTAGAGTGAAAGGTGCGGATTTTAGACGCTTTGATTGACTGATTTCAAAGCTTTCAATGTCGTTTAATAGTAGATTATCGACGAGCATGCCCTTTGACATGTAGAACATGCTGTCTGTTTTTCGTTTCGTAAACGTACGGTAATTATGAGATTTAGGGTATTTTAGGCATTTATAGAAAATACTGTATACGTCCGTATTTTTCTGAAATGATTGACATGTAAATTTATTGTGTTATGATATTATATATGCGTGTATAATCTATTTGGCGAAGAGATTCGCCCTAATGCGCACTTTGGGTCGACATACGCTATGTAGACTAAAGTGTGTAGACTAAGTGTTTGTATAAATGTTTGTATTAGTATTTATTGAATTAAATGGTGTTGTGAATTAGTTTGAGATTGAATTCTCAAATAATATGCTGATGTAAATGATTTCCTTCATGTTGGCTATATGTATGATTTCATTATATGTAAGAAATGCATGTGCTAGATGATTTACTTATGCTGTATGTCATAACATGTGTTAACATGCTCATATTGTTGTAATGCATTTTCGTTACTCTTATATGATTGATGAAGTGGATTCACAAATGTTTGGGACTATACCTAGTCTAGGCAGTCGGTAACCGAGTAAATTCGTGGTTGGCTTATCTTTACCACGAACGATGCGTCGACGAACGCGAGTCGTGTTTCGAGTTGGAGGCAGTGGTTAGGCCACGTGAAGTGTTTTACGCACTTCATGTCGTTCGACTTGCGATGCGCTCGTACTAGTCGAGCCCGTCAAGTAACCCGACTGGCCATTGTATGTTCACCCTGTATGAATCATGACTGCTTGAACCTAGGGTACTGAACTTACCATTGAAAACCCTGTTAACCATGGTACCTTGATCCATAAAGACTCATGAGCCGGGCATGGTGGTATGGTATACCGTGGTCGAGCTGTCGGCCTACGCTGGGGCCACAAACCTCCCCGTAGTGACCAGTGAGCACCCTACTCTAAGCAGATTATGGTGGTATGGGACACTATATTCTTGCTGTTGGCCTACACTGATCAGGTGAAGAGCCCTTTGTAGTGACCTTTGTAGTGACCTTGAGTTTATCCTGACACCGCATGGGGGCGACGAGTCCTGATGCTGTCTTAAGGATAATTAGGCCTGTATTGATAAGGTGATGGGGGAGAGGTGCAACGAGTGCGAGCAACAGCCCTGACAGCCCTTGCAGCGACCTACAAATATAACATCGTATGAGATTGCTAGGAGTGACGACCCTAGACAGGATCTGTGTTGGGATTGATATAAGCAAGGTACCCTAGTTTCTCAATCCTGCTGTATGAAAAGGACTAATAATAACTCAGTAATCATATCACCATCACATTGCATGTGCCTGAAAGATGTGGAGTACTGTGGGAAGAAAGCATGCCGCGGGCGTAAGATGGTGCCGTATGAGGGAAATCGTCGGTGAGGGTATCCATCATGTCATGTCATATTGCATTAACAACAGTATTTAGAAATGTTTGATTAATTGCTTTACTATTATCGCATGATTGATTTGAGAACATGCTAATCTCTGCTTGATTATTCCACTGAGTTGATCACTCACTCCCACGTTATGGGATGGTGTTTCCGGACACCCACCAGTCCCTATTGTGATTGCACATGATGGCGCGGCCTGCGAGGCGGAGCCGGACTTGATGATGATGAGGAGGATCCTTCCTTTATACGTGTTCTGAACGACGGGATTACAGGGAGATTCATTAGATGCCATGACACTTGTCATTTTATATTTTCAGAGCACTCATGTATATTCTTTCTTTCTATTTTGAGGTATACATGTATATGTTTGACCTGGTAACATGTTCACACTCTGGAGACTTACAATCAATTATATATTATATATATGTATCACAGTCTTTCGCTTGTTAATTTAACTGTCTCTGGAGTATGATATGCTGTTCTGGCTTAATCCCACTCATGTTTAATACATTAACACAGACAACATTCAATCATACATATTTATGTTGCATAAGTGATGTTCTGAAACTCGGGAGTGGAGTTTTTACTCGACCCTCAATTTTTGGGATGTTACATACATCGTGGATGGCCGTATCGGATACCGAAAATACTTGGTTCTAGTACTGTGGGCACTTAGGATGTCCTTGGGTGAAAGTCTCAGAACCTTTTTGGTACTAGGAGATGCTCCAATGTCTAGACCGAGTGGATACATGAGCGCCCGAGTGTCGAATACCAGTAGGCATGTCTCCCACTATGTCATGGTCGGTTAGAAGGGGGTGTGGCCTTATCCGCCCGAGTGAGGGGGATATAAGATAGGCTGAGTTTGACCAGCTCACAAATGAGTCTGCTATCGACGAGCCGGGTAGGTATTGATAGACTACAGGTCAGGTGGATAGTGAGGTCTATTCCGCTTACTTGGCTGTGCAGCTAGGGAGGAGGCAGTCGGTGTGAGTGTATTAGACCCCAGTGATATCCAGAGAGGAACTATACTGATATGTGTTCTTGATGAGTACCGACTTGCTTGGATTGCATTTCGCATATGATATTCGTTTATGTAAGCCTCGCATTGCATCGGTGTGGCTGATGGCATTCATGTCTCGCATCGCATGGCCTTGGAATGACTGATAGCATTCATGCCTTGCATCATATAGCCTTGGTACGGTTGATTTTATTCATGGACTTACAGCATACTTTCACATTACTCTGATATTGTACTCTTGGCGTTTGCCTTATGCACATACTTACACCACCCTCTAAGCTTTTGTAAGCTTATGCACGACAGTTGCGTGCAGGTAGCGTTGGATAGCAGCAGCGCTGAGGCAGGAGTGCGCATCTGGCTATTTTGAAGTTTTTGATATAGTGGATATGTGGTGATGTTGTTTTGTGACTTGGTTATGCTTGTGGTTATGCTCCATTACAAAAAAAAAAAAATTTCATTCTGAAAATCTTCCTTGTAGGATCCTAGGATCAAAATCTGACATATGTTTGCCAGGAGCCGAGAATGGGGCACTACGGAGGCTGTCGACACCAGATTCGACGATCGAGATTCCTGTGAATCCAATTTCTGGATTTGGGGCGTGACAAGTGAGGCCCATCATGATATGTATTAGGCCTTTGAGTGAGGCCCATTGTGATGTATATTAGGCCCTTGTGTGAGGCCATGAGCACACTATACGTTTGTCTCTATGTGGGCCACTCCTTGGGAGCAATGTTGCTTAATTGTCCACATTGATGGACAATGATGGTTAACTGTCCACATTGTGACCTTCCCTCAACCCCTTCATTAGGTCGATTGTCGTGGCCAATTATCGAGGCTGATTATTGTTGTCAATTACCGATACTGATTATGAATATGTGAAATCATAACATCATGATATATGCCCATACGCATCATCTGCATGTTTGTTATGAGATGTGGTCGACCATTGCATATGCAATAGGGCAGATTATTATGGGACCCCCTGATAAGAGGAGTTTCTCACATGAGTGCACGGTATGCGTAGGATTGCTACATGACTGGCTGGTATGACTCATACATCTTATATTTTGTGATATGACCACTGTATGCCCTAGCGACATCAGGGCCGTGAAATCCACAGGCATGTTGTAGATGGCCAGATGGAACACCGAAAATATTTGGTTCTAGCATATGAGCACCATAGATGTCCCTAGGTGAAAATTTCTAAACCCCCGAGGCCAGGGGAGCTCCAATGTCTAAATCAAGTGGATATACATGAGCTCATGAGGGCCGTATACCAGTAGGCCGCGTCTACGACTGTGTCGTGATCTGTTGGAACGGGGTGTGATCTTACCCACCTGAGTTAGGGGGCAATATCTAGGTTGAGTTTGACCAACTTGAGGAATGGGTTCGCTATTGACGAGCTAGGCCCGATATTGGCAGGCAGATAGTGATGTCTCTTCCACTTACCTAGTTATGCGCTCGGATAGGGCAGCTGGCTGACGTAGAGTGTAATAGACCCCGGTGATGATCCCAGAGATGTACGGTACTGATATGTGTACTTATTGAGTAAGAGTTGCATGCTCATTCATTCATTCACTATCCACTCGGGCTAGTGATGCACAACTAATTAATATGTATATTTTTACAATGGCCAGGATTTTGGTTGGGGTGCGCAACCAACATAAGATCAGGAGTTTACCACATTAAATCTGACTATCCAAATTTAGGTATGGGACTGGTTTGGATAGAAGTCCCTTGTGATGGACCCCATAGCCTACGATATTACGTACTATCATTAGGACTTCGCACTCAAGCTTAGTCATTTCATTCACACCATATATTTCATTGCATCCTTAGTACATAACATTTGGTTTACTATGCTTCAGCATTGCATAGCTTGGATAAGACTGATGGTATTTATGGACTTATCAGCATGTTTCCTCATTGTTTGAATATTTCATACTCGGCTTACTATGTCTTCGCATTGCATAGCTGATCTACATTTCTTCCTTAGTATATGTTATTAACCTATTATGTTTTTACACCGTATAGCCTGGATAAGGCTGATGGTATTTATGCACTTACCAACATATTTTCACATTACTCTGATATTGCATACTTGACACTTACCTTATGCACACACTTTCACCACCCTCTAAGCTTTCTATAAGCTTATGCACGATAGATGTGTGCAGGTGGTGTTAGATTATAGCAGCGTTGAGCTTGAAGCATGCAGCCATCTTCTGGAGCTTAATTTTTGATATATGTATATTTTCCTTTCAGCACTGTATTCAACTATTTATATTAATGGATATGTGATGATGATGGTTCTTTTATGATTTGGGCAAACTTGTGGTTATGCTTATTATGAGATAAATGTACGTTTGAAAATCCTCCTTTTAGGATCTTAGGATCGGAATCTGGCATATGGGTGCAGGAAGCTGAGAATGGGGCGCTACGGAGGTTGTCGGTGCCTGATTTGACGATTGAGAATTTTGTGAGCCCAGTTTCTGAGTTTGGGGCGTGACATGGCTCACTCCCTTGATTTAGATGATGATATGATTAGGGAGACGGGTGCCATGCTTGATACTATGTCAGTACTTGAAGTTAACCGGTGGAGGCCACAATTTGAAGAATTGTCCCAAACTGATGTAGTGCCTTTACCATCTAACCTCAAGGCAGCGAAGCTTGACCTAAAACCTTCGCCCTCTTATTTAAAATATATTTATTTAGGTTAAGATGAGACATACTCGGTGGTGATTTCCTCCCACCTTAAGTGAAAACAGGAGAGTATCCTTATCTCTACTCTTATTGAGCATAAAGGAGCCCTTGGATGGTCGATTGCGGACCTCAAGGGAATTGACCATTTGATTCGTACTCACTGCATTCATCTTGAGAATAATGTGAAGACCTCATGACAACTACAATGTAGACTATCCAAACATGAAGGAAGTAGTTAAGGCCAAGGTTTTTAAGCTTTTGGATATAGGTATCATATACCCAATATTCGATAGCCAATGGGTGAGTCCAACTCATGTGGTTCCCAAGAAGTTTGGAATCACCATCATAGCCAATGCCAATAATGAACTCGTGCCAACTAGGATCACTACTGGTTGGAGAATGTGCATTGATTATAGGAAGTTGAATACCGTCATGAGGAAGGATCACTTTCCTTTGCCTTTAATCAATCAAATTTTGGAAAGGCTAGCTGGTCACTCTTACTATTACTTCCTCGATGGTTATTTGGGCCACAATTAAATCAAGATAACCCTTGAAGATCAGGAAATGACCACATTTACATGTCCTTACGACACCTTTTCTTATCGAAGGATGCCATTCGAACTATGTAATGCCCCCACCACTTTTCAGCGATGCATGTTGAGTATTTTTTCTGACATGGTGGTGCAATATTTAGAGCTCTTCATGGATGACTTCTCGATCTTTGGTCCATGAATGTTTAGAAAATTTGAAAAATGTGCTGAAGTGATGCAAGGAAAAGAACTTGGTACTGAATTGGGAAAAGTGTCACTTTATGGTTTGTAAGGGTATTATCCTTGGACACATCATCTCGTCTAAGGGAATTGAGGTAGATAAGGCTAAAATTGATTTTATCTCTAACCTACCTCCACCCAAGAGTATGCAAGACGTGCAATCCTTCCTAGGACACGCTGGGTTTTACAAAAGATTCATAAAGGACTTTAGTCACCTCTCTCATCCTCTATTAATCTACTTTAAAAGGATACACTATATGAGTGTACCGAGCAATGCCAGGAAGCTTTCATTAAGCTCAGGGACATGTTAACCACTGAACCTATCATGCAGCCACCCGACTAGAGCCTTCCTTTTAAACTTATGAGTGATGTGTCTGACTATGATCTTAGGAAGGTTTTAGGCTAGAGAAAAGAAAAGAAGCCCTACATTATTCATTATGTAAGTAGAACTCTAAACCCTGCCCAAGTGAACTGCTATACTACAGAAAAAGAACTTTTAGTTATAGTGTTCACTTTAGACAAATGTAGGTCATACTTGATTGGATCCAAGATCGTCATTTACATAAATTATGCATCACTGAAGTATCTTCTTTCTAAGAATGATGCTAAGCCCCGCCTGTTAAGATGGATCCTCTTACTCTAAGAATTTGATTTGGAAATAAAAGATAAAAATGGAGTAGAGATTGTAATGGTTGACCATCTTTTCTACCTTGATCTCTCTGATTCCCTTGACATGACACATATAAATGATATATTCCCTGATGAACAATTGTTCAAAGTCTCCCGTTTACCTTGGTTTGCTGATATTGCTAATTATCTGACTACAGGTTTCACGCTGACACATTAGACTATGCAAGATAAGAAAAAATTCTTTATTGAGGTTCGTAAGTTCTTCTCAGATGATTCGTATTTATTTAAATATTTCCCAGACTAAATCTTAAGGAGATGTGTGCCAAATAATGAGCACCAAAAGTGTCATCTCCTTCTGTCACTCTTAGGCCTGTGGTGGTCACTTTTCTGCTAAAAGACCACGACCAAAATTCTACAATGTGGCTTTTACTGGCTTACTATGTTCAAGGACACTCATGAGTTTTGCAAAGCTTGTGAGTGTTGTTAGAAATTGGGAGCATTGTCCCATCAGAATATGATGCCTTTGAATCCCATTCTGATCAGTGAAGTATTTGATTACTGGGGCATCGATTTCATGGGATCATTCACCCAATCCGTTGAGAATTTAAACATTTTACTAACAGTAGACTATGTCACCAAGTGGGTCAAAGCAATCCCGTGCCGAAACAATGACCATCAGTAGTCATTAAGTTTTTAAAAGAGAACATCCTTTCTCGATTCGGAATGCCTCGAGCCATCATTATTGATGGGGGCTCACATTTTTGTAATAGGCCATTTGCGAACTTAATAAAGAAATATGGCATCTCCCACAAAGTTAGCACTCTATGCCACCCACAAACAAGTGGGCAAGCTAAGATTTCCAATAGGAAAATTAAACATATATTGGAAAAGATGGTTAACCTTAACCGTAATGATTTGTCAATCCGATTGAATGATGCTTTATGGGCTTATCGTATCACATTTAAGATCCCTATTGGAGTGTCTCCCTTTAGACTTGTTTATGAGAAGGCTTGCCACTTGCCTGTGGAGTTAGAACATAGAGCCTACTGGGCTATTAAAAATCTGAATTTTATTTTGGACAACGCTGACTCACTGCGCAAACTACAATTGAATAAACTTAAAGAGATCCGGAATGACGCATACGAGAACTCAAGAATTTATAAGGACATGATGAAGGTGTTCCATGACAGAAAGATCCTTCATAAATCATTCTTATTTGGTCAAAAAGTCCTTTTGTACAATTCTCAATTACATCTTTTTTCGGATAAACTCTAATTTCGTTAGACCGGTCCCTTCACTGTTACTAATGTCTATCCTCATGGGGCCATCGAGATAAAGAATCTAAATAAAGGCAATGAATTCAAAGTAAATGGACATCGATTAAAGCTATTTGTTAAGAAATTTGATTCAGAGAACATGTTCATACATCTGACTAATCTTGTATACTAAGATTGATCTCCTAGTCTGACGGAGGTATAGTTAGGCTTATTGCTTTCATAGAATTTAGGACTAGGATAGTCTGCTTCCGCTGTTTTAAGATAGTTTACTTGTCGTTTATTTAGGATAGTTTTCTTTTTGGTTGTTTAATTCTTGTGCTAATCTGCCTTCACGCTGAAATCCTTTGGAACAAGCCTCAAAATTTCTTCATCAAGTACTATCTTTCCATCACTTCTCCTTCAATTACGTTGCTTCTTTTGCATATCATGCTTATTTCTTTTACATTGAGGACAATGTAGATTTTAGATCGGGGATGAGAGAATAGGTAAACTAATAAATGTTTTCTTAGTTTTGAGCAAAATTTGTAAAATTTTTGAAAAATTTTCAATGTTTATTTGTTTGGAAAACGATAAGTTGTGTATTTAAGAATGTTTTGAGTATAATAATAAGATAAAAATTGAATTTTGAATTGTTAGAGTTTGATTCACTAAATATCTTATCACTTATGGTTATTGCACTCAATTGATTAAGAGGAAGTTTGAATATTATATAAATCTAAATCACAAGACATATTCAATTTGTTTTTTGTGAATAGTACTATATTTTCTGATTGTTAGTATGATGATCATTGAAAGATATTGAGAACCGAGTCTGGAGAATTTTATCTACCTTAAAAGAAGAAAAAACCTATTTAAAAAATAGCAGATCGACAAAAAGGGTCATGTATGGTGAAAAGATTGAAAAAGTCTGAAAAAGAATGAAAAATCTAAAAAGAAAAGATGAAAAGACTGAATGAATAAAAACTGACCGTTGATATAAAATAAAATACTGGAAAAAGAAGGAAAATGGGATAAGTTTGGCATCATTACTTGAGTTTTCAACCAATCTTGAAGTGATGAGCATGGCTAACATTATGAAAAGATAGTATTTTCACTTAGCACATTGAAAAACTTGATATGCGAAAGATGCTTTGACTTAATGGATATATTTGATTGATTTCTTATGTGATTAAGTTATAGGTTTTCAAAATCACACTTTCTCATCTTAAGTCTACTCATTCATACTTGATTACACAAAAGTTTATTTTCTGAAAAAGGTTTGAACATTGCGCATTAAAGTTCATTTTTCGCATACTTTGCTCAGGACTAGCAAAATGCTAGTTGGGGATTGTGTTGAGGATCAAACATTGAATATTATCCCCCATTTATTACTTGGTTTTATGAACATGATAATGTTTAATGTTGTATTTTAATCATGTTTGTGTTGCAAGGTGAATTTAAGAGCTCAGATTGAAAAGGATGATAAAAGCATGGATTTAACGCTTAAGAATCACCAAAGCCAAGGGTGGATCTTATGAGACCAAGAATGAAGAATTCACATGTCAAAGATTTAAGAAAATCAAGTGAGGAATGAAGAACATTAAAGACTTGAAGTAAAGAAAAGGAACCCTAAAAATCTGCATCCCTCGACTAGTCTAAGCCCGTCTTTGACTAGTCGAAGGCCCCTGCTCGACTAGTCGAAGATTCCTCAACTCGAACTCTAATGACAAAATCCTCTAAATTCTAGTCATCCTCAACTAGTCGAAGGAGACCTTCGATTAGTCAAAGGTTGTCCTCGACCAGTCGAGAGTTAAGCAGATGTTGCGCGGATTGCATAAATTTGAGGTGGTTTTCAAAATTTTTCAAGTTGGTGCGAAAGGAGGTGATGCACAACTATGAATAAGAGTGCCTAGGGCATCCCTAGGCATCTTCTAGGGTTTGAGGAATGAAGAAAAAGCGTGAGAAGCCGTCACCAAGAGTTTTTCTTCATCTTCCTTAGTTGCTTTTATGCTTTTCTTAACAGATTTTAGTTCAATCATGTCTATGGTTGTCTAAAACTCTTAGCTAAGGCTAAGAGGTGAAGCCTGTAGCGTGATGAGATGTTTTCTATTACTTTGATTCATATTTAAGTTAAACTAGCTTTGCTTCTAGTTTAATATTTAAGAAATACTTTCTGTTTTTAATGGTT
Source organism: Magnolia kwangsiensis (assembly GCA_037074715.1). Lineage (NCBI taxonomy): Eukaryota > Viridiplantae > Streptophyta > Magnoliopsida > Magnoliales > Magnoliaceae > Magnolia > Magnolia kwangsiensis. Next base: position 143,668,591 of record CM073574.1, on the reverse strand, counting down.
TGTTGTGACTCAAATTACAATAGATCTGTGATAGCTTTGAGTATGTTCTTTTCATGTATTGAGATTTTGAAATTAGGAAATCCTATTGTTCACCATCCTCCCATGGGCATGGTTGGGTGATGGAATCCTCCCTAATCTTCTCAATTCTCTTATGATTGGTTGGATTGGTAAGTCCTGTTGTTTAACTTGTCTCCTGGGCATGGTTTTGTGATGGAATCACTTCTAGTTCTCACACCTCTCATTCATTAAGAATTAAGTCAAAGAAAGTTCAGATTTAGTTTTACTGAGATATTTTTAATTGGATAAGATGGGACTCTAATTTCAGTCGTATCCTTGAATTAAGCATAGATCTTCCTGATCTCTACAAGTGGATCATTGGAAACCCTAATTACCACATTTGAATTTGTTAGTTTTAATCACTTTAATTACAATTACTCTTTGAAATTAATTCAAGTTTAAATTCACATCTTTTTCTAGTTCTAGTTCTATTTACTTTTAGAATACACACAAGATTTGTCCCTATGGATTCGACCTTAGTCTCACCGAGATTATTACTACATCGCGACCCTACACTTGAGGTTGTGAACATAAATTCACAAGTTTCAATTACATTATTCGCAATTACTTTTTTAACTATTCCAGAATTCATATTTAGATCTTCATCTTCTAGTTCTAGTTCTTTTCAAAAATGTACACTTGGGGTTGTGAACAACAAGGATTACATCTGGAGTGTAGTTAGGTGTGTGAAAGAATTCCTTTTTGGGCAGATTCTGTTCTACCTAAGGAAGAAGCTCTCCTATAACTTTACTAACTATCCTGGAAGGACGTCCCCCCTCCTCCCGATCCTTGAAAGGCCCTGCAGAAGGCCTGCTTGCCCCTTCAGCCTCCATAGGCCAAACCTCAGTAGAAGGCTCAGTAGTTCCTTAGATATCCACAAGGGGAGCCTCCTCACGAACGGTCGTCTTAGCAACAACAGAGGCAGAGACTACTGTCTCCACCTCATCTTCAATCTCCACGATAATTGGAGATGAAGGACCGACCTTCCTCTTGCTCTTGGAGATAATCTTCTTGTTGTTCTTCGTCTTTTACTCCATCACGGTTTCCTCAACAGAAGGTGCCTTAAGCTTGAGGATAGGCTTCAATAAGGGACGAGCTTAAGGAATATCTACAATTGGAATGAAGGAAGAGTTAGTCACAAATTCGTGAAATTCTTCTCAAGTCCTAAAGGTTAGTAAAGTTCTTACCTGTGAGCTCGGTATCAAGGCTTGACTTCAGCAAGAACTTCGGTTGGAGAAGATTTCTCTAAGATTGGTCTTCCTCTTTTAACGCACTCGCTCCTTGAACTCGAGTAAGAGGTCCAGTAGCCAATAAAGGGGGATATTTAGGAATAACTGAGACAAAGGAAAAGATATATGCAAATAGTTAAGAATACTTCAGGCTGACCAATTAAGAAATAATCAAGGAAGAGCTAAGTCTACGGAAAGCTGACCTAGAGTACAGAATGCACTAGGGACAAGACTACGGTGAAAGGTCAAGCCTATTGTTCACAACCCTAGGTGTAGGGTCACAATATAGTAATAATCTAAGTGAGACCTGAAAAGGACAAGCTATATGCCCTAGAGGTGGGGGGGGGGGGGGGGGGGGGGTGAATAGGACTATGCCAAATTTAAAATGATAACAACGAAATAAAAAAATAAGATAGCAGATAAAGGAAAGATAACAATCCACAATACAAAATGTAAAGCAACCTCAAAAAACTAGTTGTTCTAAGGACAACCTTTCACCATAAAAACCAAGGGTTTATAGCAGGACAACCTTATCAGAAAAATTAGAGAAACAAAATCTCAAACTAGAAAAGAAATAAAGGAAATAGTAAGAAAGAAATTCTAAACTATTACAACATTCCCCACAATGCTTAAAATAAAAGATTACAACATTCACATCCACACATACATCGTACAATAATGAATGATAAAAGATATAGAAAATAAATCAGACATCTACAAAATAAAAAGAGTTATAATGGTTCGCCTGTGTATACACCAACTGTTAAACAACAACCACACAACTTGCTACTCCACTCCTAATATCCTCATATAGTAGATATTAGCGTTCACTATGAAAATGAATTTTTCTTAGGTTCACTTAAAACCCTCACAATTGTGTCTTTCAAATGGGCTTACACAATTCAAAAACCCCCACTCTGAGTTTTCTCGCTCTCCTCAGATAACCAACACAATGAGATTTTTCTGGCTTAATCTCAAAAGAAACTAAATAACATGGAAGATTTACACAAATATAAAATACCTAGATTTCTCCTTTTGTTGCAGCCTAGAAGAATCAAGTTAGAGTAGAAGTTCGAATATAGAAGTTCAATATCCAATACTCACTTTAAAATGGTTCTAGGTCTAACTTGATTTTAGATTAAATCAAGTCGGGCTAGCTCTATTTGATTTTGATTCTAAGAAGTGGAATATCACAATTCCTCTTTCAAATCAGATTGGAATGCAGAAATAAAATTAAATATGAAAATATAACAAAAGAGAATATTAAATATGCACAATGTAGCTTAAAAAGAACACGAACTTATTTCTTAGAGTGTTGCCTTGATTTTACTTGAATTGAATTATCAAACTCTGAAATTCGTGCTTTATTTATAGTTGCAGAAATTGCTTCTTCGACTGGTCCTGAGGACACTACAACTGGTCGAACAAATTTTTGAATTTTTGAGTGCGATCGAATAAAACTGTTCTATGACTGGTTGAAGATTGTCCACGATCGGTCATGAGTCCTCTACGAGTGGTCATGACTTACCCACGACTGGTCGAATGAAGCCTGATTTAGTCACTGTAGTTTGAGTTGTAGATCCTGAACTGGTCATAGGACGAGTCGTGTACTGTTCACACGACCGGTCGAGCAGAGTCCAGGGCTAGTCGTAGATGAACAAAACATTCTGAAAAATTGCAACAAACTTAGGACTGATCCTGGAATTTCTTAGACTTGTCGAGCCAGTGCTAGGACTAGTCGAACATGGTTCATGACTAGTCTTAGAACAGTTTAAACACTTACAATGTGATTCAATTTGACTTATGTATATAAAATGACCTACCTTAAGGTTAGTCTAAGGTCATTCATACCTTGAATGTGAAGTATGGACATTATGTCTTCATTTCTTCAAATAATGGATGATCTTTGAAGTTCATGAGGCTTGAGATCTTAACACATGATGAAGCTTGAACTTGAAATCTTTGAAACCTTGAACTTGTAGTTCTTGAGTTGTATTTCATTTTGAGTCTTGAACAAGATCTCATAGCTTTAAAACTCTGAAGTTTTTAGGGAAGAGAGCAATGTACTTGTTCTTGCATTTCTTGAAGTAGATCATTGTTCTTGTCTTGAAGCATTGTGCTGCAGTGCCTTGAACATATATACCAATGTGCTACACAAGACACAGATTGAAGTTTTGGCATCACAAAATTTGACAACCAAAGGACCAAGAAACCATAACACTTACAATCTCCCCCTTTGTTAAATTTGTGACAAAACACACTCAATAATAATATAACCAATAACCACATAAAGAATCATAATCATGCACCTGTTATAAACGAAAACCAGTTACTATTATCCACAATCCATCCATATCCATTTCAAACATAATAAAATATTCTCGCCCTTTTTGTCACAATATGACAAAGGAAGCAAGTAAGATATGGAAGAGAAAACAGAACAAGAGAGTAATAAATGAGTTGACAAGTCAAGATATGTAAGATATATAAGAAAATTCAAAGTTCACATATCATTAACCAGCATAAACCAAAGTTAACCAAAGTAAGTCTCACAAACTCAAAGAAAACAAATTAATCTAAGAGTTATTACAGACCATAGGATAAAAACACTTAATCAGATCCAGAAGAAGAAGGAGCAGGTATAGTAGGATCAAGTTGATGAAGGCCCTTGTTTGAGCGCCTAAGATACTTGCGCATATATTTAAATTACAAATCATGGGCAACATTCATATTCTTTACTTTCTCCTTAAGTGCACGTAAACGCGCATCAAAATCTGATGGCTTATGATTAGGATCATTTGAAGAGTCTGATTCAATTTCATCAAAAATAACATCCATATTTATATCATCAGGAGGAAGATCACCAGCTTCGTCTTCATTCACTCCTTCAGCTCCACCACCACCAACATCTACTTGGCCAGGAGCCAATTCTAATTTCATCTTGTTTATATTAGAGTTGTTGAAAATAAGGTGACAGATAGGAACCTCCTTGACAGGCATAGCAACTTGCATGTGAGTAGCTAACACAATCATAAGATAAGCAAATGGAATATCATTGTATCCTGAATGGAGATAAAATTGAATGATGGAATGATATATTAAAGAAGGCCGACAGACATTTGTACCAGTGATGATGGAATGCAAAATACAGACCATAAAGGAAGTAGGTTTTGTTTTATTATTAGAATGAGGATACAGATTGAAATAAAAATTCGATGCAAAACCCTGTATCTGGGTAACAAGTACTTGGAAGCAAGCGCATTACCCTTCTGACTCCATTGCACATCCATATTGCATAATGCTCTAGTGAGCATGTGTTTTTCTGATTCTGAGGGTTTCTCAACTAGAGTATGAATAGGAATACCCTCGTCATTAACAGGTATGTCCATTAGAGCCGAAATCAGATGACGGTCAATCTTAAAAGGACCTTCTCTAGTAATAATTTTAAACATTAAATTCTCAGTCGAAAAATCAGAAATGCATGGAAACATGGATTAAGCAATAGACCAGTATGCTGGCCCACACCAATGTAAGATGTTATCCCATCTTAAAGCTTGAAGAAGTGGAAGGAGACCAAAAGGAGTAATGTGTTCAATACACATAGATCGCTCAACAATAACATTGCGCATTCTTATGTCTCGAATATATGAGGGATCATCTTCGGGTGACCGAAGATGGCGCATTGTTAAAGGAGCTGATCTAGATGAGGAAGCACTACGGGAAGTTTTCTTTTTACCTCTAACATCCATTTACAACAATGAAATGAAGGAATCAAAAAGTTGTAGAAGATGTTGAGTGGATTTTTTCAAAATTAGATTTTGGAGAAGAAAACTCCAAAAACTTCAAGAAAACTTGAAATTAAGCACTCCAAGGAGAAAAATGAAGAGATTAGAGCTTGAATCTATAAGAAAAATTGAAATAATGTACTCACCTTGAAGAATCAAAGAGATGGCTACGACTAGTCGTGTCACGACCCGTTGGAGAAGAAAGAGGAAATGAGAAAGAAGAAGTTTTCTCCAAATAAAAAAGGGTCCAGTGCGCTACACGACTAGTCGTGGGATGTCTTCGACCGGTCGTGTACATCCTCGACCAGTTGTGTAAACACAAAAACATGCATTTTCCACATAATTCTTAATTTTAATATTATAATTTAATAAATACATAAATTATAATACAGAAATGCATAAATAATTAAATTAAATTGCACATACCAAGATCAAATTTTAATTTATTAAACCTGCTTTTTTCGAGCAGTTTAGTGACAATGTCTGCAAGTTGAGTCTCGATACGAATGCAATCTAAAGAGATTATTTTTTCTTCCACAAATTCATGAATGTAATGATACCTAATGTCAATGTGCTTGGTACGTGAATGCTGGATTGAATTTTTAGATATATTTATCACACTGGAATTATCATAATATAACACCATTGAATCCTGTGCAATTCCATAATCGCTTAACATTCTATTCATCCATACAAGCTGAGTACATGCATTTTCAGCTGCAATGTATTCAGCCTCAGTAGTTGAAAGTGATATGGAACTTTGCTTCTTGCTAAACCAAGAAACTAATCAATTTTCAATATAGAAAAAATCACCACTGGTTGATTTTCTATCATCGACATTACCAGCCCAATCAGCATCAGTGTACCCATGCAACCGAAAACTAGTATCATATGGATACCAGAGACCCAAATTTACAGTACTTGCGATATATCGAATAATTTTCTTAACAACAGTTAGATGTGACTCTTTAGGGTTAGATTGATATTTAGTGCAAATGCCAACACTAAAGCAATATCACGTCTACTTGCAGTTAAATAAAGTAAACTACCAATCATACTATGATATAATTTAGGATCCACATTTTTACCTGTAGAGTCTTTTGAGGTCATAATGTTGTACTCATAGGAGTATCAAAATTCTTACCATTCTCAAATCTGAACTTTTAAATTAAGTCCAGAGCATATTTGGTTTGAGAAATGAAAATACCATCAGGTTGTTGTTTTACTTGCAACCCTAGAAAATAATTCAATTCCCCAACTATGCTCATTTCGAACTTAGATTTCATTAAATCTGTAAACTCAACAGTCATGTTAATATAGGTAGATCCATAAATAATATCATCAACATAGATGTGCACTATTAAGATATGATCGTTATGTTTCTTAACAAAAAGAGTTTTATCAACACTTCCCATTTGAAAATTATGACTTGGTAAAAACTTAGTTAATTTTTCATACCATGCCTTGGGAGCTTGTTTCAAACCGTAGAAAGCCTTTGGTAAGCGATAGACATGATTAGTGTTCTTAGGGTCTTCAAAACCTATTGGTTGTTCAACATCAACTTCTTCATGCAGTTCGTCGTTTAAGAAGGCACTCTTTACATCCATTTTATAAATTTTAAATTTTCTAAAGCATGCAATGGATATAAATAGTTTGTTTAATTCAAGATGAGCTACTGGGGAAAAAGTTTCATTATAATTGATACCTTCAATTTGAGTGTATCCTTGTACAACCAGTCTAGCCATATTTCGAATTACATTACCAAGTTCATCAGACTTATTTTTGAAAATCCACTTAGTACCAATAATATGTTTATCTTTATGTCTAGGAATAAGATACCAAACATCATTTCTTATAAATTGGTTAAGCTCTTCTTGCATCGCTACTATCTAGTTTTCGTCAGTAAGAGCTTCTTTTAAGTTTGCCGGTTTAGTCTAGGATGTAAAGCACACGTAATTACATATATCTTCTAGTTTTCTATGAGTGCACGCCCTAGTGAGAGGGTTTCCAAGAATCTGAGTGGTTGGATGATCTTTGATAGTCCTCAGTTCAGAGTTAGTTTAATTTGATGAAGTATCTGATTTGTTAATTAGAAGAACTTCATCATTATTTGAACTTGAGGCAGGTGTATTCAAGTGATCGTTAATAACCACATTAATGGACTCTTGAATAACACCGGTCCTCTTATTTAGTACTCGATACGCTCGACTATTTAAAGAATATTGTAAAAAGATCCCTTTGTCACTTTTAGTATTAAACTTTCTCAGATTTTCACGGTCACGTAAAATGTAGTACTTACTGCCAAAAACTCGAAAGTATTTGACAGTAGGCTTCTTATCAAACCATATTTCATAAGCCGTCTTACCGTTTGATTTTCTCGTATAAACCTGGTTGATTATATAGCATGTAATATTTATGGCTTCAGCCCATAGATTTTTAGAGAGCTTCATATTATTCAACATTACATTTGCCATTTCTTGAAGCACTTTTTTTTTCTTTTAACAATTCCATTTTGTTGTGGTGTTTTGGGTGTAGAGAATTCATGTGATATTTCCTAATCACAACAGAATTTTTCAAAACTGCTATTCACAAATTCTGATCCATGATTACTACGGATCTTACAGACTTGAGAACCTTTTTCCATTTGGATTAGTTTGAGAACTCTTTTTACTTCATCAAGGGTTTCTGATTTATCTCTTAAAAAGGCTACCCAAGTGAATCTGGTATAATCATCCACGATCACCAGTATGTATTTTTTTTCACCTCAACTCTCCGTCCAGGTTGGTCCTATAAGATCCATGTGAAGAAGTTTGAGAGGTTTAGATGTGGCATTGGAATCCACCTTTTTGTGAGCACTCCTAGTTTGTTTGCCAATCTGGCATTTGCCACATACTTTATCTACTTTCTGTAATTTAGGTAGACCTCTTATCAGTTCTCTTTTGCTCAATCTGTATAGATTACGGTAGTATACATGTTCAAGGCATTTATGCCATAATTCAGTCTTATAAGTATGGACCATGTAACACGATTGACTAGATGAGCTAGAATTACTAACAATATAGCAGTTTTCAGAAGTTTTACGACCAGTTAATATTACTGAACCATTTTTGCTTAAACTTTCACACCCTAGGTTAGAAAATTTAACAATATGATTTTTATCACATATTTAAGATATGCTTAACAGATTGTGTTTTAACCCTTCAACCTATAAAACATTCTCAAATAAAGGAATATTAGAAAGTTGAACCGTACCTTGACTAATAATCCTACAGTTGCTTCCATCCCCAAATGTGATTAAACCATCAGTCATGTCTTTAAGAGTGGTGGACAGACCTTTGTCACCAGTCATGTGCGTGGTGCATCCATTGTCTAGGTACAACTTTGAATGACTTGAAGCTTTGAAAGCGGTGTGGGCAACCAAGCAAGTAACCTTAGGAACCCATTTCATAACTGTTTTGGGTTTAGGAGTATAGTTGGTCTTCTTGTATTTGAAGTTGTTGTAAGAATGAGCTACTAAGTTAGATTTTAAAAGCTCCTTAAGTAAATCAACTATTTTTTCAGTTAAAGGATTTTGATTTTGATTTTTATAGTTGATATAATTACTTTTAGGTTTGAAAGATTGAAAAGTTTTAGCATTTTTAGAAGACTTTTGATTTGAACTATTCCCTTTTGACTTTGAAGACTCTCATTTAACAAACTTAGGAGAAGTATCCTTCTGTTTAGGAGGAATATTTTTATCATAGCCCAAGCTAGATCGGTCGCCACATTTTCTTGATCCGGATAATAGTTTTACTAAATTTAGATCACCTTGGGCATACCTTCATGTATCCTTTAAACTTAAAAGTGAAGAGGCTTCATGTTTAAGTTTTTCATTTTCAGATTTAAGATTTTCCATCAGGGAGGTTTTGAAATCTAAATCGCATTTCAATTTCTCAAAATAATCTGAAATGTGGGATTTTTCTAAAACAAGAGAATCAAAATTTTCTTTAAGTTTTAAAAACTTTTCTTTCAGAAGTTTTAGTTTTACAGCAATTTTACAACTTTCCTTGTATAGGGCATTGTAAGCATCTTGAAGATCTTCTTCATTTTTATGATCACTAGTTAAATCATTGTGATTTGAAAAAGTGAACTTGGCTAGGGTCATAAGGGCTTTAACTTCATTGCCCGACTCGGTTTCAGAATCTTCTTATTTAGAAGAGGCTTCAGAGCCAGAAGATTCATTTCAAGTAGCCAACATTCCTTTCTTTTTAGGTTTGTCGCTTTTAGGACAATTATTTGCTAAATGCTCATATTCTTGGCAGTTGTAACATTTACCATCTTTTAAAGATTTTTAAGTTTTAGATTTAGATTTAGATCTTTTCTTATCGTTTAATTTTTGAAAATCAACCCTCTTTTTACTTTTGAAAATTTTGTAAAACTTTTTCTCTAAAAGGGTCTTATCATCTTCAGAATTTTCTAAATCACAATTTTCTTGAGAAATACATTTAGAAGATTTAAGAGCGATAGATTTACCTTTAGGAGCCTTAAAGTTTAACTCATAAGTTTGTAAAGAGCCAACTAATTCTTCTACCCTTATGTTGTCCGTATCATGAAGTTCTTGGATTACAATTACCTTAGAATTGATCCGTTCAGTAAGTGAGCGTAATATTTTTGCACAAATTTTACTTTTTAAGATTTTATCACCAAGACCCCACATAGAGTTCACAATGTCATTTAATCTTGTATAGAAGTCCATGAACATTTCATTTTCTTCCATACGTATTTCCTCAAATTTGGTTGTGAGGATTTGAATCTTAAATTTCTTGATAATTGATGTTCCCTCGTGTGTCATTCCTAAAATATCCCAAGCTTGCTTTGCAGAATCACAGAATATAATTCTTTTAAATTCATCTAGTGATAGTGTGCAAGTTATTGCATTTAGTACTTTTACATTTGTACTACTCTCACTTTTCTAAAGTGTGGACCAAGAGAAATAAGGTGTAATTCTCATAGATTTGGATCTATCGATTCCAGTTACTTCAGTGCTAGCCACACACTCTCATCCATGGATTTAAGGAAAATCCTTATCCTGGCTTTCCAATGGTATAATTGATGCCATCAAATGGTGGAGGCCTAGTGACTGAAAGGCTATCAAAATTCGATATCTTATAAATAACTTAGATTGGTTAGCTTAGGAAATAAATCCAAAAATATAAAAATTAAAACGAGCTATTAGGCTCTGATACCACTTGAAAAGGCCCAACTATGTGGGGGGGGGGAGGGTTGAATAGGACTATGTCAAATTAAAATGATAACAGTAGAATAAAATAATAAGATAGCCAAGTAAAGGAAAGATAACAATCCACAATATAGAATGTAAAACAATCTTAAATTCTTGTTGTTCTAAGGACAACCTTTGACCATAAAGCAACCTCAAATTCTAGTTGTTCTAGTGACTGAAAGGCTATCAAAATTTGACATCTTATAAATAGCTTAGATTGGTTAGCTTAGGAAATAAATCCAAAAATATAATAATTAATACGAGCTATTAGGCTCTGATACCACTTGAAAAGGCCCAACTATATGTCCTAGAGTTTGGGCAGGGGGGGAGGGGAGGGTTGAATAGTACTATGCTAAATTAAAATGATAACAGCGGAATAAAACAATAAGATAGCCAGGTAAAGGAAAGATAACAATCCACAATACAGAATGTAAATCAACCTCAAATTCTAGTTGTTCTAAGGACAACCTTTTACCATAAAAACTAAGGGTTTATGATAGGACAACCTTATTATAACAATTAGAGAAACAAAATCTCAAACTAGAAAGGAAATAAAGGAAATAGTAAGAAAGAAATTCTAAACTATTACAACATTCCCCACAATGCTTGAAATGAAAGATTACAACATTCACATCCACACATACATCCCACAATATTGAATGATAAAAGATATAGAAAATAAATTAGACATCCACAAAGCACAAAGAGTTATAGTGGTTCACCTGTGTGTACACCAACTGTTAAACAATAGCCACACAGCTTGCTACTCCACTCCTAATATCCTCACACAGTGGATATTAGCGTTCACTATGAAAATAGATTTTTCTCAAGTTCACCTAAAACCCTCACAATTGTGTCTTTCAAATGGGCTTACACAATTCAAAAACCCCCACTCTGAGTTTTCTGGCTCTCCTTAGATAACCAGCATAATGAGATTTTTCTGGCTTAATCTCAAAAGAAACCAAATAACATGGAAGATTTATACAAATGTAAAATACCTGGATTTCTCCTTTTATTGCAGCCCGGAAGAATCAAGTAAGAGTAGAAGTTCGAATATACAAGTTCAATGTCCTATTCTCACTTTAAAATGGTTCTAGGTCTAAGTTGATTTTACATTAAATCAAGTCGGGCTAGCTCTATTTGATTTTGATTCCAAGAAGTGGAATATCACAATTCCTCTTTCAAATCAGATTAGAATGCAAAAAACAAAATCAAATATGAAAAACTAACAAAAGAGAATGTTAAACATGCACAATATAGATTAAAAAGAACACAAACTTATCTCTCAGAGTATTGTCTTGATTTTACTTGAATTGGATTATCAAACTCTGAAATTCGTGCTCTATTTATAATTGCAGAAATCGCATCTTCGACTGGTCCTGAGAATACTACAACTGGTTGAAGATCGAACAGATTTTTGAATTTTTGAGCGCAATTGGATAAAACCGTTCAACGACTGGTCGAAGGCTGTCCATGACCGGTCGTGAGTCCTCCACGACTGGTCGTGACCTGCTCACGACTAGTCTAACGAAGCCTGATTTAGTCGCTGTAGTTTGAGTCATAGATCCTGGACTAGTCGTAGGACGAGTCATGCACTGTTCACACTACCGGTCGAGCAAAGTCTAGGACTGGTCGTAGATGAATAAAAAATTCTAAAAAATTGCAACAAACCTAGGACTGGTCCTGAAATTTCTTGGACTGGTTGAGCCAGTGTTAGGACTAGTCGAATAGGGTTCAGGACTACTCTTAGAATAGTCCAAACACTTACAAAGTGATTCAATTTGACTTATGTATACAAAATGATCTACCCTAAGTTCAATCTAAGGTCATTTATACCTTGAATATGAAGTATGGATATTGAGTCTTCATTTCTTCAGATGATGGATGATCTTTGAAGTTCATGAGGCTTGAGATCTTGACACATGATGAAGCCTAAAATTGAAATCTTTAAAACCTTGAACTTGTAGTTCTTGATTTGTATTTCACTTTGGGTCTTAAACATGATCTCATAGATTTAAAACTCTGAAGTTTTTACAGAAGAAAACAATGTACTTGTTCTTGCATTTCTTGAAGTAGATCATTATTTTTGTCTTGAAGCATTATTATGCAGTGCCTTGAACATATATACCAATGTGCTATACAAGACACAAATTGAAGTTTTGATACTACAAAATTTGACAACTAAATGAGCAAGAAACCATAACACTTACAAGACTGAGGTCGAATCCACAAGGACTAATCTCGTGAGTATTTTGAAAGTAACTAGAAGAATATGAAAACTTAAATTTGGAAGTGTAGAGAGTAATTGTGAGAGATTTAATGAAAAACTTAAGAAATTTAAAGGTGGCAACCAGGGTTTCCAAGGATCCACTTATAGCAATCAAGGAAATCTATGCTTGATTCAAGGACACAATTGGAATCAGAGTTCTATCTTATCCATTTAGAAGATATCTCAGTAAACCCAAATCTGAACTTCCTTTGATCTAATTCTTAATGGATGTGAGTTGTGAGAACTGGAAGTGATTCCATCATAAAACCATGCCCAGGAGACAATGGCTCACAATAGGATGTATTAATCTCATAATCAAACATAAGAGAATCATGAAGTTAAAAAGGATTCGATCACCCAAACATACTCAATGGATAATGGTGAACAACATGATTTTTTAATTTCACAATCTCAATATATGAAAAAGAACATACTCAAAGTTATCGCAAATCTACTGTAATCTGAGTCACAATAAACTATTAGAAACTGAAAGTATTTCTTAAATATCAAACTATAATCAAAGAGATTTCAACATAACATGAATCAAAATAATAGAAAACATCTCATCACGCTACCTCTTAGTCTCATCTGAGAGGTTTATAGTCATGATTGGAACTAAAATCCTAAAAGAAAGCATGAAAAACTAAGGAAGAAAGAACAAAAATGCTTAATGATGGCTCTCTGCTTTTGTGCTTCGCTCCTCCAAAACCCTAGATAATGCCTCTGGATGGACTCCTATTTATAGTTATGCAACATCTCCTTTCGCACCTCTTTGGAAAAATCCGAAAACTACCTCAAATTTACGTACTCTACGTAACTCAACTTCGCACGATCTGTGGAATGACATCGAACAATCTTCGATGTCATTGAAGGTGTCCTTTATACGTGCTTTTTATGCACTTTTATAGCTTCATCTAGATTTTATACCTTTCTATGTCATCGAACCTACCTTCGATGTCATCGAAGAGGCCTTTGATGTCATCGAACATTGTTCGAGGAATCGAAAATGTGTCCAAAATAGTTTTGAAAGTTTATCCAATTTCTTTAATAATTTCGATGTCATCGAAGAGACCTTCAATGTCATCGAGGAGATCTTCGATGTCATCGAGGAGTGCTTTGAGTAATAAAAAATGGTGCCCCATGTATCCAGCGAGTTTTTCTGAAATTCTAAAGAAAATTTGATGTAATCGAGCTGGTCTTTGATATCATTGAGCAGAGCTTCAAGTCATCAAATAAGTTCTCGAGTCATCGAAAAACGTCTTCAATTTGTCCAGCGACCAACTTGATTTTCCTTCATAAATTCGGTGTCATCGACCTATGTTTGATATCATCGAATGTATCCTCAATGTCATTGAAGGATGCTCGATGAAGTATGTATTCTGCACTTGTTCTTTTGGCTTCATTCCTTCTCCACTTGATTTTTTTGAATCTTGGGACCTTAAAATCTTCACTCTTTATCTCCTAAGATCGATTCTTTGTATTGGTGATCTTTGAGTATTAAATCCATTCTTTTAGTACCTTTTCTAATCCAAGCTCTTAAATTCATTATGTAACATAAACATGAGTAAAATAGGACATTAAGTAGTATCATGTTTGTAATATCAAGATATAAATGAGGTTCAATATGAAATATTTAACCCTTAACATAATTCCCAACCAATATTTTGCTAGTCACGAGCAAAGTATGCAAAAAATAAATCTCAATGCTTAATGTCAAAAATCTTTTTTAAAAAACAATCTTTTGTGCATTCAAGGATGAATGAGTAAAAATAAGGTATGAAATTGAGATTTTGAAAACTTAGAACCAAATCACATAAGCAACCAGTCAAATAAGTTATTTATCCACTAAATCGAAGCATAATTTGTATATCAAGTTTTTCAACATGCTTAGTGAACGTCAATTTAACTCTCGGATGAATACTATCAATTCATCGTATTAGATATGCTCCTCACTTCAAGATTAGTTTGAAATTTATGTACTGATTCTAAACTTATCCTCCTTTTTTTATTTTTTCAGTTTTTGATTTTATATCAATAGTCAGTTTTTATTTATTCTTTTTTACTTTCGTATTCTTTTTCAATTTTTTCAAAATTTTTTTTGTTCATGACTTCTCTGTCGATCTCCTGTTTTTTAATTGGTTCTTTTCTTCTTTTAAGGTGGATAGAATTCTCCAGACTCGATTCTCACCGTATATCAATGATTCATATACTAACAATCAAAACTTCTAATATATCTTATAGAAGACAAATTAAATGTGTCTTGTGATTTAACATGATATTCAAACTTACTCTTAATCAATTGAGCGCAAGTACTTAGGTGATAAATTACTTAGATGATTAGACTCCTGCAATTCAAGATTCAATCTCTATAGTATCATACTCAAAGCATTCTTAAATATAAGAGAATATATATAGGTAGTTAAATGGTGTTCTTTGACATTCTACTTAAATGAACGGCGGCACTATCTATTTTTCCTTTAAATCTGCTTAATTGGTTTGCTTAAAAAATGAGTTTTTTCTTATATTTTGAAATATACAGGGTTTTAGGGTATTCTTGGGTAACATGAAAATTGTAATTTTACTGGGATTTTATTAAACTGATTAATTTTATAATTTTATTTTAAACATGGCATGTTTGGACTACATAGGAAAATTTCGTAAAATTGCAATTCCCTGTGGAAACAATAAAGAGAAATTTAGAAAAAGTAAAAATTGTTCATAATTATGATTTAATCAAAGTGATCTTTTAGGAGGTACAAACAGCCTAAGGCGGGACCCTACGATGGATTGTCCAAATTAATGATCAAACAAAGTGACCTTTAAGAGTTACATGCAATTAAAGGTGGACCCTACATGATAGATAGATGGTCCATATCAATAATTAGTCCTCTATTATAATCAATGTGAACCATCCATTTTATTCGCCATTGATCGGATTGTTAGAATCATACGATCCAAGGTGGGCTCACATGGTGAATGGTCCACATCAATGATCGAACCCTCCTCAGTCCTATTCACTAATGGGATGGATAGGATCATCCGATCAAAGTTAAGAGGGGGCAAGTAATCAAAAGTGGTCCCTACACAATGTAGAGTCCAGATCAGTGATTGGACCTTCTCTGTTATAATCAATACAAACCATCCATTTTAATAGCCATTAATTAGATAGCTAGGATCATCAAATCAAAGCAATCTTTTCGGCAGGCCAATAAATCAAAGGTGGTCTCCAAATAATGGATGGTCCAAATTAATGGAACTTTCTATGTTATAATCCGTATGTACCATCGGTTTGTCTAAGACATTCATCAGTTGCGAGGATCATCCAATCAAAATGACATTTCAGATGAACGAGCAGTCATAGGTGGCCTCCACATGATAGACCTTCCAAAACAATGAATGGACGTTTTCTATCATAATTGATACATAACATCCACTTTCCTAACAAATGATGGGATAATTATAATTATCTAACCAAAGTGATTTAGGATGGATAGCAATCAAAGGTGGGAGTAAATCAAAGGTGGGCCCACACGACGGCTAATTAGGATCAATGATCAAACCTTTTCACTATATATAATATTGATTGTCCAATTTCATGGCCGTTGATCAGATGCTTTGGATAATCTGATTAAAATGTTTTTGTGAATTGATGGTAATAAAAGGTGAGTCCCATATATTCCACGATCCAAATCAGCGATTGGACCTTCTCTATTATCCTCAAATTCAACAACCCTTTTGTTTTTTGTTTTGTTTTTTTTTTTTTTTTGTTTTGTTTTTCTGGTCATTGATCATATGGAAAGGAATATCTTATCAAAGTGACATTTATAGGGAAGATGCAATGAAAAGTGGACGCCACATAATGGACAATAATGATTGGACTTTCTATATTATAATCAACATGCACCATCCATTTTCCTATCCACTAATTGGATGGTTGGATCATCTGATTAAACTGATTTTTCAGGTCAGATGTGCAATCAAAGGCAAGCCGATGTGATAAACGATCGAGATTACTAGAATTGATCCCACTATTGATTTATATTAACTGTCACATTAGGTCTACATTTGACTGCCCTTGCCGTAAAAAAATGACTAAATTGAAATTTTTATCAAGCATCCGAAACATTTACAACGGTGAAAATTTTAATCAAAATTATGATTTAAGGTAAGCGGGCTAAACATCTGGTTCATTCAAGATAGAACATTCGTTCATAGAAGACCTGTAATTGCTTCAAGTGCCCAACCAGCATATGAATCAAAGTAATCGATACAAATTAGAAAGTTGATCAAAATTTTATTAAATCTAGAGGGTTTTTTTTATTTTTATTTATTTATTTATTTATTTATTTTCAATTATAAAAAATTATAATTATGAAAGATTTACATTATAAACAGATTTTTAACTTTCAATCAATTATATGAGGATTTGTTTGAATACGGAGTTTAAACAAAGTTTTATTAGCTGCAAATGCATCTAAAAGGTGGTAAATAAATAATTATAATAGATAGTACTTGCTGTTTAGTTTAAAGTTGAAATTTCACTTCAAAATCGGATAAACTCAACCTGGTAACAGGTGGAGCCCATCATGATATATGTGTTATATCCATGCCATTCATTCATTCATTTTTATTTTTTTTTCAAATTATTTTAAGGCATTAGCCGAAAGCCGTAGATCCAAAAGCCCTAGGGAACCACACCATATAAAACAATGGGGATTGAATGCCTATCATTGAAAACTTCATGAGATCTACAAAAGTTTTGAATTAATACCTCATTTTAGGGCATGGGCTTATGCCCAAAAATGATACGACAAAATGAATAGATATCGGGGACAAAATACATGCATCATGGTGGGCCCACAAGGTTTATTAAGTCCTTTTTGGAAATCCATATTGCCAATACTTTACTCATGTAGATGCTAAAGTAATCATTATTTATTTGTGACGCAGGGAAGGACGTGAGGTCGAGCACCGTCTTCCTCAAGATGATAAATATTTCGAATCCATGGAACTTCTCTGGACTCGTCACAGAGACTTCTCGAATCCACGAGGAAAGAAAATAAGAAATAGAAATAAATCCTAGTAAATTTGAAATTGATTAATGAATGAATAAAAATGACTTCACAACCTTTTAAATAAAGGAAGCAAGCAATAGGAAAGAAATCAGAGGCAAACTATAACTAAAACTCCTAGAATCCACGACTTACTATAAATAGTAAACTTACTATTTATAGATGGTAGTGATGTCTACTAGTGCGCAAGGTTTTTGGCCAAAAATAGTAAGTGTCTTATTTGGCTTCACCAAACCGTTCTCCTAATTATTCTAAACACTTTTCATGTTGGATACAACTCTTAAAGCCCAATGGATGAAGAGTTATAATCAAACTAAAACTTACTATTTATAGTAAAAGTGAAAATAAAACAGGGAAACGACCATCGATTAGAGGTTTTTTCGCAAATTCGGGCTATGAAACCCAGCTTAGAAAGGTTGGTTGGCTAAGGTAGCTCGTTCTACCCCAAAATCATATATTTTACGTCAGATAACTCATTTCGGATTGCGAGATACACCTAATCTAAGGTCTGATGGTCTGGATCACTTCTGTCATTGATCGTGCCTTTTCTGATCCATCTTGGCCATGAAATTGTCTGCGACCCGCTCTACATCAATTTGTCACTGTTTACGTGAATTCATATTTTAACCAAATACAACTGTTACCATGAAAACAAAAAAGCCGAACGTCAAGAGGCTTTGTAAATTATACGATAAATAAGTACTCCAAAACATTATAGCATAAATTTGAACCATTTAAAATTTATCTTTCGCACAATTCATTTGATGGCCGCCAAGTAAATGACAAGGACCATCAGACCCACACCCGTAGTCGGCCATATCTTTGACCATTTAGATTGGCATGCATGTGGTAAATAGCACTTTTGTAAAAACAAGGAAAAGAAATTAAAAACTTCCCCATTCAGAGCTGTCAATGGGTAGTGCACAAGGAATCGATCGGACCCTATTAAAATAGGTCCAGGTCCAATTTAATTTCTGGTCTATAAATCCATGTCGAGTTCAATTCTACTGACTCATACCTATTTAGAAAGAAGGCCCGAAGGGTTGGTATTAAGTACACAATTAATAATACAATAATATCTAATGGGTCTGGCAGTATGACCATTTTAATATTAAGATATTTAATATCATGCATTTTTTATTTTTTTTTACAAGGTAGGATCACACTATCTATAATTTTATTAATTTAGATAATTAAAAAAAATTGTACAAGGACGGACCTGTAGCCTAACCCCTAGAGCATAAAGTCATCTAACACGACAGGAGGGCCCCCCCGACTTATCCACGGAAAGGTGAGTTTGTGTTGACAGATGCCTTAAATCTGTGCTGCTCGATCGGTCGAGAGCTTGACTCGACCGGTCGAGTGGGCCACTCGATTAGTCGAGGGCTGTTCGACTCAAAGTCCAGCGACTTGGGTTTTTTGGTGTCCGGGCTGCTCGACCGGTCGAGGGGGTCCCTCGACTAGTTGAGGTTGCGTAGATCCTGCGCGGACTGCGTAAATTTGAGGTGGTTTTTGGACTTTTCGGGACTAGGTGCATAAGTGAAGTTTCCTAAACTGTAAATAGGGGTCCCTAGGGCTATTATAAAGTATTTTAAGCTTCCTAAAGGTATTCTAAAGGGTTCTAGGGTTATCAAAGGGTGTAGCAAGGGTGAGATTCGAGGTTGTTTGAATCGTGTAAGTCCTCTCTCTTTGTAATTGATGCTTTCATAGTGAAATTTTGTCGCTTTGTGCCATGGTTTTTTCCCACAAGGGTTTTCCACTTTAAATCTGCATTTTCTCTTGTGTGCTTGGTGCCATTGGATTGTTATCCTAGATCTAGATATGTGTGATTCCGCAGGCCAAAATTTCAATAGTTTGAGCATTCAATGGAAGTAGAAAGCATTGATCCACTCTATTGATTCTTTATAAATATGGCCATTTTAATATTAAGACATCTAATGTTATGTATTATTTTTTTAATGATAAAATGAGAGCACACTGCTTATAATTTTATTAATTTAGATTACAAAAAAAATAGTACAAGACCTACCTCCTAGAGCATGAAGTCATCTATCATGAAGGGAAGGCCCGCCTAGCTAATCTACATAAAGGTGAGTTTGAGCATTCAAGGGAAGTATAACACGATTGATCCACTTGATTGATTCTTTATTTATATGGTGGATTTCCACCTAATCCCATCCCTTAATGTACTACATTGCAATTATGTCCAAGGCCACGCCACAGGTGATGGAAAAAATGAAAAATACATTCTACCCGGTGGGTTTTAAAGGCGTGTTTGGATGGTAAGTTACGTTAAATAAGTTAATTATGCCATACGTAGTTTATATTGATTTCTACTTTATTTATTTATTTATTTAACACACGCACACACACCCCCACACACTCACGCTAGTGGAATTTCACTACCTATGGGTGCTCAAACCCTTGACCGGGAGTTGAAACTCGTGAGAGTCCACCACCCGAGTAAGAGTTTATATTGATTTCTACTTATAAAGTAAATAACCAATATACTTACCTGCTAAGAAGTAGAAAAGCATGTTTTATTTCTAACATCACATGAGGATTCATCCCTCAAGTTTGTTTGGTCCACCCTCATATTCACTATCCATCATGTGGGACTAATCATTTGGTATGGACTGCTCATTGTGGACCCCACTTTTGATGTTGGTTGTCTATCATACAGGGCCTACCTTGGATGTGAGTCATTCATCATTAGGGGCTAACTTTTAATGTGCATTGTTCATTATGTAGGGCCAACCTTTGATGTTAGTCATCCATCATGTGGGGTCCACCATCAATGCTATTGTCCATCAAGTGGGATTTACCTTCAATATCCATCGCCCATCCTATGGACCATCCATCATGTGAGCCCCACCTCTATGTGGGTCATCCATCATGTGGGGCCTGGCTTGGATGTGGGCCACTCATCATTAGGGCCAACCTTTTGATGTGGACCATCCATCATGTGGGCCCCACCTCTATGTGGGTGATCCATCATGTGGGGGCCTGGCTTGGATGTAGGCCACTCATCATTAGGGCCGACCTTTTGATGTGGACCATCCATCACATGGGGCCCACCTTGATTTGGGTCATCCATCTAGTGAAACCCACCTTTGATGTGGACCATCCATCATGTGGGCATCATGTGAGCCCCACCTTCAATGTGGGTCATCCACATGTAGGGCTTTCCTTTGATGTAGGCTATTCATTATTAAGGACTAACCTTTGATGTGGATCATCCATTATTTGACGCCCGCTTCAATGTGGGCCATCCATCATGTGGGGCCCCACTTCAATGTCTGCTACCCCATCATGTAGAGCCCACCTTTGATGTGGACCATCCATCATGTAAGCTCCACCTCTAAAGTGGTTGTCCATTATACCAGCCCACTTTTGATGTGGGCTATTTATCATTAGGGGCTGACCTTTAATGAGGGCTATCTACTATGTGGGCCCACATTAACATGGGGTCATCCATCATATTGGCCCCACATTTGATGTGGACTATCCATCATGTGGGCCCCACCTTCCATGGGGACAGTCCATCACATGGGGCCTCCTTTAAGTAGGACCTTAAGAGAGAGCCTCCCTTGACATTGATTGATGATGGAGAGAAGTTTTTTTTTTTTTTTTTTTTTTTTTTTTTTTTTTTTTTTTTAAGATAAGTAAAAAAGCTATTTTATATATATATATATATATATATATATATATATATATATATATATATATATATATATATATTGAAATAAGTGGCTTTTAGCATTAAGTTACTTTGATAATGATGCTTAACAACCTATCTTAAGTGAAAAAGTAACTTAGTGCCCATTTGGATACCACCAAATAAGTTACTTTTTCTACTTACAACACTAGATAAGTAACTTATTTGAGACAAGTTTGGTTTAAGATCTATTATAAGTATTTTTTTTTTTTACTAAAAGTTACCTAATCACTTCATCTTAATAAGTATAAACCAAGATAAGTTACTTAAGGCATAAATAGCTTAAGTTACTTAAGATCCAAATGCCCCCTTAATGACTTAAAATAAGTTAAAAAGTAACTTATTTGGTTGGGAGTGTTTAGATTGTAAGTTACTTTAGATAAGCTACTTATACTTATGCTTTAAGTAGCTTATCTTGGTTTCTACTTACCAAGTAAATAAGCTTGTTTGGTAAACTTGCATTTGCAGCTAGAAAGTAGAAAAGCATGTTTTGGTTCCAACAACACAAGTATTTTCCCCTAAAGTTTGCTTGCCCCACCCTCATATTCACAGTCCATCATGCGGGGCCAACCTCTAATGTGGACTATTCATTTGTGTGGGCCCCACTATTGATGTAGGTCGTCCATCATGCAGGGCCCACCTTGGATGTGAGCCATTTATCATTATGATCTGACTTTTAATTTGCACCATCCATTATGTAGGGCCCAACTTTGGTATTGGTCATCCATCAAGTGGGGCCCACCATCAACATTATTGTCCATCATGTGAGGCCTGCCTTCAACATTATCGTCCATGACCATTATGTGGAGCCCACCTTTGATGTATACCATCCTTCATGTGGCCCCCACCTTTGATGTGAGCCATTCGTCATGCGGGGCCTGCTTGTATGTGGACCACTCATCATTAGGGCCAATAATTGATGCGGACCATCCATCATGTGGACCCCACCTTCAATGTGAACTGTCCATCATGTGGGCCCCACCTTCAATGTGTATTGTCCATCATGTGGGCACCACCTTTAATGTGGGTCGTCCATCATGAGAAACACACCTTGGATGTAGATTATTCATCATCAAAGGGCCAACCTTCAATGTGGATCATCCATTATTTGGAGTTCACCTTGATGTGGGCCATCTATCATGTGGGGCCCCACTTTAATGTCCATTGCCCATCATGCGGAGCCCACCTTTGATGTGGACCGTCCATCATACAGGCCCCACTTTTGAAGTGGGTTGTCCATTATACTGGTACACTTTAGATGTGGGCTATTTATCATTAGGGGTTAACCTTTAATGTGGACCATCTATTATGTGGGCTCACATTAACATGAGGTCATCCATCATGTGGGGCCCATCTTTGATGGGGACGGTCCATCACATGGGGCCTCTTTTGATTGGGGAGGGGGGGGGGGGGGGGGGGGGGGGAGAGAGAGAGAGAGAGAGAGAGAGAGGCTCCTTTTATTTAAATAAGTAGTTAGTAACATTAAGTTACTTTTATGATGATGCTTACTAAACTAACTTAACTCTAAAAAGTTACTTAGGCACATTTAGATACCACTATATAAATAACTTTTTTAACTTATGTAAGGTAATAAACTACTTTTCTTAATTAAGTTAGTTTGGTTAATCAACTTAAATAAGTAGCTTATTAAATAAAGTAAATTATTGTCTTCATGTAATTTTTTTTATTACTTTTTAACTTATGAAAGTAATTTAAACTCCGATCAACGTGAGGAGTGTGCTCTAATCCTCATGAATGAATGGGTCATGTTACAAAATCCACCCATGACGTTTTTGAGAAATCCACTCTGTCAACAATTTAATTCATCTCATTTTAGGAGGTGGGCCCAAACATGATGTAAATCAAATACTCAAGTGGGCCACATCACTTACAACAGTGGTATTGAATTCCCACCATTGAACCAAACCTATTGTTATGTGACCCACCATGTTGTTTATGAGAATCAGGCCTGTCCACTAGTTTTTTTTTTTATCTCATTTTAATTGACAGGCCTAAATATAAAGAAGATCCAAACTCAAGTAGACCAAGTATCTTGAAACATTTATTGAACTCTCATGTTGCGATGAAGAAGCTTAAAAAAATTGGAGTGTTCCACCATGATGTTTTGAGAAATCCACCATGTCTGCCATTTTTGTCATCTCATTTTAGGTTGTGGGCCTAAATATGAGACAGATCCAAGACTCAAGTGGATCACATTATTTAAATGAGTGGTATTGAACCTCCATCGTTGAAATAATTATGAGGCCTACATTGATTTTTTGAAATATCCACCTATCCACCGGTTTTTTCATATGATCTTATGGGTCTCAGAATGACTTTACGAATAGTTTGGATGTCATAAATCAACATAGTCAGCCTTGGGAAGATTTCAATGGTGGTTGTTCAATCTCTATTGTTTCCTTCAATGTGGCCCATTTAAGCTTTGGATCTACCTCATTTTTTGGGCCGTCCTCCTAACATGTTTTAGTAAAATTGATGGACATGGAGGATTTCTAAGAAATGTCATAATCGACCTAAGCACGTGGAGTTGGGTTCACTCACCAATTTGCCTCCGATAAGAGTGGAGCACACAAAAACAAATTGTTCAATCCGGCCGTGAACATGGACCCACATTGATATATTTGTTACATATCCATACCTTCCATCCATTTTGGCAGCTCATTTGAGGGCAAAAGCCCAAAAATGAAGCGTATCCAAATCTCAGGTGGACCACACCATAAGAAACATGGTGAATGAACGCCCATCATTAAAAGCCTATTGGGGGCCATAGAAGTTTTGGAGCAAGCTAGTCTTTGTGTTTCCCTTCATCCTGGTCTATGTGACCTTATCAATAAGTTGGATAGCAAATAAATATTGCAATGGGGCCTTAGAGGTTTTTAATGGTGAGCATTAATTACCACCGTCTCTTGTGCTGTGGTCCACCTGAGATTTAGATCGGGTTTATTATTGGGTCAAAACTCTAAAATGAGCTAGCAAAATGGATGAATGGGATGGATTGTTGGGCACCAAAACCCCGTAATGGGCAAGGAAGTAACCTCAGACAAAATCAAACACACAATAGAGAATGGAAACAAACAAGTAACCATAACAAATACCAAGGTTTTTTCATGGAAAACTCTTATAGGAAAAAAAGGCACAAAGTGACAATTAATGAATTACAATAGATAAAACAACTTACAGAATAAAAAAAACCCTAACTTCTCTCCTTGAAAAACTCTAGAAATTGTGTAGGCTCTCCTTGTTCTTCCCTAATCGAGCTTAAAGAAGTACTTATATACCCCCATATAAGATTAGAAACAAAACCAGTGCTTTTTAAAAAAACTTACGCATTCCATCATTCGCACCTTTAGCTAACAGTAATAGAGATATCAATAGATTTTGTCAGTCAACTGAAAAAGACCTCGGTAGACTGAGAATAACACAGCGTACTTCGTTCGACCTAATTACATTGCGTCAGATTAAAGGTAATCAATCAACAATCTCTACCGTGACTCTAATCATTTAGCTCCATTGCTCCAATTTGCTTCGCCATCTCTAATCATCTTCATAATAAAACCATCATTGTTTCTCGTGCACACTCCGTTTTTATTTCTTCTTTGCTAAGCCCAAAGAAGTCGAGTAAAACTTAAACTTCTTTACAGGAATAACCTTTGTAAGCATGTTCATCAGATTGTCACCTGTGTGAATCTTCTAAAGACTAACACCATATTCCTCTAGTATTTACTAGATAAAATGATAAGCACATTAATATGTTTAATCTGGGAATAAACATTGTGTTCTTTACCAAACTGATTGCTATTGAGTGTGAAATATTGTATATTTCCCCCGTATTATACAATGGTTTTATAAACATGGATGCGCTTAGTTGATTTAATTACTTACATTTCCTTTTGTGAGGTGATTTTGAGAGCTAAGGAGAAAATATTTCTTAAAGCATGGATTTAACGCTCAAACAATTACCAAGTAAAAGATTAGATCTATGGAGGTCAAGATTAAAGAATTCAAGAAATAAAGATCCAAGGAAACCAGGGAAGGAAGAATATCGAAGACTCATAGTGAAGAAATCAAAAAGTAAAAAAATCGACCCTTCGATGCCATCCATAACACCTTCGATGCCATCGAAGCCACATTCGATCTCATCGCAAAAATCATGAAATTCTTGATTTCGTTGTTAGACAAAGTCATGTACCCTTCGATACCATTTAAGCCAAGTTTGATTCCATCAAAGGAGGTTCGATGCCATCAAGAAAATACCAAAATTTGAGAGTTTTTTGCTGGACAATTTCTTATTTTCACTAAGTTCCTTCGATGGGGGTTTCATGCCATTAAAGATGTGAAAAATGCGTAAATTCAAGGTCAGTTTGAAGTCGGTGCGAATTAAAGTTATATAAAGGGATGTTTTATGCTTTTTTAAACACAAATTAGGGTAGAATGAGTAGAGGAATGAAGTGTAGAGCTTCAATGAGTCCTCCCTCTTCTTCAATTATTCAGTTCTAGTTAGTTTTTATATTTTTCTGTTTGTGATTTAGTTTAATCATGTCTACGGTTGGCTAATCTCTTAGCTAGAGTTAAGAGGTGAAGTGTAAAGTTCTTCTTAATGTTTAGTCTACTTTGATTCAGTTTATTTGGCTTTCATGTTAAATAATTCATTGATATTTGATTTGAATGAAAAAATATTTATAGTTCATTTTTATTCATTGTTGACTCCAAGCACTTTGGATGCATATGAAGATTATGAATACTTTCTTACCTATTTTGTAAGTGATTGATCTGTAGATTCCATTGATCTATCGTTGACTTCGGGCATGATAGATTGATGTAGGACGTGACACAGATACATTCCTATCATGGTTGGACCAAAAGAAGATGAACTTTAAATTGATTATAACTTTTGATCTAGGTATCGTTACGAGACGCATAACCTAACAATCTTTATTAAAATAGGCCATCAGGTGGGTCACGTTTGTCCTTTCATCAGAAATGCGCACTTTCAGCTCAAAAATAGTAATTTTGAGGAAAAATTAATATTTTTAGTAATTTTAATTTTTAATATTTTTATTTTTAGAGTTTTAGATTTACGTCTTTTTTAGAAATAACTTGTAATCATGCTAGGACTCTTCTAGAAAAAATTTATTTGGAATTTTTATTTTTAAAAATTAGGTTTTAGAAGAGTTTTATTAGAATTATAATTTTTATTAGAGTTAGAATTTTTCTATTTTTAATAATTACAAATTTTAGTTTTTTTTCTATATTAATAGTGTAACAAGGACACATAAGACAATTATCAATCAAATTTTAAAATTTCTAGAATTTATTTCTATTTTCTTGTTTTCCCTCGTGGATTCAAGGTATCTCTATGAGGAGTCCAGAGAAGCTTCATGGATTTAGAGTTGTTATCCCTCTAAGGAAGACAATGCTCGCCTCAACACATCCTTTCCTGTGTCAATTGGTATTAGAGTGAGGACTCTCATCAGACCAATGACAAATAATGAAGGTATGGACCAAAATCTTATGGATGGTGATCCATGGATTCGCTATCTTTTAGAAAGAATGAAAGCTTTAAACTGAGAGAGTCAGTTGACCATGCATGGGCTGCAGGAAACCCTCGACCGTATTGTGGATCTGTGAATTCTGCCCTGTGCTCAAGGCGATGCTCAACTACCCATGATTGTTGTACGGCATAACCCCAATTTCCATAGATCACTTGTGAATTGTAGGGCTATTCCAGATGATCCAAGCTCTAGTGACAAGGACCTCGATGACGGCTTTGCCCGACGACTAACCCATAGAGGCAATTGACAAGATCATACTGAGAGGGATTATCGAGGTAAGACTGAACTTCCTAGCTTTAATGGCTTATTACAAATAGAAGATTTCCTCGACTAGATAGCCAAAGTAGAGCGATAATTTGAATACATGGACGTACCAAAACATAAGAAATTGAAATTAATAGCATTAAAAGTAAAATCTAGTACTTCTGTATGGTGGGAGGAGTTATAACTCTTAGGTGCCTGACAAAACAAGGTGCCTATCCAATCATGGCCACGAATGAGATGCCTTCTACAATCACGATTCATCCTTAGCGATTATGAGCAAGTATTGTTCTAGCAATACCAAAATTGCCATCAGGATAATCAGACTATCACAGATTACACCAAAGAATTTTAGCAATTGGCAACACGGAATGATCTGTCAGAAAGTGAATCATAGAGGGTAGCATGATTCATAGGTAGGTTATGACTGACGATTTAGGACCGAGTTTAGATGCACCTAGTCAGAACCGTGGATGAAGCGGTTCAATTGGCAAGTAGAGTGGAAATGCAGCTTATAAGAGATCCGACTTGACCTTATCCTTCAACTTGGGCCCCCATAGTGGT
Source organism: Magnolia kwangsiensis (assembly GCA_037074715.1). NCBI lineage: Eukaryota > Viridiplantae > Streptophyta > Magnoliopsida > Magnoliales > Magnoliaceae > Magnolia > Magnolia kwangsiensis. The sequence continues at coordinate 143,640,803 of CM073574.1, read as the reverse complement.
TCCCACACAAGAATTCGTGCTGACATACGGAAAAAAGCCTGTAGGAGGAGATCCTCAACCTTCTACGGTCGCAAACCATGACATGGGGAGTGGCCCATCTATGCCTCAATGTATAACACCCATAGCTGCAGGTTCGAGCAGGATTCCAAACCCTTATGGTCGTCCAAGGCCAAACAATTGTTATCGTTGTGGCCAACCAGGCCACTTATCAAATACCTGCCTTCAATGTCTCGTAGCCAACCTGACCATCAACGAAGGGGGCGCTGAGGGTGATGCAACAAAAGAAGATTTTGGATCATATGAAGATTAACAAACCACTGAGGATGTAACTGCTAAGGAGGAATGGGTTCCATAGGACCGTGACGAGTCACTTGTTGTGAGGAGACTATTGTATGTACTAAGAAAAGAAGTACACCCACAATGATATAATATCTTCTAAAGTAGGTGTGTAGTGAATCGAAAAATTTGTGATGTGATCATCGATAGTGGGAGCAGCGAAAACATTGCCTCCAAGGTCATTGTGGAAAAGTTGTAATTAAATGTAATGTCTCGAGTTTTCAGGATCCATGTATATGACTTGTTTTTCAAAAACCCGAGTGTTAACTTATAGAGAGCCAAATTTCATATATGTTTTTTTTTTCTATCAGAGTTAGTAGTTTAGCATAGAATGGACAGATCAACACAAAGAAAAATTCACAATTGTATTTAGAATATACAAGATGTTGCCCATAATGACTTATACAAACCAATGTCTCGATATTAACAATACAAGATTTATAAAATTTCATACATGAGAAATATTAAAATGCATTTAAACAATAGCCGCAAAGTTGTGCAGCTTCTCTTGGCAGGTACAACCATGCATCCTTGACAGTTACACCCGGCTCCTCATTAGTCTAACCATGAATATCGTCTAAGCCACCTGTGCTACTTGTATGGTTATATATTTGATGGACTCCCCTCAAGATTATACACCGCCGCCTTAGCTAAGCATAGTTAGAAATAACAAGACAATTAAAACAATATATGATGTAGTCATCTTAAATGCATAGATGCGTGAATGTACATCGACCTGGGGATGCTCATTCAGTAAGACTTGGGCTCATCACCCATGCAACATCAACTTGAGAATGCTCATCCAGTTGGACTTGGGCTCGTTACCCATGCAAAAGACTAGTCACTAGTGTAACATATATCGTACAGCATAGTGCCAAGTCATCAAAATAGGCTGATAGTCGGTAGTTTGAAAGCTAACGAAACGATATCCTGATGAACCTAAGGGCACATGCTACAGCATCTAGAATTCGCCACTCATTATTGTTAATATGCTATAAATGCATGATTAGCCAAACCATTATTATTCCAATTACAATCAGTTAATTTAAGTAACTCAATGGTCACTACGGGGGCTCGTCACCCATCATAGGCCGACAGCTCGAGCATAGTGTCCAATGACCACCATCCCCAGCTAATGAGATTTTTTCATCTTAAGATGCTGAATGGATGCCCATCGACCAGTGGCCAATCAAATTCCATAAGTAGGGATTACCATCGCATGGTATAGGCCGTCGAAGTCACATCGGGCAAACCTCAAAACATGGGATAGATGTCAAATCGCAGCGGCAAAAAGGGTACACGAAATATTAAATCAATTGGTAAAAAGGGTCAAGTAAGGCTAAATTGGAGCGATTAAAAAAGATCATTTCTAAGCCACTCAAGCCATATGCCCTATGGATGGTAAATCCCACATTAATGTTCCATATTTCATATATCATCCAAATCGAGGGTCCATTTCTTACCACAACTCATCTTGTTACATCCTAAGTATGGGTCGTTCACGTATAGAAGAGGGAATTACCTACTAGTAAGTGTGGCGAATAGAGATTCATAAGTGGCTTATAACAATTCATGTGAAAGCATATAGACATAGCATACCAGATGTATGTGAAGCACTTGGTACATAATAATCACAAAGATCATGGATTGAAATTTAAATGGAAGCCATCATGTAAATAACTATTGCATACAATCACAAATCAAATATGAGTTATGCCTTAAGATTTTATGACTAATGCAAGAGATCACATCCCAAGACATAACATGTGTGATTTTAATAAAAACTATTACTTAAAAAATTCAAAAATGGAAAGCTTAATGGGAAATCATCACCTTACACGTCGAATCACTAACTAACATTACTCTGAAGCGCGTGCATCCTTAGGATCGAATTCTATTATGAGTTGTAAAATTGTATGATCAGATTTAAGTTTTATACACTTTCTATGGTTAGGATGATAACCTGGGGTTTGGATTACTTGGATCTTTAGCTTTGTCTTATAATCTAATTCTAAACTTCGATTTTAGATTTTGATGTCTCACTTGTATCATCAAGTCTTAGTGAAAACTAATGAAATAATTAATAATTGTAAGTTAATTGTAGTAAGAAGCTTAACTCGTAAAATCATAATTAATAATTTAACAATATCTAATAATAATAATCACGCAATGATAATAATAATAACAACGAAATTAACATCAATGATAATAATTCGTAATGATAATTGTTATAAGCATAGAAACTTTAATGACACTGACCGATATCACCATCAGTAATTACATTTATAATATAATGAAATTAATAATAATGATAACTTAATTTTTAAAACTATATTGTAAGTGAGTTGGAAGTTGATATACATAAGCTGACTCACATTATCAAAAATCTAGTTGCAATTCAATAATCTGATAAAATTCACAAAATGATAGAGTTAGATTTACCGACACGCTGGTCTCCGACAAAGGTTTTTAGGTGTTGCTGCATCAATGACGCCAGCCTTGATTGCACTCAAACTGAGTCGACTCAGTTAAGTCAACCCGGCTCACCATCACTTGCTCCACTCTTCTTCTTTATTCTCTCTCTCTCTCTCTCTCTCTCTCTCTCTCTCTCTCTCTCTCTCTCTCTCTCTCTCTCTCTCTCTCTCTCTCTCCTTTTCTTCTATGGCTAAGATGTCCATCAGCCTAATAACAACCCTGACCTTAAGTCATCAGTTGAGTCAACTCAGCTAGGCTATTACATTACCACACTGAGTTGACTCACTCCCTCTCCCTCTTCTTTCTTTCTTTCCTTTTTTCCTTTTTTTTTTTCCATCTGCTAGAACTCCAACAAGGCCAGAACTCAAGCCCAACTCGATCCAGCTTGCATGGGCCATCCCCTAACTTGGCAGTGAGTCAGTTGTGGCTAGCTGAATCATCCCAAGCTCAGTCGGGAGTGCAACACCACCCAAATCTCTTTGGTTTTCTATCCTTCTCTCTGCTTTCTCCCTATTTTCTTTCTCTCTCTGTGTGTGTTAGAACTCCAGCAACACTTAAACCAGCAGGGCCATAGACCGAACTCAGTCTGAGTCAAGGTGGTGCAGTGAGTTGGTGTAGTGTGACACTAGCTTGAGCCCACGCTCTCTCATTCTCTCTCTTTGAAGACTAGCAACACCACTGGACTCGACCCAGTCACGACCCAACTGAGTCAGGAAGCGGCTCGGCGGCTTGGTGCAATTGAGTAGCACTATGGCGTAGCGGCACCATACCTACTCTCTTCTTCCTTTTCTCTTTCATTTTCTTCTTCTTCTTCCTTCTCTACGGACCTCTAGTTGTGAATCTGAACAAAACTGGAGTCAGGACAGACTCAACCAACTATGGTTGGTGCGGTAGAGTGGCAGGGAAGAAGATGTAAGCGTTAATGGTAAATTACAAAGGGGGGCTTATTTCTGCGAACAGTCTCTTCTGGCCAGTCTAGATGGGTCGTATGAAGCTCGTAGGCAAGATTTTTCGAAGCTTGGGGAACGTCTGGGTGGTTGTTTCGAGTTTGGGAAGAAATGGTCGTTTTTCTTCGGGTTTTCATAAGAGCTGAGAAGGAATTATTTTCACTCCCTTCTTATCATCAAGACTTAGCTCTTTTAGGCTGTTGGATGAGGATCTAGCGATTCAGATACATCCTGTTAGTGGGAGGTATTTGCAAACTATTGGTGTAATTAAAACTAGCCGTTTGGAAGCCATAAACCACGTAGCTACGTGGGCGACTAGGATTTCTCTCGTATGAACGGTCGAGATGTAGGGAGGGAGCTTACACGGATCGCCAACCTAATAACACAGAGACAGTTTCCATTTCTGGAAACATTGTGTTTGTATGACCCGTTGGCAGCAAGAATCGTGTGCATGCACACGTGTGGAATCATGCAAAACCTATTGGGTTTTGGTCGCACGTGTGTCCTCTACCAAATGAATGGTTCAGGTCAGTCATCTGATCCTCAGTTGGTAGCCCACTTGATGCTCGAATGGACACTCGTCCATTTGCTGGGAAAGACGAAGGGAGAGGAGGGTGTTTTCCTCTTCGGGGTGCAGGTCAAACCCATTTGACTGGGTCTCCTTGGTCCAGTGCGCCATGGGTGCACACCCCTTCTGTGCACACACACATCGAGGTGTGGTCCACCATGATGTTTTTAATGGATCTACCCGTCCATTCTCCTTGGAGGTCTCAACTAGAGCCTCAGACTAAAGATTAGGTAGATCTAAAGTTCAAGTGGGCCCCACGACTTGATTTAGATCCTATTCATGGATTTCCCTTAATCTGATAGTCAAATTACATCCAAACTTATCATCAACGGTAAAAAAGGTCTACGGAACTACTTATCTAGAATTTAGTGGCTAGATTATGGATTAGATGGCATAATATACACATTTATAATATTAAATACCATTTTTATAATGTTTTTAGTATCACTATTATTATTATTATTACTATTATTTTTCTCTAAGTTGTTTACGTGGGTCTCATCCCGATCAGCACCATTTATTTAATCACTCAGGCCTTATAGGACTTTAATTAGAAAGATTAAACAGTTCCAATTTGAAAGTGGGCCATACTTAGTAATCTCACGGCCAATTAATGATTCCCCCTAATCCAATGGTTAAATTTCTTCTAGATTTGATCATCACCAATCAAGACGGTTTTAAAGGCCCAAGTGTTATCCATACTGTTTAGGAGGCTCCATGGGTTTAAATAGTAGGCCTAGCCCAAGAGATCGTAGACTTTTGGAGGTTTGGTTTGCCTATCAAGGCGATTGAAACCCCTTAAAGGTAGATCTCTCTGGTGGTATGATGATCCATCTTGGAAGTCGATGGATGTACAACTTTATATATGGATTGGGATTACTTTCAATAGTTGAATTTTAAACTAGGATGCACATGAATGTTCGTTTAAGCTAGATTGATATTATTCTCAATTAGGTTATCTGGTAACACCTAATTACTGGAAAGTATGGGGTGTTACATTAAAGATGGAGTATCACCCCTCCCCATACATGATTAGTTGGATTAAGAAAGTTAGCGAGACGAAGGTAACCGAACATTGAACTATATCTGTTTCAATTGGTAAGCATTATAAGGATGAAGTAGTGTGTTATGTAGTTGACATGGAGGCTTGTCACATACTACTCGGTCAACCTTGGCAATCCGATTGTGGTGCCACTTATAAAGGACGAGATAATGTGTATATTTTCATCAAAGATGGCTGAAAAATCATATTAGCCCCTATGGATCCAGAGAAGCCACATGAAACTTCTAAAGTACAGGGTCGTTCTCTCTTTACCATATGAGATTTTGTGGAGTAATCCAAAGAAACAGGGCATGCCTATCCATTAATTGTAAAGGGAAAGGAACTCGAGCCCACCATCATCCCTAAGAAACTAAAACCCTTACTACATGAATTCAAGGAAATTGTGCTCGATGAACTCCCTCATAAATTGCCTCCCATGTGAGATATAAACAACCACATTGATCTTGTCTCAGAAGCAAGTCTACCTAATTGTTCACATTATCAAAACGGATGCGAGATTTTGCAAGTAGAAGTAAAGGAACTGATCCATATTAGTTAAGGAGACCATGAGTACATGTATTGTGTCAGCTCAAGAGCTTAATGCAAAGTATAAGGAAAAGGCTGATAAACATCAGCATAAGAAATTATTTAAGTACAATAAGCGAAGTCCCTTAAATAACTCGATGATGAGTTTTTTCAAGTGGAGGGGTCTGATGTAGGACACGACACAGATATATTCCTATCATGGTTGGACAAAAAAAAGATGGTTCATAAATTGATCAAAACTTTTGATCAATCTATCATTATGGGTTACATAACCTATCAATCTATACTGAAAAGGGCCATTCGAGGTGAAATGACCCACTAAGTGGATCATGTCTATCCGTTTTGTCAGAAAACGCGCACTTTCAGATCAAAAATAAGTTTTTGAGGAAAAATTAATGTTTTTAGTAATACTGATTTTTTAAATATTTTTTATTTTTAAAGTTTTAGATTTTTTTTTTTCTTTTTTATAAATAACTTGTAATCATGCTAGGACTCTTCTAGTAAAATTTTATTTAGAATTTTTATTTTTAAAAATTAGGTTTTAGAAGAGTTTTATTAGAATTAGGATTTTTATTAGAGTTAGAATCTTGCGATTTTTTGTAATTAAGAATTTTGATTATTTTTCTATATTAATGATATAATAGGGACACATTAGAAAATTATCAATCAAATTTTGAATTTTCTAGAATTTATTTCAATTTTCTTGTTTTCCCTTGTGGATTCGAGGTATCTATGTGAGGAGTCCAGAGAAGCTTTGTGGATTCAAAGTACTTAACCCTCTGAGGAAGACGGTGCTCGACCTCAACACGTCCTTCCTTATGTTATAAATGCTTTGAATATATTACAACCAAGTCATTGATGCTTTATGAGGGAACCAATTCAATGAAAGTTCAGTTCTGTGTTGATGCATATGAATGATGGTTTAACTACTCTATTAGCCTACTGGATAGATAAGGACTTTCATTCCAGTTGAGTAATCCATTTGAATCAAGTAAATTAACATTAAGGAAGCTATAAGTGGATCCTTGGCACTCTATTATTCTATTTCTGATAGTTTCTTCCATAATTATTCTTTAAACCATATTTTAATAATTAGCTTATATTCTAGTTCTAGCTGTAATGTATTATAGAAATTGTATAATAGCAAGTCCTTATGGGTACAACCTCGATCTCACCAAATTATTACTGCACTGCAGCCCTGCACGTATGGGTATGACCTTAGTCTCACTGAGTTGTTACTACATTGCAATGCTACACCTCGGTCTCACCTCGATGGTATCGAAGACCACTTCAATGATGTTGAGTAAAAAAGTGTAATTTGTCCAACAACTTCTCATATGAAATTCATGTTTTCTCAATGCCATTAAATTGAAAGATTTCTGTAAATTTTTTTACCATTAGAAACTCCTGTATTTAACTCATAGAGGACTTTCCTTGCAAAGTGGTGAGAAATAATAAAGCCTTGGGAGAGTGTTATTCACTTGGTAAAATCCCTTATCCCACCATGCTCTTTCCCTCATGGAGTTCATTGTTTAATCATTATGATTAAGTACATTTATTGAGCATTCAAAGCTTACATTGAAACATGAACTCCAACATTCATTGATGTCCAAACCCTGATTTTTAATGAAAAATCATTGGTGCTAAAAGTCATTGAATGCTAGTCCTTAAGTATCCTAACTTGTACCTTAAAGATCCCTAACTTGAGTCCAATTTGTCTAAAACTTGATTCTAATGTCAAGTTGGGTTTTAGAGTTTGATAAATCAAACTCATCAACTTCTTTTCTAGTCCTTCGATGGGAGCATACGTGTGATGTCCTTGTGTAGGACAATTTGTTGTGTTTGAGATTCAAACTCACTAAGACCTTGTATAGGCCATTGACAGATGCAAAATCTATAGACCTTATATAGGTTGTAAAGGTTTATGGTAAACCTGAATTACAACCATTGTGATAATGAAGTCTAGTACACTTTAAGAGAAAGTGAGTCAACTAGGAGTGGAGTAGGCACATAGCTGAACCACTATACATGGTCTACAATGGGTTGAATGAATCTTGTCTATTATTGGTTTCATGTTTGCTAAATGTTCATGAATGCACATCCTTAGTGTAGCCAACATGTTTGATGAATTGCATACATGATGGTTCACCATACTCATATTTTAGAGTTGAGCTAAATTGGTATATCTATATCGTGTGTAATTAAGTGAGCGATTGGAGGTGGACCTTAGAAATTTAATTTAGAAAATTTTAAAAGGTCATATTCACCCCCCTCTAGGACTTGGCCTTACTTTCTAACTCCTATCATAGCAGGTATTGAACTTTGACCGCAATTTCACTATCCTCTCATTCTTAAAATATTGATTAAATTCCCTATCAGTAAATTCTTTGTTGTTATCTATCCTCGAAATTTTCACCTTTTGCACTGTCTGTTTTTTCAAACAATTGCTTTTCGCATATTGAAAGTGGCGAAAACATCAAATTTATGTTTCATAACTAAAGAAGTCGTCAATAAACGTGATAAAGAATGACAACCCTCCTCTAGAAATAACAGACTACGGCCCCCACACATTTGAATGCACATAGTCAAGCTAACATCTACTTATATGTTTCCCAATTTTAAATGATAACCTTGATTGTTTTCTATATATGCAATGTTCACATGTATCTAAATTAAAACTCTTAACATGAAAAATTAACTAACAATCAAGAAGTACTTTCATACCGCACTCGCTCATGTGGCTTAGGTGCACATGTCACAAATGTGTTGATGTGGACTCTACTACAAACGTTGCAGCTCCATCCATTATAGTATTCCCGATCAACCTATAAATATTTTTATTATGTTGTGCCTTCATAACAGTTAGTGCCCCTTTTAAGACCTTACGTACACCTTCATAGCTAGTGATTTTCTACCAAAATGCATCAAGACATCCTAGAGATATCAAATTCTTTTTTAAATCTGGAACGTGCCTCACATTCATTAGATTACGCTCCACCCCATTAAATATCCTGATGTGAACTAAACTAACTCTGATAATCTTGCAGGATAATCATTGCTCGTAAGCTCTAGGGCACTATCGTACTTGCTATATGTGGTGAACCAAGTCCGATGAGGACATATATAGTATGATGCCCATGTATCCAAAATTCACTCATGATAGAAGTGATCGATCTTAGATAGTGAAAACACATCACCACCACTGATCTTTCACCGGATTATGGTAAATTAGCTTCCTTCGGCGAATCATCTAATTTCTCCTCCTAGGTTTTGGAATTCTAACAATCATTCTTCACATGACCTATCCTATCATAATTCTAACACTTCAACTTGCCTTTACCCTTTGACTTCCCATTTTCTCTCTCAGACTGTCCTCCCTAAGAAAATAATGGATCTGTAGAAGTATCTTCCTGTAACACCTCGGACTTTTTAATACCCGAGTATTGAAAGTTCTCAAGTGTCACCATGAAGTTTAACTTAGTATGTAGATGTGTATGATACCAATTTATCTCTACTAAACCTCACATCTATTCTCCAACATGAATTTGATCATTGACAATGATCTCCACCCATAGATCAAGCCATCCGACCATTGATTTTAAAACAAGATCATTTTTTTTTCCAAGTATTCTCACTTGTCCATCATAACCAACTGTTCAGTTGACTATCCACTGATAGGTAAAGATATTTGACCGTCCACTTTGAGTTTAGACCGCCAGATCATAGTAAACTAACTATTTGATATCTGCATTCGCTCGTACATATATCAAATTAAGATTCTGATCCGTTCATCTTGTTTACCACCTATGAATATGTTTAATGTACGATTAAAAGTATAATTTGAGAAACTTACACATGTGAACAAGTCACTTAAATATAACAGTATACATATTCTGCCCTTGGATCACTTTAAAACACCTGTGATCATCTGTTTATAAAATTGACCGTACACCCACTTACTTACATGATCAGATTACTAACAATCATATTTTTCTATTTTTAACATGTCATCTAACCATCCATTATGTTAGTTGATATATATACATTCTCTTAGTTAATTTGGGGAATAATTTTTTACTTACAATGATTTAGATATAAGTTCTTTTGTAAGAAGTACTTAAACATATGCTAATAAATATGTAGAACTATTAGATTTTCATTTACTATCATATTAGCAATAATAATGAAAATGCCATTAACCTAGACCTTTGAATTCTATATCACATGTTTCTTAAGATCCATTTGATGTGAAATTTTATACTATGCCTAGGTATCATAAATTAACCATACATATCAAAATTCAGCCCTTAGATCATTGTAAAGTAACCCAATTGACAAATCAACCCCTTAACCGTCGATTTTGGTGTCCCTCGAGTGAAGAAACCCCATGGGTAGTCATAGTAGGATATTTCTCTTAACATGAATGACTTGAATTGCTCATAATATGGACAAAGTATAAAATATGAAGACCCCACTTTGGTAGGCTTTTACTTAGGCGTGACGTTATCCTTTCGAGGCTTACAAACTTCTTATAAATCTGAATCTTTCGATTTAACTACTTCCTACCGTCAATTTAACTACGGAAATTCACCGCATGTCCAATGTTAACGTGGATTTATGTGACACGGTGTGTTCATGGAGCGACTATTTGTGACATTCTATCCTGAAAAGTGATATAACACGCATGACAATTTACTTACATCGATTGTGCACCACGCCAACCAACCCACGAAATTACTTACTGACTAAGAAGGCTTTCACTCATAATACATTACGTCTGCGATAAATATTTGAATCACTAGTTGTGATACCTTTAACGTATCACTTGCATCGATAAAGAAATAATTTATATTATGTGAGTTTTGAAATTTCAAGACACATGCCCAAGCCATAAAGGAAGGTAACACATGACTAACATAATAAAAGATAAGAGTAGAAATAAGCTAACTCAACAAAAGATAAGAGTAGTACTAGTCAACTCAACAAAAGAGGAGAGTAGAAATGACTAACTCAACGAAAGAGGAGAATAGCAAGGGATAACTCAACAAAGTTGATAAAGGTAAGGGCAAGACTTGTATTCATCGCCCCCACATAAATAAATAAAGATCATACGTAATTAAATTCATACATTAACCATAATTCCTAATGGATAAATAATTGTTAGTGGTAAATTAAACAATTGTAGAGAGAGAATTGTAGTAACATGAAAACATAGTATGTAAAAGACAAGATAAAACATATCAACTTAAATTACAGTAAGCTTAAAGGAAACCCTCACCTTAGGTAGATATCCATGTATGAATGCTTTTATATGAAAAACTTTCACATGAATCACGACATCTCTTGAGAAAGAGGTAGACACCATACATATGGAGGAGGAAGGGGTAGATATTCATGTAAGAATGCTTCTACAGGAAAAACTTTCACATGAATCATGACATCTCTTGAGAAAGAGGGAGACATCATACATATGGAGAAGGAAAAGGGCGTCTAGGCTTCTCCTCTCTCTCTTTCTCTCTCTCTCTCTCTCTCTCTCTCTCTCTCTCTCTCTCCTCTCTCTCTCTCTCTCTCTCTCTCTCTCTCTCTCTCTCTTTCTTTGTCCTTCTCCTTGGGCATTTGGGTGGTGGGGGTAACGCCCTGAAATTCAGGGGTCGAGCATAACTCAGCTCCCGAGTTTCAGACCATCACTTATGCAACATATTGAATGATTGATGTATGTTGTCGGTGTTAGTGCATAAAACATGAGGTAGATTAAGCCAAGTCAGCAAACATAATTCAGAGACAGTCTAAAAACGTAAGCAGAAGACTGAAATACATGTATAAACCAACATAAGTCTCCAAGGTATGTATGTTCTGCCAGGTCATAATTACAAGTCGTGTTTCCAAAATACATATAACAAAATGTGATAAATCCTTACAACATAGCCCTGAATCCCCATCAGTCAGGACATGACTCACATGAACCTGCTTGAGAACTGCATGAACGAAAATGCCTCCTCGTCCTCATCGAACTCCAACTCTGCCTCGCAGGCATCACCATCACCTATAGCTAAGTCAGAGTCTGGTTGGTGTTTAAACACCGTCCCAGAACGTTGGAGTGAGTGATCAACTCAGTGAAACTATACAGCAAAGGTTAACATGTTATCAATTTAGTCAAGCAGTAATGATAAAGTAGTAAAATCAAACATGTCCTAGATACTCTTGTTAATGCAAGAATGGTATGAGGAAATGATGCATGCCCTCACCACAAACTCCTTCTTACAATATCATCTAACGATCGCAGCATGAATTACTACAACTGTGCTCTACACCAACGCCAATGGCACATGCAGTGCGATGTTATGAGCATGATTATTAAGTTCTTATTAGTCCTTTTCATACAGCAGGATTGAGAAGCTAAGGTACCTCCCTTATATCAATTTCCAAACAATGATCCATTCTAGGATCGTCAGTCCTAGACAATCTCATACGATGTTATAGTTTTAGATTGCTGTAAAGGGCTTGTCACCAATCAATACATGTCTACTTATATCCTAGATACTGCAATAAGGTTCGTTGTCTAAATACAGTTTCAGGATATACTCGAGGTCACTACAGAGGGCTCGTCACTAATCAATGTAGGCCAACAACACGAAGATAGTGTCCCATACCACCATAATCGGCTTACGAGTCTAGGTTGCTCACTGGTCACTATGGGGAGGCTCGTTACCCCAGCGTAGGCCGACAGCTCGACCATGGTGTCCCATACCACCATGTCCGGCTCATAAGTCTTAGCAGATCGCGATACCAAGGTTAACAGAATTTCGCTAGTGAGTTCGGTACCTTAGATTCAAACAGTAGTGTCCACACATAGTGAACATACATCGGTCAATTGGGTTATTTGATGAGCTCAACTAGGACAAGTGCACGTTGAGTTAATCGACATAAAATGCATAAGCACTCCGTGTGGCTTAACCACCGTCGAACTTTCCAAGTACGACTCGCTTTCGTCGAACACATCCTGCGTGACGAAAATAACCTCAACCACCAGTTTAAAGGCTGTTACTGACTACCTGGACTGTAAGCTAGTCCCAATCATGTACAAGCTCAATAATAGACATTTGATTCATATTCTACATTCAAATGAACATGTTATGAAATATAACTTAAACATAAATACAGTACATGGAGGAAATCATACACACAAGAAGGGTAATTAAGATTCATATCTCAACAACCTTATAAATCACACTTTACTAAATACTAACTCATTCAGACATTTTTACAAACACTTAGACTACACTATTCAACATACATCACGTATGTCGACCATATTGCATATTATGGAAAATCCTTTCGCTAAGGAGTTATCGCATACATAACAATCATGCACTAATGATAATTAATCATGACAATCACAACATCAGATTTTATATGCATACAACCATTTCAACATATACATGAAGTATTCTATTTACAACATAGGTTTTATACATACGTAAAACAAAACGAATAGCGCATTTGGCATGTGTAATAGCACACATGTCAAGAAGAACGCTTAGACTATTCCAAGCTCTAAAACAGGTTAGGGTTTGATTGTCTTACCTAAAGATGGAATTAGAATCGCCAGAATAACGATTCAGATATGATGGATTGACATGGAGGAAACTGGAAAGAATCCCAAAATAAAACACCAACTACCCTCTCACTTTCTCGCTTTACTCTCACTTATATTAGCTAGGGTTAGAAATTCGTATGGGATATGTGAGAGAGGGTTTAAGGCCCTTATATAGGCCCAGAACCGACGGAAATAGCCCTAGGGCCAAGGTATACTTAGGTTATAACCAAATCGGGCTGTTTCTGATCCAACGGAACACTTCTAGAGGTCCTTTTACTAAATGTGGTCGGACTTAAGCTCATAATATTAGATCTTAAGCAAGTTCAGTTTTCAGTTCGATCGGATTTTCAGATCGACCGTGGCGGACCAGTTTCAGTTTAACGGTCACCGAAACTCGATCAGGGCCAGAAGTACTTTGACATGTATGGGTCATCTTCCCTGATCTGAGGGTGAATTTGGGTCCATTCTGACGGTTAGAACGCTTATAAAAGGTGAGCAACTGACACGACTCAGATTAAATTCATATTTAATTTTATAAAAATCTTTACTTTCTCACTCTCTTCACTCCGGACTCAAGGAAGTCGTCCTTGGACATCGTTTGGTCTTGATTTTTGAGGCGATAGTCAAGTCCAACTAGGCGGTCATAACTGTCTAATTTAATCGCTATCGGACTTTCGACGTGCAGTCCAGGTCCGATACGAAGTTTCTGAATGCTCTCGAGAACAACTGGGCATAAAGTTGAATCCTAGATTTCAGGGTAATGTAGAGTTAACAATTCTATAAGTTTTGGGTCTTACAGATCATATTTAAAGTGGTTGGTGCTAAATTCACAAGTAATCAAGTTTAGCGCTAGTTAATTCACATTAAATTCTAAAGGATTAGGTTCTAAAGGATTTCTGCTAGAGGTGGTACTCGGATCAATGTATGAATTTTTCCAGGACGTTACAGTGGGAGTGTGAGTAGAGAGGGGACTCACACTCATTTTATAAAGGAGTGGGCGTGTGAGAGAGGTGTGTTTCCCATCCCACTTGAATTGGGTTTTTTCAACTTGTCCTTTTTTGGCAATCTTTCTTTAAATCTAATTCGTCCATTGTGTTAAGGTCTTCGAATAGAGCTGAGGTATATGATTTTCTTGGTGATCCAAAATTTAGATGGGCCTATTATAAATGCTATCTTATCTAGCTCCTAGGTTTGTCAAATTTTGTAGTGTCAAAACCTCTTGGAATATGTATCTTGTTTAGTGGTTATTGTAAGATCAACTTCATGTCATCCTTGCCAATCTTGGCTACATTCAAGTACAAGATCAAGAAGTTCAAGTATAAGAACAAGAAGTTCAAGTACAACATCAAGAAGTTTACTTTCAAGAACAAAAAGTTCAAGTACAAGAGGTTCAAGAACAAGAAGTTCAAGTACTAAATTAAGTCTTCAAGCTTCAACTACTTCAAGAGAATGATATGTGCTGAATCAATCTCACAAGTAAGGTTTGTTTGACCCTAAATTGACCTTAGGATAGGTTATACAATTTGCATTTATATCAAAGTTCATTTGATAATTTTATAGGTAATTTTTCGACCAGTCCAGACACTGGCTCGACTAGTCCAAGAATTCTCTCGACCAGTCCATGGTTTGTTGTGAATTTTCAGAATTTTCTGTTGGACTCTTGACCAGTCCTGGAGACTCCTCGACCAGTCGAGTGAACAATGCTTAACCAGTCGTGCAGGCTCGACTTAAACTCTAGCAACATTTATGGGTCTCACTTGATCAGTCGAGTGCAAGGCTCAACCAGTCGAGTATCGATCTTATCTTATCCCGTAAGAAATTTTGAAATGTTGTCGGTCCTTCGACCAGTCAAATTGACCACTAGGCCAGTCGAGTGAACCGTATTTTTTCCTATAAATTGAGGACGATTTTCAGAGTTTTTTTAATTCATTCCAAATATATTTAAGTCACAAGTCTGAGAAACTTGTCCCCACATTCGAGAAGCTAATTGGTTAGTATTTAAGATTATTTTAATAGTTTTTTTGCATTTGATTTTGTGATCTTTATTTCATTTTATTTCTTTTGCAAAGAAATATTGATTTTACCCTTTTTGAGATTAAAATCAAATCAAGATAGCCCAGGTTGATTTAATATAAAAATCATTTAGACCTAAGAACCCTTTCATATGTGAGATTGGACATTGAACATATACATCAAATTGGTTCTACCGGGCTTCATTAGAAGAAGAATCTTCAGATAAGTACATTTTAATTTTCTGTATTTGGTTTCTAAGATTGCCAGAAAATCTTTCATTTTTTATTTTGACTGAGATAGCCAAAAAATCTCAGTGAGTGGGATTTTTAATTATGGTAGGCCTTTGAAAACACAATTATGAAGGTTTTGGGTGAACCTTGGAAAACCTATTTCATAGTGAAAGCCAATATCCTGTTGGTGAGGATATTGGGAGTAGAGTAGTTATGTGGCTATTTTCTAACAGTTGGTATACATACAAGCGAACTACTATAATTACTGGAGTTGTGGTGAATGATTGTAATTTATTTTCTGCACATATGGTGAATGTTGTAATAAACTAGATATTCATTTCTATTTTATTCTTTATTCCTCTGCATTAGTTTGAGACTTTAATACACAGACCGTTCTAGAATTCAGGTTGTCCTACCATAAGCCATTGGTTTTTTGTGTAAGGTTGTCCTTAGAACAATATCTATATCAACCTCTTAATGCTTGTGCATTTGAGGTTACTATTTATTTCTGATATTTGGAATTGATAAGTGCTATTGTGTTCTAGTTCTTTCTTAATTCTGCAT
Organism: Magnolia kwangsiensis; assembly: GCA_037074715.1. Lineage (NCBI taxonomy): Eukaryota > Viridiplantae > Streptophyta > Magnoliopsida > Magnoliales > Magnoliaceae > Magnolia > Magnolia kwangsiensis. Next base: position 143,624,485 of record CM073574.1, on the reverse strand, counting down.
TTAAATTTTAATTTGGCATAGTCCTATTCACCCCCTCTCTAGGACTCTTAGCTCAGCCTTTTCACCTATTTTGAAAATTCTCCTAACGGGTATTAAAATGAACTTGATCTCAATTAACGGTCCACACTTAATGATCAAGGCCCAATTTTGAAGGAAATGTTTAGTCAGGATAGGAAAATAATTAGAAAAAATTTGGTGGTTGATCGATGATAGAAAAAGTTTAAATCTAAAATTTCATCTTTTATACCAAAAGGAAGGAACTGGCTTCAACCTTCAACGGTGTGAGATCATATATCAGAGTCTAAATTTTATATAACCTTGTAGTCATATGAGACTAGAGTATGGTTCAAATTTCAGTTGTGATGGATGAGAGAAAGTGATTAAATCGGAAGATCCAGATTTATCAGGAGTTGATAGGGCTTGAAAGGATAACTTTGCGCCTATGGAAAAGCTTACCAAAGTAGGGTCTTCATATTTCACACTTGGTCCATATAATGAACAATCTAAGTTTTTCATATGAAGGAAAATATCCGACTACAACTACCCACGAGGTTTTTTCCCTCAATGGACACCAAAATCAACGGTTAAGGGGCTAATTTGTCAATTGGGTTACTTTTACAATGATATAAGGGCCAAATTTTGACATGTATGCTTAATTTGTAATACATAGGCATTGTATAAAATTTCACATTAAACGGATCATGGAAACCATGTGATCCAGAATTTGGGGAGGGGGATGGGGAGGGGGTCTGGGTTAATGGCATTTTCGTAGTTATTGTTGATATGAGAGTTTTTGAAAATATAATGGTTGTAAGTGGTTGTAGGCACATTTTTAAGTAAATTTACAAAAGAACTTATATGTAAATCATTATGAACAAGAAATTATTCACTAAGCTAATTAAGGGAATGTACATATATCAACCAATATAATGGATGGTCAGATGACATGTTAAAAAAAAAAAAAAAACTTATTTATTAGTATTATGATAATGTATGTAAGTGGGTGTACGGTCAATTTTGTAAACGGATGATCACAAGTGAGTTTTTAGAGTGATCAAGAGATATAACATGTATACCATTAGATTCAAGTAACTTGTTCACATGTATAAGTTTCTCAAATTGTATTTTTGATGGTGGGTTAAGCATATTCATAGGTGGTTAGGTGGTGAAAAAAATGAATGGATTAGAATCTCAATTTGATATGTGCACGAGTGGATGTTGAGATCAAATAGCTAGTTTACTATAATCAGGTGATCTAAACTCATAGTGGACAGTCAAATATCTTTACCTAGTGGTGAATAGTTGACTAAACGGTTGTTTCTGATGGACAAGTGAGAACACTATATGATGATCATATTTTAAAATCAACGGTCAGATGACTTGATCTATGAATGGAGATTATTCTCAACCGTTAGATTTGTTTTAGAGAATAGATGTAACATTAGGATAGGTAAATTGGTATTGTACACATGTATACAATAAGTTAAATTTCATGGTAACACTCCAAAACTTTCAATACTTGGGTATTGAAAAATTCGAGGTGTTACACCTAGCCTTTACCATTCAAAAGATAGAAATCTCGACTTGCCGTCTATTCTTTCAATCTCTTCTCTCTCTTTTTCATTCTCTTCTATTATATTTCAACTTCAATGTCAACTTTATTATATTTTAACCTCAAAGCCGACATCGTATTCTCGATCATTTTTCGGTTTGTATATTTCAACCCCACTGCTTTGAACACCTAAGATAATAGGCTCTATTCTGACATCGTATAAAGTATGCTCTGCAGTTGCCTCTCTTGAGGATCTCCTATATTAGAAAACTTAACTTAAAGGAGGAAGTGAAAACTCTATGTTCTTTTTCTTTTTCATAATTTTATTGAAAAATGTTTTTTTTTATATACATTTACCATTTTGTTTCCAGTTATGTTTTGTAATCTACATATTTAAAGCTTAGTATTTTTACTGGAAGTTCCTTGAATCCCTTTTGGAAGCGTACAGCTTGGGAAAGTAGAGACCATGTTTCACATGAGTGGTAAAAGGGTGCTTAACTGCTTCCTTTTCTGTATGCAAGGCCCTTACCTATAATCCATAATGCAGATCTATCTAAGAGTCATTCGAGTTGGCAAGTCTTCGGTTTTCTCGATCTCTAGGTGATTCCATAAATTCTCACTAATTGTCGATTCTGAAGCCTTGATTTTGTCTAGTGGCGACTCTTATAGTGCTAACAAGTCATTTTGTCGATATTGTGAAAGATAGTACAGAATCAAACCAAGTATACAAATCAGTCACACCCCCCGGGTCTTAACTTCCAAGAATACGAGCATATTGCATGAGATGTTACTAACCATATAAGTATAATTATTAGCTTCTTGTCTCAACCTTTTCGCGAGGTTCGAGTATGGAAGTTAAGCTAAGGGTTCTACTAAATTTGGATAGACTTTGGATCTAGGCCTTTATATGCTACTACCCATATCAACTAAGCACCTAAAATCATTAACCACTCTTCTCAACCCCTGTGTTAGGTTCATATATGGAGGTCTTAGTTATGAGTTTCATTAACCCCTCTTCTCAACCCCTATGCGAGGTTTAGATATGGAGGTCTTAGTTATGAGTTTCATTAACCCCTCTTCTCAACCCCTGTGCGAGGTTCATTGGATCTCAATAGATTTTGGACCTGGGCCTTCACATGTTATCGCCTGTGTCAAGTGAGTAATCCTACATCTATCACTATATATATATATATATATATATATATATATATATATATATATATATATATAGAGAGAGAGAGAGAGAGAGAGAGAGAGAGAGAGAGAGAGAGAGAGAGAGAGAGAGAGAGAGAGAGAGAGGAATGCTCACCAATGCATCTTCTTACATGAGCACTTGTGTGCACATTTGCACACGTGCCATGGGCATAGAATCCGAATAGTCCACGTAATGCGGCACCCCTTAAAACCTCACAAGCCCAACTTTCAGCCTGATCCAAAACTCGGGTGGGCCATGGCAAAAGGAAACAATTTCCTCCCTTGATTTGCATTTCTCTTTGCTATGGTACACTGGAGTTTTAGATGAGGCTGAAATTTGGGCCCATAAAGTTTCAAGGGGTGCCACATCACTTGTTCACGTGTACAAAGGTGTGCATGGGTGCTCACGCAGGAAGGTGCGCATGCGAGCAGCCAGGGTGGGAGGGGATTTCCCCTCATCATCTCCACATGCTTATTTGCTGATTAAGTAAAAACCAAAATAAGCTGCTTGAGGCATAAGTAGCTTACGTGATGTACTTGCCCTTAATGACTTAAAATAAGTTAAAAAGGTAATTTATTTGGCATCCAAACTAGGTCGTGGTATCCAAACAGGCCCTAACAATTCCACTTCCCCATGCAATTCGCGGATTTGCTGCAAGAGGTCATTATGATTGTAAGAAATTCTCGTTCTGCTAATAATACACCTTTAATACAAACTGAAGGCTCAATGCAAGATTGGTCAGCTAACATTTCTTCACTAAGAATAGTATTTGTTGAGCTTGGTTTCTTTCCAAAAGAAATATCTCCTTTTCTAATCAACCATATATCAGCAATTACCAAATTCCTATCAGATGGCGGAGACGATCCTACAACCTCAGGCATTTTTTTTTTCTCCGACAGCGATTGCATCCATAGAGTACGATTTCGAACTTGCTTCTCATGCATGTTTTTAAACGAATGGTCAGCAATGGATGTCTAAACCACCATCAATCGGATTTGACATATCCTTTCCCAACCAACCGACAACAGTAGTCGTTTCCATTCTCGTTGCTTTACGTCATGCGGCCCACCTGAGCTTTGTATTTTTTGAGCTCCTGTCCTACTTTGAGCTTGCAAAGCTTAGTGATTTTCTCATAGATATCATGACAGCCCCACATACCTTCCAGCTACAGAACAGGCAGTTCGCGTCCTATGTGTAGATAGACCGTCATACCTGTTGTTTACATATCTCCTTGAAAGATGCGACTGCTTGAAAAGTTGGAGAGTCTGAACTCCACCATACTTAGACACTAAATCCATAGTACATATGACACCAATGCGTAACTAATCTAAACCATCTGAATGGTTGGACCCACATTAGTTTGGGCCATATCATCAAAATTATATTGATTATTAAACTGGATTCAAGTCTAGGTACTGAAAGTTTCTAATGGTACCAGAAAGTTCTTTTTAAAAAACAAAAATCTTATAATGCATTCCAAAGGAATAGTTTTTGTTACGGTACGAATACCATTTTCATAAATTTTACGAATGGAGATTTTTTCTCAAAACTCATTACACTTTAGGATTTTTTTAAAAATAAAGGACATTATTATATGAAAACTTTGATACTCTAAAAAAATATGATAGATGATACACATGCACTTGGAATTACTTAGAAATTGTGTACGTGGAACGAACTTAGTTTGAATGGTCTAAATTATGAACTCTGTTTAGATGTGTCATGAACCTAAATCTTAGTTGATTAGCTAATTTCCAGATCTACAAATGTGTATTGGATAATTACAATCCAAAATATCTAAGTGGTATCGAATTGCATTAGAAGGAATTAACATCATTATTACACAATGATTTTATGTTTGAAAATGCATGGTATTTTGACCATCCAATCTCATGTTTGGGATCATATTCTTCCTTTGGGAAAAGTGTTGGGGATGCAACAAGCCCTAACACGACTTGTCTGGTGCGAGAGCAATCTCTGATGAAATCACACGATGCAATAGAGAATGAAAATTTTAAGCAACCACAGAAAACATATGAATTTTACATGAAAAAATCCTTGCGTCGAAAAATCATGGTACCAAGTGATAAATAATATATTATAATTAGATAGTTATAAGGGATGGAATAACTTACAATTAAGAAATCCTAACTTCTCCCTTAAAACCCATGAAAAAGAGCTAAGCTACATTCATTATCCCCTAATATCGTAATTAGAAAATTATTTATATACTTCCGTATGAAATTAGAAACAAAAACCCGCACTTACGTATTCTGCTTGGTCAACCGAAACAGATCTTAGTCAAACGGGAATATTATAATGTTCTTCAGTTGACTCAAGAATTTCTTGGTCGACTAAACACCATTGCACCAAATTAAAGGCACTCTATCAACTATCTCCGTCGTGGCTTTAATCCTTCAGCTCCACTATTTCAAGATTTTATAACCATCTCTACTCTCCTTTATAGTAGCACCATCATCGTCACTTCTCATTTATACCTTCCTTACTAACCCCAGAGAAGTCAAGCAAAACCTGAACTTCTCTACAGGAACTACCTTTGAAAGCATGTCTGCTGAATTTTCACTGGTGTAAATCTTCTCAAGAGTAGCACTACCTTCCTTTAGCATATGTCAGATAAAATGATGATAAAATCAATATGTTTAGTCTAGGAATGATACATCGACTTCTTCGTCAAATTGATTGTGCTTTCGCTATCATAATGCACAAGCACAACTTCTTGCTGAAGCCTCAACTCATTCATCATCCGTTTCAACTAAATAGCTTCTTTAAATGCTTCTATCACTGTCATATACTCTGCTTTGATTGTGAAAAGAGCAACCAAAGAATGAAGCTTCAACATCCAATTGATAACTCCACCCACTAAAATAATTGAGTAATCGAAAGTCAACATTATATTGTCGACATTACCAGCATAATCTGAATCCACATAGCCTACTCGAATGTCAAGACATACTCCATCGTACCTCATATATAATAAAGTAACAATTTCACTGCATCTAGTGTTGCTTGTCGGGGTTTGACATGTATCTGCTCACAAGACCCACCACATGTGAAATATTCGATCATGTATAACCATGAAGTATATAAGACTGTCAACTATGATCAAGTAGGGTACACGAGATATCACTCAAGGAAATTGCTCTTTTATCGACGACATAATTCGTCGTTATTTTATCTTTTTTCATCAGAAATCTGTTGCCGGAAAGATTGTCGCAATAAGACTATGGCTAAAGGCTTTTTCCGATGAAATATGACTTCGTCGGCAATGATAAAACAAACACCGAAAAATAAAATCATCGGTAAAACATGTTACTTTTTATAGGAAAAAATAATATATTTCGTCGGTAAACACAGCTTATATCAACGTATATCTTCATCAATAAAACTGTGGATTTACGGTATTACCGACGAGTACATTCGTTGGTCAAATAATAATACCGACGAGTATGTTCTTTAGTATTAGCCTTCTATTACCGACGAAATAAGTCGTCAGTATATCTCATGTAGATTGTTGGTATAAATTTTTGTGTTAATTTTTACCCACGAAAGATTTCGTCGGTATAAGTTTTGGACCTACTATTACCAACAAAATATTTCGTCAGTAATAGTTTATTTCTTCTCGGTTTCATTTATTTTCAAAATTTAAGAAAAAATTCCTGATATACACCTGTAAATGCACCTATTACAATACATTTTCATCATATTCACATCCACATCCATCTAAACACAAATTACATCCATCCAAACACAAACCACATCCATCCATACATAAACAATCCAATCCACATCCATATACAACCCACATTCATCCACGCATAAATATATATAAGTTTAACATTCGTATACAAAATAAATCATAAATAAAATAAAAAAATCATGAAGATGAAGGCGAAGGTGGTGGGGCATCGGGGATAAAGTGTGAAGCGAGAGCCTGAAACATCTCCTACATCCATCGCTCATGCTCCACCCGCATCTCCTAGATCCTCCTCTCCTGATCCTCCCTTTGTCTCTCCTCCTTCTCCCTATACTTCTGCTCCTCCTCCCTCTGCCTATCCAGCGTCTCTTTAATCTCATCGACAACGACCCATAACTGTTGAACTTCTCTCTCTGTCATATTAGCTAGGTGTAGGGCGCTCTCCCCAACAAAGGATCGGTTGGAGGCAGCTCTAGCTGGTGCCATGAGCTTGGCACCATGTTTAAGCCCATGCACATATCCAGAACATGTGCTAAACACCTCGCTCAGGATATCTGGCTCACTCCGCTGACTACAATCGGGAGTGGGCTGATTACGTATGGTGTCCATCGCCGCTTGTAAAGAAAATATATGAATTTTTATAACGAATGATATTATTATAAATCAATGCAATTAAATTTTGCAATGTAAGGATTTTTATCCAATTCTCGCTAGCTCTAAGATGAACCCAAGATCCCTTTGCTTGCTGACAGTGAGTCCATCTGTAGAGGTCTACTAGTCTAGGCTCCTGATTGGTGATGGAATCTCACTGCACAGTTGAAAGGACAATAGAGTCCATGTCGTAAAGATGTCATACAAATGACTTTGAACCAGTTACGTGGTTCACTTGTAACTTTTTTCTATTTGCAGAGTTTATTCTGTTCCTTTTCTAAACACATTATTTATAATATATTGTTATTAATTACAAATTTAATTGTTACCTTAAGATATCGTAAATATGTAAATATTATCTGAAAAGCCTCAGATGAAAATCTCTCACAAAGTATTTTCTAGTAGTCTATAGTCAAGTGCGGCGGTGTGGACAGTATGGCCTCATCGTGGCTCCAGTACCTCTTGTACCGCTTGTGTAACTGTAAGATCGGTATCTCAGCTCGTACCATTCCGTAGGCTTCCGCGGTCCTCCCGGTCGAATTCCAACGACCCGTGATCTGTAACTAGCGTTTGCACATGATCCTAAGTCGTATCTTGTATTCTAGAGTTTGCTTGACCTGATACTTATACCCTTGTGACCACGCTATCACTGCGATTCCGACGCCATGTCTTGCGCACCGAGGCAAACCAAGGCTGGGAGATGTGGGACAGCATTCAGTTTGAGAAAAATGCAGTAAACCTAAGAGAACATGTCCTATCAATCACATCAATCATGTCAAGTATATGTCTCATCCTCAAAAGAAACCCCTTAAGTCAACTCTCTTCTCTCCCCACCCATACATGTCAAGTACACACCTATCACTCACTCACCCATCACCCATCCTCTCTCTCTCTTACAAACCCTCTCTCTCTCTCTCTCTCTCTCTCTCTCTCTCTCTCTCTCTCTCTCTTCTCTACCCATTCTCCCAAGCAGGAGAGAGCAAACTGTTCATGGCTTTCCAAAGAGAGGAGAAGCTTGGTGTGGCCCATCTTCCTACCCCCTCATCTCCCATCTCTACCATCCAATCTCCATCATCCTCCATCAAAGTGGTAATTGAGGAGCTTAGCTTGGATCAAAAGCAAGAACGGTGGGTGTTCATAGTACCTTTTCTTTTGATTTAGGGCCCACATATGGTGGGACCCATCTTGATATATGATTTGTATCAAAGAGGGACCCATAGTGGTGGGGTCCCTCCACTATTTCGATCTCTCTCTCTCTCTCTCTCTCTCGCTATTTTTTTGTGATGAAGTGTGTCCCACTTGATCCATGTTGTCCACAAGATGGACCCCACCTTGAAAACGGATTGGTTAGGTACCTCGTACCAGTTATATAGCTGGTGTATTAACGCCACCAAGCTCTATGGGTCCCACTAGTGTCAGCAAGTGTTGTGGGTTCCACCATCCACACCGTTCATGGGCTGGACAGGTGGGAAAACCACCATGATATATGTGGTTGTCTATGCCCAGACGGTCTTGTGGGACCCATGCATGAAGTATGTATTAGATCCATCCTGTCTAGTCACATGGACGGTGGATCCCACCACCGAGGTATATGTTATATCCCACCATCCATTGTGGACTCACCTTTGATGTACATAGATCCAAGCCATTCATCTGCCGGGTACCGTGCAGTAGACAACAGCTGCTACTAACATCAGCGGTTTGTGAGGGGCCACCTTGATATTATGTGTTTTATCCCAATCGTCCATCATCTGGATGGTGGGTGGCCACCATGATGTTTGTGTCTTTACCACACCATCCGACAGTGGACGGTGGGGCCCTGATGTATGTATTCTGATCATGTCGTCCATTCATTTCTGGTGGGTCCCACATGTGTGGACCCACCTGGTATATATGTTTCATCCAGGCCGTCCAACATGACTCACCCCACACGTGTGGGTGGGACCCACATTGATGTATTTATTATACCTGCACCGTCCAGATCTTCTGGACGGTGGCCTCACCTTGATGTAAATGTTTTATATCCTCATCATCCACCTATTTTGCTAGGACCCACCTCGAATGTATGTGATCTATTCAAGTTTCCATCTGTTTTGCCAGCATGGGACCACAGTGATGTATTTATTTCATCCACACCATCCAGATTATGTTGGACAATGCTTGACAATGTTTGGATGTTGCTGGACAATGTTTGAACAGTGCTGATTTACATGGACATTGTTTGGACAGTGATAATTTACATAAACATTATTTGGATATGCTGACCATCATTAGTGAGCCATATACCCCATAGAATGATAGTGTACAGTGATACAATGTTGCACTTGCAACTATTGAAATGATTTTTTAGTGTAAACCCAGATCTCTCTTGCAGCCCATTGATGCGGTCCACTTGTTGTATATTGAGGCCCATTGTTACGGCCTATTAATGTGGCCCACTTGTTGTATATGAGGCCCATTGGTGCGACCCATTAATGCGGCCCACTTGTTGTATATTAAGGCCCATTGGTGTGCACCATCAATGCGGCCCACTTGTTGTATATGAGGGCCATTAGTACGGCCCATTAATGTGGCCCACTTGTTGTATATGAGGCCCATTGGCGTAACCCATTAATGCAGCCCACTCATTGTGTATGAGGCCCATTGGCATGGCCCATTAATGCGGCCCACTCGTTGTATATGAGGCCCATTGGTGTGGCCGTTGATGCTGCCCACTTGATGTATATTGAGGCTCATGAGTTATGACCCATTATAATGTATATTGAGGCCTATGGGTCCTAGCCCATTGTGATGTATTTGGGGACTATGGGTTATGGCCCATGGTGATATATATTAGGCCCGTATGATAGGTCCATTGTGATATATTTTCGAGTCATGCGTTGAAGACCATTGTGATGTACGTTGAAGACCATTATAATGTATTTTTTATCCATATGATGAGGCCGATTGCTATGTATTTCTGGTCCATTTGTTAAGGCCCATTGTGATGTATTTTCGGCCTATTTGGTAAGGCCCAATGAGATATATTTTTTAGTCCATGTATTGCGGCCCATCTGACATATATAGAGCCCATGTATTGCGGCCCATTGTAATGTACATGAGGTTTGTGAGCGAGGCCCAATGTGATGCATATGCGGCCCATGAGTGAGGCCCATAGTGATGTGTATTAGGTCCTTATGTGAGGCTATGGGCCTACAATACGTTTGGCTCTATGTGAGCCACTCTTTGGGAGCAATGTTGGTTAAATGTCCACATTGATGATCGATGACGGTTAAATGTTCACATTGTGACCTTTCTTTATGCCTTTCATTAGGTCGATTCCTGATTCCGATTGTTGAGGCCGATTCCAATTATCGAGGTTGATTCCGATTGTCGAGGACAATTCTGATTCTTGAGGCTGATTCTAATTATCGAGGCCGATTCTGATTGTCGAGGCCGATTATCGAGGTCATTTACCGGTACCAGTTGTCAATACTGATTATGAGTATGTGACAACATAATATCATGATACATGCCCATACACATCATCTGCATGTTTGTAATAAGATGTGGTTAACCATTGCATATGTCATTGGACAGGTTGTTTATAGGAATCCCTGAGAGACAGTTGCCTCACATCAGCGCACGGTATGCACAGGATTGACGCATGATTGGACTGTGTGATTCAAGCATCATACATTTTGTGGTATGACCATTGTACGTCTTAGTGACATCAAGGTCATGGCCTCTACAGGTATATTATAGATGCCTAGATGGGATACTAAAAATATTTAGTTCTAGCATACGGGCGCCATAGATATCCCTGGATAAAAATAACTAAACCTCTGTAGATAAAAAATTCCCCAATGACGAGACCGAGTGGATATATATGAGCGCATGAGGGCCATATATCAATAGGCCATGTCTCCCACTATACCGTGGTTGGTTAGGAGGGGGTGTGACCTTACCCACCTGAGTGAGGGGGCAATATATAGGTTGAGTTTGACCAGTTCGAGAAATGGGTCTGCTATCGACGAATCGAGCCCGATATTGGCAAATGGATAATGAGGTCTCTTTCACTTACCCAATTGTGCACTCAGATAGGGGCGACAAGTTGACGTAGAGTTTAACAGACCCCGATGATGATTCCAGAGATGTATGGTACTGATATGTAGACTTATCAAGCAAGAGTTGCATACTCATTCATTCATCCATTCACTATCCACTCGATCTAGTGGTGCGTAACTATTTGTTACGTGTACCTTTGCAATGGTCAGGATTTTGGTTAGGACACGCGACTAACCTGAGATCAGGAGTTTACAACATTGAGTCTGACTATCTAAATTTAGATATGGGACTGGTTTGGATAGAAGCCCCTTGTGGTGGACCCCGTAGCCTACGATACTACGTACTATCATCCCGACCTCACACTCCAGCTTAGTCATTTCATTCACATCGCATATTGCATTACATCCGCGGCATATGACATTTTGGGTTGCTACGTTTCTACACTTATATGGCCTAAACTAACTTAGCAAGATTTGCATATTGCATCACATCCTCAGTATATGATATTTGGCTCATTATGATCTGCATTGCGTACTCTGATATTGTATGACTCGTGAACTTACCAGTATGTTTCCGCTTATTCTGATATCGTATGATTCATGATCTTGTCAGTATTTTTGACATTGTATGATTTTAGCATTGTATTGAATTCTTAGCACTTATCTTGTGCACACCCTTACACCACCCTCTAAACTTTTTATAAACTTATGCACGATAGATGCATGCAAGTAGCGTTAGGTCGTAGCAGCGTTGAGCTTGGAGTGTGTAACCATCTTCTGGAGCCTTGATTTTTTTATATGTACTTCCCTTTCAACATTGTATTCAATTGATTATATTAGTGGATATGTGATGATGATGTTGCCTTTGTGATTTGGATAAACTTGTGGTTATGCTTATTACCAGTTAAATGTACATTGAAAAATCCTCCTTGTAAGATCCCAAGATTGAAATCTGGCATATGGATGTTGGGAGCTAAGAATAGAATACTATGGAGGTTGTCGGCACCGGATTCGAGGACCGAAAATTTTGTAAGCCCAATTTCTGAGTTTGGGACGTGACAGAAGATGGTATCAGAGCATAACTTGGAAATATCTAAAGATAACATCACATAATTGCTGATAGCTACCATACACTTTATGATTGTTGAGAACTTAGAATGATTAGGTCCCCAAGTTCGAATAACTTAAGAGATTTTCTGATATAACTCCCTACTGTTGAGATTGTGAGGTTGCATAGTATTCCAGTTTCCATTATTTCTGATCTGAGATCCGAGATTCAGCGAGGTCATCATAATGCTGAGGAGGCATCTTAGGCACAAGATGCTGAGATTTGTTGGCATTATCCCTATCTCTTAGGTATATGATTATGTTAGTATGTTGTGTTCTGATAGGACTTTCCTTCCTTAGTAAGTTTTATATTGGTTGTATTGTAATTTAAATTTTAAAGACGAAATTTTTATTAGGAGGGGAGATCAGTAAGACTCGTATCCTAGCCCATATCGTTCCATAGGCTTCCACGGTCCTTCTGATCAAATTCTGACGACCTGCGATCTGTAACCGATGTTTGAATGCGATCCTGAGTCGTATCCCATATTCCAGAGTCAGCTTGACCTAATACTTGTACCCTTGCAACTACATCGTCGCCGTGATTATAACACCACGTCTTGTGCGCCAAGGAGATACCAGGGCCAGGAGATGTGGGATAACGTTCAGTTCGAGGAAAATGTCGCACATTTGCAAACTCAAGAGAACATGTCCCATCAATCACATCAATCATGTCAATTACATGTCTCATCCCGAAAGCAACCCCTAAGGTCAACTCTCTCTCTCTCTCTCCCCACCTATACATGTCAAGTACACACCCATCACCCATCTCTTTCTCTCTCTTACAACCTCTCTCTCTCTCTTCTCTACCCATTCTCCCAAGCAAGAGAGCAAACCGTCCATGGCTTCCCAAAGAGAGGAGAAGCTTGGTGTGGCCCATCTTCCTACCCCCTTATCTCCCATCTCCACCGTCCAAACACCATCATCCTCCATCAAAGTGGTAGCCGAGGAGCTTAGCTTACCATTGATCCAAGGAGAAGCAAGAATGATGGGTGTTCATAGTACCTTTTCTTTTGCTTTAGGGTTCACATATGGTGGGACCCATCTTGATGTATGATTTTTTACAAAGAGGGACACATAGTGGCGAGGTCCCTCCACTATTCTGATATCTCTCTCTCTCTCTCACTATTTTTTTGTGATGGAGTGTGTCCCACTTGATCCATGTCGTCCACGAGATGGACCCCACCTTAAAAACGGATTGGATGGGTACCTCACACTAGTTATACAGTCGGTGTATTAACACCACCAAGCTCTGTGGATCCCACTAACGTCAGCAAGTGTTGTGGGTCCCACCATCCACATCATTCATGGGCTAGACAGGGGGGAACTACCATGATATATGTGGTTGCCCATGCCTGGACGGTCTTGTGGGGCCCACACATGAAGTATGTATTAGATCCACACTATCTAGCCATGTGGACGGTGGATCCCACCACCGAGGTATATGTTATATCCCACCATCCATCGTGGACCCACTTTTGATGTACACATTTCCAAGCCGTTCATCTGTCGGATCCCGTGCAGTGGATAGCAGCTGCGGCTGACGTTAGAAGTTTATGAGGGCCCACCTTGATATTATGTATTTTATCCTAGCCGTCCATCATCTGGATGGTGGGTGGCCACCCTAATGTTTGTGTCTTTGCCACACCATCTGGCAGTGAATGGTGGGGCCCTGATGTATGTATTCTGATCATGTTGTCCATTCATTTCTGGTGGGTCCCACACGTGTAGACCCACTTGGTATATATGTTTCATCCAGGCCATCCAACGTGGCCCACTCCACACGTGTGGGTGGGACCCACATTGATGTATTTATTATATCTACATCGTCTAGATCTTCTAGACGGTGGCCTCACCTTGATGTAAATGTTTTATATCCTCATCGTCCACCTGTTTTGCTAGGACCCACCTCAGATGTATGTGATCTATTCAGGTCGTCCATCTGTTTTGCAAGCATGGGACCACCGTGATGTATTTGTTTCATCCACACCGTCCAGATTGTGTTAGACGGTGCTGGACAATGTTTAAACGGTGCTGGACAATGTTTGGATAGTGCTTATTTACATGGACAATGTTTGGACAGTGCTGATTTACATGGACATTGTTTGGATAATGCTAATCATCATTAGTGAGCCATATACCCCATAAAATGATAGTGTACAGTGATACACATGTTGCACTTGCGACTATTGGAATGATTTTTTGGTGTAAACTAAGTTCTCTCTTGCAGCCCATTGATGGGCCCACTTGTTGTATATTGAGGCCCATTGGTGCGGCTCATTAATGTGGCCCACTTGTTGTATATGAGGCCCATTGGTGCGGCCCATTAATGCAGCCCACTAGTTGTATATTGAGGCCCATTGGTGTGGCACATCAATGTGGCCCACTTGTTGTATATGAGGGCCATTAGTGCGGCCCATTAATGTGGCCCACTTGTTGTATATGAGGCCCATTGGCCCGGCCCATTAATGCGGCCCACTCATTATGCATGAGTCCCATTGGCGCGGCCCATTAATGCGGCCCACTTGTTGTATATGAGGCCCATTGGTGCAGCCATTGATGCGGCCCACTTGATGTATATTGAGGCTCATGGGTTACGGCCTATTATGATGTATATTGAGGCCCATGGGTCGTAGCTCATTGTGATGTATTTGGGGCCCATGGGTCGTGGCCCATGGTGATGTATATTAGGTCCGTATGAGCGGCCCATTGTGATATATTTTTGGGCCATGCGTTGAGGACCATTGAGATGTATTTTTGACCCGTATGATGAGGCTCATTCTGATGTATTTCTGGTCCATTTGGTAAGGCCCATTATGATGTATTTTTTGCCCATCTGGTAAGGCCCAATGAGATGTATTTTTCAGCCCATGTATTGCGGCCCATTGTGATGTACATGAGGTCCATGTGCGAAGCTTGATGTGATGCATATGAGACCCATGAGTGAGGCCCATAGTGACGTGTATTAGGTCCTTGTGTGAGGCCATGGGCTCACGATACGTTTGGCTCTATATAGGCGACTCTTTGGGATCAATGTTGGTTAAATGTCCACATTGATGGGTGATAATGGTTAAATGTCTACGTTGTGACCTTTCCTTAGGCCCTTCGTTAGGCCAATTACTTATTCCCATTGTCAAGGCCAATTTCGATTGTCGAAGTTGATTCTGATTGTCGAGGCTGATTCCGATTGTTGAGGCCAATTGTCAAGGCCGGTTCCAATTGTCGAGGCCGATTATCGGTGCCGGTGGTCGATACCTATTATGAGTATGTGACAGCATAACATCATGATACATGCCCATACGCATCATTTGTATTTTTATTATGAGATTTGGTTAAGCATTGCATATGTCATTGGGCAGGTTGTTGATGGGACTCCCTGAGAAACGGAGTTACCTCACATCAACGTACGGTATGCATATGATTGATGCATGATTGGACTATGTGATTCATGCGTCTTGCATTTTGTGATATGACCACCGTTCACCCTAGCAACATCAGGGTTGCGGCCACCACATGCATATCGTGGATGCCCAGATGGGACATCGAAAATATTTAGGTCTACCATATGGGCGTAATAGACATCCCTGAGTGAAAATTCATAAACCTCTGTGGCAAGAAGACGCCCCAACGTCGAGACCGAGTGGATATATATGAGTGCATGAGGGCCGTATACCAGTAGGTCGCATCTCTCACTGTGTCGTGGTCGGTTGGGAGGGGGTGTGATCTTACCCACCTGAGTGAGGGGGCAATATCTAGGTTGAGTTTGACCAGCTTGAGGAATGGGTCTGTTATCGACGAGCCGAGCCCAATATTGGCAAGTGGATAGTGAGGTCTCTTTCACTTACCCAGTTGTGCGGTCGGATAGGGGCGACAAGCTGATATAGAGTGTAATAGACCCCGGTTATGATCTCAAAGATATACGGTACTGATATGTGTACTGATCGTGCAGGAGTTGCATACTCATTCATTCATCCATTCACTATCCACTCGGTCTGGTGGTGCGCAAGTATTTGTTACATATACCTTCGCAATGACCAGGATTTCGGTTGTGACGCACGACTAACCTGAGATCAGGAGTTTACCACATTGAGTCTAACTATCCAAATTTAGGTATGGGACTGGTTTAGATAGATGTCCATTGTGATGGACCCCGTAGCCTGTGATACTACGTATTATCATCCCGACCTCACACTCCAGCTTGGTCATTTCATTCGCATCGCATATTATATAACATCCGTGGCATATGACATTTTGAGTTGCTACGTTTCTGTACTTATATGGCCTAGACAGACTTAATAGGATTTGCATATTGCATCACATCCTCAGTATATGATATTTGGCTCATTATGATCCGTATTGCATACTCTGATATTGTATGACTAGTGAACTTACCAGTATGTTTATGCTTACTTTGATATCGTATGATTCATGATCTTATCAGTATTTCTGACATTGTATGTTTTTGGCATTGTATTGAATACTTGGCACTTATCTTGTGCACACACTTACACCACCCTCTAAGCTTTTTATAAGCTTATGCACGATGAATGCGTGCAAGTGGTGTTAGGTCACAACAGCGTTGAGCTTGGAGTGTGCAGCCGTCTTCTAGAGCCTTATATATATATATATATATATATATATATATATATATATATATATATATATATATATATATATATATATATCCCTTTCAGCATTGTATTGAACTGATTATATTAGTGGATATGTGATGATGATGTTGCCTTTGTGATTTGGGTAAACTTATGATTATGCTTATTATGAGTTAAATGTATGTTGGAAAATCCTCCTTGTATGATCCCAGAATCGGAATCTAGCATATGGACGCTGGGAGCCGAAAATGGGGTTTTACGGAGGCCTTCGGCACCAAATTTGGAGATCGAGAATTTTGTGAGCCCAGTTTTCGAGTTTGGGGTGGGACTGTAACTCTATGCAGTACTCCTTGAATCGCTCCCTAACCATGTCATCGACGGCTACGGTACACTCAAATCTAAGATAAATTTATCCTGCAGTTTCATTAATAATAGATTAAGGCAATAAATTTATTAAGAAAATAACTTTACCATAAATGAACTTTCACAAAAGAAAATTTAATTTTCTAAAATTTACCGTAAGGCCCTGACGGATTACCTGCCGCACATCTTCTGTCATGTCTACCCAGCGGGGGGTGGTGGTAGGGATCAAGATCGGTATATGATCCCGACCTCCGACGTAAACAGCCTGACATTGTCCCCAACAGGTCTAAGGTAGTCCTGTGAGAACTTTACCATCACCCTACCCTCACACGTTAGTCGCTTTAAAACTAACCCATGTGTGGTTCCACGTCCTCGTTGGCTGGTTGATGATGTTGTCGCAAAAGAAATATGTAAGTCTAAATATAAACAGAAGTTACTAAAAGAAATATATGTCTAGACTTACATGCAGTGCCCGATGTATGCGCAACCAAAGGATCAGACGGGTGTAATGTAACATATGACATCGATGTTGTCTCTGTCACATCAAGGGTGGAAGGGGTAGATCTAGTGCGCGAACAACGTGATCTCTCCTGGTGTCATGACTGAATATGTGCGAACTATGAACTTACAAATTTAAACAATGTCAGTACAAGTGTATGAACATCAATATAATAAACACATTAAACTTTACAGTGTAAGAAGAATATACTAAAATATTATACAAGTAGTTTGATAGCAGAATGAATTTGTGCTTATGCTTAGAGAGTTGATTAAAATATAATTAGACCATTACACTATAATGCAAGCATAATATAATAAAACTGTAAACATTCTAGTAAATTTTAGAAATTTTATTACACATTGTCATTCTATATTAAATTCATGTATTTCATTATAATACGAAATAACTTCGGATCAACTATCTGAAGTACTCCCTACATAAGTGATCATACGCTGCAGAAGTATATGTTAAGCTGTGTGAAGTACTCAACATTGTTATAGCCAATATGTCAGTCACATTAGGAGAAAGTTGTTCTCTCGAGACCCCATTCAGATGTGCAAGTAGCAAAACTGCATCTTCCATACGAAGTTTTTTGTGGTTATAATCCTCCATCAGGTCTAGAATTTCTTAGAGATTGTATAATCTTTCATCTGAGTCATCGTCGATATATTCCTCCCTACACTCATCGACCAGACTGGGTATCTCTTTGGACCTACCAAAAGAATATAGGGCCAAAAATTCCATCTATAACAGCTAATGAAGTATGCTACGTGTTTCTGTTATGCTCTAGTTTAAGGAAAACATGCTCTGGTTTGAGGAGAACATGATCAGAAATTGACTCGACTGCAAATGTGGATTATAAATAAGTCAATTAAAGGAATAAATCATAACTTGTAAAAAATATATACATGTAATAATCAAATTATTCGAATTAAAAAATGACATGTAAATCATGTGTACATTTAATAATCATCATCTATATCACTATCGCTTAGGACTATTTCTTCTTCACTATCACTATCGTTGATCAATATTTCTTCTTCATCATGTACAATGTTGTCATTTATTGTCTCAAGTTTGCAAAGGATATTGTACTGAGCTTGTAAGCTTCACCTCATGCGGTAAGTGAATCGGTAGGTGTACCATGACATCAAAAAATACAGGTGAAAATATTCTTTTAAGTTTCCAAAGGATTATGACAATGTCCCTCTCCAGTGGTTTAATAACCACTACATTCAATGATTTCAAATACAAATCCTTAGAGAATATCCCCAACTCAATTAGTGCCACACTGATATCCTTGCTAAGGAATCCACGAATCACAACCGATAGTAGACGTTGCAGAAGGACATGACAGTCAAGTTTAGGTTTAGGTTCAGCTTAGGGTTATAAGTTTATGTTTAGGTGTAGGTTTAGGTTTTCTAGTTTATTTTAAGTTTAAGTTTAGGTTTAGGTTAGGGTTATAGGTTTAGGTTTTCTAGTTTATTTTAAGTTTAAGTTTAGGTTTAGGTTAGGGTTATAGGTTTAGGTTTAGGGATTTGAGATTAGGTTTAGGTTTAGGTTATGAATTTGGATTCGAGTTCGGGTTCGGGATCGGGTTTAGGTTTAGGTTTTGGAGTTTAGGTTTGGGTTTAGGTTAGGGTTATAGGTTTAGGTTAAGGTGTAGGTTTAAGTTTAAGGATTTGAGAATAGGGTTAAAGGTTTAGGTTAAGGTATAGGTTTAGGGTTAGGTTAAAGTGTAGGTTTAGGGTTAGGTTAAGGTGTAGGTTTAGGGTTAGGTTAAGGTGTAGGTCAGGGTCACAACTGGCTATATCCCGACGCGGATTAGCTACTAACAAGTTGAGTGGCTATTGGCTATTGATGTGACATCACCAACTTATGTGGGCCCCGCCGTGATGTATGTGTTGTATCCACACCATCCATCCATTTGGAGAGATCATTTTAAGGCATGAGCTAAAGAATGGGACAGATCTAAAGCTCAAGTGGACTTCACCAAAGAAAACAGTGAGGATTGATCTCCTACCATTTAAAACTTCTTAGGGCCACAAAAGTTTTCGATCAATTAGATATTTGTGTTTTCCCTTCTTAGGTTTAGGATCAGTTTGACCTTATCAACGTGTTTGATGCCAAATAAACATTATAGTGGGCCCTACAAAGTTTTAAACGTTGGGCATTCAATCACCATTGTTTTCCTATGGGGTGATCCACACTTGATCTTTGGATGTGCTTCAATTTGGAACATCCTCTAAAATGAGCTGCTGCAACTACAAATGGACATAGATGTACAACACATAGATCGAGTTGGGTCCCACAATCAAGGTCTAACCCACTAAGCTAGTTACAACTGAAATCGGATTGCGTCCTAAGTTACTCAATACGCTCAGTTGGGCCTACTGTAAATATATGTAGTTTATCTACACCGTCCATCTACTTTTCTAGATCATTTAAAGGGTTGAAACCAAAATTGAATCATATCCAAAACTCAAGTAGACCATACCACAAGAAAAAGTGGGTATAATGATTTCCATCATTGAAACCTTCTAGGGCCTGTAGTGATGTTTATTTATCATCCAACCTGTTCATAAGATCACACAGACATTGATGAAGGGAAAAAATAAATATTTGCTTGATCTAAAACTTCCGTGGCCCCCCAAGAATTTTTCAACAGAACAAGTTCAATTCACATTCTTTCCTGTACGTGTGGTCCATTTAATATTTATATGTATACTTCATTTATTGTCTCAAGACATAAAATTATCTGTTCAAATTGATGAACGGAGTGGATGAAATACATAAATCATGATGGACCATTATTTACTGTATTATGGTCTACCTGAGATTTGGATCCCACCATGATGTATATGTTGTATCCAACCATCCATCCATTTGGAGAGATCATTTTAGGGCATGAGCTGAAGAATGAGGTAGATCCAAAGCTCAAGTAGACCTCAAAACTAATTGGGGCCTATTCACTCCCCAAGTGCAGGGTTGTGATGTAGGAATAACTCGGTAAGACCGAGGTCGAATCCCAAGGGACTGAAACTTGTACGTTATCTAAAACTAACTAGAACTAGAACTAGGCTAAGATGAATTCTAAATCAATTAGCAATGGTGGAATACTTGTAGAATAATTAATCTAAATCTTAGGAAAAAAATCAGAGATAGGAACTAGGGATTCAGAGGATCCACTTGTAAAGATCAGGGAGAACTTATGCTTGCATCAAAAATCATAAAAATTACTGAACTGCCGTTGATCTAGTTTTCAAAGAGATGAAAGGTGTATGAATTAGAATGGATTCCATCACCAAACCATGCCCAAAGACTATGGCAAACAACAGAATCAAACTAATTACCACTCAATCACATGTATGCAAGTTAGGAAGGGTACCGACATCCAACCATGCCCAGGAGACTATGGTGGACAACAGGGCTTCCTGACATCATAAACATTAAAGAGAACGGAAATATTCAAAGCCATTGCAGACCCATTGTAATTTCAGTCACAATAGACCATTAAAAACCTAAAACATTCCCATAATAATTAACTAAAATCAACGTCAATTCATGAATTAAAATAAAAATAAAATCAAATCTCCCATCTCACTACAAGCTTCACCTCCTAGCCCTAGTTAGGAGGTTTAGCCAGACATGGATGGCTGGATCTCCTAAATGAAAACAAAAGAAAGAAGAAGAAAAAGAAAAAAATAATAAATAAGAAAGAAAACCAAAAACCTCTGTTTCTCTCTCTTCTCTCTAATCCACATCCAAACCCAAGCCTCCACGTCTCTCTTTTTCTTCCTTCCTAGCCTTCAATGAATGCTCCCCACGTCTAAAACCTCCTTTTATAGCTGCTGGAAGGCTGGAGTCAGTGACAGAGTTGTAGCAGGACACGGAGTGTAATTTTCGCAGCCAAGTTCGGTGCCTCAAAACACGCCACTTTTCTCGCTCAAATTCTAAAGAAACACCGTCCCTTAGTACTTTCTTGGGTTCTCTACATGATAGACGGTTCAGATCTGCCATATGATCAAAGATGGTGGCCCAAAACTGCCTGAAAAAGTCAGTTTTCGCGGATGTGTGAAACCTTTCGCACCATTTCACTGTTGTGATCGGTGGGCCCCACAGAAGCATTTTCTAAAAAATCCACCCCATCCATTGGATTCAAAACGAAATTTTAGTCAAGAATGGAAAGTTTTGAACGTCCATTAAAGTGGCCTAGAGAAGAAATAACTAAAAGATAAGATTTGAACGCTACCGGGCAGCCCTTTTGTGGCCTCTGTATCTCACACGTGTGCACGCATGGGTGAAAAGTGACAACATGGTTTTGTAGTGCTCGCGGCTGTCTACACGGTGGATGGTTCAGATTGAGCTTATGGGGCACGTGTGGGGCCCACAACTGATCGCAAAAACGGCCAGCGGCCGTGCGTCCGCTGTGCGTAAAACTTTTTTTTTTTTTTTTAAGAAGAAAGTCGGTCAGCGTCTTGCTGACCGACTTGACTCGCTTGGTGCACGACGAGTGCACATGTGCACTGTACACATGCTACACTAGATGGGCTCTATTATAATGTTTATGAGCAATCCAGTCCATCCATCTCGTAAATCAGATCTTTTTAACAGTTGGGACAAATTTTGAGGCATATACGGATAGTAGGTGGGCTCCAGATGGACGATTTATGGGCTAATCTTGATGTTGGGACACTTCCACAGGGATTAAATGGATGAAATTCAAAGTGTACGGTTAATTTATGGTCCTCAGGCGACGTATGAAGTTTCGAGCCGAACGGATGGTGGGAACCTCGTGATCTTGCATTCTGGACGTCCTTCAGGCCACTTGAGCTTCAATTTCTTACTTTTCTCAGATTTCTGACAGTGTATATTCGTCAATCTTGGTCCTCTGAAGTGTGTCCCTTGCCTTGGTGCATCTGGAGCGTTAAATCCATGCATTTAGTATCCTATTTCGATCCAAGCTTGTAAAATCAACCTGCAACATCCACACGATTAAATCAGCCGTTAAACACTATTTTTCTCGTAAATCCGGACAATATTTGGGGTCTAATATGCACTATTTGACCCTCAACACAACCCCCAACCAGCATTTTGTTAGTCCTGAGAAAATTATGCGAAAAATAAGTTGAGAATTATATGAGAACTTTCTATGAAATCGAGTGAGATTTTGAACAAGATACGAGAAATTTAATATTCATGAATGTTAGAAATTGTTTTCTCCTGAGCTCAAGCGCACGGTAGACTTCATAATCAAGTGTAAAGTATTAATCCATCAATTAGAAAAATTTTAAACATTGAGATCCATGGATGTATAGTCTAATCTCGGCTTATCATCATTAAGAGATCCAATCGTCAATTTCATGATATCATTGGTAACCAACAAGAAACTTCATGACAACCAAAACCTAATCCAAAACTTGCCTCATAGATTAACCTATTAACTTGTGATTTTTCTATTCAAAGTAATGCCAAGGAAGGAGAATCAAATCCTTACCTATAGGGAGCAAACCTATGGTGAAGATCGTATACCTGACTCTTTTTCACATATCATTCATGGGGAATTAACTCTACACCTATAGGGAGCAAACCTATGGTGAAGATTAATTATCCAACCTTTCCAATTTCAATACCATGATGGCAAGATATTTCAGGCTGGTTCCTTTCGTGCTTAGTGATTACCAAATTAACCCTTCAATATCAGACTGAAGTCTTAACGTGAAAGCGAGATGTGACATGTGAAATCCTGATGCGATTAATGTTTAAAACTTCTAATCATGGCTTAGCAACTCGATCTTAACTATGAAATCTAACAGATACGGAATTCAAGAGTCATAAATCCACCATTATGCACCTTAAAAATCTAAATTAGGGATATCTGTCAAAATCACTTCGAATTCATAAAAATTTTCAGAAAAATTCAAAATTTTTCACAATTGTTGCTTAAGACCAAGAAAATACTGATTAGGTTACCTAATTTCCCACCCCCAACCTAAAATCTACATTGTCCTTAATGTAAAAGATATAAACATGCAGTGCACATGGGACAACGAAAGTAAATGAGAAGTGATGGGAAGATAGTACCTGAATAACGAATCAAGAGAGTTTCCAATAGATCACAACATGGAAGCTTGTCAGCATGAGAGAGAAAGCAGAACAAAAATAACGAAAATAAAATCCTACCTATACCACTTTCGCAGGTACTTTCGATTGCATTTAGCGTATGCAACAAGCCTTTAAGCCCCTAGGTTACCCCTAGTGGACGAGTTGTAGTCTCGTGAGGGTTTGCAGTAATGTTACCCACAAACATTGAACTAACTAACCTATGAAAGCGACTATCCTAAACCTATGAAAGCGATAAACCTACCTATACTTCCATCAGACTAGGAGATCAGTCCTGGTAAACAGGAGCAATCAGAGGCATGGACATGTCCTCTGAATCAAATGTCTCAACAAATGGCTTTAATCGATGTCCATTAACTTTAAACTCCTTGCCATTGTCGGGATCTTTTATCTCGACGGCCCCATGAGGATAAGCAATAATAACAAAGCTTACCCGGAAAGAGATGTAGTCGAGAGTCATACAAGAGGACTTTCTGACCGGGCGTGAATGATTTCCGTAGAATATGTTGATTATGAAACGCCTTCATCCTGTCCTTATAAATTCTCGAGTTTTCATATGCATCGTTCCGGATTTCTTTCAGTTCATTTAATTGAAGTTTGCGTAGCGAACCAGCGTTGTCCAGATTGAAATTTAGATTTTTGATCGCCCAGTATGCTTTATGTTCCAATTCCACCGGCAAGTGACAAGCCTTTCCATAGATAAGTCTAAAGGGAGATGTTCCAATAGGAGTTTTAAAAGCAATACGGTACGCCCATAAGGCATCGGTCAATCGGATTGACCAGTCCTTACGATCAGGATTAACCGTTTTCTCTAGGATATGTTTGATCTCCCTATTGGAAATTTCAGCTTGTCCACTTGTCTGTGGATGGTATGGGGTGCTCACCTTATGAGAGATACCATATTTCTTCATTAAGCTCTCAAATGGTCTATTACAAAAGTGTGAGCCCCCGTCACTAATGATGACTCGAGGCGTTCCGAACCGCGACAGGATATTTTCTTTCAAAAATTTAATGACCGTACGATGGTCATTTTTGCGGCACGGAATTGCTTCGACCCATTTAGTGACATAGTCTACGGCGAGCAAAATATACAGATTTCCAAATGATTGGGGGAATGGTCCCATGAAATCGATGCCCCAACAATCAAATGGTTCTATAATAAGGATGGGATTCAAGGGCATCATATTTCGACGGGACAATGCTCCCAATTTCTGACAACGCTCACAAGCCTTGCAAAACTCATGAGTGTCCCTGAACATAGTGGGCCAGTAGAAGCCACACTGTAAAATCTTGGCCGTGGTCTTTTTAGCAGAAAAGTGACCACCACAGGCCTGTGAATGACAGAAGGAGATGACACTCTGATGCTCATCGTCTGGTACGCATCTCCTTAAGATTTGGTCTGGGCAATATTTAAACAAATATGGATCGTCCCAGAAAAATTTACGCACCTTGGTAAAGAATTTCTTCTTATCTTGTGACGTCCAGTTTGTCGGTATGGCACCTGTAGCAAGATAATTAGCAATATCAGCGAACCAAGGTGAATGGGAGACTCTAAACAGTTGTTCATCATGGAACATGTCATTGATATGGGTTGCCTCAAGGGAATCAGAGGTATTAAGGTGAGAAGGGTGATCAGCTACTACGTTCTCTACTCCCTTTTTGTCTTTAATTTTCAAATCAAATTCTTGGAGTAGAAGGATCCATCGTATCAGGCGGGGCTTAGAATCCTTCTTAGAAAGAAGATACTTAAGTACCGCATGGTCTGTGTAGATGATGATCTTAGATCCGATCAGGTAAGATCTAAATTTGTCCAAAGCGAACACTACGGCTAAGAGTTCATTTTCCGTAGTCGAGTAGTTCACTTGGGCAGGATTTAGAGTCCTACTTGCGTAGTGAATAACGTAAGGCCGCTTATCTTTTCTCTGGCCTAGAATCGCCCCAAGAGCATAATCAGAGGCGTCGCACATAAGTTCAAAAGGAAGACTCCAGTCGGGCAGCTGCATGATAGGTGCAGTGGTTAACATGCCCTTAAGCTTAGTGAAAGCTTCTTGGTACTGCTCAGTCCACTCGTATGGTGTATCCTTTTGAAGAAGATTACATAAAGGACGAGAAAGGAGACTAAAGTCCTTTATGAATCATCTGTAAAAGCCTGCGTGTCCTAAGAAGGATCACACGTCTCTGATATTCTTGGGTGGAGGTAGGTTAGAGATAAGATCAATTTTTGCCTTATCTACCTCGATTCCTTTGGACGAGATGATATGCCCAAGGACAATTCCCTTTTGAACCATAAAATGACACTTCTCCCAGTTAAGTATCAAGTTTTTTTCTTCACATCTTTTCAGCACACATTTAAGACTTGCTAAGCATTCGTTGAAAGATGAACCAAAAACAGAGAAGTCGTCCATGAAGACCTCTAGATATTTTCCCACCATGTCAGAAAAGATACTCGTCATGCATCGCTGAAAGGTGGCAGGGGCATTACATAACCCGAATGGCATCCTTCTGTAAGCAAAGGTGCCATAGGGACATGTAAATGTGGTCTTTTCCTGATCCTCAGGGGCGATTTCAATCTGATTATAACCTGAATACCCGTCAAGGAAACAATAATAGGAATAACCAGCTAGCCTTTCCAGGATTTGATCAATGAAGGGCAAAGAAAAGTGGTCTTTCCTTGTGACGGTATTCAGCTTTCTGTAGTCAATGCACATTCTCCAACTAGTAGTAACTCTGGTCGGCACGAGTTCATTATTGGCATTGGCTACGATGGTGATCCCAGACTTCTTAGGAGCCACCTGAGTTGGACTCACCCATTGACTATCGGATATGGAATAAATGATCCCCACTTCCAATAGTTTGAGAACCTCGGCCTTAACCACTTCCTTCATGTTTGGATTTAGTCTACGTTATGATTGTCGAACAGCCTTTGCATTGTCCTCAAGATATATACGGTAAGTACAAATCGATGGGTTAATTCCCTTGAGGTCCGTTATCGTCCATCCAAGAGCTCCCTTATGCTCAATGAGAGTAGATATCAGCATACTCTCCTGTTCTTTCTCCAGGTGGGCAGAGATCACCACCGGGTATGTCTCATGTTGACCTAAATAGACATATTTTAAATCAGAGGGCAAAGGTTTTAGGTCAAGCTTCGGTGGCTTGAGGTTAGACGGTAGAGGCACTACATCAGTTTGGGGCAATTCTTCAATTTGTGGCCTCCACCGGTTAACTTCAAGTACCGGTGCAGTATCAAGCATGGCACACGTCTCCCTAATTATATCATCATCAAGATCATGAGAGTGGGCCAGGCACGTCTCTAGAGGATCAGAGGATAAGGTGAGAGGTGTTCTATCTTCCACAAAAGAATCAATCATGTTAACATCGTGGAAATCGTCATCATCCTCTGAGTTGCTGCCGTTATTGAACAAGATATTCGATTCCAATGTCAAATTTCCAAAGGACATAGTCATGACACCATTCCTGCAATTGATAATTGCATTTGAAGTGGACAGGAATGGGCGACCAAGGATGACGGGAATCTGAGTGCTCGTGTCATTGATGGGTTCGGTGTCCAAGATAATAAAATCAACAGGGTAGTAGAATCTATCAACCTGGACCAACACATCCTCGATGATCCCTCTTGGTACACGAACAGAACGATCGGCAAGTTGTAGTGTGGTTCGGGTGGATTTTAATTCACCCAAACCTAACTGTTGGTATACCGAATAGGGAATCAGATTGACGCTTGCTCCTAAGTCAAGAAGTGCGTGATCAATTCGATAGTTTCTGATTACACATGATATGGTTGGGCAACCGGGATCTTTGAATTTTTGCGGCACATCTTGTTTCAGGATGGTACTCACTTTCTCAGTCAAGGAGATCTTCTTTTGAATACTTTTTCGTCGTTTGTCAGTGCATAAGTCCTTTAGAAATTTAGCATATGAAGGTATCTGTTTTACAACGTCAAGCAGAGGAATATTGACTTTCACTTGTTTCAACACCTCTAGGATATCCTGAGAGTTAGAGAGACGTTTTGGTTCAACCAACCGTTGGGGAAACGGAGCAACTGGCTTCTCTAGAGGTTCTGATTTAAATTTTTGTGGGGCGTCACCAGATCCATCATTGTTGTCCTCTTCTGGTTCTTGAGGCTTTTCGGGCCTAACCGGAAGGGTTTTATCAATAACCTCCCCACTCCTAAGAGTGGTGATGGATTTAGCGTGCCCCATTTGATTTTAAGAGCTGGGATCACTAACTCCATAATGCGGTTTAGGATTGGGAAGAGGTTGAGCTGGGAAGCTCCCCTTGTTTCCAATCGTATTTTCAGCCTTAAGTTCATGTATTGCTTTCGTAAGGTCTTGAAAGGCTTGCATCATATCCTGATTGAAAAGCTCTTGCTTTTGAAAATGTTTTAGAACCAAATCCTCTTGAGGTTTCTCTTGAGTTGGATTTTGGTTTAGGAAACCTTGAGGTGTAGCCATTGGTCCATTCCTCCAACTGAAATTTGGATGATTTTTCCAACCAAGATTGTATGTATTAGAGGGTGGTCCATTGAAAGGTCTTTGATAGTTATTTACGGCATTAGATTGTTCATTCAATACTTCTCAAAAGGCAGGTATTGAAGGACAATTTTCAGTAGTATGAATGTTGCAATCACAGATGCCGCAAACACTTTCATTAACCTTTTCCTTCTTTCCTTCCATGGCCTCAAATTTTCTGGTAAGATTAGCCACCTTAGCGTTAAGATCATCATCCTCTTTCAGGAGATATATTCCTCCTTTTTCCCTTGAATGAGTTAGCCTAGACGTAGCGTTCGTCCTTGGGTAATAGTCCCATGATTGTGTTTTTTCAGCGAGACTATCGAGATAATCCCATACCTCGTCGACATTTTTATTGATGAAATCTCCATGACACATTATCTCGACCATTTGGCGCATGGAAGATGTTAGCCCATCATAGAAAAAATTCGTAATGCACCATATTTCAAAGCCATGTTGTGGGCATGCATTAACCAGATCCTTGAACCTTTCCCAACATTGGAAGAATGTTTCATCTTCCTTTTGGGCAAAGTTCATGATTGCTCTCCTGAGGGTAATTGTCTTATGATGTGGAAAAATTTTCTTTATAAATTCCCTCTGCATATCATTCCATGTGTCAATGGATCTAGGACGCAGTGAATGTAACCACGTCTTGGCTTTTTCTTTCAAGGAAAATGGAAAGAGTTTCAGCCTAATAGTATCCTCAGATACATTAGGAAAGTATAAGGTGCCTATGATTTCGTCGAACTCTTTCAGATGCAAGTATGGTTCTTCAGATTCAAGCCCATGGAACTTGGGAAGGAGTTGGATGACCCCTGGCTTGATGTCCATATGTCCTGTATTCGCAAGAAAAATCATGCATGAGGGCGTACTCACCCCCGCCGGTTGTAAATAATCTCGTAAAGTACGAGGCGGGGGTGCCTAATGCACCTCATTCTCATCATGTACTTCCTCGACCCTTGGTTGGGGTAGTGCTTGAGGTTGATTTTCAGTCATAACGTCCTCTAACTCAGGAGAATTCAAGTGGTGTCTACTCCTGCGATGGACAGTCAACCCCTCAACTAATCCTCCTTCAGTCACGAGACGTCGAGTGTTGTCGCGTGCCCAATGGGGCATAAAACACACTCAGCCCTCAAATTCTAACTTAAACCTAAAAAAGAAAATAAAAATCTAGGAAAAGGGAGGCTTGGAGAGAAGTTACCAAATCGGAGTTCCTAAGTTAAAAAACCTGCAAAACAAACCAAAATAAGTTAGTTTCTGAGAGTAGAAAGTCCTAATTAAAAATAAACTAATTTCTAGAGAAAATAAGAAATTTCAAAGAGAGAAGAATTAGGAAGAGCTTACTAAATTAGAAGCTTCCTACAAAACAGAAGAATTGGGTTAGTTCCTAAACAAAAACTTATACAAAAATTCTAAAACAAGAAACAGGGTTAGGATTCCTAAAAAGTATTAGCATTAGAATCTCACTAAAAAGAAGAAATAAATCTTAATCTAAATCTAGAATAGAAAGGAAGAATTTAAGAAAAATTTTACTAATTTAGAAACTATCTTAGAAGCCTATAAAACAAGAAAGACAAGTTAATTTCTAAAAATTAAGAAAATCTAAACCTAATCTTAAACTAATCCTAAAACTAATTAATTTTAGAAAAACGTAACCAACAGTCCCTGGCAACGGCGCCAAAAACTTGTTCACTCCCCAAGTGCAGGGTTGTGATGTAGTAATAACTCGGTAAGACCGAGGTCGAATCCCAAGGGACTGAAACTTGTACGTTATCTAAAACTAACTAGAACTAGAACTAGGCTAAGATGAATTCTAAATCAATTAGCAATGGTGGAATACTTGTAGAATAATTAATCTAAATCTTAGGAAAAAAATCAGAGATAGGAACTAGGGATTCAGAGGATCCACTTGTAGAGATCAGGGAGAACTTATGCTTGCATCAAAAATCATAAAAATTACTGAACTGCCGTTGATCTAGTTTTCAAAGAGATGAAAGGTGTATGAATTAGAATGGATTCCATCACCAAACCATGCCCAAAGACTATGGTAAATAACAGAATCAAACTAATTACCACTCAATCACATGTATGCAAGTTAGGAAGGGTACCGACATCCAACCATGCCCAGGAGACTATGGTGGACAACAAGGCTTCCTGACATCATAAACATTAAAGAGAACGGAAATATTCAAAGCCATTGCAGACCCATTGTAATTTCAGTCACAATAGACCATTAAAAACCTAAAACTTTCCATAATAATTAACTAAAATCAACGTCAATTCATGAATTAAAATAAAAATAAAATCAAATCTCCCATCTCACTACAAGCTTCACCTCCTAGCCCTAGCTAGGAGGTTTAGCCAGACATGGATGGCTGGATCTCCTAAATGAAAACAAAAGAAAGAAGAAGAAAAAGAAAAAAATAATAAATAAGAAAGAAAACCAAAAACCTCTGTTTCTCTCTCCTCTCTAATCCACGTCCAAACCCA
Organism: Magnolia kwangsiensis; assembly: GCA_037074715.1. Lineage (NCBI taxonomy): Eukaryota > Viridiplantae > Streptophyta > Magnoliopsida > Magnoliales > Magnoliaceae > Magnolia > Magnolia kwangsiensis. The sequence continues at coordinate 143,593,605 of CM073574.1, read as the reverse complement.
AGCCTCCACGTCTCTCTTTTTCTTCCTTCCTAGCCTTCAATGAATGCTCCCCACGTCCAAAACCTCCTTTTATAGCTGCTGGAAGGCTGGAGTCAGTGACAGAGTTGTAGCAGGACACGGAGTGTAATTTTCGCAGCCAAGTTCGGTGCCTCGAAACACGCCACTTTTTTTGCTCAAATTCTAAAGAAACACCGTCCCTTAGTACTTTCTTGGGTTCTCTACATGATAGACGGTTCAGATCTGCCATATGATCAAAGATGGTGGCCCAAAACTGCCTGAAAAAGTCAGTTTTCGCGGATGTGTGAAACCTTTCGCACCATTTCACTGTTGTGATTGGTAGGCCCCATAGAAGCATTTTCTGGAAAATCCACCCCATCCATTGGATTCAGAACGAAATTTTAGTCAAGAATGGAAAGTTTTGAACGTCCATTAAAGTGGCCCAGAGAAGAAATAACTAAAAGATAAGATTTGAACGCTACCGGGCAGCCCTTTTGTGGCCTCTGTATCTCACACGTGTGCACGCATGGGTGAAAAGTGACAACATGATTTTGTAGTGCTCGCGGCTGTCTACACGGTGGATGGTTCGGATTGAGCTTATGGGGCACGTGTGGGGCCCACAACTGATCGCAAAAACGGCCAGCGGCCGTGCGTAAAACTTTTTTTTTTTTTTTTTTTTAAGAAGAAAGTCGGTCAGCGTCTTGCTGACCGACTTGACTCGTTTGGTGCACGACGAGTGCACATGTGCACTGTACACATGCTACACTAGATGGGCTCTATTATAATGTTTATGAGCAATCCAGTCCATCCATCTCGTAAATCAGATCTTTTTAACAATTGAGACAAATTTTGAGGCATATACGGATAGTAGGTGGGCTCCAGATGGATGATTTATGGGCTAATCTTGATGTTGGGACACTTCCACAGGGATTAAATGGATGAAATTCAAAGTGTACGGTTAATTTATGGCCCTCAGGCGACGTATGAAGTTTCGAGCCGAACGGATGGTGGGAACCTCGTGATCTTGCATTCTGGACGTCCTTCAGGCCACTTGAGCTTCAATTTCTTACTTTTCTCAGATTTTTAACCGTGTATATTCGTCAATCTTGGTCCTCTGAAGTGTGTCCCTTGCCTTGGTGCATCTGGAGCATTAAATCCATGCATTTAGTATCCTATTTCGATCCAAGCTTGTCAAATCAACCTGCAACATCCACACGATTAAATCAGCCGTTAAACACTATTTTGCTCGTAAATTCAGACAATAGTTGGGGTCTAATATGCACTATTTGACCCTCAACAGGGCCACAAAAGTTCTCGATCAAGCTGATATTTGTGTTATCCCTTCTTCCGGTCTAGGGCTATGTGAACATACCAACAAGTTGGATCTCAAATAACCATAATGGTGGGTCCCAGGAAAGAATCAACCGTTGGGGGCACTGTCCCCACCATGATGTTTAGTTTTAGATTTTAGTTTTAGGTTTAGGGTTTAGGATTAGGGTTTAAGGTTTAGATCTTGGAGACTACCAAATCACGGATAGTTCTGACGCACATTCGGGACTGCTCCACACAAACACGAGTCTGTCCAAATGGCTAAGCCACCCATATTATTATCCATAGGAAATGGACAGCTTCATCATGGTCGGGATCAGGTTTACGTTTAGGTGTAGGTGTAGGTTTAGGTTTAGGGATTTGAGAATAGGTTTAGGTTTACATTAATTAGCATGCAATGAAAGCATTTACATTAATTAGGAAGAAATTTTTCATTAAATGCACAGCTAGTTGGACAAAAATGTAATATTCAACTAGTTGTGTGTGAGCATTACTCATATATATATATATATATATATATGTCATAGGCCCAAAATTTGGTCCATGTGATGTGGCACCCATGAAACCCCTAAGACCTAACTTTCAACTTGATTCAAAACTTTAGTAGGCCATTGCAGAAAGAGAGGCAAATTAAGGGAGGAAATTGTTTCCTTTGGCCATTCATCCACACACAAATACATATAGGTTTAGGTTAGGGTTAATAGTTTGGGTTTAGGTGTAGGTTTAAGTTAAGTGAATTAAGTTTAGGTTTAGGTTTATGTTTAGGTTATAGGTTTAGGTTTAGGTGTAGGTTTAGGTTTAGGCTTAGGGATTTGAGAATAATTTTTTGTTTAGGTTTAAGTTTAGGGTTTAGGGATTCGGATTCAAGTTCGGGTTCGGGATCGAGTTTCGGCTTAGGTTTTTGAGTTTAGGTTTAAGTTTACATTAGGGTTATAGGTTTAGGTTTAGGTGTAGGTTTAGGTTTAGGGGTTCGAGAATAGGTGTAGGTTTAGGGTTATACTAGGGTCTGCTCCATTAATTTCGAGGTAATACATAAGCACAGGCCTGTCCAAATGGTCAGACCACCCACATTGTTGTCCATAGGAAATGGACAGTTTCATCATGGTCATAACGGTGGTTCCCACCTTACAGGGACCCCTGCTCAACATCCAGATAGCTCTGACGCACATCCGGATTTTCTTTATCAATTCTGAGCTAATAAATAAACATGGGCCTATCTAAATGGCCAGGTCACTCATATTGTTGTCTATAGGAAATGGACATCTTCATCATGGTCATAACAGCAGTTCTCACCTTCTAAGGACCCCTGCTCAACATCCAGATAGTTCCGACGCACATCATGGTATGCTCTATCAGGTGGCTCATACTCTTTCAAAACTCAGGTGGCCTAAAGCATATAGAACAAATGGATGGATAGAAAGCAATCATTTGATTGTCAATTCAATTTGCATATTGTGGCCCACTGAGGAGTATAACTGCTTAACTTTTGAGAAAAAACTACCTTACAAGTCACAACTATAAACTAACAAGTCACAATAATAATTTAAGAAAAAAAATGTAATACATATTCAGCTAACTATAAACAATGCACAATAATGAGAAAAGTGAAGAAGCAATGTAATACAATTATTTATTTAAACAATTGTTGGGATTTAGATGTCTAATTTACAGGCTTGGGTTTGGCTTCTTCATGAATTTTGAATTGTTTGAGCTGCACCTGATGGGCCAGTCCTATTCAAAATTTTGATTTTGGTGGGCTCAAACACGGCCCATTGACAGTAATTTTATCCCTAAAGCATTTGTCAAACAAATTATTGCGAGATGCTACAGTGCTTTTAGATCACTATAAGTTTCAGTGCTCTGAGTTGCAGTGGTACACTTCAACGGTTTATCTATCTTGATTTTCAAGTAGGTCCAACACACATTTCAGGTACTTAGAAATTACTTAGAATTTACATTGGCTACATATAAGTAGTTTAAATCAAACAATCCAGTTTAGATGGATCATTCTATTTAGGGAATTGATGTTTAATACTAAGAAATTACTTACAAATTTCATATACAACATACAAGTAGTTCAAATCAAATAGTCCAGTTTAGATGGATCATTCTATCTAGGGAATTACTGTTTAATACTGAGAAATTACTATGAAATTGCATATGCAGCATGCAAGTAGTTCAAATCAAACAGTGCAGTTTAGATGGATCGTTCTATCTAGGGAATTGATGTTTATACACACTCATTAATTTACATACACCCATTTTAAATTTACAGATCGTTACATCCGACATAAAATAAAAAATAAAAAATAATGGGTGCATGCAAATGGATGGCATTAATTCCTTGACAGAAGGATCCATTTAAACTAGACTGTTTAATTCAATAGCCTCTTCAATCATGTGGGTGATGGGCATGCTAAAATTGAAAGTAGAATTCAGGAAGGCCAAACAAAAGAAACATGATGCAGTAAATGCCAGGGGTTAGGATCTTCCATCCTTGTTGAGCCCCACCAAATCAACATTGTCCAAATCATAGGCTTCACTTTCAATGCATGGTTCATAAAATGGTGGATCTTCAGCCCAGGAATATGCATAGTATCCTCTGGTTTTAAGGCTATAGGTTCTGTGATCCAGATTGTTGGTTTGATGGAACCAACATGATGGACCATGCTCCAAAACTCTCCCAGATTCGAACATCTTTTGCCATTTTCAGTTGAATGTGGACCATTGCTTTGCTTCTTTCCCAAATCATCTGTTTTCAGATGCAACCAGTGGAAGGGCTAGGATCGTCACATCTAGGAGAGTGTAGAGGCATTGCCCATCTAAGGTGAGATTCATCTTATCAATAGTCAGGATCAATAAGCCATGGCTCAATCTGTGTAAACTGAAAGTAGTCATTAGTAAATGTAGTAAAGGAAAGATATGGGACAAGAACTTCAACATCTATTGCAAGAAGAAGAACCTATGTGACAACATCCACTCCATCCATCAGTTTTTTTAGTTATTTTTAGGATGTGATCCCAAAATGAAGCACAACGGGAAACAGAGGGGATTGGAACTCCCATCGTAAAAACCTTACTAGGGCCCACTAATATTTCTATCCCACTTTATATTTATAAGATCCATTAAAATAATTAAATAATTTTTAAAAAAAAATAAATTAAAATGGTCCACCTCAATAGACCGGATGGTGGGGAGCTTTAATGGTGAACATTTAATCACCACTGTTTCTTGTGGTGTGACCCACCTAAGATTTGGATATACTTCATGTTTGGGCTTGGGCCCTAAAATGAGTAGCTAAAACTGATAGATGGCATAGATATACCAAAATAAAACACAAATTATAGTGGGCCCCACCGTCAGGGCCTAACTGAATCCATCTATTCGAATAAGAGAAAAAGAAAACAGCAACCGAACTACATGCAAAGAACGAGAGAGGGGAAAAGAGATGGGTGCACAAAATACTAATTGTAGAGAGGGAGAGAGGGAGGCACACAACGCCATTGCACACACACACACACAGAGAGAGAGAGAGAGAGAGAGAGAGAGAGTTTGAGAGAGCTTAGTGGAGCTTCTTCAATGGCTAGAGCTTTTCGGTAATGGAGGTGCGTTTTCCCCCTCTTCCCCATGTTTAAAAAATCAGACCGTTAGCCTGTAAGTCACTTACAGGGAAGTGACTTCTCACCTCCAGCCCCTGGAAGTTTCCTGGCATGTGCATTAGTTTTTATCATCTTAAGTTGAAAAGAGATTATAATTAGTTAAGAGTTTTGAGTTAGATTAAGATTTTGATTTGCAAGCTAAAGAAACTCTTGTGGTTTGATATGTGTGTGTGTGTAGAGAGAGAGAGAGGTTATCTTTTTTATAAAGAATTATTTTATGAGATTTCTATTAGAGAAGTTTTTTCTTCGATTTTTATTAAAGAAAATTCTCAATTCCTACTAAGTCACTGGAAAAATATGATTATCTTGACATTTACATTAGTTTGTTGCGTGAGCCACTCACAAGAGCTCACATGTGGTTGATTATTGGGACCACTTTTGCATCTTCACCTTGTGCTTCCTTATCCTAAGTCATATGGCCGCATCATGCTGGCCCCACAAGATCTAATTATATACTTTTGTGAGTGTAAAAAACATCATGTGGCCTTATGTGAACATCGATTATGATTAACCCAGTCCATCAAGTGCACCACATTGTGTTTGGCCTGGGTATAAAAGAAATTAAGGTGATTCAAACTCAAATGAGCTATCTAGAAACAATATAAAAATATATCTACAAGCTCTAAAGTGATCATATGATCTATTTATGTTTTCAAAGTGTGACTCTTGCCTAATTCTTTTGTATTGATGAGGCATATCACATTAATGTATTGACGGCATATAAACACCACGATATACGCCAAACAAAACTAATAGTAGGGTTGTCACATAGAGATGAATGAAGGATAAATACAAATATCAACTTGATCCAAAACTTATATGGCCCTAAAGAAGTTTTGAAATGTAGGTGTTCAATTCACCCTATTACACATGATGTGGTCTACTTGAACTTTGGACATGCTCCTCTCTCTCTCTCTCTCTCTCTCTCTCTCTCTCTCTCTCTCTCTCTCTATATATATATATATATATATATATATATATATATATATATATATATATATATATATATATATATATATATATATATATATATATAGAATGACATGAATCAGACACACATATAACAATGGCCCAACATATTCTAATGGTAAGGTGTTTTCTTTCCTCAATTTTAGCATAGGAGCATTCTAAATATTACAAACCATCAACATCAAATGGAGGCAGTTAAAGAAAATTACAATTGTAAATAATAATTACTCATTTACACTATATTATTAAAATGCAAATTGAAAAACAATCAGCCTTAATCAAAATAGGTGCTTACTAGCACGAGTTGGCAAACAAAGTTACAGGAAACCTCCTTTGGTCGGAGATGCATCCAAATAGCCCTAACCCTTAATAGCTGGTCAACAATAGAGACTTAAGGGGAAAAAAACATTCAACCCAAATATTATGATCTTTCAATATGAGGATACTTTGTGAATTGGCCCTCATCGGTTTGGATCATTGGATCCTAGCACCACTTAACCCTATAAAAACTCGAGCATCGTGTCTTACCTATTCTTGGAGTAAAAAAAGAAAAGATGATATTAGTATCGATTCATCACATTGGTTAGGTCATCCATTTCAAGTTCTCAATCATACATGTGGTTTGGTGTAATCCATTATGATTCCACCAAAATTCATGTCTCAATCATACAATAAACACACTATCCTAAGGGTCTAATCAATGGAATTTGATGGTGTTCCAAATCATTCTTCCAAAGAGCTTATTTTTAAGGATCATCTAATTGATGGGACATTTTTGAAATGTGCCCCATGTAATGTAATTGGACAGGTGAATTTCTTCCCCCAAACAACACCTGCAAGTGACTTCCCTGTAACTCACTTCCCACTAACCAAACTTACAGGCATCCAAACAGGCCCAAAACCATTTACGGGCATCCAAATGAAAATTGATTTACCCCCATTTCAAAAAGACGGGAATTATAAGAACAAAACAAAATACCTTTTCGACCAACCTAAGAGAGATTTGAGATGAGAGACGAAGAGGGAGACAATCGGGCGTCGGGCAGGCAGCAGCTAGTTAGGGTTTAGGGTGACTAGAATAGGGGCGTATGACAGGCAGCAGCACTCGTTCGGGCCGAGGAGGGGGGTACAGTAAGAAGAGGGAGAGAGAGAGAGAGAGAGAGAGAGAGAGAGAGAGAGAGAGAGAGAGAGAGAGAGAGAGAGATGGGCGCTGGAGTTGGTTCGAGTTAAAACATATCATTCTTACCGACGAAACTTTTCATCGGTAATACTTTTGACAATTCGTCGGTAAAAGGCTTCAAAAATATTTGGGCCTACTTGTGCTCTATCAGCCTCATCCACTCCGTACATATGTGTAACACCTCAAATTTTTGCCATTTTGGGTCTGCCGAAATTCCTTAAATTTTTTAAAAATAACTAGCCATGTCATCACTTACGAACCATTGACGCTCGATGGCAAGCTTATACGTAACTGGTATCGATAAAGAACTATACAAATAAGATTAATCAACCGTAGAAAACCAATGAACCCAACCGATCACTTAAACATCAAGTTTATCCCCATAATTTATTCACATAGGGCCTGAATCTAACCGACTCATCGCTAACTAATCAAGACAATCATAACTAAATTAAAGATCTAACTAAAGCCGAGTCAGCTATGGCCCGGATCTTAATTAATAAACTAAGTCAACCCAGTCACTCTTTTAGCCTAAAACCGACAATTTAGAGTGATCAGGACCGAATCACCATTCACTAATTTTGAGTAGGCCATACTGTGAACTTATTCAATCCATACCACAGCAACTGCACCCAAGAAATCTTCCTACCCAATTTATTCCAAAAATGCCCCAATTACCCGAACAAGATCTAGACCGCCCATTAGTGGGCAACTAGTTCTGAAATTTTAGAGTAATGTCCGCCTCACTAGGCTTGTGGTCATTGCGGACTATAGACTTAAACAACACCTGAAAATGGCACTTGCCAAGTTTAACTCACCATAATCCTAGACTAAGACTTGAAACTCAAAATCACTAGCTCTTTTCTTGATATATTAATACGGGGCATTTCAGCCGTCGAATCTCTTCTAAATTTATGTTGACACTGAAATTAATTCTCCACACTCGTCCGTAGAGTCTGGACCCCAATCGAGGGATGATGACCGTTGATCGCAAATCAAACCCATGTGGTAAAATCCCATGTCCGTTAGCTGTCAAACTTTGTACAACCCTTCATCAAGCCATGAAGCATTTATCCTAGAGATTTCATGGCCAAGGGGGTATCAGAGTGGCCCCAACAATCAAAACTGGACCCCACGGGGCCATTTGAAGATTGGACCCGTACGATAAAACCCCGGGTCCGTTTGCCCTTAAATTTTGTACAGTGCTTTATCAAGCCATGGGGCATGTACACTACAAATTTGGTGGCCAGGGGGGTGACAGGCCAGCCCCATCAACCAAAGAGGGTTCCCATAGGGCCATTGGAGGGATATTATGAAACTTTGGGCCAAGGGATTTAATTCCCAAAGTATATGTGACCCAACACTCTCCCATTTACTGATTTTCCAACAAGAGAAAATTTGAGAGAAGAGAGAGAGAGAGAGAGAGAGAGAGAGAGAGAGAGAGAGAGAGAGAGGAGGAGGAGGAGGAGGAGGAGGAGGAGGAGGAGAGAAAGGGCCCACCTTGATGTGCATGTGAGCTTGGTGCTTGGATTTTAGAGATCCATACACCCTCACCTCTCCTCTACCATCAAACTTCATCGCATTCCACCTTTGGAAGAGAAATTCCAACCGAACTAAGGTAAGTTTGGATCTTAAACCCCATTTTCCTAAATTTTTACAACATGCATGTGTCTTATCCTTCATTCTATGCAATGCAGGGTCCCAACACCTCGAGTTGCAGACCCAGCATCACTAGGACCACCTCAGCAACTTCTAACTTAGAATAGGTATGGACCATTATCCTTAGGTAGCCAAGTACCAATTTTAGAATAAATTTAATGATTGTAAATTTTAGAGTGATGTGCATAACTAATTTGGAAAAAAACTAGCTAGAAACCTACATAATAGGTCCACCAACATCCATGCAACGATAAATTGTTGTTTGATTGGTCTTCAACATGTTTAGGCATGAAATTGGTGTTACATGTTCATCTCACATTTGATTCTTGCATGATCTTTCTTGTAGCATGTATGATTACATTATTTCTAAATGTATTTACTCTGTACTATGAGTGATGTGTTTGCCCTTGGTCACTTAGGTAATCTAGTACCACACATGCACACGTTTGACTTATGCTATTAAGAGTAATTGCATTTATTTTAATATCTTAAAATTTTACACTCGATGTATTGTACACATGATTCCACTTGTACTAGAAGATGATCTTTTAATTACTAGACGTGTTATTGAATACAACCCATTTTCTGGGTTAGTCAAGGAACTAAGATTTGTCAAGGTGGTTCCATTGGTTGGACCATTCTATGACTAGTCCGACTGATTTGGGTGAACACGAATGGGCGACGATAGCAGGACTACATGAGTTATTTGCACCCGATGTTGTGTGTTGCGTGTTCGCCTGAACTTGGGCTGTCTAGTCCACCGACTAACCAACCATGTTTGCTCACGCCTGTTTAGAACCTAAAACAACCCTCACCCAATGATGCCCACTTACAACAGCTAGAAGCTGATCTACAGTCTCGTGAGCTGGGCATGGTGGAATAGGACGCTATGTCTAAACTATCGGTCTATGCTGGGATGACAAACTACCCATAGTGACCGCGAGCGATCCCACTTCCCAGCACTCCCCACGTGCTTGCAATCGGGGGTGGGGACACCGACAGGATCAAGGATGGCGGGGTCTTGGCCTCACACGTTGAGGGGTCCTGGCCTCGCAAATGGATGATGGCATTGATATCATCGGGGTGTACCTATTTTTCTAACTTACTGGATGAATGAAATTAACTAAATACTTGACTAACATTATTTATGCATCGCATTAGTTAGGATTTGGTGACTCAGCAATTGAGGTCGTAATGACGGTGTGTTAGTCATGCGTAACCGTGAGACGAAGTCACTCGAGGGAGTATTGTGGGTGAGGTCATGCATCATACCATAATTCAAGCATACACATTTAACAAAATTAGTTAGAGATGTGTGAATTTATACTTTTCATTAAATTCATCATGGAATTATTATTTGATGTAACTTATGGCTAATGGCAGTTAGCTACTCACTCACACTTTGGGACAGTGTTTTAAAACACCAACCAGACAAGACATTAGATATAGGTGAGGCAGAGCTCAACGAGCCGAGCGAGGTGAGTATGAATGAGGAAGAAAAGCTTCCTACTTCTAGCTTATGGGCAGATCACCATAGACTTTGTGGGTTGATTATGGGTTGTTAAGCTATGGATCTATCGCACCATTTCTTTTGGACATTTATTTTATAAATTTTTTGGGCAACACCTTGTGCGACCCATTTAATACTTCTATAGACTTGTATTTCTTAGTCGCATTTATTTTAGTAGATTAGTTGGGGGTGTGGTTTATGTTCCAACCAATTCCTTTATTGCTCATTTAAATTGATTTATATATAAATCACCATAATTACGATATAAGTGACACTCAGGAATTTGGAGGCCGCGTTTATACACAGCCCCTAAAAAACTGGGGTTTTACAGATGGTATCGAAGCAATGGTTTTGAATTAATTAGGTTATGGATTATGAACTCTCCATAACGCCTTCGCTGACGTAGGAGGGAGTGATCGAACTTAGCAATACTTATAAGACCCTAGGACCAAGCCATCCAGCTAATCTAAGCACTGAAGTCTTAGCCTAGGGTTCAGGTATAGAAAGGACTTAGGTCATAAGCAATGATCTAAATCACTTCTACTTAGGAATTCGAAGATTAGAGGCAATACGACCCAATTTCAAGGAGTCAAGCAGCTGAAGTAGCACGCACTGCCCTAGACATGTGCATTGCACTTCCGATAATCAGATCTGAGGTATGACATACTCCTATTTCAGTTTTAACGGGCCGAGTCATCTCCACCTTGAGCTTGAGAGACTTTTGACCTACCTAAACCATCAAGCGAATAGTGGCCCATTTGGAATTCAAGACGAAGAAAAGGAGGGGGACGATGAAGATGATGAGGATGAAAATAAGGAGGAAACCAAGGAAGCAGAGGAAACTGGGGAGAAGACTACTTTGACTGCCTACCCCATGGAGGCCTAGTCGAGAGGGATCCTCCCACTCCTGATGAACAGCAAGGTCATCAAGGGACAGCCGACCCCCACAATGCGAGTAGTACTACCCAACAAACAGATTCAAAAGTACAACCAACTCAGGGTCGCCGTCAACATGATGTCAAATCTCTCTTCCAAATCCATTCTTTTTCCATGAGAAGTCCCCTCTCTAAGCTAGTCTTTCGAATCTCATTTCCTCCCAGGCCCATTAACCTTTAAAATCTCCCCTTCCAACCCATCTTCTTCAAAAATCTCACATTCCACCACTTTCTTCTTCTATTTTTTCTACATAATTTCCTTGTAGACACAAATCATAAAGCTCAAGGATGAAGAACTATAATTAGACAAACATTTACTATAAATAGTAAAAATATAAGTAAAATAGACTTTTGACCATTAAACTGATGACATCTTGTGAAATAAGCATGTTATTTAAATAGAGTAGTTTCTCTTATCCCAAATTCATATATGGCATGTCGAATAACTCATTTTGGCTTACAAGATATGCATATCGTAAGGTGTCGTGCCCAGGGAACCAGAATTCAAAGGGGCCCCCACCTGAGGAGCCAGATTTTGGAGGGGCCCCCGCCCGGAGAGCCAGGGTTCAGAGGGGGCCCCACCTAGCAGGAGGGGCCCCTACCTGGGGAGCCAGATTTCAGAGGGGCCCCCGCCCAACCGTTGTGGCCCTAGCCGGGCCGACGAATGGGGTTCCCTTCGGGGATATAAATACATGTGAGGCCCACTTTATTTACTTCTTTAAAGCCCTAAACCCTATTCCTTTCCCTCTCACTACACTCCATCCTTTTCTAAACCAAACGAAACTCTCTCCCTCACCAAACCCTTAAACGCATCCTGTCTTCTTCACATCCACTCTCTCACTTCAAGCCTCTACTCTTAACAACCCATCCTCAAACATTCAATCCCCAAACCCACCTTTCAACAACCAATTCTCTTCTTCCTTCTATTCACATTACTCCATCCCAACTATTCCCCACACCACCAATCCATCTCTTATCTCTAACTTCCGAAGGAACCCACCTCAAGCTGAGGAAGATGACTTTCATTACCTCTATTTTCTCCATCCCCGTGGTCCTCCACCTCATGGGAAAGAAACGACCGGTCCTAAGGAAGCAGGACTGAGCCAGGAACGGCGAAGCAAGTATGATGCCGATCCAATGGGAAGATCAAATCCTGAAGTTCAGTCCAAAAGGAGAAATGACCCCCAAATTTTAGGGCATTACTGCATTTTGCAACTTCGAATTGCTAGTGAACCGGACATATCCTTCATATATTAGAGTTTTAGAACTTTGTATCTTTTTAGAAATTACTTCTAATCATACCAGGAATAATCCTGTATGATTAAATTAGATTATTTTTAGTATACTTTTATATTCCAAGTAGTTTCTAGTATGGTTGGATTACAACTCCTTAGAAGGATTGAATTCCATTGTTTAAGACTTTGTAAGTTCGTATTCGATGTGAACTTCACTAAAATATTATGAGTTCCTAAAACTTTTTCTTTCTTCTCTTTGTGCATCATTCTTAGCGTCATCAGCCCTCCAAATCTCTGAGATATCTTAAAACTTTTGATTCTTCCTTTTTCCCGAAATCAATGAAACCAAAGCGTGATTTTCTCATGAGCCATGCCCATAAGATCAAGATGACAATATAAAGAAACATGTTTAGGCCATACGAAGTCTTCTTAAGATAATTGTTTGACCATAGGCACCGTGGGAGATTTAAATCACTAAGTTAGACAAGAATTAAAATGAGAACTCTCTTGGAATAAGACCTAAAGGACAACCTTATAAATAAGAGATTTGAACTTTTCAATGATGGATATTCCATAAGCTTTTAGATTGATCGGACTATGGAATTATGAAAATATATACCTGCAAGTATTTGCGGCTTGACCTAATTCTCAATTTTGAGTAACTACCAATGGACTTACTGCTTTGACCAAGCAGAAGACCAAGATCAACTAGGACTAATAAGGGATACAATGAGCCTTCTACCGTGGTCAGGTAAATGATCGATGTATTGGGTTCAAGCCCACTACAACCATCTCTTCATATTGGTCGAACATTGAAAATGTATATTTTTACTCTAAATAGAAGGGAACCGTTGTTATGAATTCAAATCTTATAATATATATATATATATATATATATATATATATATATATATATATATATATATATATATACACATATATATATATATATATAATAAAATAAAATTCGTACTAAATCATTAAGGCGAAAAAGTTTTAAGGGGGGTAGACTACAATAAGCCGAACTATCATAGATAGTATGCACCCTACCACACGTATGAACATGAAATTAATGGAACCTAGGCATATCGAATTAAAATACACTTACATAATTACGTTATGCAATTTCGAGGATGAAATTGTCTTTAAGGGAGGTAGATTGTAACACCTCAAATTTTCACCATTTTGGGTCTACCAAAATTCTTTAAAATTTTTTTAATAATTAGCCACGTCATCACTTACGAACCATTGACACTCGATGGCGAGCTTATATGCATCTAGTACCGATAAAGAACCGTACAAATACGATTGATCAATCGTAGAAAACCAATGAACCTAACCGATCACTTAAACATTAAGTTTATCCCTATGATTTATTCACATGGGGCCCGAATCAAATCGACTCATTGCTAAGTAATCAAGACAATCATAACTAAATTAAAGATCTAACCAAAGCCGAGTCATCTATGGCCCAGATCTTAATTAATAAACTGAGTCAACCCAGTCACTCTTTTATCCTAAAACCAACAGTTTAAAGTGATCAGGACTGAATCACCATTTTCACTAATTTTGAGTAGGCCATACTGTGAACTTATTCAATCCATACCTCAACAATTGTAGCCAAGAAATCTCTCTGCCCAATTTACTCCAAAAATGCCCCAATTACCTGAACAAGATCTAGACTGCCCGTTAGTGGGCCACTAGCTCCAAAATTTTAGAGTAATGTCCACCTCACTGGGCTTATGGTCCATCGCGGACTACAGACTTAGATGATGCCTAGAAATGAGTTTTTCGCATCATCTAGTCGGCACTTGCCAAATGCGACTCGCCATAATCCTGGACCGAGACTTGAAAGTCAAAATCACTGGCTCTTTTCTTGATATATTAATATGGGTCATTTCAGCCATCGGATCTCTTCTAAATTTAAACCAAAGGCTAAAATTAATTCCCCACACTCATTCGCAAAGTCTGGACCCTGATCGAGGCATGATGACCGTTGATCGCAAATCGGACCCATGGAGTAAAACCCCATATCTTCTTACCGTCAAACTTTTTATAACTCTTCATCGGGACATGGAGCATTTATCCTATAGATTTCATGACCAAGGGGGCATCAGAGTGGTCCCAGCAATCAAAACTGGGCCCCACTGGCCCATTTGAAGATCGAACCCATACGATAAAACTCCGGTCCATTTGCCTTCAAATTTTACACAGTCTTCATTGGGCCATGGGGCACCTACATGATAAATTTTATGGCCAGGGGGTGACAGAACAACCACAACAACCAAAGAGGGGTCCCACAGGGACATTGGAGGGTTATTATGAAATTTAAGGCCAAGGAATATAATTCCCAAAGTATATATGACCCAACCTTCTCCCATTTGCTGATTTTCCAACAAGATAAAATTTGAGAGAGAAACAGAGAGAGAGAGAGAGAGAGAGAGAGAGAGAGAGAGAGGGCCGACCTTGATGTGCATGTGAGCTTGGTGCTTAGATTTTGGAGATCAGAGAGAGAGGAGGAGGAGGAGAGAAAGGGTCGACCTTGATGTGCATGTGAGCTTGGTGCTTAGATTTTGGAGATCCTTACACCCTCACCTCTCCTCTACCGGCAAACTTCATCGCATTCTGCCATTGGAAGAGAAATTCCAACCCATCTAAGGTAAGTTGGGATCTTAAACCCCATTTTCCTAAAAAATTTGTAACATACATGTATCTTATCCTCCATTTTACGCAATACAGGGCCCCAACACCTCGAGCTTGAGGACTCGGCATCGTTAGGACCACCTCAACAACTTCTGACTAAGAATAGGTGTGGACCATTATCCGTAGGTGGTCAAGTACCAATTTTAGAATAAATTTAATGATTGTAAATGTTAGATTCATGTACATGAGTGATTTGGGGAAAAACTTATCTAGAAACCTACATAATAGGTCCACCAACATTCATGGAATGATAAATTATTGTTTGATTGGTCTTAAACATGTTTGGGTATGAAATTGGTGTTGCATGTTCATCTCACATCTGATTCTTGCATGATCTTCCCTGTAGCATGTATGATTGTATTATTTCTTGATGTATTTATTTTGTACTATGAGTGATGTGTTTGCCCTTGGTTACTTAGGTAATCCCACACCACACGCACACACGTTTGACTTATGGTATTAAGAGTAGTTACATTTATTTTAATATCCTGAAATTTTACGCTTGATGTATTGTACGCATGATTCCACCTGTACTAGAAGATGATATCTTAATTGCTAGACGTGTTATCGAATACAACCTATTTTCTGGGTTAGTTAGGGAATTGAGATTTATGAAGGCAGTTCTGTTGGTTGGACCGTCCTATGACTAGTTTGACTGATTTGGGTGGACGCGAACAGGCGACGGTAGCAGGACTACATGGGTTTCTTACACGCGATGTCGTGCGTTACGCGTTCTCCTAAACTTGGGCAGTCTAGTCCTCCGACTAACCGACCATGTTTGTTAACCATATTTGCTCACGCCTATTTGGAACCTGAAATACCCCTCGCCTACTGACATCCACTGACAATAGCTAGAAGATAATCCAAAGTCTCATGAACCGGGCATGGTGGAATGGGACACTATGTCTGAGCTATCGGCCTACGCTGGGGTGACAAGCCTTCCGGTAGTGACAGCGAGTGATCCTACTTCTCAGCACTCCTCACATTTTTGTAATCGGGGGTGAGGACTTTGATGGGATCAAGGATCGCGGGGACTTGGCCTCGCATGTTGAGGGGTCCTGGCCTCATAAATGGATAAGGGCATTGATATCGTCGGGGTGTACCAGTTTTCCCAACCTGATGGATAAACGGAATTAACTAAATACTCAGCTTACATTATTCATGCATTGCATTATCTAGGATTTGGTGACTCGGCAATTGAGGTCACATTGAAGAAGTGTTGGTCATGCGCGACCGTGAGACGAAGTCGCTCGAGGGAGTATTGTGGGTGAGGTCATGCATCATACCATAATTCAAGCATACGCATTTTAACAAGATTAGTTAGCGATATCTAATTTATATTTTTCATTAAATTCATAATAAAATTATTATTTGATGTAACTTATGGTTAATGGGACCCACTGAGTTAACTACTCACTCCCACTCTGAAACGGCATTTTAAAATACCAACTAGACACATCATTAGATGCAGGTGAGGTGGAGCTTGACGAGCCAAACGAGGTGAGCATGGATAAGGAAGAGAAGCTTCCTACTTTCAGCTTATGGGCGAATCATCGTAGACTGTGTGGGTTAATTATGGGTTGTTGAACTGTGGATCTAGCGCACCATTTATTTTGGACATTTATTTTATAAATTTTTTAGGCGACGCCTTGTGCGACCTGTTTTATATTCCTATAGACTTGTATTTCTTAGTCGCATTTATTTTAGTAGATTAGTTGTGATTGTGGTTTATGTTCTAGTTAATTCCTTTATTAGTCATTTAAATTAATTTATGTACAAATCACCATAATTACGATATAAGCGACACCTGAAAATTTGGAGGCCGAGTTCCTACATGGCCCCTGAAAACCCGGGGTGTTACAATATGTTTTTATATATACTTATTAGGTACATCAAAAGAAAAAATTACTAATCAACATCCATGATCAACAACACAAAGTGAAATGATATGTTCAATGTCCATTTTGTATGACGATATGTCTATTTTGTTGGTAAAAAATTCCCATACCGATGATTTTTTTCGTCGATTAAAAGTTCCTTTATCGATGATTTTTTATAACATCGGTAAAAATATCATCTCTATCTTTGGAAAGGACACCAAGGGATCTTTTGCCGATGAACTATTTGGTTTGTCAAGAAAAAATACATTTAACAATAAAATAATCGTCAAAAAAATAGTTTTCAGCGACGATACATAATGTCGTCGGGAAAAGTTTCCAGGCCGTTGTTGTAAATGGTGGTGGGAACATATTTGGTCATGGTGGGAATCTTTTGCTGACGAAATATGATTTCGTCAGGAAAAGTCATATGTACGAATGAAATTTATTTTGTCAGAAATAAGTTCGTCCGTATAAGGCCAATTTATTATAGTGCATATACCACTTTTCTTTATCTAACATACGACATTGCTTTGAAGAAAGATGAAAGTGAATGGATTGGAGTGTGCTAACTAGTTTAGCCTTTTTAAGTTCGAACTTGATTAAGACGTTCTCAAGATATTCCTCCTAAGTCAACTATAGCTTGCTCATTTCCCTTTTTCTGCGTAAATCGATGTTGAGAATCCTTTTTGCAACCCTCACATCTTTCATCTCGAATATCCTGAATAACCAAGCCTTCAATATGTTGATTTCAAATATGCTATGGCCGAAAATTAGTATTTCATTAACATAAAATACCAGAATAATGAATTTCTCATCACTTAGTGATCTAAAGTGGACACAATGATTGAAATCACTTCTGATAAACCACTAGCTCAACATGAAAGAATCAAACTTTTTATACCATTGCCTAGGTGACTATTTTAGGTTGTACAACCTCTGTAACCTACAAACCTTATTCTCTACTCCCTGCACATCGAACTCTTAAGGTTGCTTCATGTAAATATGCTCAAGTACCCCATATATAAAGGCGGTCTTTACGTCTAACTATTCTAATTTCATATTGTATTGGGCATACAATCCCAATATGAATCTAATAAATACTTGTTTGACCACAGGCACAAAATTTTCATCAAATTCTACTCCTTTTTTAGCATAGCTCTTCGCAACCAATCTCACCTTTTACCTATCTAGTTTCTTAAGGAAAGTTCCCTTGCACCCGATTGCTTTTCTTCCAACGAGTAGCTCCACCAGCTCCCATGTTTCGTCTTGTACAATGAGTTCATTTCATCATGCATCGTCACCATCCATTTATTTGCATATGTGTCTTCTAATGTCTCTTGGAAGGTAAATAGATCCTCTGATCTGTAATGAGAGCAAATACAATATTTGAGTCATCATGTATCTAATGCTTCCTAGAAGATAAATAGATCCCCTGATCTGTAATGAGAGCAAATGCAATATTTGAGTCATCTATATATCTCAACAGTATTATGTGATCCCTAGGCATATTTCTCCTGACAGGTGGTCACACCAACTCTTCCTGTACCTCTATCTGTAGTTCAGCTACTTCAAGTGTTTCAACTTCATCTATTTCAAAATCAATCATTGATTTTTTGATTCCTTGTGCTAATCCTTCCGAAACAAGGAACTCTCATCGAACTTAACATTCTGGTTAAATATGATCTTGCATGAAACCTGGTCATACAGTTTGTATCATTTCACACCATCAACATAACAGAACAAAACTATACTTTTTAGCCCTTTGGTCTAACTTTTATCTCTTAACTAACAATAAATGAGAGGAAGCCTTACAACCAAATATGCATAGCCCCGAGTAGTAACTTGTTGACTAGTTCATACTTCCTATGAAATTTTGCAATCAATCAGCATAGATGGAAATCAATTCACTAAGTAGTAAGTCGTGTTTTCGGCCACAGCCCATAGCTCCTTACCTAATCTAGCATTATTTAATATACTTCCAAAAAAGTCTAATTCATATGTTCAGGCACACCATTCTACTCTAGTGTATGCCTCACGATCCTCTCATTCTTGCAATATTGATTAGATTCCTTAGAAGTAAACTCTTTATCGTTATCAGTCCTAAGAATTTTTTACTTTCATCCTGTCTACTTTTTACCATCACCTTTCATGTCTTGAAAGTGGTGAAAATATTATATTTATGCTTCATAAAGTAAACTCACACATTTCTAGAGAAGTCATCAATGAATGTGAGAAAGCATGACTACCTTTATCCAAAAATAACAGGCAATGGCCCCCACACATCAAAGTGCACATAACCTAGGTGTCATTTATAACATCTTTTTCAGTTTTAAAAGATAATCCTAATTATTTTTCATATATGCAATGCTCTCATACATCTAAATCAAAAAATTTCAATGTAGGATCAAACCACGATCAAGACGTACCTTCATACCATGCTCGATCATGTGGCCTAAGTGTGCATGCCACACATGGTGACGTGAATTTCAGTATAGACGCTCTAATTCCACCTAATACATGCTCTTGATAAAGCTATAAAGGTTTTTTATCTATTGTGCCTTCATAATTGTGAGTCCGCTGTTAAAACTTTTAGGACACCTTCATAGTAGACGAATTTGCATCTGAGTGCCTTAAGAGCTCTCAGATATATCAAATTCTTCTTTAAATCCAAAACGTGCCTCAGATCGATTAGAGTACGCTCCACCCCATCATAATTTCTAATGCGAAGTAAACTAATTCATATCGTCTTATAGGTATGATCATTGCCCATAAGAACTGGGCCACCAACATACTCATTATACATGGTGAACCAACTCTGTTGAGGATGTGCTCACAAACTGCAAGTGTAGGGCTACAATGTAGAAATAACTCATTGAGATTGAGATCGTGCCCACGGGGACTTGCAATTGTGTAATTTCTGGAATACGTTAGAACTAGAACAAGAATCTAAACTATTTACTGAATTTTGGTTTTTAAGAAGTAATTGTACAAGAAATAATTAGAAATAAAACATTAAAGCACCAAGGATCCAATAATAGCTTTCTTAATGTAATTTACTTGATTCAATTAGATCATGCAACTGGACTCGAAGTCCTATTCTATATAGTCAGATAATAGAGCAGTTAAATCATCATTCATCAATCCAAAACAAATTTAAACTTTCATTGAATTAGTTCCCACATAAATCACTAAAGTATTGATTGCAAAGATTTTGAAGCATTTATTGTGCTTATAGTCTACAATAGATCAATGGATTTTACATATCAATCTTTTGCAAAATATATAAGAAAATATTATTAGCTTTTCTAAGTATCTAATGTGCCTGAAGTCAACAATGGATCAAAATAAAATAGAAATATTTCTTCATTCAAACCAAATATCAATGAATTATTCAACATAGAAACCAAATAACTTGAATCAAAGAAAACTAAACATTAAGAAAAACTACAAGCTTCACCTCTTAGCTCTAGCTAAGAGATTAGCCAACTATAGACATAAAAACTAATTAGGATTGAAGGTTTGGAGAAGAGAGAAGACTCCTTGAAGGTTCCACAACTCTTTGCTTTACTCCTTCTACCCTTAGAAGATGATTTGGGACGTCTTAGGAACCCTAATTTATAGTTTTAGAACTCCATCTTTTGCACCTTCCCATAAATTTACAAACTAACTTTGAGTTTATGTATATTTGATGGCACCTTGAATGGCTCGAAACTCATTCAATGGCATCGAAGCCCCCTCGATGGCATCGAAGAATGTGTCCAACAACTAATTAAGAAAAATCATGATTTTCTCAATAGAATTGAAGAGGTTCAATGATATCGAAGTTACCTCCGATGGCATTGAAACTATGCTCAATGGCATCGAATGATTGTTTTTGTAGTTTTTTAGGATTTTATTTTTCTAGCCTTAGAATTTTAAAACATGATTTTCTAGCCCTAAATTTTTAGGATTCTTTTTCCTTGGTTTCTTCACTTCAAATCTTCGATTTTCTTCCTTCCTCACATAGTTTCCTTGGATCTTTAGTACTTGAATTCTTCAATATTGTCATCCATAGATCCAATACTTCACTTGGTTATTCTTTAAGCATCCTTTTCACTTTAACACTTCAAATTACCTCGTGAGTGAAACCATGAGTAATTAGATCAATTAAGCAAATCTATGTTCATAAAACCAATGCATATCAAGGGAAAAATATACATTATTTTAAATTTAATACACTCCCCAACCAACATTTTGCTAGCCTTGAGCAAAATATACGAAAAATGAAATAAAAATCCAGATTTCAAACCTTTCTCAGAAAATAATATTATGCGCGATCCTATACATATGGGTAAATTTTGAAGATATAATAATGAAATATCATCAATCTAGAACCTAATATCACTAGTAAACATTTAAACTAAATTCTCATTTATCGAAAACTTAATAGAATGCATTCAAAAATTAACGCCATAATGTGGTTAGTGGCTTGCAACTTATAATCTATAAGAGTTAACATTCTTTAACCATAATCATTACCTCAAAGTAGACAAATCAACACAAGTTAATGATTCTGAACCTATCTCATTTTCACTTATTTTTTTAGCTTTTCAATTTTACATCGATGACTTTTTACACTATCTATTCTTCTCTCTCTCTCTCTCTCTCTCTCTCTCTCTCTCTCTCTCTCTCTCTCTCTCTCTCTCTCTCTCTCTTGTTTTCACATTAAAGTAGCCATTTTCGATTTCAATTGTTTTTAGCTAGTTTATTTCTTCTTTTTATACCAAGGTAGATAAAAAAATCTCCAAACTTGGTTCCTAACACTTTTAAGTAATCGTCAGACTAAAACTATTATTTTAAGTTAACTTCATAGATACAAGTTAAAGATGTGGACAATCACAAAAGAACTTGTGTACTTCGATAAAAAATTTCTTTTTGTCTTGCGGAGTCCAGTGAGCAAGGATTATATCTGTGGAAAGATAATTAGCAATATCATCATACCAAGGTAATTGGGAGACTTTAAAGAGTTTTTATCAGGAAATATGCTATTGATAAGTATCGTCTCCATGGATTCAGATAGAACAAACTGAGAGAGATGGTCAGCCGCTACATTATCTACTCCTTTCTTTTCTCGTATTTCTAAGTCGAACTCTAGGAGTAGAAGGATCTGAAATGGCATAGCTATATGTCCCAGAGGGGGGGTGAATAGGACTATGCCAAATTTAAGATAATTACAGCATAATCAAGAAAGGAGAGATAGCCAAATACAGAAATTCAATATACAATGTTGAAATGAAAGGCACCCTCAAAATTCAAGTCTTGAGAGGTTGATACAAATGTTATTCTAAGGACAACCTTACACCAAAAACTAAAGGTTTATGGTAAGACAACCTTATTTCTAGAAAGGTATTTGCATCAAGAACTCAAACTGAAGAGGGAAAAATAAATGAATGAATAAATTCAAACTGCACTGAAGAATAAAACGCAATCTCAAATATTGATTGTTCTAAGGACAACCATACACCATAATAATGGCAGGGCAACCTTACTAGAACAAATAAAGAAATTGATTCTTAAAGCAATAAGGAAATAGCAAGAAGTCAACTCTAAACTATTACAACATTCTCCATAGTGCTTAAATTGAAATGATTACAACATTCACATCCACATATACATCCCACAAATGAATAAACAAAGATAGAAAATATAAACCACACAACCACAAAACACAAGGGATTATAGTGGTTCGCCTGTGTGTAGACCAACTATTAATAAACAGCCACACATCTACTCTACTCCTAATATCCTCATACAGTGGATATTAGCGTTCACTATCAAAATAGGTTTTCCAAGTTCACCCAAAACCTTCACAATTGTGTCTTTCTTTGTGGGCTTACACAATTAAAAAAATCTCACTTCTGAGTTTTCCTGGCTCTCCGAAGATAACCAATACAATGAGATTTTTCTAGTAAATCTCAAAAATAAACCAAAAGAAAGTAAATTACTGAAATGTAAAATACTTGAAAATTTCCTTCGTTGTAGCAGCCCAGAAGAACCAAATCAGAGTAGAGATTTGAATGTCCAAGTTCAATGTCCAATACTCACTTTACAATAGTTCTAAGTTCTAATAGATTTTAAATTAAATAAGATGGGCTAGCTTTAATTGATTTTGATTCCAGAAATAGGATAATCACGGCTCCTCTTTTTAGATTAGATTGGAATACAAGACACAAAATCAATTAACAAAGCTAAAGAAAGAGAATATAAAATAGGCACACTTAGCTTAAATAGAGCACAGACTTATCTCTAAGAAGGCTGAATTAATTTAGCATGAATTTTCTATTTGATTTTGAGATTCGTGCTCTATTTATAGGTGAGAAAATCACGTCTTCGACTAGTCCAAACAAATCTACGACTGATCGTAGGTCTAACAGATATTTAAAATTTTGGGCATGATAAGATAAGGCAGTTTCACGACTGGTCATAGGTCTCCTACGACTGGTTGAAGGACCCCCACGACTAGTCGAAGGTAGCCAACTTTCAACGTTGTACTTTGAGTCGTAGGTCTACGACTACTCGAAGAATCAGTCGACACTGTATATATGACTAGTCGAAGAGTCTCCAGGACTAGTCGAAGCCTAACAGAAAATTTTTGAATTTTACAACAAACTTACGACTGATCCAGAAAATTCTTAGACAAGTCGAAGCAGTGCTAGGACTAGTCGAGCAAGACCCAGAACTAGTCTTAGAACAGACCAAACTCACTTATATAAAACATATGAGTTATGAATCCAAAATGACCTACTCTAAGGGTCAACCTAAGGTCAGTCATACCTCAATAATGAAGTAAGAACATTGAAACTTGAAGGCGAGTGACCTTTGAGAATAATGAAGTCTGAGATCTTGATGTAGCTTAGACTTGAAAGTTTCTTGAGATCTTGAGCTTGAAAGCTTCATCTTGATCTTTGAATTATACTTGTCTATCGAAGCTGAAGTTGTGCGACTTGTGACTCTTGGTAAATCTTGAGTAGACATATGCAAGCTTCATAACAAGATACTAACAGTGTCTTTGGCACCACAAATTTGACAACAAAAAAGGGCTAACAAATATAGAACTTACAATCTCCCCCTTTGTTAAATTAGTGACAAAACACACTTTCAAGAATATAGTAAAAAATAGAATATCTAATTAAAGAATCATGCACCAGTTGATATCAACCGGCACACATTAATAACATGAGCCTGCAAATCAATATTCAATATTCACCATACAGTCCACCTCTACACATACTCCCCCGGAGGAACATACATAAAAAAAAAAAAAAAATGCTACATCCATATTCAACATGTCAACATGTCCACATGCATAGCTCCATACTTCCACTTTTTGTCATAATAGGACAAAGGAAGCAAAGAACAGATGACTGAGGAGTAATAAAGAGATAAGAGAGAGGTAGCAAGACAAGATATTTTATAAGCAACACACATCATTCATAAACTAACCAAAGTTAAAGATAGCTACATTCGCAAAACCAGTTAAGCTAGTGCAAGAGTAATAAAGTTATTACAGTCCTAAAAAAAACTAATCTGAGCCAGATGAAGGAACAGGGATGGAAGGATCAAGTTGATGCATGCCTTTGTTCAAGCGCCTTAGATACTTGGGCATATATTTGAATTGTAAATCGTGGGCAACATTCATATTTTCCATCTTAACATTAATATTCTCAAATTTCTCTTTCAATGCACGTAAACGCGCATCAAACTCAGATGGTTCATAATCTGGATCATTAGCTAAGTCAGATTCAATTTCTTTTAAAATATCATCCATGTCTGTGTCATCAGGAGGAAGATCACCTGCTTCTTCCTCATGTCCAGCTTGTGCACCACCATCATCATTACCTTGACCTGGAAGGTAATCCAGCTTCATCTTATTGATATTAGAATTGTTAAATATAAGATGATGGATAGGGGCCTCTCCAACAGCCATATCGACTAACATATGCGTAGCCAACACAGTCATCAAATAAGCAAAAGGGATGTCACTGTGACCTGGATGGAGTCTAAACTGAATAATGGAATAACAAATTAAGGATGGTAAACAGACATGATCACCTCTAGCAACAGTGTGAAGAACACGAACCATGAAGGATGTCAATTCAGATTTATTACCCGATCGAGGATACAAGTTAGACACAAATTTTATGAAGAACTCTGTATTTGGGTAACAAAAATCTTGAGGGGAGCGCATTCCCTTTATGAGTCCATTGAACGTCCAAATTACATAGGATTCTAGTGAGCATACGTTTTTTAGTTTCTGAGGGCTTTTCAGATAAGGTATGGATAAGAATGCCCTCATCATTCACTGAAATTTCCATAAGAGCTGAAATCAAATGACGATCAACGTCAAATGATCCTTCTCTTGTGGCTATTTTGAAAGTTGAATTTTCTAGTGAAAACTCACTTATACAAGTGAACATGTACTGGGCAATGGACCAGTATGCTGGTCCACCACAATGCAATAAGTCATCCCAACCTACAGTTTGGAGCATAGGAAGGATATCAAAAGGAGCAACATGATTAATATCGACAGGATGTTCAACGATAAGATTACGCAATCTGATGTCCCGAACATAAGACGGATCATCCTCAGAAGCTCGAAGATGACGCTTAGTGATAGGGGATAATCTAGAGGAAGATGGACCACGGGATGTTGTCTTTCTCCTTCTAGAAGCCATTTACAACAAGGATTTCAAGAAGACAAGGAGTTGCAAAGGATTGAGAAGAAGATTTTCTCAAATCAGATTTTTCAAAAGAAAAACCCCAAACCACAAAGAAATATGAATTAGACAACTTTAAGGGATAAATATAAGTAATATAGACACAAATCTACAAGAAAAATGCAAATGGAGCACTAACCTTGAAGATTTGAAGAGACGGGTTTGACTAGTCGTGCGTCGGCTCGTTGGAGAGTGAAGAGGAAATGAAGAAGATGAAGTGATTTTTCCAAATTTTAAGTGATTCACGAGATTTACGACTGGTCGTGGATGTACACGACCGGTGATAACAAGACTGGTCGTGTATACTTATGATTGGTCGAGTACCGGCCAAAATTTCTAATTTCCTACATATTTCACAAAAATTAAAATTTAAACTAGCAGATATATACAATATAATACAAATAGACATAAATAATCATTTTAGAATACACATGCCAAGATCAAATTTTATATTGTTAAACCTGTTTTGTCAAGTGGTTTAGTGAAAATGTCAGCACGTTAATTCTCGGTAGGGATATAATCCAAAGATATAACCTTTTCTTCCACTAATTCACGAATATAATGAAATTTAATGTCAATGTGCTTAGTACGAGAATGTTGAATTGGGTTTTTTGAAATATTTATGGCACTGGAATTATCACAATATAATAACATAAAATTCTGTTTAATTCCATAATCACTTAGCATACATTTCATCTAGACAAGCTGTGTACACGCATTACTAGTTGCAATATACTCAGCTTCAGCAATTGAAAGTGATATAGAACTTTGTTTCTTGCAAAACCAAGAAACTAAATAGTTTCTAATATAAAAGCAACCACCACTGGTTGATTTTCTATCATCAAGATTACCAGCCCAGTCAGCATCCAAGTACCCAGCTAATTGAACATTAATCTCATGTGGATACCAGAGACCGAGATTAACAGTACTTGCGACATATCACATAATCCGCTTGACAGCAATCAAGTGTGATTCTTTAGGATCAGACTGATATATAGCACAAATACCAACACTCAGAGTGATATCAGGTCTACTTACAGTTAAATACAGTAGACTACCAATCATACTCCGATATAATTTCGGATCCACATTCTTACCTGCAGAATCTTTTGAGAGTTTCAAAGTCGTACTCATAGGAGTATCAAACTTCTTACCATTTTTAAATCCAAATCTCTTAATCAAATTCATAGCATATTTTGATTGAGAAATGAATATCCCATCAGGTTATTGTTTTACTTGTAACCCAAGAAAGTAATTCAATTCCCCAACCATGCTCATTTCAAACTGAGATTTCATCAAATCTGCAAACTCAATAGTCATGTCAGTACAAGTAGATCCATAAATGATATCATCAACATAAATCTAAACTATTAAGATGTGATCACTATGTTTTTTAATAAACAGAGTTTTATCAACACATCCAATTTGAAAATTATGATTTAATAGAAATTTTGTTAGTTTCTCGTACCATGCTCTATGAGCTTGTTTTAAGCCATAAAGTGCTTTTTTAAGGCGATACACATGATCAGCATTCTTAGGGTCTTCAAAAACTAAGTTGTTCAACATAGACTTCTTCATGCAGATCATCATTTAAAAATGCACTTTTCACATTCATTTGGTAAATCTTAAACTTTCTAAAACATGCAATGGATATAAAAAGTCTAATTAATTCAAGACGTGCTACAGGTGCAAAGGTTTCATCATAATCAATACCTTCAATTTGAGTGTAACCTTGTACCACTAGCCTAGCCTTATTTCGAATTATATTACCAAGCTTTTCAAACTTATTTTTAAAAATTCACTTGGTTCCAATGTTGTGTTTATCTTTAGGTCTAGGTACGAGATACCAGACATCATTTCTCACGAATTGGTTAAGTTCTTCTTGCATTGCAATGATCCAGTTTTCATCAACAAGTGCTTCTTTTACATTAGATGGTTCTATCTGGGATGTAAAATATACATAATTACATATATCCTCAAGTTATTTACGGGTACGAACACCAGTGAGAAGATTTTCAAGAATCTGTGTGGTTGGATGATCTTTAATAGTCTTCAAATCAGAATCAATCTGATTAGATGAAGTATCAGGTTTATCAATTATGAGAACTTTATCATTATCTAGACTTGAGACTAGTGTGTTTAAGTGATCATCAATGACCACATTGATGGACTCTTGAATTACACCAGTCCTTTTGTTCAGAACCCTATAAGCTCGACTGTTTAAAGAGTATCCAAGAAAGATCCCTTCATCACTCTTCATATCAAACTTTTCCAAATTTTCACAATCTCGTAAAATATAGCACTTGATGCCAAAAACTTGAAAGTATTTGACAGTAAGCATTTTATCGAACCACATTTCGTAAGCCATTTTATTATTACCTTTACTAGTGTAAACCTGATTTATTATATAACAAGATATATTAACTGCTTCAGCCCAAAGATTCTTAGAGAGCTTCATGCTATTTAACATGAAGTTAGCCATTTCTTGAAGCACTCTGTTTTTCCTTTCAACTATTCCATTCTGTTGTGGAGTTTTGGGTGCTGAGAATTCATGTAATATTCCCTGGTCGCTACAAAACTTCTCAAAATCGCTATTCTCAAATTCAGATCCATGATCACTACGAATCTTACTTATTTGAGAACCTTTCTCAGTTTGAATCCTTTTGATGACTTTTCTTACTTCTTCAAGGGTTTCTATTTTGTCCCTTAGGAAAACTACCCATGTATATCTGGTAAAATCATCTACAATTGCCAAGATATATCTTTTGCCACCTCGACTTTCCATCCTGGTAGGTCCTATAAGATCCATATGGAGAATCTCAAAGTGGCATTGGAATTCACCTTTTTATGTGAGTTCCTTGTTTGTTTGTCAATCTGGCATTTGCACATATTTTTATCTATTTTTGGAAGTTTGGGTAAAACTCTTATTAGTTCTCATTTGCTCAACCTATATAGGTTACGGTAGTGTACATGTCCAAGACGTTTGTACCACAAATCAGTCTCGTCTGTATGGTCCATGTAACATGATTGAATAAGTGAGCTGGATTCACTAACAATATAACAGTTTTTAGATGTTCTACGTCCAATTAGTATTACTGAACCCTTGTTATTTAGAATCTCACAGCTTTAATTAGAGAATCTTACACTATGGTTATTATCGCATATTTGAGATATGCTTAGAAGATTATGTTTCAATCCTTCAACATATAAAATATTTTTAAACAAAGGAAGGTTATAAAGTTGAACCGTACCTTGGCCCATAATCTTGCAGCTGCTACCATCACCAAATGTGACTAAAACATTAGTCATGTCTTTAAGATCGATGAATAAACCTTTATCACCAGTCATATGCCTTGACCATCCACTGTCTAAGTACCATTTATAATGGCTTGTAGCTTTGAAAACTGTGTGAGCAACCAGACAAGTGACCTTTGGAACCCATTTCATAACCGTTTTGGGTTTAGGTGGATAGTTGGTCTTCTTTCGTTTATAAGAATTATACGTATGACCTATTGAGCTAGACTTTAGAAGCTCCTTAAGCAAATCAACTCTCTTTTCAGCCAAAGGATTTTGGTTATGCTTCTTATAGTTGAAATAATTTCCTTTAGGTTTTTGAAAAGAGTTAAAATCTTTAGAAAATATTTGTCCTTTTCCTTTTGAGTTTAAGGTCTCTCCTTTTACAAATTTAAGAGGAGTATTCTTCAGTTTAGGTGGAACATTCTTATCATAGCCCAAACCGGATCGATCACCACATTTTCTTGATCTAGATAAGAGTTTTTCTAATTTAAAATCACTTTTGGCGTATTTTCAGGTTTCCTTTAAACTCAAGAGAGAAGAAACTTCATTTTTTAATTATTCATTTTCAAATTTAATATTTTCAAACTGGAAAGTTTTAAAATCAAAGTCGCATTTTGTCTTTTCAAAACAGTCAGAAATATGAGACTTTTCTAAAATAAGAGATTCATACGATTCTTTGAGTTTAGAAAATTTCTCTTTTTGAAGTTTCAACTTCACAGCAATTTTATAACTTTCCTTATATAGGGCATTGTAAGCATCTTGAAAATCATCTTCATTTTCACATTCACTATTCAGATTTTCTTCACTAGTTGAATCATCATTGTCTAAAAAAGTAAATTTTGCTAGAGTCATAAGGGCTTTAACTTCATTCCCTGACTTGGTTTCAGAATCTTCTGACTCAGAGGAGGATTCAGAATCAGAGGACTCATCCCAAGTAGCCATCATACTTTTCCTTTTCCACTTGCTCTTATTAGGACATTTGTTAGCCAAATGCCCATACTCATGGCAGTTGTAACATTGACTATCTTTTAATAATTTTCTAGATTTTAGTTTAGGTTTCTTTTTATCATTTGCTTTTTGAAGATAAACCCTCTTTTTACTTTTAAAAATCTTATAAAACATTTTCACCAAAAGGTCCATATCATCTTCAGAGTTTTCTAAATCAGAGTTTAAATCATTTTCTTGAAAACTATTTTTAGATGATTTTAAGGTAATAGATTTACCTTTTGGAGCTTTAAAGGTTAACTCATAAGTCTGTAATGAGCCAACTAATTCCTCAACCCTCATATTGTTCGTATCCTGAAGTTCTTGGATTGCGGTTACTTTTGAATTGAACCGTTCAGGAAGTGAGCGTAGTATTTTAGCACATATTTTGGTTTCAGGGATTTTATCGCCTAGACCCCACATAGAGTTTACAGTGTCATTCAACCTGGTATAGCAGTCCATGAACATTTCATTTTCTTCCATATGTATTTTCTCAAATTTAGTTGTGAGGATTTGAATCTTAGATTTCTTGATAATTGAAGTACCCTCGTGTGTCATTTCCAATATATCCCAAGCTTGTTTTGTAGAATCACAAGAGATAATTCTTTTGAATTCATCTGGTAATAGTGCACAAGTAATTGCATTTAGTGCTTTTGCATTTGCACTTCTCTCACTTTTCTGAAGTGTGGTCCATGAGAAATAATGTGTCATTCTCATTGATTTTGAACCATCAATCCTAGTTACTTCAGTGGTAGGAGGGGTCCATTCATTCACTGTGGCTAGCCACACAATTTCATTCATGAATTTGAGGAAGATCCTCATCCTGGCTTTCCAATAGGCATAATTGGTTCCATCAAAAGGTGGAGGCCTAGTGACTAAAAGGCTATCAAAATTTGACATCTTAAATATAACTTAGATTGTTAACTCAGGAAATAAATCCAAGAATAAAGAATTAAAAACAAGCTATTAAGCTCTGATACCACTTGAAATAGCCTAGCTATATGTATTAGAGGGGGGGTGAATAGGACTATGCCAAATTTAAGATAATTACAGCAGAATCAAGAAAGGAGAGATAGTCAAATACAGAAATTCAATATACAATGCTGAAATGAAAGGCACCCTCAAAATTTAAGTTTTGAGAGGTTGATACAAATATTGTTCTAAGGATAACCTTACACCAAAAACCAAAGGTTTATGGTAGGACAACCTTATTTCTAGAAAGGTCTCTGTATCAAGAACTCAAACTGAAGAGGGAAAAATAAATGAATGAATAAATTCAAACTGCACTGAAGAATAAAATGCAATCTCAAATATTGATTGTTCTAAGGACAACCATACACCATAATAATGGCAGGGCAACCTTACTAGAACAAATAAAGAAATTGATTCTTATAGTAATAAGGAAATAGCAAGAAGTAAATTCTAAACTATTACAACATTCTCCACAGTGCTTGAATTGAAATGATTACAACATTCACATCCACATTTACATCCCATAAATGAATAAATAAAGATAGAAAATATAAACCACACAACCACAAAATACAAGGGATTATAGTGGTTCGCCTGTGTGTACATCAACTATTAATAAACAGCCATACAGCTACTCTACTCCTAATATCCTCATACAGTGGATATTAGCTTTTACTATCAAAATAGGTTTTCAGGTTCACCCAAAACCTTCACAATTGTGTGTTTCTCTGTGGGCTTACACAATTAAAAAAATCCCACTTCTGAGTTTTCCTGTCTCTCCTCAGATAACCAATACAATGAGATTTTTCTGACAAATCTCAAAAGTAAACCAAAAGAAAGTAAATTACTGAAACGTAAAATACCTGAAAATCTCCTTCGTTATAGCAGCCCAGAAGAACCAAATCAGAGTAAAGATTTGAATGTCCAAGTTCAATGTACAATACTCACTTTACAGTGGTTCTAAGTTCTAATAGATTTTAAATTAAACAAGATGGGGCAACTTTAATTGATTTTAATTCCAGAAAAAGGATAATCACGGTTCCTCTTTTCAGATTAGATTGGAATACAAGAAACAAAATCAATTAACAAAGCTAAAGAAAGAGAATATAAAATAGGCACACTTAGCTTAAATAGAGCACAGACTTATCTCCTAAAAGACTGAATTAATTTACCATGAATTGTCTATTTTATTCTGAAATTCGTGCTCTATTTATAGGTGAGTAAACCACGTCTTCGACTAGTCCAAAAAGATCTATGACTGGTTGTAGGTTTAACGGATATTTGAAATTTCGGGTGCGATAAGATAAGGCGGTTTCACAACTGGTCGTTGGTCAGCTACGACTGGTCGTAGGTCTCCTATGACTGGTCGAACGACCCCCACGACTGGTCGAAGGTAGCTGAATTTCAACGCTATACTTTGAGTCGTAGGTCTATGACTGGTTGAAGAATTAGTCGACACTGTACATACAACTAGTCAAAGAGTCTCCAAGACTGGTCGAAGCCTAACAGAAAATTCTTGAATTTTACAACAAACTTATGACTGATCTAGGAAATTCTTAGACAGGTTGAAGCAGTGTTAGGACTAGTCAAGCAAGACCCAGGACTAGTCTTAGAACAGACCAAACTCACTTATATAAAACATATGAGTATTGAATCCAAAATGACCTACTCTAAGGGTCAACCTAAGGTCAATCATACCTCAATAATGAAGTGAGAACATTAAAACTTGAAGGCGAGTGACCTTTGAGAATAATAAAGTCTGAGATCTTGATGTAGCGTGGACTTGAAAGTTTCTTGAGATCTTTAACTTGAATGCTTCATCTTGATCTTTGAATTCTACTTGTCTATCAAAGCAGAAGTTGTGCGGCTTGTGACTCTTGACAAATCTTGAGTAGACATATGCAAGCTTCATAACAAGATACTAATAGTCTCTTTGGCACCACAAATTTAACAACAAAAAAGGGCTAGCAAATATAGCACTTACAGGATCCGTCTTAACAAACGGGACTTAACATCCTTCTTAGAAAGAATGTTCTTCAATGCCACATGGTTAGTGAAAATGATGATCTTAGAACCTATCAAGTAAGATCTAAACTTGCCTAAAGCAAATACTACAACTAGGAGTTCATTTTCCGTAGTGGAATAGTTCACTCGAGCAAAGTTTAGAATTCTTCTAACATAATAGATAACATAAGACTTCTTCTCTTTTCTCTAGCCTAACACCACTCTAATTACAGAGTTTCTTGCATTGCACATAATTTCAAAAGGGGAACTCCAATCAGGTGGTTACATGATGAGAGCACTAGTCAATATGCCCTTAAGCTTGGTCAAAGCTTTTTGGCATTCATTTCTCCACTCAAAGGGAGTATCCTTTTGAAGAAGATTTCACAAATGATGCGAGATGAGTCCTTTATGAACCTTCAATAAAATTTGACGTGTCCTATGAAGGATCGCACATCATGTATGCTCTTGAGTGGAGGTAGGTTAGAGATTAATCAATTTTAGCTTTATCTACCTCAATTCCATTAGATGATATGATGTGTCCAAGGACTATCCCTTTTTGAACCATGGAATGATATTTTTTTGAATTCAAAATAAGGTTCTTTTATTCGCATCTCTTCAGCACCAATTTACAATGTTCAAGGCACTACTGAAGGAAGAACTAAAGATAGAAAAGTCATCCATGAAGACCTCTAAAAATTGCATCTCTAGAGTTGTAGAGCACAAAATCAAACATGACTTATCCTCCATGAAAGCATCAATCAAATTTACTTTGAGGACATCATCACCATCCTCCAACTGTTTTCACATGTTAAAGATGTTCAGCTCAAGTGTCATGCTTCTAAAGGATAGGTTCATAATCCAATTCATGTAATTAATTATAGTGTTTAATGTAACAACGAATGACTGACCAAGGATGACAGGAATTTGAGTGTTCACATTGAAAACAGGTTGTGTATCTAAAATAATAAAATCTACTAGATAGTAGAATTTATCAACTTAAACAAGCACATCCTTTATCATCCCTCTCGTTATACAGACCGAATGATCAGTGAGTTAAAGTGTGGTCCTGGTGGATTTTAATTCACCTAAACCAAGTTGTTCGTAAACCGAGTATGAGATTAAATTCATACTCATCCCCAAGTCAAGGAGTGCATGTTCAATCTGGTAGTCCCCAATCACACAACAGATGGTTGAGTACCATGATCTTTATACTTTTGGGGCACATCTTTTTCAAGGATGGCACTCACTTTCTCTATCAAAAATATTTTTTTTCGAATGTTTTGCCTTCTCTTGATTGTACATAAATCTTTTAGGAACTTAACATGCAATGAGATTTGTTTAATGGCATACAATAAAGGGATGTTGATATTCACCTGTTTCAGAACCTCCAAGATATCCAAAGTATTTGACAAAGATTTTCGTGAGATCAACCTTTGTGGGAATGAAGCAACTGGCTTATACTGTTTTTATGGTTCTTTATCATGTGTAGCATTGTTAGGCCCATCATTCCTCTCAGATTCTTCCGAGTCCTTAGGTTTCTCAGCCCTCATCAGGATGTTATTGTTAATTACTTTTTCACTTCTATGAGTGGTGATAGACTTAGCTTTCTCCACATGGTGGTTTGAAGAGTTTGTGTCACTTAATTCACACTGTTGTTTTGGGTTAGGTAGAGGTTGGGATAGAAGAGACCCTTTCTCCTTAAGAGATAGTTGTGATTCTATTCTTTGGATGGATGAAGAAAACACTCCCAATGATGTTTTGATATCCTGTAATGCCCATAATGTATTTTGCTTAAATTGCTGTTGATTTTGAATGAATTTTTGAATTGTATCCTCTAGGGATATTTTCTGATTTAATGCATTGAAGCTTGAAAGAAAAAGCCCATTTGAAGATTTCTATTTGTATTACCGTTTGTCCATTCCTTAAACTAAAGTTTGGGTGGTTCCTCCAGTTAGAATTATACGTGTTTGAGATAGAAGCGATAAACGACCTTTAATAATTGTTTATGGCATTCGATAGCTCTTATAACAACTCTTGGAATGCAGGAATTGTAAGACACTCCTACGTCAAGTGTATGTTACGAGTAAAAATACCACAAACAATTTCAGCAGTCTCGTCAAGCTCGACCGTATCTACTCTTTTCAGTTCCATGACTTTGACCTTTCTTGTGAGATTAGCCACCCTGGCACTCACATCATCATCCTCCCTTAAGACATACATTCCTCCCTTTTTCGTTAACGGAGTTGATCTAGGATAAGTGGCTTAAATGAAATATCTCATGATTGCGCGTTTTCGGGAACTATATTAAAATAGTCACATATGTCATTAGTATCCTTCTTCATAAATTCCTCATTGCACATCATTTCTATAAATTGGCGCATGGGCGAAGTTAGTCCATCATAGAAAAAGCTTATGACCCGTCAAGTTTCATAGCCATGATGTGGGCAAGAATTTAGAAGATCCTTGAACCATTCCTAGCATTGGAAGAAGGTTTCTTCCTCTTTCTATGAAAAATTCATGATCGCCCTCCTCAAGATATTGGTTTTATGAATCAGGAAGAACTTTTTAAGAAACTCCCAAGTCATCTTAGCCCATGTCCCGATCGATCTCGGTCTCAAGGAGTCAAGCTAAGACTTGCCTTTCTCCTTCAAAGAGAAAGGGAACAATTTTAATCTTAATGTGTCTTTCGACATATTATGAAAGTGCAAGGTTGCTACAATCTCATCAAATTCCTTAAGATGTAGATATGGCCTCTTAGAATCGAGTACATGAAACTTTGTAAGTAGTTAGATCACTACCAGTTTGATATCCATATTTCTTGCATTATGTGAAAATACCATGTAGGAAGGTGTACTCGTCCTCATTGGTTGTAAGTAGTCTCGCAATATTCTAAGTAGAGGACCAATGTATACATCATTCTCATCTTATTTCTCTTTAGCGGGATGGTTAGGTTGATTCTTGACCTTATTTTCTTCTAACCCAGAGGATCTTAAGGTGTGGCTAATCTGATGATAGATAGGCAAACTTCAACTAATCCTCCTTCACTTGAGACATAGAGTGCTGTCACGAACCCACTTGGGCATGAAACACTCTCAACCTAATTTTAAACCTACTTCTAAAAATAGAAAATAAAAATTATAGAAAATTAAAGAATATAAAATACTTAAGTAAGAGGGTTGGAAGGGTATTACCTGATTGACGATTCTAGGTTAAGCTTCTATAAAACAGAAGAACAATGTTAAACTCTAAAAATATTCAGAAAAACCTAATCAAGAAATGCAATGAAAATAAAACGTGATCCTATACTAATTCCAATACTAATGTATAGTTTCGAACAAGAAACAAATGCATTTCATTTGGGGATTTCACTCACTCAATAGTCAACAAAAGGAAATAAAGAACACAGTCAATATATTTGTTTATTCTTAATTCATTTACATCCTTTCTCTCCTTTGATTCCAAAGTAAAATATTTACAAATTATAATACAAAAACTAGAATGCAAGTATTGAATCATGGCTTTCAATATATTTTCAGTGTGTTGGCATCAATGTACCAGCATGACATATGTCTTGATTGATTCTTCGATCTGATTCGAAGCCTTTCATTAATCTCTAATTGCTGGAGAAATCATGCATATGTCATTGTACATAGATGACATTATGCTTGAGAAACAACCACTATGCGCTGGTAGAGAACCACCGTACGCTAGTGCACATTGTGCGCTCGTGGGCATTGTGCGCTCATGCACATTGTGCACTGACATGGTTGTGCACTGCACACCACACGTTCTGCACAACAAGTGCAAATGCTACTTGTATTTGCCTAAGCTTCCCGTCTCTCCTTCTCTTTCACTTGGATCTTGT
This sequence comes from Magnolia kwangsiensis, assembly GCA_037074715.1. NCBI lineage: Eukaryota > Viridiplantae > Streptophyta > Magnoliopsida > Magnoliales > Magnoliaceae > Magnolia > Magnolia kwangsiensis. The sequence goes on along the minus strand of CM073574.1, from coordinate 143,556,671 downwards.
GCTAATGACTCATATAGAGGGGTGATGGGGGTACATATAGCCTTTTCGCATGTGTGAACGTGCAACGTGTCCATTGTGCATTGAACCCTATTGCACGGTTACTTCTTTGTGTAGATGCCTCTGTGCATGATCCTATGTGTGCACCCCTTTACGAGGACCACCTTTGTGCGCTGCCCTTTGTGCTAACCACCTTTGTGCACAGCCTTTTGTGCGAATCACCTTTGTGTGCTGTCCTTTGTGCATACCACCTTTGCACGCTGCCCTTTATGCGTCCAGCCTGATGTAGCGCACAATGCTCTTGCGCACAACAAGAGTCTCTCTCTTTTTATGCCTCAATAGATGCCCCCTTGATTCTGTTTTTTTATTTCTATCAATAAAATAATAAAATGTGGGATCAATCCTTCAATACTTTAATTAAATTACTCTTTTTTTTCTCCATTGTGCATAATTTTAAATCCATGCACAACAACAACTTGCACACAACCACGACCTACGCACAACAACAATCTGTGCACAACAATTTACGCATAATAGGCCTGCGCACAACTAGCGGTGTAAGCCTATATATATATATGATCGAAGCTCATTTTTCTCATTCCTTGCTTCAGAGCTCTCTATCACTAAGTCTTTCTCACTCATTAAAGAGATTTTGCGCACAACGGTAATCTGCACACAATAAAAATCTGCACACAACAGTGACTTGTGCACAACTATATTTTGTGTACTTTAACTCCTTAAGCACAATAGTCTTACACACAACCAATACCTTGTGTATGCTAACTCCTTACACACAATAAGCCTGCACACAACAAACACTTATGCCCGGTAAACTCCTTGCACAAAACAAACTTGCACACAACGAACTTTATGCCTTATTGGTTCCTTACGCACAATATGCCTGCGCACAACAAGATTTTCGCACATGTGACTTTGAAATTTTACACATCCTAAATTTCTTCGAATGTCTTAGTTTATTTACTAAACCTCTATATTTGTAAATTTTGCGAATCTCCTATGTCCCACTCTAAAAGACCTCATGCTTCCTCAAATGCTGCTGAATCACTAAACCTTCGGCCACCTGAGACTCATACCCAAAAGAGGGTTAGATCTTCTGAAGGCTACTCTTCTTTCTTTAAAGAACCAACCTATTTTATTATCAACTTCGCTGACCGAATTCAACGCCTGTCTGACCACATTCGTACCGTCGTTCTAATGAGAGAAATAGAAGGACCCCCTACTGAAGGTCAAGAATCCGATTGGGAGAATTGGTTAAAATCTACTACCAATTTCCAAACAGAAGAAACTCGCCTTGCCCCTGCTGAAGTTTCCCCTTCTCCTTCAATTTCGAAGTAAAGGAGGAAAAAGAGTAAAGACGAAATCTTCCAAGAGAAAATCCAGGAGCACAACATAAGACGCTTACAGAATGGTTGGGATATGATCAAATCTCAGGCAGATGCAATCAAATTCAAAAATCCCTACAAAGACGAGATTATAACCATCCCTGTACACCTTGAACATCATCTGTCAATGATCCAGAGTGAACCGTCTGATTATATGACATAAAATTAACTCCTATATGTGTCAAACTGGGTCATAAAAGAGCCAAAAATTCTCGAAGGCTATCTCACGGAGAAATGCTTAGTCCAGAAGACGGGGCAGATATCGTATATGCATTTTCTTACACCATGCTACAATCCTCACGCCACATATCCTACTCATTATTTTGAGACACCCAACAGCGTTTTCGAGACTATGATTCTTTGTGGGGGAAGGATGAATTTAGGACACGTGGTCTCTGGGCTGAAATCATGGACTAAGGTAATTCTGAAGAAATATGAAGATAGTCTTGTTGCGGTGAACATATACGAAGCTATGGAAGCCACTTCCGATTTCTTTCATAAGGATACTCTGATTTACAAAGGCTTCCTAAAGTATTGGTCTTCCACCACAAATTCCTTGCATCTCCCGGTTGGCGAAGTGAGCATCACTTTGTGGGATTTGGATAGGATGGCCAGTTTGCCTATCTCTAGGGTTTTTTGGACGAATATGTTCCCACAAATGAGGAATTTGCTTATGTTTCCCCTGGCAGAGTTCTTAAGATTTCAGCCACCACCATTGAACTTTTCCACGAGATGTCTTAATTCCCTGATGTTCATAAGATATCCACGTTCCTATTTTTTGAACATTTCTAGCGATTTCTACTTTAAATATTTTATCACCCCTTCTCTTTTTTAGATGCATCTTTATATACAGTATATATCCTCATTTTCATATCTTTTCTTCTCCCAAGTTCTCTTGCAGCCACTCAGCCAAATTGGAAGCTACTCGCAAGAACATAAAAGGTCCAGCCAACTTCCCCACTGAAACTGAACGATGAGTCTCCCCTTAGTGACGAGTTGTAAGACCCGTATCCTAGCCCGTACTATTCCATAGGCTTCTGCGGTCCTCCCGATCGAATTTCGGTGACCCGCGGTCTATTATCGGCGTTTGCACGTAACCCTGAGATGTGTCCCGTATATCTGAGTCAGCTCAACGCGAGACCTATACCTGTGCGACCGCGGCGAAGCCACATCTTGTACGCCGATGCGGTACCCTGGCCAGGAGATGTGGGCCCACATTCAGTACGAGGAAAACACTGCGCGTTGTAAATTTCGAGAGAATCTCTACGACCCGTCACATCAATCAATCAAGTACACATCATTTCATAAGTCAAGTACATCACCCATACCCTATACCACCTTACCCCCTCACAAGTCAACTCTCTCTCCCCACCCATACCTCCTTTACACAAAATTCAACCCAACCCATCCCTTTTCTTACACACTCATTACTCTCTCCCTACATCACTCATCTCTCTCTCATTTCTCTCTCATTCCAAGCAATTTCCAAGAGAGATCCAATGCCCCCACCTCCATGTGAAGAGCCATGTGTGGGCCACTACTCTCTACCACCCTATCTCCCATCTCCACCCTTGGATTGTCATCTCCACCGTTGAAAGAGCACTTTTAGAGCATTGAAAGGCTAAGGAGGAAGGAGAAGAATAGGTGGGTGAATTTTCATTGTTTGTGGATGATCTTAGATTTTCATTTCTTTTCATTTTATTTTTGTGATGTGGGATCCGCATTGATATAGGCTTGTATCAAGAGGGGCCCATAGTGGCGGGGCCCCTCCGCCATCACCGATCTCTCTCTCTCTCTCTCTCTCTCTCTCTCTCTCTCTCTCTCTCTCTCTCTCTCTCTCTCTCTCATTTTCTTGTGTGATGGTCCACTTTGATGAACGGTATTGTGAACCCCACCTATAATGTATGTTTTTATCCATGCCGTTGTCCATCCAGGGGAATCCACCTTGATGATATGTCAATCCAGACCGTCCGTAGGCAGCATGCCCAACTCCCTTGGACAGAGAAAACATAAATATCAGTTTGGTCGGTGGGCCCTGGGCCACCACGTGGACCCCACCATCATGTATGTGTGATATATCTTGGTCGTCCCTTCTGGATAGGGCTGGACGAAGGGAAACAAAGATCAGATTGGTTGGGTGGGCCACCACGTGGCACCACCCTGATGTACATACCTTGCCACACCGTCTAGCAGTGGACAGTGGGGCCCTGATGCATGAATGCTGATCACTCGTCCGTCCGGTTCTACGGCAAGATGTGGGACCCCAGCAGCGGTCAGCTGTTGAGTTGACGTTAGCAGCATGTGGGGCCCAGCTGCTATGCGGACCCCATCCACACCGTCCATCCGTTAATCCAGCTGGACGTGGATCCCATGAAGTATGTGTTGCATCCAAGCCATTCATTGCTGGGATCAATGACTGCAGCTGCTGTTGCAGCAACGTCAGCAGGTTCCGTGGGACCCACCTCCCTATACATCCAACCGCCCATCCATTTGATGTGTTGGACCATGCTTGTGGACGGTATGATGTATATCCCAACAGCACATCCATTTGCTGGTGGGGCCCACCTTATATTTATGGTATTCACGCCCTCCATCTGCCATGTATGACCCCACCGTGGTACGTGTTGTACCTGTACCATCCGTGCAGTGACCCACCTTGATGTGTGTTTGCTACACCGTCCATCTACTGGTCACACTAGCAGGTATAGCTGTTGTAGTGATGCCTGTTGGCCCCACCGTGAAGCGGATTGGTTGGAGTACCCCCCTCCCACACCACCTATATTACTGTTGCTACAGCGTAGGCATGTTCTATGGGACCCACCCCACACGTGCTATATGTGTGGGGGTGGGGCCCACCTTGCTAATGTATTATATCTAACACCGTCCACCTATGTATGGTCCACCTAGATTGCATGTATTATATAGCCTCACCGTCCATCTATTTCCTGGATGGTGAGCCATAACATGATATATGTGTTTTATTCCATCCATCTGGTTTGGGTCCCATGCAGTAGGCAGTTGCTACTGTCTTAGACACCAAGGAGTTCTGTGGACTTCACTCAGTGTGCAATATCCAAACCGTCCACTTGTTTGGACAACAGCAAGGTCCGATCAGGTGGGACCCACTTTGGTGTATGTATTGTGTACCCACTCCATCCCTTTTACACACCATCTGTCTGACGGGTCTACCTTGATTCATGTGTTTTAGCCACGTCGTCTAGTCCGTTAAACTTATGGCCACTTGATAGATGTGTTGTACATCCATGTCATTCATCTGGTAGGCCTATTTGGAAGGTACAGGGCCCACCTACTACGAGGCCCTTATATGAGGCCCAATGCAATAACTATGAGGCCCACTTAATATATTTGTGGTGCATCCATGGGGCCCACTTGAATGTATTTAAGGCCCATGTGTAGGGCTCACCTATTGTGTATTTGAAGCTCATGGGTTGTGGCCCATTGTGATGTATTCGAGGCCCATGGGTAAGGCCTGATATAATGTATTTTCGGCCCCTATGATAAGGCCCATTGTAATGTATTCTTGGCCCATGCGCAAGGCCCACCTAAGATGTATATTTGAGGCCCACTCGTATGTATTGAGGCCCATGTACAGGGCCCACCTGTCATGTATTTTCAGCCCATATGTTGTGGCCTATTGTGATGTATTTGTGACCCATTTAGCAAGGCTCACCTGTGATGTATATTTATGGCCATGGTGTTATATATTAGGCCCCTGTATAAGGCCATGGGCCCACTTATGTTTGGTCCTATAAAGGCCACGCCTTGGGAGTGATGTTGGTTAAATGTCCTCATTGATGGGCAATGATGGTTGGATGTCCACATTGTGACCTCCTTTAGGCCTTGTTAGGCCACTTTCATTAATGCCAGTTACCGATTCTGATTTGTCGTGACCGATTGTCGATTATCAATCGTAGCTGATTACTGATCAAGGTCGATTATCGATTCTGATTTGTCATAGCCGATTACCGATTACCGATTCTGATTTTTCGTGGCCGATTGCCGATTATCAATCGTAGCTGATTACCGATCGAGGCTGATTACTGATTCTGATTTGTCGTGGCCGATTGCCGACTCTGATCGACGTGACCGAATTTTCGATTCTAATTACCGATCTATTCCAATTGACGTGACCGATTGCTGATTTCGATTGTCATGATCGATTGCCGATTCTGATGGACGTGATTGATTTACCGACTCTGATTATCGATCGATTTTGATTGATGTGACCGATTGCTGATTCTAATTATCGTGACAGATTGTCGACCCTGATTATCGATGTCGATTATCAATCGATTCCGATTATCATGACCTATTATCGATTTCGATTGACGTGACTAATTTACCGATTCTGATTACTGACAGATTCTGATTGTCATTGTGATTACTAATTAGCGATCGAGGTCATTTATCATGATCGATTTTTGATTCCGATTGACTTGGTCGATTTGCCGATTTTAAATGTCAATTTTTGACTGTTGAGGCCGACCTCGATTGTCGAGGGCAATTTTGATTGCCAAAACCGATTATCGAAACCTATATGATGTACATGCGACCCATAGTTGAGGCCCATTGTAACACATATTAGGCCCATGATGCAAGCCTATTATGATGTATTCATGGCCCATGGGCATGGCTTATTGTGATGTATTCATGGCCTATGGGTAAGGCCCATTGTGATATGTATCAAGCCCATGAGAAGGGTCCACCTATTGTGTATATGTAGCCTTTGAGTAAGACCTCTTGTGTTGTATATTAGGCCTTTGTGTGAGGCCGTGGGCCCATTATATGTTTGGCTCTGTGTGGGTCATTCCTTAAGGACAATGTTGGTTAAATGTCCATATTGTCGAGGCCGATTATTGATGTCAGTTATTGATTCTGATTATGAGTATGTGACTGCATAGCATCATGATACATGCTCATACGCATCATCTGCATGTTTGTTATAACATGTGGTTGACCATTGCATATGTCATTGGGCAGATTATTATGAGACTCCTGATAGGCAGAGGTTATCTCACATGAGCACACGGTATGCGCAGGATTGATGCATAACTGGATTGTATAACTCATGCATCTTGCATTATGTTCCCTAGCGACATCAGGGCCGTAGCCTCCACAGGCATATCATGGATGGCCAGACGGGACACTGGAAATTTATTCTACATGGGGTGCTATAGATATCCTTGGGTGAAAGTCTTACAACCCTCTTGGTTCCAGAGATTTCTCCAACGTCTAGACAGAATTGATACATGAGCACATGAGGGCCGTATACCATTAGGCCGCTTCTCCTACTGTGTCGGGGTCGGTTGGTAGGAGGTACGGCCTTACCTGCTCAAGAGGAGGGGACAATATTAGACTGAGTCTGACCAGCTCAAGGAATGGGTCCGCTATCGACGATCCGGGCCCGATATTGGCAAGTGAATAGTGAGGTCTCTTCCACTTACCTTGTTGCGGGCAATGGGGCGAAAACCTGGTTTGGAGTGTAATAGACTCCAGTGATTTTTCAGAGAGGAACTGTACTGGTATGTGGACTTATTGAGTAGGAGTTGCATACTCATGCATTCGTTTCATTCACTATTCACTCGGGCTGGTGGTGCGCAACTAATTGTTGTGTATCTTCGCATGGCCAGGATTTCGGTTGGGCGCACGACTAACCTAAGATCAGGAGTTTACCACATTGAGTCTGACTATCCAAATTTAGGTATGGGACTAGTTTGGATAAAAATCCCTTGTGATGGACCCCATAGCCTGCGATACCATGTACTATCATCCCGACTTCACACTTCAGTATGGTCATTCTATTCGCACCGCATATTGCATTACATTCGGGCATATGACATTTTGAGTTCCCTGTGTACTGCATTCATATGGTTTAGATACGACATCTGATATTTGACTCTTTACAATTCTTCATTTTTATAGTTGATCTGTATTGTGTATTCTGATATTGTCCCTCATTTGTATAGTTGATCTGTATTGCATATTTTAAAATTATTTGACTCATGGACTTGTCAGTATTTTTTCTTACTCTGATAACATATGATTCATGACCTTACGCCTATTTCAACATTGTATGATTATGACATTACGTTGAATACTTGGCACTTACCTTGTGCACATACCTACACCACCCTCAAAGCTTTCTACAAGCTTATGCACGATAGATGCGTGCAGGTGAGGTTAGGTTACAGCAGTGTTAAGCTTGGAACGTGCAGTGGTCTTTCGGAGCTTGATTTTTGATTTATGTATTTTCCTTTCAGCATTTTACTCAAATGATTATATTAGTGGATATGTGATGATGATGTTGCCTTGTGAATTGGGTAATCTTGTGGTTATGCTTATTATGAGTTAAATGTACAAAAAAAAATCTTCCTTGTAAGATTCCAGGATCGAAACCTGGCATATGGATGCTAGGAGCCTAGAATGGGGTACTACGGAGGCTGTTGGCACCGGATTCGGCGATCAGGATTCTTGTGAATCCGATTTTCGGATTTGGGGTGTGACACCAGTGAGTAACCTAAACTCGTGAGCCGATTATGATGGTATGGGACACTATATTCGAGCTGTCGGCCTACTCTGATTGGTGACGAGCCCTCTGTAGTGACCTCGAGCATACCTTAACACTGCAGACAGGCGACGAGCCTTTTTGTAGTAACTAAAGTATACTAGGCCTATATTGATTGGTGACGAACCCTTCACAGTGACCTAAAACAGTAATATCGTATGAGATTGCCTAGGACTGACGACCCTAGAATGGATCATTGTTTGGGTATTGATATAAGGGAGGTACCTTAGCTTCTTAATCTTACTGTATGAAAGGAACTAATAAGAACTTGGTAATCATGTTCATAACATCACACTACATGTGCCGTTGGTGTTGGTGTAGAGCATAGTGGTAGTGATTCATGCCGTGATCGTTAGATAATGTCGCAAGAGGGAGTTTGTGGTGAGGGCATGCATCATTTCTGCATACCATTCTTACATTAATAAGAGTATTAGGACATGTTTGATTGTACTATTTTATCATTACCGCTTGATTGAATTGATAACATGTTAACCTTTGTTGTATAGTTTCACTGAGTTGATCACTCACTCCCACGTTACGGGATGATGTTTGCAACACCAACCAGTCCCTATTTTAATTTCAGATGATGGCGATGCTTATGAAGCGGAGCCGGACTTTTATGATGATGAGGAGGGTTTCTCCTATATACAGCTATTAGGCAGGTCTTTGTAGACCATGTTCTGATCGACGGGGTTACAGGGATGTTGATTAAACGCCATTAACTTGTTATTTTGCACCGGTGGGAACACCCATGTATATTTATTTTGTTCATTTTGGAGTATACATGTATATATTTAACCTAATAACAAGTTCACACTCTGAAGACCTACAACAGTTTATATATTTTATATATCTATCACAGTCTTCCACAAATTTAACTGTCTCTGGAGTATGATATATTGTTTTGGTATAATCTCACTCATGTTTAATGTACTAATGTGAACAACATTTAATCATCATTATCTATGTTGCATAAGTGATGCGTTGGAACTTGAGAGTGGAGTTTATGCTCGACCTCCGATTTTCAGGGCGTTACACTGTCACTATTCTAACACTTCAACTTTCCTTTGCCCTTCGACTTGGCCCTCGATCATGACTTTACATTCTCTAACTTAGATAATCTTCTCCTAGTAACCAGTGCACCCATAGAAATACATTTCCCACTGTTATTCTTTCTCAATTTCTTCGACTTAAGAGATAAGATAACAAAATTAAGGTCCAAGTTATCCCTACCATAAAACAAAGTATCACCAAATACTCGTTGGAATTTGGAAGCGACGTTAACAAAATTAGGGATTTATCTTCTTCATCGATCTTCACTTCCACACTTGTCAATTTGTAAATCAGTTTGTTGAATGTTTTGATGTTCTCAGAGAGATCTGACCCTTCCATCATCTTCATATTATATAGTTGTCTCTTCATATATAAATGAATGAAGAGCAACTCCGTCATGTAGATGCTCTCTAACTTCGCCTATAAGCCTGTGGTAGTTATTTCATTAATAACATTATAAAGGACTTTGTTGGCCAATCACAATTGGAATACAATAATTGCACTCTAATCAAGTTCATCACAATCCTCTTCTTTCATTGATTCAGGAGATTTTTCTTTTTCAAGGAGTGCGTGCCACAACCCTTGTTGAATAAGGGGGGATTTCATCTTCAACCTTCATAATTTAAAATTATTTTTACCCATGAATTTCTCTATCTCGAGCTTCACATTCAATCCCTTTGATGCTATGTCTCAAATTCTATCTGAACAAGCTCTAACACGAGCTTTCCGGTATAGAAGCAACCTTAGAGAATCACACAATGTAATAGAGATGGAAAAATTCAAGCAACCATAGAGAACACATGAATTTTATGTAAAAAAACATTTGTGTGAAAAAACCATGGCACAAAGTAACAAACAATCTACTATAATTAGAAATTTACAAGAGATGAAACAACTTACATATGAGAAACCATAGCTTCTCTTTCAAAACTCTTGAAAATGTTCTAAGCTCATTTTGTTCTTCCCTAATTGTGTAATTAGAAGCCTATTTATACAATTTCGTATAAAATTGAAAACAAAAACCCACACTTATGCATTCCACTCAGTTGCACCTTCAATCGACCTAGACATCAACACAGTCTCTCGGTCAACCGAGAACATTACAGCATGCTTCAGTTGATCCAAGAATTTCTCGATCGACCAAACAATACTACACCAAATTAAAGGCATTCTATCGATTTTGAAAAAAAAAAAAATTCCTATCTTAAGAGAAATCAATGTTTGGTGGACGTTAGAATTATAATCAATAAACCATATTTCACAAGTGAAGCTGATCGCTTATATTTATATGTAACTCAAGTGTTAAGTGTAAAGAGCGCAAATAGATAAAAGAAGTTTATCAATATAGGGTTCATAAATGTAGTAGATTTTAAAATCCACTAGAAATCCCATTGTATCTCATGTTAGGACTGAAAACTCAAACACGTTAATTAATTCAAGTATTCCCATTAATTCCAAATGTTGAACGAAATGTACACCAAATGCAATTTTATACCATCTAATTGGACATTCAAAATAAGCCCCAATGGTCTTTGGATAGCAAGTAGACATAAATAAGAGGCTAAGATAGTTTAATCCATCTACATTTGAAACTTTTGACTTAGGCCCCATTTGTTAAATCTAAAGTCTAAAGCCTAAATCTAACATCTGAAGCCTGAATCTGAAATCTAAGGGCTGAATCTGAAATCTGAAGTCAAAAAACTTGTTTGGTAATTATGGCTAAAGTCTGAAAATTAAGTACTGAATTTGAAACAACTTGTTTGTTAACAAACATATGAAATGTCTAAAATATGTTAATTTTACACATTTGCCCCTATCTCCTGTTTGGAAATGTTTTACATTGTAAAGAAATTATTTTTTATTATATGAAAATAAATTTATTCTATTTAATTCAAATAAACTAAAGTACTTAATAGAAAATTAAAATAAATTATTCATAAAAAATAAATTAATTAATTAATGATATGCATGTATAAGTGTGACAACAATTTCTTCTCACATATTGGACATAATAGTTTGTTCAAAGTCTCCAAATACTCATTCTACTTCAGGCATATCATTCTTTGATTCGATATTCATCTCCAAAAGAACATTTTCATCATTATATTGTTAGAAAAGTGGATCGGAAATGGATTTTTTTTCTGATGTAGTTGTGCAGTGTCATGCATGCAATAACTATGTCTATTTGCGTCGAGAAGGAATATGGTGTTATTTGCTTCAAAATTATAAAACGTGCATTCAACACACCAAAAGCCCATTCAATTACATTTGGTAACTTCGCATATATATGATTAAAAATGTCATCTTTACTAGTAGGCTGCCCACCACTACAAAAGTCACATAACCAATACTAAACATTACGATAAGGTGCCATAAATCTTCTTGTGCGAGTGTAAGCAGCATCAACCATCTACATAAAAACAAATGACATTTTAACAAAATTTCAAGTTATATGAAAAAACATATTAAATATTATTGGCATTTGGAGGGACATGAATTTCCGCACAAAAGCATTTTGCATGAAGTTCCCGTGCAAGGAACTGTGATGTTTGTGAGAAATCCAACACGCACATCCATTTTTCGAGTTTCTTTTAGGACATTCAACCAAAAACGAGGAGCATCTAAAACTCAAGTGAACTATATGAGATGAAACAGTGGGGAAAGGAATGCCTACCGTTGAAACCTTCTTAAACTCCACCTTGATGTTTATATTCCATCCAAACCGTTTATAAGGTCATTTTGACTGAGATGAAGTGAAAACACCATGAACTTAAACCGATACAAAACACATAAATCATGGTGGGGCATAAAGAAGTTTCACATGAAAATTTCTCAATGCCTATTGAGGCCCTGATCATGCTGAAATTTGTATTTTTCCTTTTTCATTAAGGTACGTGTGACCTCGTGAAGAGTTTATATGAGAAATAAACATTAAATTGAATTCTATAAAAGTTTCAACAATAGTTTTATTAAATTTTCGTTGGTTTCTATGGTGTGGCCCACTTGAGTTTTACATGTACCTCATTTTTGGGCCCATGCTCTAGAATGATCTAAAAAACGGTGTAGATCAAACACATAAATCATAGTAGGGCATAAAGAAGTTTCCTTTTTCTATTACATAAACAAATTAAAGAGTAAAAAAATAATAATAATAATTTCCTAGTAACTTAAAAATGGATAATTTTGGAAGTAAAAATCTTTTTTTATAGAAAAATTTATGGAGCACATTTTGCATCCACGGTTAAGCCAAACTCCTATCACCGAAAGATTTCAATGAAAAATCACTTAGCACTTTTTGATTTCGGTGTTAACAAACAACTCTTGATACGGAGCATTTTCTCAAGCCCGTGTTAAGTACTATTTTTTAGAGTTAACAAACAAGCACTAGGTAAAGGGGCTTCGAAGATTTAATTGGTTACATTGCATGACTTTATGCTTAGTGCTTGCATACCAAGCATGATACTCTACCAGACTATTAAATAATTCTAAGAATGAAAGAAAATCTCACACCACACCTGGTAGGATGATATTATAATTGGGATGGTCCAATTAGAATCATGGATGATCCATGGTCCCAACAGGCACAAGGGTACGAGACAGTGAGACCCGGTGGTTACCCGGATCCGTTGGTCCGGTTCCAAAAAGTCAAATACGTAGTCAGACTCGGTGTGACCTGAGGCCCTGTCTGTCCAGGCATTGGTACACCTGAACTCGGTCGGAACCGTCGACGGACATACCCACGTTGGTTCACATGAGAAATATGAGGTGCGAGCCATGCGTCCTAGTAAAATACAGACACGGATTATAGGAGAAAAAAAAACAACATGATTGAATACCCACTATTGATGAAAAAATCTGGTCGGCTCGCCCTCATGCTTTCAGGATCCTCTACGTGTCGTCCCTGAAGCCTGCACCAAGAGAAGAGGCAAAGGTGACCCTGGCTAAGCCGGGGGACCCTCCGATGCCTAAGTCAGGACAAGAGAATCATGATCTATATCCAGTGTAGAGGAGAGCTTAATTTCGCGTACCTATAGATGTGGCAATGCGTGCTATTTATACTTGCTCGTGAGGCGGTCTGGGTTCGATAATCTCAGCACGATCAGAGGGATTCTAGGATCATGGAAATATTACCCGTAATATACTGATTACGCAGCGTATCTGGTGGATCGTGCGCACCTGGGAGCGAAGTTATCGGCCACGTTAGGTTATGGCAGTTTTCATATCGAGCGAGTGGGGTATGCGCCTCTGATCATCACCTCGGCTCGGCCAGTCAGACTATAGCCTCGGCATCTGACCCGACCCGTCAAGTCTGAGCTCACGTGGTTGGTTAAGGGTGCATTGTGGTCCGATCGGATGTGCCTCCTCTTCGATCTGAACTCTGCCTTAAGACTCGCGCGGTGTTGACGCTGGGTCCAGCTTGAATGGATCGGGCCTTAGTCGGAATGGCGCTGAGTCGGCTCGGGGCAACCAGGCTCGGATCTTCCCATAACAGAAGCCCCCTACTCTTCGAGCTTGTCTGCGGGCTCGGAGAGTACTTATACAGGAAGTCTTTCGCCCTTATCTCAATGATGACGGGTATCGAATCACGCGTGCTGGTCGCTTCGGTTAACGTGTGGCGACGGTTATGATCCCGGATCTTCTCCCAACCTATGAGAAGCTGCCACGCAGGCTTGAGGTGGCGTATTTATGATGGCTCCGACTACTGGGGCGTCGCTTCGCATATCGAGGTGCACTGCCCGATGTCAGAGCCGTACAGACGGTTCGGTGCTCGTCCAATGCGATGTCGCCATGTGCGTTCGGGGATCAGCTTGTGCCGATTCGGCTGTTGTCATTAAAGCTCGCCATTAATGCAAAAATCCTTTGCTGCCTATATATGGCACCCCGGACGTTCGTTAGTCATTTTACGTTTTGATTTACAAGAGCGCACCGAAGAGGCGATTTCCGACGAGAGGCGATTCCGTCCGTCTTCGAAGTTTCCGTCAATAAGCGATTTTCGGCAATCACCCGATGAGTCTCACTGACTTTTGTCTTTCTTTGTGCCATGTCTTCCGATCTTAAAATAGTTCGTGAATACGGCGATGACTCCGAGTCGGGGACTACTGAAAGTGAGAGTGGGTCATCCAAAGGCCCTTTCGAGACCACTCTTCTGTACCCCCCGCCTCAGAAGCAAAAAACATTGGCTTCTAAGACCAAGAAGCCCAGTAGGAAGACAGCCTCCCAAGCTCGCCAAGTCGAGACCACTGCCACCGCCGAGATGCCTGCGAGCCTTCGAACAGCAGAGGTAGTTCCCGGGGGTTCTGTCATGTCAGAATCCCAAATGGAGTGGATTCGCTCGGAGTTTCATATCTCAGACTCCGTTCAGATAAGGGCTCTCTGTCCCTTGGACGTCGCTGGCGCTCCAGCTAAGGGAGAGGTGGCCATCTTCCTCTGCACGCTGCAGTGCGGAGTCTGACTCCCACTACATCCCTTTATCCGGAAGATAGCGACCTACCTCGGATTGGTCCCTAGATAATTCGCTCCGAATGCATGGAGGGTGATGATCTCAGCCTACATAATTTGGAAGCAAGTTGGGAACCCTGAGCTGACCCCAGAGGAGCTGCTGAACCTGTACCTGGTCAAGCATAACAGCAATGACCCATGGTACTATTTTGTGACTCGGGGGAGCAAAGGGTCGGGATTGGTGATGCACTTGTCGTCTTACAACAAAGACTGGAAGAATAAGTGGTTATGGGCAGCAGGTGATTGGGAGGCACCGGCGGCTGAGCTTAGGACCCCCATTGCTCGGGTTCCGACCCAATTTACCAAACCAGGTCGGACTTAATTTTACATCTGAGCTGTTACTTTGATTTTCATCTGTTCCAGTCGAACTGACATTTCTTTTTCCTTTTGCAGCTTTTCAAAAGGGGCTACCGCTCCTCAACTCGAACCAGAAAAATCAAATAGCAAAGGCCAAAGCGAGGTCGGAGACGCTCCGTTCCTGGGCGGATCTGGTCACTGCGGCCAACCTTCACTGATCCGGGCTCTACAAATCCCAACCTCTGCTCTCGTCCCTCAGTAAGTTGCCCCGACCTCTTCAATAAACTTTTCTTTGCTTATTTAGTAGCTGACATGGTCTTCTTTTTCGCAGGCATGGCCGAAGCGTCTGGGGCTAGGAAGAGGAAAGCGGCTCCGATGGCGGCGGAGTTGCTCAAAGAAGCCCCCCGAGTGAAAATCACTCCGAAGAAGCCGGTTCCCCCTCATGTGGGGAAATCTTCCACCACACCATCTCCAGCAGCCCCAGCACCGAGCCCCACCGGCACTTCCTCCGCACAGCCGACCTCGAGGTGCCGTAGCACCGCTGCTGTTCCCCCAATAGTCCTGCGCCCGGTGGTACGTCTTCCGCCCGGGCTTGTTCAAACAACTGTGGTTGGTACCCTATCGTGCCGAGCACTGTTGCTCCTCGATCCCCCGCCACCGCCGTTCCCCTCACAGTGGAGGTGCCTACCGCAGTCCCTGAGGCCCCCATCGCTGTGTCCTCCTCCTCCGAACTGGAGGAGGCCAATAAAATAGCTGACAATACGCTTTCCCCTTCCCCCCCGAGGTCTGGGAGGAGATACGCGCCGAGGGTCAAAACTCGACCGGAAGTAGGGTAGGGGCCGAGGGGGCCGAGGCTTCAGCCCAGGCGGGTACAAGCAGCGGGAGGTTTGAGCCTGGTTATCACATGACGTGCTTGGCTCCATGGGCTACCAAGCATGCTAAGGAGGAGGATATCGCACAGAATCTTGAGCGGTCGGAGGGAGGCTTCTTAAACGACTTCGCCTCCGTATGCTACATGGTATGTCTCCAAGAAGACCCTTTTTTTGTCGTTATATATATACTGTAGATTCTGATCTTTGATTTCTGTTCAGGCCGTCCCGGTGCTGCTCTCTATTCGGCAAAGAGAGGGGGAGCACAAGAAGAAGGAGGCAGAGTTGGAGGCCCTACAAGCTGAGGCAATGGCCATGAAGGCTGAGTAGATCATCCTGTGCCAACAGCTCACGGGCGAGAGGGCCAGGGTTAGGCGACTGCAAGGGGTCGTTATTGGCTTGGAGGCCAGGGAGCTGCATCTGCAGGACAAGGCAGATAATTTTAAGAAGAGTAGCGATGCAGGGACCGCTGAGCTGACCCATGCCAGGGCCCACGCGGACTCTTTCGCCATGGAGACCGCTCGGCTCGGAGAAGCTCTGAACCGTGCCAAGGCCAAGGCGACTGAAGAACGGACACGAGCCGTGAATCAGGCCATGGAAGCCCAGCGAGCGAAAGACGAGGCTTCTTTGGCCGCAGCGGTTGCCGCTGCAGTCGAAAGCTTCAAGACTTTCAGGGAGAGGGACGCTGAAGCTGCAACGTTCTACAATCGCGGCTTCGATGCTTGCCTCGAGGCAGTCTTGGGTTTATACCCAGACCTCGACCTTGATTCCATCCTGCTCGACGACTCCAAAGATGTCCCGACCAAAGTCGTCCGCTCGGGTCTAACTCCTGACGCCCAGGTTCCTGATGCCCAAGCTCCTCCTCCGGCGTGAAGATACTATCATTTTATTTTATTTTATTTTATTTTTGAAACTATCAATATAGTTTCAACCATGTACTTTTGCCCCTCCGAGGGGATTCAATGAAAAACCTTCTTTTTACATTGTCAATTCATTTGTCAGATGTCGAGCTGATTTCTTAACCGGAGGGTCGGGTCATTATTAGGCTTTTTCCCTTGGAAGGGATGCCTTGTCGATCTTTCGTAAGGTAGGGTTTCGATCCCTTAAAGGATCGGGCCGTTTAATTCGTGCTTGTGCGGATAGGACAATCGGATAAGCGTTCAAAAGGAAAAATTGATCTTTTATTAAGAGCCTTAAAGGCTAGTCACTCGGAGGCATACATTTTATTATTAGCCTTAAAGGCTAGTTCCTCACAGGTAATAGATCTTCAAGTGCTCGGCGTTCCAAGGATGAGGGAGATGACGGCCTTCGAGGTTTTTCAGGTGGTACGAGCCTGGTTTGGTAGATATGACCACACGATATGGACCTTCCCAATTGGGTCTGAGTGTTCCTGCCTCGGGCTCGGTCGTGATCTGGAAAACCCGTCGGAGGACTAAGTCCCCTGGTCGGAAGCACCTGACTTTGACTTTATAATTATAGAAGCGCACTACTTGCTGGTGTCGAGCCGCTGTTCAGAGCTTGGAAACTTCTCTGAGTTCTTCGAGCAAATCCAGATTAGCCGCTATTTGCTCGAAGTTCTGACTTTCTTCGAAGCTCCTAACCCGCGCCGTAAGGAGTCCGATTTCTACTGGCACCATTGCCTCCGAGCCATAGGATAATGAAAATGGAGTTTCGCTCGTTGAAGTCTGGGTTGTGGTCCTGTAAGCCCAGAGGACGGCCCAATTTCCTTTTGCTTTTTTCAGCTTCCTCTTGAGATGATATTTGATGATCTTGTTGACCGCCTCTACCTGTCCGTTCGACTGTGGGTGCCGAGGCAATGAGTAGATGTAACACTCCAAAAATTGGGGGTTGGGTAGAAACCCAACACCCGAGTTCCAGAACGTCACTTATGCAACATAGATAATGATAAATGCATGTTTTCTGTAGAATGACATTAAACAAAATTGAGACTAAGCCAAAACAGTATATCATACTCCAGAGACAGTTAAATTAGCAAGCGGAAGACTGTGATAAATACATAAAATATATAATTGATTGTAAGTCTCCAGAGTGTGAACATGTTACCAGGTTAATTAAATACATGTATACTCCAAAAATGGAAAGAAAAGAATATACATGACTGCTCCAAAAATAAAATGACAAGTGTCAAGGCGTCTAATCAACCTCCCTGTAATCCCGTCGATCAAAACACGGAGGAGAAGTTCTCCTCATCATCATATAAGTCCGGCTCCACTTCACAAGCAGTGTCATCACTGTAACTAAAATAGGGACTAGTAAACTCTAAACCAGATTCTCATCTATGTGCACACATCAATGTCCTCATCTATGTCCACACATCAATACAGCTCAAAGTATGGAATATCACCGGGGTCTAGTACACTCTAAACCAGATTGTCGCCACATCGCGCGCAATAAGGTAAGTGGAAGAGACCATACTATCCGTCTGCCAATATCGGGCGCGACTCGTCGATAGCGGACCCATTCCTCGAGCTGGTCAAACTCAGCCTAGCATTGCCCCCTACTCTCTGGCGGGTAAGGCCGCACCCCCTTCCAACCGACCACGACACAGTGAAGAGCGTAACCGTCTGGTAATCGACACTCAGCGCTCATCTACCCACTCGGTCTATAAGGGTTTAGGGACTTTCATCCAGGGATATCTATAGTACCCCATGTAGAACAAAATTTTCGGTATCCAATCCTGCCAACCACGATCTGTCTGTGGAGGCTACGGCCCCGATGTCGCTAGAGTATACAATAACCATGTCACACAAATGCGGAATGCATGAGTCACGCTATCCAGTCATGCAACCAATCCTGCGCATATCGTGCGCTCATGTAGGGCAACACTGCCTAACCAGGAGCCCATAAACAACCTGCCCGAAGGCATATGCTATGATCAGTCAATCCTCATATCAAGCATACATATGATACATATGATCATGGGTCATGAAACTATACTAAACATGTAAATGAGTTATGAATCATTCTTACAATGCAGATAGGCCTGGACGGTCTATACACAGCAAGTACGGCCTGATAATGGACCCTAAGGAGAGTCGTAATGTGGACATCCAACCAGCATTACGCTCGCAATGTGGACGTCAAACTAACATTGCTTCCCAGGCATGATCTTCTTAAACATTGCTACATAATCGGTATTGGGATTACACATTGCAATGGACCTTAGGTTTATCCCATTGGGCTTTTCATATATATATCAAATGGGCCATGTCCTATGGGCCTTTCATTCATCAGATGGCCACATAAATGGGCCACACCAATGGGCCTTAGGTATATTGCAATGGGTCATAACCCGTGAACCTTAGATTGCATTAATTGGACCTAGTCACATGAGTCTAATATGTATCAAATGGGCCACACCAATTGGGATCCCACATGTAGGTCAAGTGGGCCTAAATCCCTAGGCCTTAAACAAATCAAATGGGCCTAACCCACGAGCCTTCAATAAATTAAATGGGTCTAACCCATAGGCCTCGTATGCATATCAAAGTGGGCCTAAACCCCTAGGCCTTACATATATCAAATGGACCCAGTCCCATGGACTTGCAACACATCAAATGGGCCTAAGTTCTTAGGCCTAAAATGCACCCAATGGGCCTAGCCCGTAAGCATTTCATAAACCAAATGGGCCTAGCCCATAGCCCTTTTGAAATTCAAATGGATCTAGCCCATAGGCCTCTATGAGTCAGATGGGCCTAAATCCCTAGGCCTTACATATATATCAAATGGGCCCAATTCCATGGGCCTTGGAATACATCAAATGGGCCTAGTCTCATGGACTTGAAACATATCAAGTGGGCTCAAGCCCATAGCCTTTACATAAATTAAATTGGCCAAACCCATAGGCCTTTGCTCACATGCAACAAGGTGGGTCCCACTGTCGCTGGACAGTGGGGATAGCACGTGCATCAAGGAGGACTCCACCGTCCGCTGGACGGTGGAGATGCCACAGTGCAAAGGTGGGCGCCACCGTCCACTTACAATACACACATCATTGTGGGTCCCATGTGGGGCCCGCTGTAATGTTTATTTGGCATCCAACCCGTTGATAAGGTCAAATAGACCCGGTTGAAGGAAAAACACAAATTTCGGCTTGATTCAAAACTTCAGTGAGCCTCCAAGAGGATTTCAATGGCAGGCATTCAATTTCACTGTTTCCTGTGGTGCGGGCCACCTGAGACTTGGAATTCGCTGAAACTTGGAGGGGGCCCATCTGAGGATGGGACCCGCCTCATGAACGGTTAGGATGGCATATAAAATTCAAGGTGGGGCCCACGGCTGGTGGCCATGGGTGCACGGCGTCCGCCCGCCCGCTCGCCTGGCAGCCGTGCAGGCGCTGCCAGCGCCTGACGCAGCAGCAACCTGCTGCCTCACTCCATCTCTCTCTCCTTGAATTTTGATTTTTCACCAAAAATCACGTGTGGGGCCCGCTTCCTGGAAATCCACTCCAGCCATAGCGTTCTACAGCTCGCAACAGACAAAAAGAGTCCGAAGTTTGAATTTTTTTGATGCCTAGAAACACCAGAAAAATTCTCAATGGTAACCGTCAATGTTTCCCTTGCTATGGCCCACAAGATATTCAGATCAGTCCCATTCTTTTATTTGACGGTTAAAACTATGTGGGCAAGAGGATGGACGGCTTGGATCGAACATATACATCAGGGTGGGGCCTACATTAGGGGGCCACCCCAAAAGCCTTCATTTTCTTTCTTCCTTTTTCTTATTTCCTCTGAAATGTCCAGCGTCCCAGACGCTGGACGGTTTTTACTAACAATTTCATTTTTTTATAATGGTGGGCCCTGATGAAGTGGGCCACCACGGATATTTGATGTGGGTACACATATAAGGTGGGCCCCACTTGAATAAAAATTTGAATAAAACAATTCTCAAGGTGGGATCCATTCAAGTGGGCCACACCATCCTATTGAAATAAAATAAAATAAAATAAAATAAAAGAGAGAGAGAGAGTCATGGAGAGTGCGACACGGCTTGTGATGGAGGGACCCCGACATTATGGGCCCTCCCTTACATGAAATCATACATCGAGTGGGCCTTAAAGCATGTGGGACCACCGAAATTTAAAATCAATGGTGGGAATCCTTTCCCCACCAACATGGACGGTCTAGATGACCTTTGAAGAGAAAATAAACATCATGATGGGGTCCATGGAGAATGGCCCCATCATGGAATGATCATGATGATCCAAGTGGTCCATTGGCCACAAATAAGGGTCCCAAGTGAGATCCACACCATTGATCGGTGGGCCTCACTTGGTCCACCATAAAAACAAGTAAATCTACCCTATAGAGGCACCTACCGTCCGATCTTCTCACTCTCAGGGGTTCCTTAGCACCTTGGCTTCAACTTCAATGGTTAAGATGAAGAATGGAGGGTTGAGATGGGAGATGATGGGGTAGGAAGGTGGGCCACTTGGAGTTTAAGGAGCTTGGAGAAACCTCATACGTATGGAGTCTCTCAGAGCTCATTTGTTGCTTGAAAATTTGAAATGAGAAAGAGAGAAGGAGAGAGAGTGATATAAGGGAGAGAGAGAGAGTGATGGATGGATAGGTGAGTGATGGTTGTGTAAGAAAAACTTGACTTTTGAGGCTTTTGTGTAAGAGAAGTATGGGTGATGAAGACTTTTGTGGTTGCTTGGAAAAATGGAATAAAGTGATGTGTACTTGACATGTGATGGATTGATGGGTGATTGATTGATGGGATTGATGTGATTGATGTGACACATCGTAGAGATTCTCTTGGGTTTCGCAACGCGCGGCGTTTTCTCGCACCAAACGTTGGCCCATATCTCTTGACCAGGGTATCGTCTCGGCGCGCGAGTCGCGGTATCGGAACCGCAATGACGGCGCGGTCGCTATGGTATTGGTCTCGGGTTGAGTCGACTCGGGTTGTCGGCACATGAATAAGGGTCGCGCGTCGATATCGATTAAGGGTCGAAAGTTGCCGGAATTCGACCGGTAAGACCGCGGAAGTGTACGGAAAAGTACGGATTAAAATACGGGTCTTACAGCTCTCCCCTCCTTATAAAAATTTCATCCTCGAAATTTATACAATCATCACAACTAGGCATAACTCGTAAAAAAATAAGAAATATAACGTCATCATATAGAATTAAGGATATCATACAAAATACATCACATGATCAACCATCAAAGAGATGAGGATAACACTCTCGAATCTCAACCTCACGCTCCCACGAAGCCTCCTCTAAAGAATGGTTACCCCACTGCACCTTTACCAACTGAATGACCTTAGTTCTGAGGACCTGCTCCTTCCGATCAAGGATACGGACTGGCTGCTCAATGTAAGAAGCGTCCTCACGAACCTCCAACGGCTGCCAATCAATAACGGGAACTATGTCTGACCCACATTTCCTCAACATGGAGACGTGAAAAATGTCGTGGACACCAGACAACTGTGATGGCAAGGCAAGCCGATAGGCCACGGCGCCAACGCGCCCAGTGATCTCAAAAGGTCCAATAAATCTCGGGGCAAGCTTGCCCTTTGCTCCAAATCGAACTACGCCCTTCATGGGCGAGACCTTGAGATACACATGGTCCCCTACATCAAACTCCAAGGGACGATGCCGACGATCAGTAGAACTCTTCTGTCGGCTCTGAGCTGTGCGCATCCTCTGCCTGATGATATCTATAACCTCTGAAGTCTCCCACACAAGCTCGGGACCTAGGAGACGGCGGTCCCCAACCTCGGTCCAACAACTCGGTGATCTGCATGGTCTGATATATAGTGCCTCAAAAGGAGCCATGCCGATAGTTGCCTGATAGCTGTTATTGTACGCGAACTCAGCCAATCGCAGATGCTCATCCTATCTAACCCCGAAAACAATCGCACAAGCCCGAAGCATATCCTCAAGTATCTGATTGACCCTCTCGGTCTGCCCATCAGTTGGCAGATGGTACGCGGTGCTGAGCTGCAAATCAGTCCCCATCGCACGCTGAAAGCTCCCCCAAAACTGAGACGTGAACCTCGAGTCCCGGTCAGAAACGATCGAGACTGGAACGCCATGCAGTCTCACAATCTCCTCAATAAACAGTCTCGCAAGCCGGTCCATAGACCAAGTCGCACGCATCGCAAGGAAGTGTCCCGACTTCGTCAGACGATCCACAACAACCAAATGGCGTCATGACTGCGCTGAGTCCTCGGCAAACCCATAATGAAATCAGTCGACACGTGCTCCCACTTCCACATCGGGACGCTCAACGGCTGCAACAGACCAGGAGGTCTCTGATGATCGGCCTTGACACGCTAGCACATGTCACACTCGGCCACAAAACTGGCGATCTGGCGCTTCATACCCGTCCAAAAATACTGTCGCCTCATATCACGGTACATCTTCATCGAGCCCGGGTGGATTGAAAACCGCGATCGATGTGCCTCGGTCATAAGATCTCTGCGTAACTCTGGAATATCCGGGACACATAATCGGCCTCTGAAGCGAAGTCCACCGTCTGTACCGATCTGCCAATCTGCCTGACCCTCAGATGCCGCCTCAGCCATATAACTCTGCAATGACTGATCAGCCTGCTGAGCCTCGATCACCCTAGCAACAAGAGAGGGTTGAATCGACAAGCTCGATAATTGTACGATGGAAGACTGCAGGCCGAACTCAAAGTCATACGCTACAATATCCTCAAGCATCCGTAACTCCTGAATCATCATGTGCGCCACTAAGCCTCGTGGCTGATGGCTGAGGGCATCTGCCACCACGTTCGCCTTGCCCGGGTGGTACTGGAGGTCGAAATCATAGTCCTTCAGGAGCTCCATCCAGCGCCTCTGTCTCATATTCAACTCAGACTGCGAGAAGAGGTACTTCAAGCTCTTGTGATCAGAGAAGAGCTCGAACCTGACCCCATAAAGATAGTGCCTCCACACCTTCAGTGCGAAGACAACTGCAGCCAGCTCTAAGTCATGCGTAGGATAGTTCAGCTCATGGACCTTGAGCTGACGAGACACAAAGGCCACTGGTCTCCCGTGCTGCATCAGGACAGCACCAAAACCGATATACGAGGCATCAGTGAATACAATGAAACCGTCACTCCCAGAGGGAAGAGTGAGGACAGGAGCGGACGTCAGACGGTCCTTCAACTCCATAAATGCTCGCTCGCAGGCGCCACTCCAAATAAACTCTGCGCCCTTCCGAGTCAACCTAGTCAGCGG
The DNA here is from genome assembly GCA_037074715.1 of Magnolia kwangsiensis. Lineage (NCBI taxonomy): Eukaryota > Viridiplantae > Streptophyta > Magnoliopsida > Magnoliales > Magnoliaceae > Magnolia > Magnolia kwangsiensis. The sequence continues at coordinate 143,532,750 of CM073574.1, read as the reverse complement.
GGCTGCAATACGAGAGAAGCCCTCAATGAAACGTCGATAATAGCCCACTAAACCAAGGAAACTACGGATTTCTGTCGCAGTCGTGGGCTGGCCCCACTGACGCACTGCCTCGACCTTCGAGGGGTCCACTGCGACACCCTCCCTCGTCACCACGTGACTGAGGAACTTCACCTCCTCCTGCCAAAACTCGCACTTCTCCAGCTTTGCATACAGCTGGTGTGCGCGGAGGGTCTGCAAGGTAATCTCCAAGTGCTGCTCATGCTCCTCCCGAGTCCTCGAGTAGATCAGAATTTCGTCGATGAAGACTACAACAAACTGATCCAGGTATGGGCGGAAAACCTCGTTCATCAGCTGCATGAAGACCGCAGGTGCATTGGTCAGTCCAAAGGACATGACCTGAAACTCAAAATGACCGTAACGCGTCCTAAATGCTGTCTTCGGAATGTCCTCATCTCAGACCCGAATCTGATGATAACCGGAACGCAGGTCAATCTTCGAAAAGAACTGTGCACCCTACAGCTGGTCGAACAAATCATCAATCCTAGGGAGCGGGTACTTGTTCTTGATCGTGACTTTATTGAGTTCGCGATAGTCAACGCAGAGCCTCAACGAGCCATCCTTCTTCTTCACGAAGAGTACCGGCGCTCCCCACGATGAACTTCTTGGACGGATAAAACCCAACTCACGTAACTCGTCCAACTGCTTCTGCAGTTCCCGTAACTCCAACGGTGCCATACGATATGGGGCCTTCAAAATAGGCGCGGTACCGGGCACGAGATCGATCTGAAACTCGGTGAGTCGACGAGGCGGTACTCCCGGAATCTCCTAGAACACATCGAAAAAATCACAAACCACGGGCAAATGGTCGATGCAAACGGCAACAGGCTCCTCAATGGCGCAAGACATCAAACAAGACAACCGCTCTCCTCTGGCCTCTGTAACAAACTCGAACTGTGGCACGCCGGGTATACAGAATGTGACGGTCCTCACGGCGCAGTCCAAAATGGCATAATACTCAGCGAGCCAATCCATGCCTAGGATGACGTCGAACTCAGACATCGGCAAAACGAATAGATCGGCAAGCAGAAAGGTATCCCCAACTAAAACAGGACAAGACGAGCAAAATCGTCCCAACGCTACAGTCCTCCCCAAGGGAGTCGATACTGATAGGCTCTCATCAGCAAACTCCAACGATAAGCCAGCGGATCGACAGAAGCTCTCGGCTACAAAAGAATGCGATGCACCAGAATCAAACAGTACACGTGCAATGCATGCAGAAACTGGCAGTATACCCTCAACTACACCTCCAGATGACTGCGAATCCTGCTGAGCCGCATAGAATCTAGCCTGAGCTGGCTGGGGAGGTGCATGTCCCCTCTGAACGTGCTGCTGCTGTTAGGGTCGCTGAGGCGGTCGAAACTGCTGTCTCTGCTGCTGTGGCCTCTGAGGCTGGTGCTGATGCTGATGTTGCTGCTGAGGTGGCCTCGGTGGTGGAGGCTACTGTCGCTGCTGCTGTGGGGGTCTCTGCTGCTGCGGTGGAGGTCTCTGCTGCTGTGGACCTCTCTACTGCTGCTGGGGGCTGGGACACTCCCATGAACGGTGTCCCATCGCACCGCACCTGAAGCAAGTGCCGGTGAACTGCCTTTGAGGTGGCGGTGGAGGTGCTGCTGGTGCTGATGGTGCTCAGAAAGCTGGGCGACCTGTGCGCCTCTGCTGCTGTGGTCGACGCTGCTGAGAAGGACTGGAAGAAGCCTGCCTCTTCCGGTCTCCCCTCTGACCAGGATCAGACTGAGAACCGGCCCAATCAGTCTCGTAAATCTGAGTTCTCCGCACTACTGCCTGGAAAGTAGGGAGCTCATGCCCGATAACATGACCTCGAAGGTCGTAACGTAAGCCACGCTCGAAACGGCGGGCCTTCCGCCCCTCCTCATCAACCATATATGGTACGAATCTCGATAGAGCCACAAAACGGGCCGCGTACTGCGCCACAGTCATGTCTCCCTGCACCAGAGTCTCGAACTCTAAAGCTCGCTGACGACGGATATGGTCAGGGAAATACTGCTCCTCGAATCGATCCACAAAGTCCTCCCATGTCCAGACATAATCGGGTCCGGCAACACGGGTAATAGAGGTCCACCAATGCTCAGCCTCACCCTGGAACAGAAATACGGCTAGCCAAACGCGCTGCTCGGTCGTACATGACATAGTATCGAAGATCTTCTCCACATCGAAGCGCCACCTCTCTGTTGTAGTCGGATCTGGCTCGCCCTGGAAACATGGGGGATCAAGCCATCTGAACTCACGTAGTAAGGCGCTCGCGCGCTCCTGCTCTGCCTGAGCTGGTGAAACAGCTGGGCGTCTGCCCTGTCCTTGGAGTGCGGATGTCACAGCCTGTAACATCTGCTGTAACTGAGAGGCACTAACGGTCACAGTCGGCTCCTCATCGGCCTCAGGTGGAGGAATGTCATCCTCATGAGAGGAAGTAGGGATCTCTGAGGGTGGAACGGGAGACGCAGGGATCTCACGACGGCGCGGTCGCTATGGTATTGGTCTCGGGCTGAGTCGACTCGAGTTGTCGGCACATGAATCAGGGTCGCGCGTCGATATCGATTAAGGGTCGAAGGTTGCCGAAATTCGACCGATAAGACCGCGGAAGTGTACGAAAAGGTATGGACCAAGATACGGGTCTTACAGTTACCGACTACCTGGACTAAGTATAGGCCCAAACATTTGTAAGTCAACATCAGTAATCATATGAGAGTAATGGAAATGAAATACAACAATATAAGCATGTTGAAACATGTTATAACATACAACTTAAGCAAATCATCCAACACATGCATTTCATATATACAATGAAATCAATACATATAGCCAGCATGATGGAAATCATTTACATCAGCATATTACTTGAGAATTCAATCTCAACACTCATTCACAACTCCATTTACTCAATACATACTAGTACAAACATTTATACAAACACTTAGTCTACAAACTTTAGTCTACATAGCGTATGTCAACCCAAAGTGCGTATTAGGGCGAATCTCTTCGCCAAACCGATTATGTACGCTTTCCTAATATCCTAACACGACAAAAAGCCATGGCAAACATTTCAGCAAAATATGGATGTAAACAGTATTTCCTACAAATGACTAAAATGTCCTAAATCTCATATTTTCCATACGTTTAGGAAACAAAAAACGGACAGCATGTTGTACATGTCAAACGGCATTACCGTCGATAATGTACTATTAAACGACATTGAAAGCTTTAAAATCAGTCAATCAAAGCATCTAAAATCCTCACCTTTTTTCCCTAGACGTGTATCGTTTCGATTTGAACGTATACGCTTCGTCAACAGCATAGCGGTGACCTAATGCACAAGATGTATAAGCTACTTTGCTATTTGAATTGATGGAATCCTAAATCAGCAAGTAGTTAGGGTTTTCCTTACCTAAAAGTGTGTTGAAAATCACCGAAAAAGTGATTCGAACGCGTTGCTTCGGTATGTGCAAAAGCTGGAGCAATCGGTAGAAAGATCTCTCACAAGGTCTCCCACAATCTCTCACTTTCTCTCTCTCTCTAGCTAGGGTTTCTAGCAAATTCAGATGGGTGAGATATGTGAGGGTTTAAAGCCCTTATATAGGCTAAAATCTCACCTATTTAGACTTAGGAACAATGTATACTTAAGTTATAACCAAATCGAGGCTGCTTCGATCCAAAAGAGCATTTCGGGAGGTCCCCTGGTCGAACGCGATCGGACTTAAGCTCATGGTCACTGGATGTTACTCACACCCAGTTTTCAGTTCGGCAGAGTTCATAGATCGCACGTGGTGGTCCAGTTTCAGTTCAGCGGTCATCGTACCTAAATCAGGTCTACAAGTCTCATGATATGAAAGAGAAATTTTTCCTGATCCGAGGGTGTAATTTGGCTGAATTCTAACGGTTAGAACGCTTAATAATAACGCGTCAAGTCAAGTGCCAGATTTGGATTAAAATTTTCAAATCTAACCCATTTCTCACTCTCTTTACTCCAGGCTCAATGAAATAGCCTCTGAACGTCAGTTAGGCTTGATTTTCGAAATGATTGTCAAGTCCAGCTAAGCGGTCGTAATGGTCTAAGATTGTAGGTATTGGACTTCCGACGCACGGTCTAAATTCAATACGTAGTTTCAAAGGGTTCCTAAGAACAAACCGGTTTAGAGTTTGATCCTAGATTTCAGGGTATTATAGCGTCATTGATTCTACAATGGGTCTTGCAGAACGTATTTAAAGTGTTCAGGGATAATTTCACAGCTACTCTAGCATAGCGCTAGCTAACTTATGCTTAATTTCTAAAGGAATTAATCCTAAGTGATTTCTTTGGCTTTGGAATTGGGTTCTAAGAGGTTACCAAGGTGTTATGGTTGACCCATACCCTAAGGACGCCTAATCCCAGGTTAAAAAAAATCCGGGGTGTTACAGTAGGCGTTCACAATGCCAAGCCCTTGACACATACTGCGAAACTTGTCATTATCGAATTGGAGGCCGTTATCAAAAACGATGGTTCTCGAAATTTCGAACCGACAAATGATATTTTTCCACACAAAATCGATTACTTTCTGCTCGGTGGTCTTTGCGACTGACTCGGTCTCGACCCACTTGGTGAAGTAGTCGACCACGACTATAGCGAACTTGACCTGTCCCTTCCCAGTGGGCAAGGGACTGATGATGTCGATCCCCCATTGAGCGAATGGCCATGGCCCACTCATGGGGGTCATTTCTTCTACTGATTACCTCAGCACAGTAGAAAAATGCTGGCATTTGTCGCACTTTCGAACAAAATCCTTCGAGTCTTGCTTAAGGGTTGGCCAGAAATACCCTTGACGAAGTATCTTCATGGCCAAGGAGCGACTGCCAGAATGGTTTCCACAGATTCCCTCGTGAATCTCCCGAATCACGTAGTCGGCTTCATCCGGTCGAAGACATCTAAGGTAAGGCTGAGAATGCCCCTTCTTGTACAGCACTCCATCCAATATGGCATACCTAAACGCTCGGACCCTAAGTCGCCTCGCCTCTAATTTGTCTGAGGGGGCCTCACCGGTTGATAGATAATTGAAAATCAGGTCCATCCAACTAAGAATGGACTGGACGAGGTTAACTTTCTCCGACTGGCTAATGCTTGGGTGTTCAATGAACTCGATCGGAACAAAACGTGGGACCTTCCCCTCGGAGGCTGAGGCGAGCCTCGCTAGGGCATCGGCACATGAGTTCTCGGCTCTGGGGATTTGCCGGATGGTGCAACTCTAAAATTTTCCAATCAATTTCCTCACTTTCTCAAGGTAGGTGATCATTCTGGCTTCCTTAGCTTCATACTCCGAGAAGATGTGGTTCACTACCAACTGTGAGCCACAGCAGACTTGTAGAGTTTGAACGCCTAGGCTTGCTGCCAACCTGAGCCTGGCTAACAGTGCTTCGTACTCGGCCTCGTTATTTGAAGCTTTGAATCCGAGTCTGATTGCATATTGGATTGTCGCTGAATCAGGAGCGACTAGGACAATCCCGGCTCCTGCCCCTTTAATGTTGGAAGACCCATCAATATAAAGGATCCATCCCAGACCCGACGCTGCCTCTTGGTCGCTCATCGGGACGGGTGGCGTCATCTCAACTTCCTCACTGATCTGCTCCTCACTCGGAACGGTGAATTCGGCGATGAAATTGACTACCGCTTGACCCTTGATTGTCACCCTAGGGCAGAACTGAATGTCGAACTCTCCGAGCTGCACAGCCCACTTGGTGATCCGACCTGACACTTCAAGTCTCTGGAGGACCTGCCTCAGAGGAAAGTCCATTAGCACAACTATGGAGTGGGCTTGAAAATATGGTCGTAGTCTTCTGGCCGCTACGATGAGGCTAAGCGCCAGTTTCTCCAATGACTGGTACCTTGTTTCAGCTGGTACCATAGCTTTTCTTACATAGTACACGGGGTACTGCTTGCTTTCGACCTCTCTGATCAGATCCAAACTGACAGATGAAGTCGAGACTGCGAGGTAGAGGAGTAGAGGCTCCCCTTCTTCGGGCTTGGACAATAGGGGCGGAGAACCCAAGTACTGTTTCAATTGCTGAAAGGCCTGCTCGCACTCTGGCGTCCACTCCGCCTTCTTGTGGCCCTTCAGCTGCTGAAAGAAGGGAAGGCATTTACCTGTAGCCCTGTATATGAAGCGTCCAAGTGCGGCAACTCTTTTCATGAGACGTTGTATCTCCTTTAGAGTCCGAGGCAAGTTCATGTCGAGGAGGGCCTTGATTTTATCCAGGTTGGCCTCGATCCCTCGCTTGCTGACTTGAAAGCCAAGGAACTTCTCTGACTCAACTCCAAACGCACACTTAGCAGGGTTAAGCTTCATCTGATATTCTCGGAGGACGCTGAATGTTTCTCTGAGGTCAGGAAGGTGGTTGGAGGTTTAGGTACTCTTCACTAGCATGTCGTCCACGTACACCTCCATGGTGCGCCCGATCTGTTTGGTGAACATCTGATTCATCAGCCTCTAATATGTTGCCCTAGTATTTTTTAGGCCAAAAGGCATGACCCGGTAATAGCAGAGCCCTCTGTCAGTGACAAAGGTAGTCTTCTGCCTATCTGGGGGATGCATAGTGATCTGGTTGTATCCGGAATAAGCGTCCAGAAACGAGAACAACTCGTGTCCGGCCGTGCTATCCACCAGTTGGTCGATCCGAGGTACTGGGAAGTTGTCTTTGGGACACGCCTTATTCAGATCGGAATAGTCTATACAGACCCGTCACTTCCCGTTGGACTTCCTGACGAGTACAACATTTGCTATCCAGTCAGGGTAATATACCTCTTCTATGAAGCCCGTATCGAGCAGGACGGAGACCTCCTCGGCAATGGCTTCATATCGTTCGGCGTTGAACGACCTTCTCCTTTGCTTGACCGGCTTATGATCTGGGTCCACGTTCAACCTGTGAACCAGTATATCAGGAGAGATTCCTGACATATCCGCATGCGACCATACGAAAACATCTCGATGCTGCCTCAAGAAGGCTAGTAATTCGTTCCTCCGCTCGGTATTCAGTGATGATCCGAGCTGAACAGTTTTGCTCGGGTCTGATTCATCGAGCGGTACTTTCGTCAGATTTTCGACAGAAGAGCTTTCCATCGGTCCTCGGGGATCCAAGGCATCCACCATGAGCATTCGTTTGCAGCTCCTTTTCTCACGGCTATAGCATAACATCTTCGAGCCTCGCGTTGATCGCCTCGGAGATACCGAATCCCACCTTCAGCTGGAAACTTCATCATCAAATGATAAGTTGAGACGACCGCTCTTATTGCGTTGAGGGACGGTCGGCCCAAGATCACGTTGTGGACTGATGGAATGTTGACAACTAAAAAGTCCACCAAAAGTGTAACTTGATGTTGCCCTTCTCTCGCTGTTACTGGGAGGGAGATGGCTCCTTCAGAGATGACTCTCTCTCCGGTAAAGCCATGTAAGGGAGTCTTCACGGGCCAGAGCTTGGACCGTGGAATTCCCATCTTCTCGAACGCCTCAGAATACATGACATCAGCCGAACTTCCAGTGTCGACTAAGATGCGGTATACTTTGTGGTTGGCTATGGTCATGGTAACCACTAGCGCGTTATCGTGCGGATGCTGGATCCCACCCACATCATCTTCCGTGAAGGTTAGGCTGCACGGAATGACCCGAAGTTCCTTGTTGGGACGTTCTGTCAGGTGAACATGGTGTTTCGAAAGGTTAGGCTGCACGGAATGACCCGAAGTTCCTTGTTGGGACGTTCTGTCAGGTGAACATGGTGTTTCGAATCGGACCTTCGGGAATGAACTTTCCGAGCCCTGTTTGAATCCCCTCCCCCAGCTGATCCTCCAAAGATGGTACGAATTTCTGCGGATTCTTCTGAGGGGTTGTTCAGCTGCTCTCGCGGTCGTTCCTCCCTCCGGGCAGACTTCTCCCTTTTGGCGTAACGACGTACATGTCCCTTGTGGATGAGGGACTCAATCTCGTCTTTCAGATCTACACAATCATCTGTGTTGTGACCGTGGTCACGGTGGAAACGGCAGAATTTTCGCTTGTCCCGGTGTTCTGGGTCAGCTTTCATACAAATCGGCCAATTGAGCAACCTGTCTCCTCGGATGTTTAGCAGGATCTGCTCAGCGGACGCATTGAGTGGTGTATAGGAACGGAATTTCCCTTCCGGCCTGCGGCTTGGTCGGCGATCGCGAGAAGCGCGGTCATCCGCCCCTTTGACAGTCGGCTGGGAGTCTTTGTTCTGAGGTCTCTTCCCTTTGTTAGTCGATTCAGACACCTGCGTGCCCTTTCGAGTGTTAGTGAACTCCTCGGCGTTAGTGTACTTTTGAGCTTTCGCCATGAAGTCCGTTAGCGTCTTTGGCGGATTCTTTCCGATGGAGAAGGTGAACTTTCCTTCCTTCAATCTGCTTAGGATGGCAGCGAGAGCCATCTTGTCAACATAGTTTTTGACATGCAACGCCTCTTCATTGAAACGGGCGATGTACTCTTTCAATGACTCTTTTGGTGCCTGATTAATGGTAAGCAGGTGAGTGTTGGGCTTCCGACTTCTCTTACCGCTTATAAACTACGTAAGGAATAGTCGACTCAGCTCCGCAAAAGAGCCCACAAAATTTGGTTTCAGCTGGCGGTACCAAATCCGAGCGGACCCTGTGAGGGTGATTGAGAATCCCCTACACATCATTGCATCCATTGCAGTCTGGATCTGCATCCACGATCGGTAGGACTCCAGGTGTTCGGATGGATCCCCAGATCCTGAATACTGGATGACAGGAGGCATCCGAAACCTCTACGGCATCACTTCAGCCATGATGGCTGGGGTGAAGGGAGGCTCGGTCTCTTCCATCATCGCCTGGATCGTGGCTGGGACCGTCGATCGCTCCTACCTTTTCTCTAGTGTCAGGAACTTATCGTTCAACTCTGCAAATCGTGCTTCCTATGGGTCCTTATTTTTCGCGACGACCTCTGGGGTACGCTCGACCCCGGTGTTCTCCCTTCTCTCCTCCACTCTAACTGATGTCGGAGGTCTGTGGGCGGCAGGGCGGACGTCACTGAATGAACGGTTGTCGGAGCCCGAGTAAGGGCGTTCCACACGGATACCTCGGCCCGTACCGCAGGAGGATTCTGACTTGAATGTGGCACCCCCGAGTGTTGGGGGGCTTCATGTCCCGTACTCCTCGGTATAGAGTGAGTTTCCACGAACAACCCGACCGGCTCAAGAACAGGGCGTAGCTCTGGCTCTCTCAGTTGTTTCATTCGGTTTATCTCGTCGCGCAGGGCCTGGATCTCGTTCTACATGACACGGTACTTGTTCGACCGATTGCACGATCACTGGGAAGGCCCTGGTGCGGACTCTGCATGAAGCGGTGACGATGACCGAGTCTGCTCATCAGGTTGTGGTTGTACCACTGCAGCTTTCTTCTTCCTCGTCATTGCTTAGGAAAATGAGAACCTGACTTCTAGTTTTAGGTTCCCACATACAGCGCCAAAAAATGTTGATGCAAAAATCTGGTCGTCTCTCCCTCCATGCTTTCAGGATCCTCTGCGTGCCGTCCCTGAAGCCTGCACCAAGAGAAGAGGTAAAGGTGACCCTGGCTAAGCCGGGGGACCCTCCGATGCCTAAGTCAAGACAAGGGAATCAGGGTCTATATCCAGTATAGAGGAGAGCTTAATTTCGTGTACCTGTAGATGTGGCAATGCGTACTATTTATACTTGCTCGTGAGGCGGTCTAGGTCTGATAATCTCAGCACGATCAGAGGGATTCTAGGATCATGAAAATATTGTCTGTCACGCCCCAAATCCGAAAATCGGATTCACATGAATCCCGATTGCCAGATCCGGTGCCGACAGCCTCCGTAGTGCCCCATTCTCGGCTCCTGGTAATCCAATACCAGATTCCGATCCTGGAATCCTATAAGGAGGATTTTCAGAATGAAATTATATATTTTTTTTGTAATGGAGCATAACCACAAGCATAACCAAGTCACAAAACAACATCACCACATATCCACTATATCAAGAATTTTAAGTACAATGCGGAAATAGGAAATACAAGGTGATCAAAAATCTCCATAAGGTCCTGATACGCACTCCTGTCTCAGCGCTGCTGCTGTCCAACGCTACCTGCACACAACTATCGTGCATAAGCTTACAAAAGCTTAGAGGGTGGTGTAAGTGTGTGCGTAAGGCAAACGCCAAGTGTATAGTATCAGAACAATGCGAAAGTGTGTGGTAAGTCCATAGAATCAACCATGCCAAAGCCATACGATGAGATATGAATGTCATCGGCCACACTGATACAATGCAAGGCCTATATAGCCGAATGTCATATACGAAATGCAATCCAAGTAAGTCGGTACTCCTCAAGTACGTATATCAGTACAGTTCCTCTCTGGATATCACTGGGGTCTAATATACTTCGTAGTGACTGCCACCTCCCTAGCTGCACAGTCAAGCAAGCGGAAAAGACCTCGCTATCCGCCTGACCAGTAGTATGCCAATACCTACCCGGCTCGTCGATAGCGGACTCATTTGCCAGCTGGTCAAACTCAGCGTAGCTTATAGCCCCCTCACTCAGGAGGATAAGGCCACACCCCCTTCCAACCGACCACGACACAGTGGGAGACGCGGCCTACTGGTATTCGGCACTCGGGCGCTCGTGTATCCACTCGGTTTAGACGTTGGAGCATCTCCTGGTACCAAAAAGGTTCTGAGACTTTCATCCAAGGACATCCTAAGTGCCCACAGTGCTAAAATAAGTATTTCCGGTATCTAATACGGCCATCCACGATGTACCTGTGGAGCCACGGCCCTGATTTCGCTAGGGCGTGCAGTGATCAAGTCACACGTATGCGAGATGCATGAATCACGCTGTCAAAACATGTAGCAATCCAGCGCGTACTACGCGATCATGTGGGGCACTCAGTCACATAACGAGTCCCGTAAATGGTCTGCCCAATGGCGTATGCTATGATCGGTCATTACTCATATCAAGCATACATATGATGCGTATGGGTATGAGTCATAAGATTATACTAAGCATGTTATAAGGCAATGAATAGCAACGAGTATGGACCTATCAATGGGCCCTAAAGAGAGTTACAATGCGGACATTTAACCAACATTGTACATACAATGTGGACGTCAAACCAACATTGTTTCCTAGGCACGACCTGCCATAAATATCATTTCATGAACCATGAGGAACGTACATTGCAATGGACCCTAAGGACATCCGTTGGGCCTCGATTCATGAGCCTTAGATATATCAAATGGGTCGTATTACATGGGCCTCACATTCATCAAATGGGTTGCATTAATGGGCCTCACCAATGAGCCTTATGTACATTACAATGGTCCATGATTCATGGGCCTTGAAATACATCAAAGTAGCCTCACAACTTGGGCCTTAAATAAGTCAGATGGGCCTATACACATGAGCTTTAAATATATCAACTAGGCCACTCCATTTGTGCCCCATGCACATCAAATGGGCTTAATCCCATGGTCTTTAATATGTATCAAATGGGCTTGAATCCCGTGGGCCTTATATAGAATAAGTGGGCCGGATCCCATGGGCATTGCATATGTCAAATGGGCCGAAACCCATGGGCATTACATATGCCAAATGGGCTTAATCCCATGGGCATTACACATGCCAAATGGGCTTAATCCCATGGCCTTAGATGTGCACCAAGGTGGGCCTAAATGAATGGCCATAAATGGATCAACATGGGCCCTATATACATACCAAAGTGGGCCCATTTGAACCTTAAATCTACCTCATTTTAGCTGATAAAATGGATGGATGGTTAGGATGCAACTTATGCACCATGGTGGGTCCCACCATCCACACCTGGATGGTGTGAATAAAACACATACATCACAGTGGGCATCCACACCGTCCGCTGGACGGTGTGAAGGGAGCACATGCAGCAAGGTGGCTCCACCGTCCACGGCTGTGGACGGTGTGAAGGGAGCACATACATCAAGGGTGGGCTCCACATGTGTGGCCCACCATTAGGTTTGCATGCCATCCAAACCGTTGGTAAAGGTCACAGGGACCTGGTGCAGAGAAAACACAAATTTTGGCTTGATCAAAAACTTCTGTGGAATCCGAAAAATGGGTTTTAATGGCAGCTGTTCAATCTCACTGTTTCCCATGATGTGGGCCACCTGAGTCTCAGATAGAGCTGAGTTTTGAGGATGGCCCACAGCCCTAAGGGTCCCACAGAATGGACGGAGTGGAAATAAAACATACATCATGGTGGGGCCCACGGCTGGGACCGTGGGTCCCTGCCCGTTCACGCCCGTGCGCAGGCGCTGCTGCGCTTCTGACAACGGCAGCAGCAATGCTGCTGCTGTTATATGTTGTTTTTTTTTTTTTTGAAGAAAACTGAATCCTGGGGTTTTTCATACGTGGGGCCCACGTCTGAAGAATCCACTCCTGCCATTGGATTGCACGGCCCACAACGAATCCAACGAGTCCAATATCGGGCCTCTTTCATCGTGTAAAAAGAAATCTGGAAGGATTTCAATGGTATTGATGCTATTTTCAACACCATGGCCCACTAGAAAGTTGGATCAACTTCATACTTTGGCTCAACACCTAAAATAATATGAGGAAAGGGATGGACGGCATGGATTGAATACATACATCAAGGTGGGGCCTATATGGGGTGGCCCACCCCATGAGCTTAAGAATCCAAGCTCAAATTTGTATTTTCTCCCAACCATGTCCAGACGCTGGACGTTGTTTTGGGTTTCACAGTGCATTCAAGGTGGGCCCTATTTAGGTGGCCCACCATATGATGGATGGTGTGAGTACAATGCTTATAAGATGGGCCCCACTTTTAGATGGCTTGGGTCAATACATACCTAGTGATGGGGTCCATCCAAGTGGGCCACACGGCCATTACATCACACATACACAACAAAAATAAATAATAAATGAAAGAGAGGGAGAGAGAGATAGAGTGGGACATGCGTGATGGAAGGACCCCAGCACTATGGGCCCTCCGTTTCAACCATCCAATCATACAACAATGGGTCTCATTGCATATGGGACCATCCAAATAAAAGATCAACGGTGGAGATCTCACTCCACTAAAAATGGACGGTCTAGATGACCTCTTTAATGCAAGGAAAGCAAACATCATGATGGGGTCCATGGAGAATGGCCCCATCATGGAATGATTTGATGATCAAGATGGGCCATCGGCCACATCTTAGGGTCCCAAATGAGATCCACACCATTGATCGGTGGGTCTCACTTGGCCCATCATAGAAATATGAAAATCTAGCTTATGTAAACACCCACCACTTGATCTTCTCGGTCCGCTGGAAAGCTATACTCCTAGAGCTTCACTTTGATGGTGGAGATGGGAAATGGTTGGCTAAGATGAGAGATTTGGGATGGGAAGTGGGCCATCAAAATCACACTTTTTCTTGGAAAAAATTTGGACATGGGGTGCTCTCTTGGTTGCTTGGGTTTGGTGTGAGAAAAGAGAGAGAGAGAGAGAGAGAGAGAGAGAGAGAGAGAGAGAGAGAGATGAGATGTAGGGAGATGTGAGGTGAGTGATGGGGTGATGGTTAATGGATGTGAGTGATGGGTGAGGTGATGTGTTAGTTGACTTGGGTGGTTGCTTGACTTGTGGAGAAAGGAAGCATAGGTGTTTGTACTTGACATAAAGTGATTGATGGGTGATTGATTGATGGGATTGATTTGACACTTTGTAGAGATTCTCTTGAGATTTGCAACACGCGGTGTTTTTCCTCGAACTGAACACGGGTCCGCATCTCATCGTCTGGGTATCGGATCGGTGCGTGAGTTGCGGCGTTGGAACCGCGGCGACGGTGCGGTCGCAACGATACAAGTCTCGGATTAAGCCGGCTCAAATGAATAGGATACGACTTACGGTCGTGCGCAACGTCAACTACAGGTCGCGGATTGCCGGAATTTGACGAGAAGGATCGCGGGAAGCAACGGAACAGTACGGATTATGATACGGGTCTTACATTACCCGTAATCTACTAATTGCGCAGCGTATCTGGTGAATCGTGCGCACCTGCGAGCGAAGTTATCGGCCACGTTAGGTTATGGCAGTTTTCATATCGAGCGAGTGGGGTATGCGCCTCTGATCATCGCCTCGGCTCGGCCAGTCCGACTATAGCCTCGACATCCGGCCCGACCCGTCAAGTCTGAGCTCACGTGGTTGGTCAAGGGTGCATTGTGGTCCGATCAGATGTGCCTCCTCTTCGATCTGAACTCTGCCTTAAGACTCGCGCGGTGTTGACACTGGCTCCAGCTTGAATGGATCACGCCTTAGTCGGAATGGCGCTGAGTCGGCTCGGGGCAACCAGGCTCGGATCTTCCCATAACACCCACCACTAAAAACTTCTTGGATATTATGGATCAATCTAATATTTTATTTTATTTTCAATTTTCTTTTCTTTTTTCATTCATCCGTATCCGTGTGACCTTACAAACAGGTTGGATGGCAGGCCTTAGAAAGTTTTAAATGGTGGGCATTCAATAAACACTATTTCCTGTGACATGGTCCACATGAGATTTGCATCTCCTTCGTTTCCAGGACTGTCCTAAAATGATGGAAGGCCCCACAGTCACGATCCACCGCGGTGATTCCCCGGATCCACCGAATCGGTGTCGCTGAAGTACCCTTTTCTGGATGTGCAAACACATGAACGAATCCAAGGGCCGGTGGTCGGTGGTCACCATTATCTTAATCGGGCGGACCGACTTGCGTGTTTTACCAACGAGTTCTTGTCGTCGCAAGCTATGTTGGCCAAAGATTATTGCAGTGAGAAATCCACTCCATCCATCATTTTCTCAAGCTCACAATAAACTGGAATCCAAAACTCAGGTGGGCCACACGACTGGAAACAGTGAGAATGGAGTATCCATCGTATAAAGCCGACCATAATGTTTATATGCCATCCAAACCGTCTATAAAGTTATTAACACTTGGATAAACCCTATCTAGAAATATCATCCTCGTACAGAACTTATGTTCCCAAAAAGTTTCCAACGGTGGACATTCAATCACTCCGTTTATTGGGTTTTCGATCTGACTGATTTTTGGAATTCTGTCTTATTGTGATCTTTAGAAACTGATGGACGGAGTGGATTTCTTATAGGAATCTCTATAGACTCCACATAGCTTCCGCCCACAAGAACTTGTAGTCCGGGCAGGGGCACTGGCAAATTCGCATCCTAGTCGGGTATGCTAGGTTAACAGTTATATAACGAAGATCCGTGGTTCAAACCATTCGTCTTTAATCAACGCAACTAACTGCCATATGGTCAATCTGACCATCCATCTGGCAGACCTGGGTTGGCTACTGGTCAATTGCAGCAAATATGCTCAATCCAAGCCGTTCAATTGATGTATTTTCCCCCTCCCATCCTTTGATGTAGCTAGTGGACCCCTTCCATTCTCCCGTCGGTTTAAAGGCCCCATGTTGGACAGCTAGAATTGTCCAAGCAGGGCCCCTGATGTACGGCTCTGGAACACTTTGAACCCCAATTCATCCCTTCAAATCATAACCGTTCACAACATAATACAAGATCCAAGGATAATGTAATCAAACAACAAAAAGACCGAAAAAAAAAAAAAACAGATTTCAAGGGAAACATTATCATATTGGTAGAGTATAATGATTCATCCACATGCACTCGGCTATTTTGTAGACGTGAAGTATAAGTAACTCAACTGAACCGTCCAATCACAGGACCAATTGTAGATGGGTCAGAATTCAACAACTCCTCTGAGTCGATTCCATAGCTGGCCTATTCATGGGGGCCAAATAAAAAAATAGTTCAACGGTCTGATTTCAACAAGTAAATGTCCATCAATCAGAGATATGAGGACCTTGCAATCAATATGGTTTTGGGAATAAGACCAATATACAGTGGGCCCCACGATATGGATGTTTAATTTGAGTTAAAGAGAGGCGACGTGTACCGTTCTAGATGCAACGGAATAACGGGTGCGGATTGCCTGCGATCCCGGGCAGATATTTCTCTGACCGGATCTCTGTGGGGCCATAGAGATGTCCGTGACAAATCCATTCCGCACATATGTTTTGGAAGACAAAATAGAATAAGATATTAAAACTCAGCCAGATCCAAAACTCATGTGAGCCATACCACACGAAACAGTGGGGATTGAACTTCTGGCGGTGATAAAAGTTTCGTATCAGTATGATATTTGTTCCTACAGCTTATCTGAGTGTTAATAATTAAGTGAACGCTTTTGATGAAATATAAATATCACGGTCTTCTCCAGGAAGGTTTCAACGGTGGACGTTGCTTTTCCCACTATTTCATTGGTGTGGCTCACCTAAGTTTTGGAAATGCATTGTTTTTGCAATGATACACTATTGTAGTATTTTAAGACAGATGAACGGAGTGGATTTGTAACAGACATCTTTGTGGACCCCACACAGACACCAAGATACAGGCAATCCACTCCCCCGAATCACGAACATGGTCAATACTCCCTGGTTAAACTAGAAAAAATATCCATATTCAACTCTGTCGGTAAACTCGAACATAAAGCACCTTAATTTCCCAACGATGTGTCCCTCCAGTGTAAATCTGAGCCGTAAAAAGAGCGGACCACGACATGGAAATCACCTGGAACAAAAATTAGAGCAATTCACTGATCAGATTAAGAAAACGAATTTCGATCCATTGATTTTAACTGTAAATCATGTGCAATGAATGGCCCATCTGATTTTCTCCATAGGTGATTTTACGAGGACCACACCTTTTTCACGGCCCAGATTTATAAATATTTGAAACATGGAGCATTGCATACTAGAGTAACATACAACGTTGCATGTGAAGGTGCACGTTAACATTACATGGAGGAGAAGCAGGTTGCGTGTAAAACAAGAAAGCATGATGATTCTCTTTGTAGGAAGCATGTGAAGGCTCCTATGAAGAATATGAAAATGTCGTGTGATTCTCAATATCTTTTCTTATTCATGCAATCTCTACACTAGATTTCAGCCTTCCATTTTTTATTGATAATTATAAACTTTAATTGGAGTCTTCCTAAGGCCACAGAGAATGCTCTGTTCATTTTCCGACATGGCACACGTGTGAGATCCGGGTTTTTCATCAAACTGTCCCCATGTTTGGAAATTGATGTTGACCGGGTCACCGGAAAGTTTCATGACTAAGATGGACTAGCAAAGGCCCAGGCCCTATTGGAGATGAAGGTGATCTGCATGAGTTAAAATGGATGTATATCGTAAACTTAAATAAGCTATCGAAAATCCTATATATGATTTTGAGGTAAGACAAACTACTTTAGCCACTTTGTCTCGTTTTTACTATTATGCTTATAATAAATTTTAATTTGAATATAACTCTTCATTTGTTGGGCATTAAGAGTTGTGACTGACATAAAAATTGATTAGAATAGTTAGGGCGTGTTTGGGCAGTGGGATGAGAAGGGAATAGGTGGGATGGAATTGCATCTATTCTTGTGCCAATTCTGCTCCATGTTTGGGAAGAATGGAAAAGTTGAAGATGAAATTGCATTGGGTCTTGTGCCAATTTCACTCAATGTTAATAAGTTGTGTAGGTCCCACCATGATGTGTAGGATATCTCCACACCGTCCACTCATTTTAAAAAATTATTTTAGAGCATGGGCCAAAAAATCAAGTAAATCTAAAGCTCAGGTGGACTCCACCATAGAAAGCAACGGGTATTGAATACTTATCGTTGAAAACTTCTTTGGGGCCACGTAAGTTTTGGATCTACTTCATTTTAAAGCCATTGCCATAAAATGAGGTTGAAAAACAAATGAACAGTTCAGATATAACACGTGTGTTATTCTCAATAATTTCAAATAATGGTAGCCTGTGCCATAAAATGAGGTTGAAAAATAAATTAACAGTTCAGATATAACACATGTGTGTTATTCTCAATAATTTCAAATAATTGTGGGTATATCCAATCAATGCACCACCGTATTACCAACAAAGCATGGCATTAATCTCATCCCATGGCAACTGGGGACAATCCCTGCCCTGGGTAATAATTATATTTTTTTTAATCTCATCCTACCTAATACCGTGGGATCGGTCCGGCCAAACAGGCACCATTAAAAACTTCTTGAGAGCTGAAGAAGTTTTGGATCAAGATAATATTTGTTTTTTCACTTCATCCACTTCTACAGGACCCTATTAATAGGTTGGATGTCATTATCGCTGCAACGGTGGGTGTCATTATCGCTGCAGCTACTTCTGGTGTGATCCATTGAAGGTGTGGACCTGCTTCAATTTTACATACATATCTTAAAATGATATGAGAAAAGAAATTAACGGCGTGGATAAAACACTTACATCACTGTGGGCCCCACAGAGCTCTGCCCGGACAGATTACCATCCTGGCTATATAAGGACGCAAACCGCATCCGTTCGGCCGAAAATCATGCCCACTCATAGGAATCATGGTCATTTATAAATAATAAGTAAACTCGTTTATTCATTCACCAATAATTTTATGAATTTTTTATAATATTATTTCTATTTTCTTACTTGCGTTTTAATCATGGATTCAAGAATTATACGTGAGGAGTTATACTTGTTTAGTCAGATAAGGTTCGTACATTCAAAATAGTTAAACTTGAGAAAGATGGTGATAGACCTCATCACGTTTATCCGTACGAATGGATTGTCCGCCTGAGGTTTGGGTCATAAGATGTAAATAGTGTGGTGCACCTAATGGAAATGGTTGGATTATGCAGCACAGCATCAGTGGTATATAGGTGTGTGATTGGGTGGAGCTGTACAAGCGCGTGAGTCTCCCCGTGGGATTGCTTGGTGTGAATGTGAGTCTTTTTTTGGACTTCCAAGCCTATATATTAGGATTCGTATCTGAAAGCATGCTGTCGTGATTTTACCAAGTTATAAGGTGACTCGCGCGTGTATCTAGATTGTACAGATGTGTGCGAGAAATGGGACACTAACCAAATGGGTCCCTCCGTGAACTTTCCCAGGCAGAAAAGATCAGGATGATCTTTGCATCAAGTGGGCCACATGCATTTTAGAGGAATGGACGGTTATAAATCAAATGCCATTGATGTATATTTTGGTACCTTCCCCATGAGAAGACCTGGGATGCCACATGTAGGCATCGGGCCCACCTGATGAATGGCCGGTGTCTGCTCGATTGGTGTTCTGATATGGTATTGTGCACCAGAGGAAAAGGTTAGATATGATACTGCCGAGAATTTGTTATAGTGTACGTCGGGACTATAGCCAGTTTATCTTGGGTCGTGTTTTAATGATTCGAACCATTTATATGATGGGCCTCACCCCAGATGCTATCTGACTTAAAACGACGGTTATGCTGACCAAAGGAAGGAAATTCAATGATCAAAGGATATAAATATGTCATTCTTCGCGTTACTCTTGGCTCCCTCATGTACAGTACAATTCATAATATAATTGATTTGAATCAAGTGAAATAGCCCTGATCCAACGGCTACAATCCCAGCGTGTCCTATAACAATAGAAGGTGTATCGTATCAGACCTGGTGGAGGTTAATACAATAATGATGGACTTGCTTCGGCTCCAAACTGGATTCGAACACAGTTGAGCCGATTTTTGAAGCTTGAAAAACATTTTAAGTTAACTTCAAGTTTACCCGAGCTCGATTCAACTTGGATCGAACCTCAACTTGAACCAACTCAAACGAACTAGTTCGATGACTCCGTTATTTTAATATGAATGTTGCTCGCCAAGTAACTGGTGAAATGACTCAACGAAGTGCTAGTAAGGAATTACGGGATATGCCGGTGTTTGATTTTGATGATGCTTTAGAACGTTTGATGAAATACTTATGAAAATGTTGTTACGGTTTTATATTCCTTAAGAAATTGAAAATAATGTCACATATTTTCGAATTGGCCCACGTTGCTGACTAAACTGAGCCAAGCTGAGCAGGCCAGATGGTAAGGACCGAAACGGGCAGAGTGTAAGCTGGGATTATCTGGTGGCTGAGTCGAGCCGAGCTGTGACAAGCACAACTCGGTTGACTTGTCTACAGCTATTATTTACAATTTACACGGGTTATGGGTTTGTCCGGGTAGGCAGATCGTTCAAATTAACCAAACCGTACACATGATGGGCCCTCTATATGTGATCTATTCATAAACATCCACAGGCTAAATATCCCAACCGTTCAATTATCGGCTGTCAAACATTCTACTGATTAGATGGTTCGAATCTTTCGGGTCTAGAAACCTTGGGGCCCACATATTAACTGGATCGAACCCGTACAAAATGAAGATCGTATTGAACACGTCCTCGGGTCGATCATTACACGGTTGGCAGATGTGCAATGTGAACTGCCGAGATTCTCCAGAACGGACAGGCTGACTGAGATGTCACGGGAAGGGATAACATGTGGCCCTGATGGTCGGGTCGGTTCATTACTGTGTCCCCACAAGACGACCTCGATTTTGGGAATGCTGACTTACGGACGGCTGTCTCTTGTCCATTGTCATTAGTCTTTCTAATCTCATGGTCTACCGAAGTCCCACGGCTCCATGCATTGACATTTCTAACTGGACTCTTTTTCCACCCCACGTGTCCTATGCCTACTACATCTGGTCCGTGAGACGATTATCGATTTTATGAATATCATCTTGCTTGAAAAAAATCATGGGGTCCACCTTTTTCATGGCTCAGATGAGCTGTACGTGTGACGGGGCGAGGGTGAAAAGATGCATTCCCTAAGGTTTAGGTCCTTAATTTCTCCTACCAAAACATACATGCTATGGACCAGCCGTATTTGATGGAAGCATATTGCGGGTGGCACCCTATATCACTAATAGTAGGGCTGTACCATAGCAGAGTTAGCTCGGTAGCTCACTCCAACTTGAAAAAGCTCGAGTCTACTTGGTTCGAAATTGTTTTGGAGCGGTGTCAAGCTAATTTTTTGAGCTCGAAAAAATTTCGAATCGAGTTCGAGCTTGACTCGACTCAGATCAAATCCAACTCGAATCGAACTCAGATTGATACAATTTGGTGACTTGGTTACTTTGATATTATTATTGCTCACTAAATGCTTGATGAAATGACTCAATAAAGTATGGCCAGTGGTAAGGAAGGTACATATATGAAACAAATACCTTTATTTTTTATTTTATTTTTTTATGTTACTCATGAGGTGTTGTTTGGTAAAATACTTATAAAACCATTATTGATGTTTTATATGCAATGAGATTTTGAAAGTATAGACCATGTGTTTGTGAAAATGCCGCACAGGTGAACTTGGCTTGAACTAGCCCGAGCTGCTGACCGAATTGAGCTAAGCGCCAGTCAGGATCAAGGACCAAGCCAAGCTAAGTTTAAGCTAGGTTCAGCAAGTGGCCAAGCCAAGCCAAGTTTGAGTTAGGTTCAGCAAGTGGCCAAGCTGAGTGGAGCTATATCAAGCACGATTCATTCAACCCTGATCACCTCTAAATATCATGGATAACTCTTTTTTATTTTCACACGCACTCAACGCACCACCACACACACTGTAGTGAGACTTCACCACCTATGGATCTTGAACCGAAGACCTCGTGTTGACACTCGTCGAGAGTCTACCGCTGAGGTAAGGACTCGAACAATATCATTGATAACCGTTATGGCAGGATGTGGCCCAAGCTATGTGGGGCTCATTGTGATGCGTGTGTTTTATCCACGCCGTTCATTTTTTTGGACAGCTCAAATGAAGCAGTGAAGATTGAAAATGGACTGTCCAAAACTTTTTGGTGTCATGGAAGTTTTGGATCAATCCTTTACCTACGTGCTTTTCATCTAGGTCTACCTGACGTTATAAACAATTTGTATGGAAAATAAACATAAGGTGCCTCAAGAAGTTCTCAACCGTGGGTGTTAAATCCATACTATTTCATGTGGTGAGGTCCGCTAAAGTTTTGGATTTATTTCAGTCATGGCTCATACTCTAAAATAAGTTGAAAAAAATAAATAAACAGCGGTTCATGAAATATATTAGCTCGGATCCTCTAAGAATTCTCTGATTGTTGCAATTTAATTGAATCGCATCATCTGTTGTGGCGGTTGGTGTAGGAAATTGACTTCCTCATTTGATGCTCTGCAAATTGAAATCGTCGAAATGCATGCACCCAAAATTACGCATGCGGGAAACATGCCATTAAATTAAGACCGTCGAAATCCGGAGACCATTGAAGACAAGTCGCAGGTAGTCAATCCCGACTGTTTAAAGTATTTTTTTTAACAATTTGACGTTAATCTCCTTAACCCATCTGAATTATGGGCCACAATTTGGAGGGTTTTAATAGACTTAGGTGTATTCCAAGCGTACAATTTGTCTGCATGTGTATGAGATATCACAATCTGTCCGAGTATCAAACTCTCCACCTTTCAATGTACGCATGGGCCCAACCATGATGATGCTGAATCTGTGGGGCGCGGATTAGGTACTACCCCTCCTGTTCCGAGCTCGGGACACGACGCCCCACGGGCCACAAGAGGCCACTGTGATGTATGACCTCAATCCATACTGTTAATCCATTTTTTTCATATTATTTTAGAACATTGGACCAAAAATAAGGCAGATTAAAGGCTCAAGTGGACCACACCACAGGAAGTAGTAGTTTTAAGGATGCCCACCATTGAAACCTTCATAAGGTCCAGTGTGTCATTTATTTTCCATCCAACCTGTTGATATGGTCATATACAGCTGGATGAAGTGAAAAAATAAATATCATCCTTGATCCATAACTTCCATAAGGTCCCCGAAATTTTTTCAACGGTAGGAATTTAATCCCTACTGTGTGGTCCATTTAATCCTTTAACCTGCCTTATTTCTAGTCCATTATTCTAAAATAATATGAAAAAATGGATTATCGGTGTAGATAGAAGTCATACATCACAGTGGCCCCTCAGTAGCCCGTGGAGCGTTCGCCTGTCTCGAGCTGGCGGGGGTAGTACATAATCTACGCCATGAATTCAAGCTAGGAAAATGAATGGCTCAGTCATGAATTGGACCACTTTGCATAACTTGAATAGATAATTTAATTATACTTTTAAGTTGTAAGAATTTCATCTGAAAAATAATTGTGGCCTAAAGGACTTCTAACTATTAAAATGGAGGGCATTGTGTGTGAATATACCCATTTTTTGACGCTTTTACATGAACCAATGCGAACATGCCATATGCAAACACTGTATTTGGCCGAGACACAATCATACTTGCACCTGAAAGAGATTTGCATTTGATTTTTCTCTTGCATTATGTATTCTATCATTATTGTGATGGTATAGAGTCTCATCAGGCCCTTTTAGGAAGACAAACTATTATACTCCATGTGACCATAATAAACATGCCCATTAAATAAGGGATGTGCTTGGCGCGGCTGTAAAAGATCCATTAGACGAACATATCTTATCTCACAACTGGATATAATTTCATCTATGAAGCCATCTCTTACTGTCCTTACAAAATGAGAGATTTCCCCAGAGATGTTCGAAGAGCCAACAATGATCTAGAAGATTTCGAATGCCGAAAAGTCGAATCAGTATGCAAGCTAACTTGGACCCAACCTTGGACTAAGATGGTAAAGGGACGGGTGTATTTACATTGGGTCGCATTCTATCCAACGATTGGAATTAAAAGAATAGAAAATCTGATGGGGTTGGGTCAGGTTGGTGCTCAACCCTAGCCCTAACCCAAGGTTCTTTATACCTCAAATTCAACCCAACCACCTCGAGTTGGGAATTCTCAACGCAAGTGAGCTTAGCCGAGTTAGTCAGCTTGGTCAGGTTGGTCGAGTAGATACATGCTAATATTTTCATTATTACATTAGTCTATTACATTTCAATACATATGTCTTATTTTTTGTACCTATAATTTTATTAATTATATATGTTGTTATTTATCATAAAAAGCTTCATTTTTTTTCTAAACAAATAAGTTAAAATATAGGACAACTACTCCTTTAAAAGTTGTATTGTGTAGCACGCAATCTATTTGGGAGAGAAATCCAACGTATTTTGTTAGCTTAAGTCATTGAAAATGACATGAACCAATTAGACTCAACGGTAATGGAATTTCCTGTGCCTTCAACACAGACGATCTGCACGCAATTATAATTTATAACTTATATATCGATCAAGTTCGGGTTGGGTCGGACAATACGAGCCCGACCCAATTTTTATCGGGTTGGTGTTTGTATAGCTCAAGCCCGAGACCAAACCGATACATCTTGCCTGAGCAAAACTGTCATGGCCCAAACTCGGAAACCGAGCTCACAAAATTTTCGATCGCCGAATCCGGCGCCGACAGCCTCCGTAGAAACCCATTCTCGGCTCCTAGCTCCCATTCGCTAGGTTCCGATCCTGGGATGCTACGAGGAGGATTTTCAATGTCAGTTTGATTCGTAATAAGCATAACCAAAGGCATAACCCACAAACAACAGCCAAGAAATCCATTACATTTTCACTATGATCAAAAACTTTACAAGTACAATGAGCATAAAGGGAAATACAATGGTAAAGAACAAAAACTTCAAAACGCTCTGCAACGTACTCCTGCCTCAGCGCTGCTGCGATCCAACGTCACCTGCACGCAACGGTCGCGCATAAGCTTACAAAAAGCTTAGAGGGTGGTAAAAGTGTGTGCGCAAGCTAGTAATATGAACGTGCAATGTCAGATTAATGTGGAATATGCAGATGGAACCATAATATCATGAGCCGTACCAAGGCTATGCGATGCAAGACATGAATGGTATCGGCCACCCCAAGGTCATGCGATGTGCAATGCAACTCAAGCATACAGATCCTCATCTATGTCCACACATCAATACAACTCAAAATATGAAATATCACCGGGGTCTAGTACACTCTAAACCAGATTGCCGCCACATCACGTGCAATAAGGTAAGTGGAAGAGACCTCACTATCCGTCTGCCAATATCGGGCGCGACTCGTCAATAGCGGACCCATTCCTCGAGCTGGTCAAACTCAGCCTAGCATTGCCCCCTACTATCGGGCGGGTAAGGCAGCACCCCCTTCCAACCGACCGCGACACAATGGAGAGCATAACCGTCTGGTAATCGGCACTCAACGCTCATCTACCCACTTGGTCTAGACGTTGAAGCAACCTCGTGGTACCATAAGGGTTTAAGGATTTTCACCCAGGGATATCTATAGTACCCCATGTAGAATAAGATTTTCGGTATCCAATCCTACCAACCACGATGCGTCTGTGGAGGCTACGACCCTGATGTAGCTAGGGCGTACAATAACCATGTCACACAAATGCGAAATGCATGATTCACGCTATCCAGTCATGCAACAAATCCTGCGCATATCGTGCGCTCATGTAGGGCGACACCGCCTAACCGGGAGCCCATAAACAACCTGCCCGAAGGCAAATGCTATGATCAGACAATTCTCACTTCAAGTATACATATGATGCGTATGATCATGAGTCATGAACTGTACTAAACATGTTATAATAAAATGAACTATCTTATAATGTAGATGGACCTGGACGGCCTATACACGATAAGTACGGCCCAGTAATGGGCCCTAAGGAGAGTCGTAATGTGGACATCCAACCAACATTACACTCGCAATGTGGACGTCAAACCAACATTGCTCCCAAGGCACAATCTTTGTAAACATCGCTAGTTAGTCTGTAATGGAATTACACATTGCAATGGACCGTAGGTTCTTTCCATTGGACCTTACATATATATCAAATGGGCCATATCTTATGGGCCTTCTATTCATCAGATAGGCCACATAATTGGGTCATACCAATGGGTCTTATGTGCATTGCAATGGGTCAAAATCCGTGGGCCTTGGATTGCATCAAATGAGCTTAGTCTCATGCGTCTAATATGTGACCAATGGGCCACACCAATTAGGCCCCCACACGTACATAAAAAGGGACTCAACCCATAGGCCTAACATGAGTCAAATGGGCCTAAACCTCTAGGCCTTAATCAAATAAAATGAGCCTAACTCATGGGTCTCAAATAAATCCAGTGGGCCTAATCCCATGGACCCTTTTATAATCAATTGGGTTTAGTCCCATGGGCCTTACAATATATCAAATGTCCTACTTCCATGGGTTTTAAAATACATCAAATGGGCCTAGTCCCAAGGGCCTTAGGATATTTCAAATGGTCCATTCCCATGGGCCTTACATCCACATCAAGTGGGCTCCCAACAAGCTATCACAATTACATTAAGATGGACCCCCAATCATGCCAAGATGGGGTCCACTTGGACTGTGGATCTGGCTCATTTCTTGTCTCATTTCACAAATGAGCTGCTTAAAATGGATGGGCAGATTGGATGCAGCATTTGCATCACGGGTGGAGCCCACGCGAAGGCCCACCATTGTGAATGTCATATGAATATATAGTACATAAACAATATATATAATATATATACAATATTTTATATATCTACAATATAATGTAAGTATTCATATTTATATATTATACACATACACACGCATGCACATCCACGCTACACACATAGCACGCACACACCCTGCACACACGCTGCACGTAGCTGATGGTGGCGTGCATAAAACACATGCATCAGGTGAGCTCCACCGTGCAGTGCATATCAAGGAGGGTTCCACCGTGCAGCACACCACCGTCCAGCGATACGGTGACAAGGTGGGCCCCACCGTCCACTGGACGGTGGACTTACAACACAAGCATCATGGTGGGTCCCATGTGGGGCCCACCCTGTGATATTTATTTGGCATCCAACCCATTCATAAGGTCCCTCGGGCCTGGTTGAGGGGAAAACATGAATTTCAGCTTGATCCAATACTTCAGTGGGCCCCAAAAAATTTTCAATGGTAGAATTCAATTCACACTGTTTCACGTGGTGTGGGCCACCTGAATTTTGGATCTGTCTCATTCTTGGAGGGGGACCACTTTAGGGGGTGGCCCACCTCATGAGCGGGTTAAATTACAAATAAACATTATGGCGGGACCCACCGCAGGGCCGTGGGCCCCTGCGTACGTCCGCCCGTCCCACTGGCTGCACGCAGGCGCGTGCAGCCCTGCTGCGGCTGACGTGAAGGCAGAGGCTCTGCCTCTTTCCAAAATCAGGGAAATTGGTTTTCCTGCGATTTTTCGCACATGGGTCCCACTAAAATGAAATCCACTCCGGCCATTGTGTTCAGCGGCTCGAGGCCGTCCAAATGAGTCTAAAGTTCAAATTTTTATAAGCTTAGGAAGTGAAATAAAATTAAAAAAAAAATAGTATTTGAATGGTGAGGACGCAATATTTGGCGCTATGGCCCACCAGGTGCTCCGTTCAATCTCATTTTCTGGCTCAACGCCTAAAATGAGGTGGTGAAAGGGATGGACGGCTTGGATTAGAACGATACATCAGGGTGGGGCCTATGCAAGGGGACCACCCAAAAGTTTCCCTTTTTCTTTCTTCCTTTTTCTTCTTTCCTTTAAAACGTCCAGCGTCCCAGACGCTGGACGGTTTACTATTAATTTTTTTTTTTAAATGGTGGGCCCTGATGAAGTGGGCCACCACTGATGGGTGGCATGGGAATAACGTCTAAGGTGGGCCCCACTTGAATAAAAATAAATACATCAAGGTGGGATCCATTCAAGTGGGCCACACAATCCTATTGCATAAACACAAAATAAAATAAAATAAAATAAAATAAAGAAATAAAAGAGAGAGAGAGAGACATGGAGAGTGGGACACAGCTTGTGATGGAGGGACCCCGACATTATGGGCCCTCCCTTACATGAAATCATACATCAAGTGGGTCATTTTGCACATGCGACCATCAAAACTGAAGATCAACGGTGGAGATCCTTTCCCCACCAATATGGATGGTCTAGATGACCTTTCTAAAGAAAATAAACATCATGATGGGGTCCATGGAGAATGGCCCCATCATGGAACGATCGTGATGATCCAAATGGGCCATCGGCCACATTTTAGGGTCCCAAGTGAGATCCACACCATTGATCGGTGGGCCTCACTTGGCACATCATAAAAAAAAAAGAAAAACTAGAATGATCTAGCACCCACCGTCCGATCTTCTTGCTCCTAGGAGTTCCTTGGCACCTTAGCTTGGTTTTCAACGGTTAAGATGAGGAATGGAGGGTTGAGATGGGAGATGATGGGGTAGGAAGGTGGGTCACACTTGGAGTTTAGGGAGCTTGGAGAATTTCATACGTATGGGCTCTTGGAATTTTTTCTTGTTGCTTGAAAATTTGAAATGAGAAAGAGAGAAAGAGAGAGAGTTGTAAAGGGAGAGAGAGATAGTGATGGATGGATGTGGTGAGTGATGGTTGTGTAAGAAAATATTGACTTTTGAGGCTTTTGTGTAAGAGAGGTATGGGTGGTGAAGACTTTTGTGGCTTTTTGTGTAAGAGAGGTATGGTTTTGGGAGACTTTTGTGGTTGCTTGGGAAAATGGAATAAAGTGATGTGTACTTGACATGTGATGGCTTGATGGATTGATTGATTGATGGGATTGATGTGATTGATGTGACACATCGTAGAGATTCCCTTGGGTTTCGCAACGCGCGGCGTTTTCTCACACCGAACGTTGGCCCATATCTCTTGACCAGGGTATCGCCTCGGCGCGCGAGTCGCGGCATCGGAACCGCAACGACGGCGCGGTCGCTATGGTATTCGTCTCGGGCTGAGTCGACTTAGGTTGTCAGCATATGAATCAGGGTCGAGCGTCGATATCGGTTAAGGGTTGAAGGTTGCCAAAATTTGACCGGTACGATCGCGGAAGTCTACGGAAAGGTACGGACCAATATACGGGTCTTACAATAACCCAATGTTGGGTCGGTCAGGTTGAACCCGCTTGAATTTCAACCCTACCTCCAACACTCTAAACCATCACCTCTTAGGTGATCAGACAGAATGAGAGGGTTTGAACTAGGCTGTCCAACATCTAGAAGTTGATAAGCTGGGCCATCAAGAGGTGTTGGATGATTACGTTCGCTAAAGATCAGCCCTTAAGGTTCCTAGGCTCTGGGTTGATTGTTTCCGTCAAAGGGACATGAGAGCATCGGGTTAAACCTTTAGTGGACCACAAATATCTCCACAAAGGATCAACTACGAAAAGAATATCCGAGAAGTCACCGAGTCAAGGGCTCTTTCTATCGTAAGCAGATCTGAATCTACTAAGGGAGTTTGCATATCCAGAAAGATAGCACAAAGAATCCCAAAGGATTTAGAAGCCCAGCGAGGGGCTTCCATCGCCTTGAGAAAGTTATAAAAGGAGCACCCGAAGAAGAGTTCAATGCCTTATGCTAAACACATCTATATACATGTTTACTTTACTTTCATATTTATTTTAATTTTAATAGTTTATTTTGCTACTACCCAGCAGCTCTCACTGCAGTATGTTTACATTAGATGTAGATTAAATATCTGCAACATTAACTTGTCAGATTCCAATGACCATTTGAGTTCTGATTCAATTGTTCATGCCCCAGTCATATCTTGATAACCACCCACCTCGATCGCATGTTCTAATAGGTGCATCAGGTGTTTATCTCTCCTTTCTTTTTCTTTTTTTTATTTATTTATAATATTTAGAGTGCTAGGCACATCGATTATAACAGGGCCAGTATATTAATAAAGATCCATCGTATTTATGATAATCTTTACTTTGTTATGCGTGAATCTTTTACTTCAATTTAGAAATACCACAATAAAACACTAGTGAGATAAAAAGTTCTCGAACTGGATGATTTCGTAATCATTGGTACAAGAAAAAAAAAACTCATTTGCAAGGGTTAACCCCTTCCTTTGCTCAAATTGTGTAAGTATGGCGCACACTTCTAAATCAATTGGTGATCAAGGGAACTTTGGGTTCCAATATAGTCTACAATCTATCCTTCTCGAAGTAGGGGTACCGACCAATTCAGTTAATACCTTTGAGTCAAGTAAACTCTAACACGCCCGCACAATCATATACGCATGTGTACTTCTGTTCTAGGCCCTCGGTCGCACATGTGGCCTTGATTGGCTAAACTGAGGATAATAATGTGCTTACCTCAAATTTATTTATGTTAAGTTTATTTCACTAATTATATCAGTAAAGTAAAGAAAATACGTACTAATTATAAATTATTTTACTATTTTGGTGACATAAGTCGCATTTGAGAACAATAATGACATTGCTTTTATGGTTTGTTTTATTAAGTAAAATTATAAATATGCTAATTTTACAACGTAAAATTACAATGATTATCGATTCATTTATTTGTCTTCTAGTAAAGGGATTTTGTAATAACTGATACAACGAAAAAAGAACTCATTCATGAGGGTTAATCCCTTCCTTTGCTCAATTCGTGAAGTATGGTGTACACTTCTAAATCAATTGGTGATCGAGAGGACTTTGGGTTCGGATCTAGTCTTCAATTTGTTTGTCTCAATGCAGGGGTAACGACTAATTCAATTAATACATTTAAGTCAAGTAAACTTTGGCACGCCCGCACAATCATACACGCACGCGTACTTCTCATCGTGGTCCTAGATCGCACATGTGGCCTCGATTGGCTGAATTGATGGCAACAATGTGCTTACTCAAATTTATTTAGATTAAGTTTGTTTCACTAATTATATCACTAAAGCAAAAAAAAAAAAAAAAAGTGATAATTACAAATTATTTTACTTCTTTAGTAACATTAGTAACATTTTATCACAATGATAGGATTGTTTTTACGACTTGTTTTATTAAGTAAAATTGTAAATATGATAATTTTACAACATAAAATTACAATGATTATCGATTCCTTTATTTATCTTCTAGTACAAGGAAAAAAGAACTCATTCGTGAGGTTAACCACTTCTTTTGCTTAAATTGCCTGAGTACAGTGTGTGCTTCTAAATCAATGGTGATCAAGATGACTCTGGGTTCCGATCTAGTCTCCAATCTGTCGGTCTCAATGTAGGGGTACTGACCAATTCATTTAATACATTTGAGTCGAGTAAACTCTGGCACGCTCGCAAAATCATACATGCATGTGTACTTCGAATCAAGGCCCTCAGTAGCACATGTGGCCTCGATTGGCTGAATCGAGGGCAACAATGTGCTTACTCAAATTTATTTAGATTAAGTTTGTTTTACTCATTATATCAGTAAAGTAAAGAAAATAAGTAATAATTATAAATTATTTTACTTCTTTGGTGACATTAATCGTATTTGACCACAATGATGGTATTGCTTTTACGGTTTTTTATCAATAAAAAATATAAATATGATAAATTTACATATTAAGTAAAAAATGTAAATATGATAATTTTACTATGTAAAATTACAATGATTATCGATTTCTTTATTTGTCTTTTAATACAGGAATTTGGTATTCACTGGTATAAGGAAAAAGAACTTATTCATAAGGGTTAACCCATTCATTTGTTCTAATCACGTGAGTATGGTGCGCACTTCTAAATCAATTGGTGATTGAGAGGACTTTGGGTTCTGATATAGTCTCTAATATGTCTGTCTCAACGCAGGGGTACCGACCAATTCAATTAATACATTTGCATCGAGTAAACTTTGGCATGCCTATACAATCATACACGCATACATACTTCTCATCGTGGCCCTCACTCACATATGTGGCCTCGATTGGCTAAATTGAGAGCAACAATGTGCTTACTCAAATTTATTTAAATTAAGTTTGTTTCACTAATTATATTAGTAAAGAAAAGAAACATAAGTAATAATTACAAATTATTTTACTTCTTCGATGACATTAGTCGTATTTGACTACAATGATGGGATTGTTTTTATGTTTTGTTTATTAAGTAAAATTGTAAATATGATAATTTTATAAAGTAAAATTACAATGATTATCGATTCCTTTATTTGTCTTATAGTACAGGGATTTTGTAATCACAGGTACAAGTTAAAAAGAACTCATTTGCAGGGGTTAACCTCTTCCTTTGCTCAAATCACCTAAGGAGCGCACTTCTAAATCAATTGGTGATCAAGAAAACTTTGGGTTCCAATCTAGTCTCCAATATGTCAATTTCAATGCAGGGATACCGACCAATTCATTTAATACCTTTGAATCAAGTAAACTCTAGCATGCTCATTCATATACGCACAAATACTTCTGATCCACGCCCTTGATCACACATGTGGCCTCAATTGGCTGAATTGAGGGCAATGATGTGCTTACCTTAAATTTATTTAAGTTTATTTCACTAATTATAGTAGTAAAGCAAAGAAAGTAAGTAATAATTACAAATTATTTTGCTTTTTCAGTAACATCAGTCACATTTAACTGCAATGATGGCATTACTTTTATGATTTATTTTATTAAGTAAAATTGTAAATGATGGCATTGTTTCTATGACATTTGTAATCCATAACAATTTTCGCATTGAACCCATAAATGTCTGTATTTTTGATTAATTTCTTTGTTTGTCTAATACATCTATATTTAACTTTCAAGTTATATGTCATAATACGTTTTTAAACAAACACCATGCAATAGTAATGGTAGCTTATTAAGTTACATTAGATTATTATAAATGAAGGGCTTACCACAAATTTACTTAGATCGGAATAGTTTAACATTTTATCATATCGTTCTTTTCATCATTGATCGACCATGGCTTGACTATCTTGTGGGCCAAAATCAAGACTTTAAATGACACAAGTGTTCATTGTTCCCACGTGTGAGCGGAGCACTCCTACAAAGTGCACATGCATTTTTGTATATCTAGAAGAAGGTGATGTTCAACTATCCCCATCTTATATTTTGAAGGGATGAGCAACTCCAGATAACAAAGTTGTATTGCTTGTGGGACTCTGTATTATCCTAGTTCATATTCAATTCAGATGATGCTACATGTACGTTTTTTATTACTCCATTTGCATGTGAAGGAAGTGTGCATGTGATATCAAAGCCACTCATCAAGGGATGCTAACAAAATAAATGTTTTCTTTCATAAAATTAAACCCACCAAATCATCAAGTGGAATACATGTGCAAATAGAATTCTGAACATTGGATAGTTTCTCTCAACCATCCAATTGTGATATAAGTGTTTTACCTTAGATGATAATAAAATGAGCATTTTTTTTTTCTTTTTTCTTTTTCTTTTTTTCTCACCAGACATCTACTGGTGGAGGCAATAGCTAGGCAGCTGAGCCTGGCCTACTAGGCCAAGGCTTGGGCCCTTATATTTGCTTGAGGACAAACCGAGGCTTAAAAACTAGGCTTGAAATTTGAACAAGGAAAATGTTAAATGGCTTAGTCATTAATTAGGCTAATTTACATAAAAACAATAGATGATTTAAATATACTTGTAAGTGTTTCATTCAAAAGATACTTATGGCCTAAAAACATTTTTAACTATTAAAATGGAGGGCCTAATTATTCAAAGCAAGTTTGTTTAACTAATTATATCTGCAAAGGAAATGGATAATGTTTAATTACAAATCATTTTACTTAGACATCAACTACATTTGTCTGCAATAATGGCATTGCTTCTATTGTTTATTTTATTTAAATAAAATTAAAAATATGATAATTTTATAATGTAAAATTGGAATGATTACCAATTATTTTATCTATCTTCTAATACATCTATATTGACCTTCGAATTACATGTTATGATACTTGTTTAAATATACATTGCGAAATAATAATAGTGGCTTATTTACATCACATTGCCATGAAAATCGGCGAAACAAACAAGCCCTTATGTCCGATTATTGTAAATGGAGGGCTTACCTCAAATGTACTTAGATCAAACTAGTGTAAACATTTTATCATATTGCTCTTTCATCACTGGTCGCCCATGACTAGACTAGCCAACGGGCCAAAATCAAGAGTTTTTAAATAACACGTGTGCATTGTTTCCACGTGTGAGTGGAGCACTCTTATAAAGTGCAGTCAAAGTGGAATCACATTTCTCTATATCTAAAAAAGGTCAACTTCAGTTTTTTTATCCCTATCTTCTATATTGAAGGGATATGCAACTCCATGTAGCCAAGTTGCAATACTTGTGGTACTCTATATTCTACCGTTTGTATCCAATCTAGAGGATGCTACGTGAATGTTTTTTTTTATTCCCTTCGCATGTGAAGGAAGTCCGCATGTGATATTAGAGATGGTCATCAGGGGATGCCAATAGTGTAGATACTTTATTTCATAAAATTCAACCCACCAAATCATAAAGTGGACTATATGTGTAAACAAAATTATTAACATTGGCCAATTTCTCTCAATTTTTCAATTACGAGGTAAGCATTTTTGTCCAAGTGATAATAAGTGCACATATTATTATTTTTCTTTCTCACCAAATATCTAGTGGTGGAGGCAATTGATGGGACACACACACATGCACATGAAGGCTTAAGCCCTTAAATTTACCCTAGGTTAGAGTAAGGTTTGAAAACTAGGCTTAAAATTCGAGATAGGAAAATGATAAATGGTTGGGTTATCAATTGGGCCACTTTGTGTAAAAGAATGAATGATTTAAAGATAATTATAAGTGTTTCACTCGAAAAATACATATGGCCTAAAAGCACTTTTAACAATTAAAATAGAAGGCTTGATGAAATTTATAACTTAGTGCAAGTTTGTTTAATCAATTATATAAATAATGTAAAGGAAGTGGATAATGATTACATATTATTTTATTTATTTGTTGACATCAGCTGTATTTAACCGCAACAATGGCATTACTTCTATTGTTTATCTTATTTAAGTAAAATTGTAAATAAAATAATTTTGTAATGTAAAATTGTAATATTTACCAATTCCTTTACCTGTTTTCTAATATATCTACATTTGACCTTTGAATTATATGTTGTAATACTTGTTTAAACAAATACTCTTAAGTGGTAATGATTGCGTATTTATGTTAGATTAACATAAAAATCAGCAAAAAAAATAGGCTCTTATATCATATTATTATAAATGGAGGGCTTACCTCAAATTTACTTAAAACAAACATAATAATATGCAATCATGGCTCAATTGGGCTATGGGCTAGAATCAAGACTTTTTAAATAACAATTGTCTATGGGCTAGAATCAAGACTTTTTAAATAACACATGTACATTGTTCCCACATGTGAGTGGAGCACTCCTCCAAAGTGTAGGTACTTGCATATCTCCTTATCTCAAAAAAAGATCAACTTCAAATCTGCTATTTTGAAGTGATGGGGCAACTCCATGTAACAAAATTACAATGCTTGTGGGAACAAAAATGGATAATTTGAAGATACTTGTAGGCAGTTTCATCCAGAAGATACTTGTAGGCAGTTTCATCCAAAAGACACATGTGGCCCAAAAGAACTTTCAACTACTAACATGGATGGCTTGATTGGTTTATCAAAAATTTACAAAAGGTCAATATGTTTCACTAATTATCTCAATAAAGAAATGAAATGGATAATGATTACAAATTATTTTACTTATATGTAACATCAATTACATTTTATTAAAATGACACTACTGCTTACTTTTTTTTATTTAGATAAAATTATAAATATAAACATTTTATAATGTGAAATTGTAATAATTACCAATCCATTTATCTATTTTCTGATACATCGACATTCGACCTCTTGAATCAGGTGCCATAATATTTATTTAAACAACACTATGAAATAATAGTAATAATAATAATAGTGGTAGTAATAGTAGTAGTTTATTTTCATTATATTACTGTGAAAAAGGGGCAAATCAAATTGACCCTTACATGGGATTATTGTAAAAGAACTTCAAATTTACTTTGATCATACCAGTTTAAACATTTTATCATACTGCTCTTTTAGTCACGGGCTAGCCATGGCTCCACCATAATCAAGACTTTTCAGCCCGATAAGGGCAAGGTGGCTAGAGCTAGGCCAACTCTGGCAAGGGTTAGTCGTGGCTTAACCCAGCCTTCGGCTGTTTGGCACCATGAATTTGGAAGGATTTGAGGGGAACCAAAAGGTAATTGGGGGTTTCAAATCCCCTCAAGGGGTGTTTGGGGCATGGGTTTAAGTGAGATTTGGTGGAAGTGGGTTTCAAGATCCCACATATCATTGCAAGGTGTATTTGGGAATCAAACAAGGTATGGGTTGTGAAGCCCTTCTTGGAATCAATGCTGGAGGAAGAGTTTCTACTACTATACTTTGGATTTTATGCAGCTAATGGTCAGTGCTATGTGGACCCCACCATGATATATGTGTTGTATCCATGTCGTCCATCTATTTTGAAATATAATTTTTGGGCTTCATCCCAAAAATGAGGTAGATATAAATCTAAGGTGGACTACACCATGGGAAAAAGGTAGTGATTGAATTACACCATTAAAAACCTCATAGGGCTAATTGTGCGGTTCACTTGAGATTTGGATCAAACTTATTTTTGGGCTCATACTATAAAATGACATGGAAGAATGGGTGGACGGCACAGATGAAACACATACATCATAGTGGGGCCCACAAAGTACCAACCGGTATTAGCAAGATGATATGTCAATCCATTTTCCAAACATGGAGTGGGATGGCCTCAATCCATGGGATTAGGAAACAATTCCTTACACAATGTAATCATTACATTTTGGTAATTCCATCACATTAAAGCCCATCTAATCCCATACTCCAAACACCCCCTCAAAGGGGAGGTTTGAAATCCACGGTGGGAGCTTGAATTGGATTTAAAATCCATCCAAGAGTTGCATGTGTAATATGTGTAATTAGACTATTAAACTATTGAGCACATAACCCACTAATGATATTTCAAAATCGGTGGATTATCAATTACATCACTATAATTACTTCAATATAACTATCAACACCATCCAAACATTGCCGATTTAAATCAACAGTTAAAATTTGTTGGTTAGTCACTCAGACATGATCTTATGCCTGTGGCTCATCCGGGACTGGAATTTCTTCATTTTCAGGCAGGCCTTATAAATATATTATGCATAGCTACTTTTGAATCAAAGTTGATTCCCGATCCAATGTGTCAAACACAACAGGAGGATTTCAAATCCAGGAAGTTCTGAATGCAACGGTTCCCGATCCATGCTCCCAAACGGGCTCTTGCCACCGACCATTGCACACCAGAACGTGTCTACACAGCCACCAAGCGCCTATGAGTGGATCTGATATCTCACATGTCTGCCTCGTTACCATGATGGAGGCAAGAGCCTTCAAAAGGTCCACCGGCAGGCACTTGACATTTCTCATCATCATGTATTTCCCCGTCTTCCCGGAATCAATGTAGGACATACCATTATTTCCAGACGGGCCTACTCAACGATCTTTTCATCATCAGTACTGCCCGAGACAACCAACTTGGTTGGTGCCCACTCCGTCAGTAATATATAATGCTCGGACGCAGATTGCCTCCTACGCTTGCCAGGGCAGTGGCTCTGTAGGGTCCACTATAATCTATGTGTTTTATCCACACCGGCCATCCATTTTAACAGATCATTTTAAGGTATGAGTCCAAAAATCAAGTAGATCTAAGACTCAGGTGGGCCACACACAGGAAGAAGTGGTGATAATGGGGCATGGGAGTCCTTTATTACTGGCTTCTGGCTCTTCGAGCCATGAGCATGATCACCACCACCACACACACCTCGTGATATAAATAATAGCGCCCACGAAGGATCACGCGTTCGGACGCGGATTTCCTACCGAAGGATGCTGGGTTGGGCGCACTGCAATGTAGGTAAGAAATTCATTCCGTGTATTTATTTTTTGAATAAGGAATTCATTCCGTGTATTTATTTTCTGAACTCTTTTTGGACTAGGGAACAAAAATAAGATACGTACAAAACTCAAGTGGATTACGCGAGAGAGAAAATTAGGAAAAGAAATTCTCACAATTAAAACCTTCCTGAGCTCCACTTTGATTTTTATATGCTATCCAAACCGTTTACAAGGTCATTACAAATGGGATGAAGTGAAAATATCAAAATATAGCTTAATAGAGAACTTTTATGACCATAAAAATACTTCAACGTTTCTCACTGAATACCCACTATTTATTCTTGCGTGGCCCACTTGAGTGTTGGATACACTTATATTTTGATCACACGTCTTAAAATGAGCTTTCAATGATCTCTCAAAACGGATGGACGGGTAGACCTTACATACATCTCAGTAGACCGCACTCAGCATACTTGCGAAACAGCTTCCTGCGAAAGGCTTTTGCTGTAAATCCACGTCGCACGCGTTCCCATTTTCTGAAACGGATCGGCTACTCACCCTGCAATTACCCAATGGTTACTTGTCAGTGCTCTGTAGGCCCCACCATGATGTATGTGTTTCATCCATGCTGTCCATGCATTCTTTCAGATCATTTTATGATATGATCCCAAAAATGAAATTGATGAAAATTTCGAATAGACCACACAGTGATAATTGAACGCTCATCAATAAAAACTACTTGAGGCCATAAAAGTTTTGGATTAAGTTGATATATATATATATATATATATATATATATATATATATATATATATATATACATCCAAGTCTTTTTGACCTAATCAACGGGGGTTAGATGTCAAATAACTATTACAGTGGGTATTAGGAGGTTTTGAATGATAGAAATTCAATCACTACTGTTTTTCCTTGGTTGTCCACCTGAGATTTATATCTATCTCATTTTTGGTATCAAGCCCTAAAATTATCTTTAAAAATGGATGAACGGCGGGGATGAAAGACATACTTCATAGCCGGCCCGTAGAGCATCGACTACTAGCCACCGCGCTAGTGGCAGGGCGAGTAGCCAATCCGTTTCCCCATCTTCCTGTGATCAAGGAAACCATGCAATCAGGTGGTCCGGTGGACTACCAAGCAATAAAACATATTTTACATTGCGTCGCATCCAACCGTCTATCTAGAAAGTCTAGAATGGCCCACTAGTGTGGGGAACGTCGTGCCCATAGCCTGGGGTGCACACCATGTGGCATTTAAGTATTATTGGGACCGACGAGATGAAGGACAAACAAGGTGCCGGTACTGAGAGGGCCATTTGGTGGTAATGCAGCTAAGCTTGTGGTCCGCTTTTGGTCTGTGGTCCAACTCGATGTGCTTTCTGATTTGGATAGAAAGCAATGTCACAGAGATTGAAAATCTTTGATACTCTGTTAGTGTGTGATCGATGATAGGCAGCCACTCACAGTTTGTAAACGTGGCATACAGGTAACTTAAAATAATCCGTCCAGATAGTGTGCCCCACTCTAGTCGGTGAAATGACTCAGAAACTGGTTGATTATTTGATATCATTGGACGACCAAACGTTCATATTCAACAATAAAAATCTTTTAATAAAATTTTATATCGTATAACTATTATTTTACGTTTATAATCTATGTACCTTGGATTCCATGATTTGGACGGTT
Source organism: Magnolia kwangsiensis (assembly GCA_037074715.1). NCBI lineage: Eukaryota > Viridiplantae > Streptophyta > Magnoliopsida > Magnoliales > Magnoliaceae > Magnolia > Magnolia kwangsiensis. The sequence goes on along the minus strand of CM073574.1, from coordinate 143,493,286 downwards.
TAGATTAAGTTTAAGATATTCTAGATGTATAAATTTAAGTGACTGCGTATTATTCATCATAGTCTGGCAGTATCAAATACCTCTTCAATTAGCATTTGGGGGCAGACCTAACCCGGTTTCAGAGGGAGAAAGATGACATACGTCACTCATGTGTTAAAAGTGCTTACCAGTGCTTTTAAGTGATAGGTCGTGGGAAGCAGGTTGTCCCATGCTTCTCACGTGTCATTTGTCCACACGCCACACCCATGCGAGTGAGAGTTCGGCATGGAGTCGGACCAAGTTATGCTGACTTGCTCGATCGGGTTTTGAAATATGCTTGGCATTAACAGCAGCTCGATACCGAGCCCAACACGCATGGCCTGGGCTAATCCGGAGCAAGTCTGACCTGATAAAAAGTACACAGATTGAGTTGGCACTGACTCCGATTGAGAGATGAGGGAAGGAGTGGGGAGGAGAGAGAAGCGGGTGGTGATGATGGTGGCGGGCTGGAAAGAAAAAGGGCGAGGGGGGCAGTTTGTGCTGGGTGGTTGTCAGGATCGGAAGAGGACCAGGATTAGGCAAGAATAAAGAATTTGGGATCGGATCACGTGTGTGTATATATATATATATATATATATATATATATATATATATATATATATATATATACAGACACGCACCCGAAACTGAGTCGAGTTGGTTTTGGATTGGGTCGAGTATGACTAGATCAAGTTTTGAGTTGAGTCGGGTAGATTTACTGGGTAATTCGAACTCGGCTTGATTTGAGTTCAGATTGGGAGAAACCTACTCGGTTCGGACCGACTCACCTATTTGGTTCGGGTCGAGTCTGGTCTGAATAAGTCAAACAAGTCAAGTTAGGTGAGTCAAGTAGTCCCCTACCTAGATCTACGAGTGCATAACATAAACCATGGTGGTCATACTCTGACACATCCACCATAGGTGCCAAATACTCCCCAATCGAACGAAATATGATGGGATCCATTTGGATATGCCGTTGACGGTGGAAATACATGAGATGGCAACGGTGTTGTAACACTATAGGAGGCTGAGTTTTGCTAGGTCACCTATTATCTTATTAAGCTTGGATGGCTTTTTCGAAAGACTGGATAAGAGAATAATTACCATGTTGCAATCAAACACCATGGGTGGTAATGATAAAAAATGATCTCTCACCCCAAACATTGCCCCCAAGTATTTTCTAAGTATCCAGCTTATCAAAGCCTACATCGAAAAATCGTCATTCTTATTGGTCATTGAAGTCGCTTCTATTTGCTTGAAAACAGGCGCAGACACTTCCAAGGCTTCGGTCGTCGCCATTAGTTACTTAATCAGCAAATCGTCACCTAAGAACCACTCGTCACTGAGATAATCGAACAAGTCATCTCGATTGTCAATGTTGCCTGATTTTGTTGTATTGCCAGGCTGGGTGACATCTTTCATGACTTGAACATGTACAACGGGTTCCAGCATTACTTTGACCGTGTTTACGGTCAAAGGTTCCTCCAATTGAGGAATTCTCCAGAATGGACGTGGTTGCATGACTCCTAACAGAGATGCATTCTTTGTCTCTATCAATTCTCTTATTTTAGCTGCTTGACGCCACTACAAACAACATTTTTGGGTTCAAGTCATTGCTTCAGGGTGGCATGAATTTAGGATACATAACCGTTTTTTAGACTTCCTTTTGAGTTAGTGGAGGCTTGACCTTTCTTTGACTCAGAGTCTCCTACTGAGGCTAGTGATCATGAGGCGAGAATGCTTTTCATGGTCGATAAGTGTCACACTCCGAAAATCGACACCCGAGTACAAAGACCCCGATCCCGAATTTTCGAGTGTGAACCAAATAAAAATGCATATGTGATCTTGTTCAGATTCATAGTCATTTCACAAACAAGCAATCAGGGTAGCACAATTCAAATTAGCGGATCCAAAGCGAAGTAAAGATAACAAAAATCAATAAATATAGGACTAACAGTCAAAGATACAATTTCAATAGTGGTGATCGCTTAAAAAGGAGATTATACAAGCCACAATAAACATACAACAAAACTTACGTATAAATCATGCTCGATCGGGGATTCTAACATATACATGCACAAAACAAGAATAAAAGCAAAGTCTTTTAGCTTTGCCCAACACTCCCAAGGCATCACGACGAAAGTGCAAGTCAATCTAAGCCTACCCACTAGAGGCTTCGATAGAACCTGTGTCAACAACAATGCCTGATTGGTGTTTTAAAACACCATCCCATGTGGGAGTGAGTAGCTAACTTAGTAATTCCATTAGTTTTAAGTTACACATATTATCAATTCTACTCGCACAAGTAATGATAAAACAACTTAAACACACAGTTCCTAAATGCTCTTATTAATGCACATGCATGCTGTTATAAAATGATTCATGCCCTCACAATCCAACACTCCCTTATAAGCGACTTCAACGCTACATTCGCAAATGTCAACACTCCCTCAACACGTGACCACAATGCCCAAGTCGCCATAGTCTAAACTAATGTGATGCGATGAATGTTTGTGTTAGCCGAGTGAATTAATTAAGTTTGTTCATCCAATAATATTTGAAAAAGCTAGAACACATCCATTTAGTCAACAACCTCATACAAATTGATAAGCATAGGGCGGCCGTAGCAGCTTTGAGCATCCGATCCATGATCCAAATTTAGATATCACTCATTTATCTTACAAGCCAATAATTACAAAGGTACAACATGATACTCAAAGGTATGTAGATTAACTCGATATAGTCATCATCCAAACACCGAGTATGATCACTCAATTCCGAGGTGCGGTCTTGTTACATAAAACCAAATCACCACAAAGAAAAGGGCTATCACCTAATTCCATTCATGTCTAGGTTGTTCAAATGGTACTCTGGCACGGAACCATCAGCCGGGTGATTTGACGAAGGTCGTTCAAACAATAATCTATCATCTCCATTAGTGCTAGTTGGTCACTATGAGGAGGCTCGTCACCCCAGCATAGGCCGACAGCACAGACACAGTGTCGCATACTAATATGCCCGGCTCCCAAGACTCTGGTCTTGTATCACTAACTATTATTAGTAGGCCTCTCTAGGGAATGGGGTGCTCTAGATTCAGGAAGGCGTGATTATACGTGGTGGACACACATGGTTGGTCAGCTATTAGGCTAATTCAATTTACATAGGTGAACCTTGGCATATTCGGCATTGAGTGCAAGTATCTCGTGTAGTCCGACTACTGTCCATTGTTCGTGTTCATCCTAGGTTAATCAGACTAGTCTGGGGCGGCCGACCTAGTCAGGGCCGCTCTCATGGATCTGTGGTTTTTAGGCCAACCTAACTACCCAAGTAGTCCCAATCAATCAATAACACTAATAAATCAACTATGCAGCTATAGGAAAGGATACAAGCAATAAATCAGGAAATTCTACTCTATTTGATATTTTATCGAACGTGCAGACCGCGTTTGAACTAACATAGCAATTCATGTGAGGTAAGACAAATTGAGTGCATAAGAAGGTGAGTAACAGGAAGCGTGGGTAATAAATTAACAAATTCAACCTATTATAGCAACCAATCGAACATATAGGCTTCATTACACATGTATAGCAATTCATGGAAAGTAAACAGGTTATACAAGTATGCACAGGTTAGTATGCATTCATCCATTTATAGCAGAAATCATTAATCGTGACATGTGGTTTAATAAACGGCCACTTATGGGTAATGGTACGCACCTTAAGAAGGGATTTTCAATATTTGAGCTCATAGGGTTAGGATTTTGGGAAAAATCACTAGTTCCTAATCAAATCAAAGAAAACTTAGGTAAGATTCATAAAATCTAATATGAGATAGTTTAAACATGAGGTAAAAATCTTTTCTTAGCTCCGATCATGTGTAGGTGTGGATTCGATAGAGGAAAACGGTAATAGCTTGGGTTTTGTTGAATGAATTACGGTGCAAGCAAACACCAAGGACCTCACTCTTTTTCTCTCTTCCTCTTCCTCTCTCCCTTTCTCCCTTCCTTTCTCTCTTTTCCCTCAATTTTTAGGGAAAATTCTTATGGGGAGAGGGAGGGTAAAATGAAATGGTATTTATAGTGTCAGATGGTGCATAAATGGCCCCAATGGCCTTTATTCATTATATTAACCCTGTAGGGGGTTGTTTCTAATCAATGGGACCCACCAGGAGGGGTACGAGTCAATTTAAGCCATGGAATAAGTGTCTCAATAAGTGATTTGTGTTTCAACATAACCATCTGATGATCGGACGTGCAGATCAATTGAAAAAGCCCTAACCCAGATCAATGGTCACCGATGATCAATCGGGGCCATGGCTATACAGATATGTGTAGGGAAATATCTTTAATTGGTACCCCAATTTTGGTCATGAATCGACGGTTCGAAAGTTACAACTTCGTGACAGAACAAATGAGTTAGTTTCACTTAAGTTATAGCTTTTCACCTAAGACATTCACACATCTCATGCACTTAGTTTGTGGGTTCAAGTTGAGCAATTCAAGACGTGACCTCAGCTCAATGTCCCCGTGATGGATGTCAAGTCCAGTAAGAAGGATGTCTTTCTATAGCCTCGGGTTTAGTGTCTCAATAATGAGTTGTTTAGAGCTTGTTTAAATAATTATGCCATTTTTGGAATGAATTGGATAATGAGATTTCATGTGTGATTTTATGTGTGAGACGATTAGGGTGTGGCTTAGTTATGTTTATAGTGCGGCCTATTCGCAATCAGTGAAAAAGGTGATTCAGTCATAATCACTCTAAACCGTTAGTTCTTAGGCTAGAGGAGTAATTGTGTTGATTTGTTTTGTTAATTAAGATCTGACCCATAATTATTTGACTTTAGGTAGGTCTTTATTTAGTTACAATTGTCTTGATTAGTCAGTGATAGGTCAGTTAGATTTGGGCCCTGGATGAAAAAATCACGTGGCTAGACTTCCCACGGTTGATTAATTGGATTTGTGCAGTTCTTTATTGGTATCATTTACGTATAGGCTCACCTCGAGCGTTAAGGGTCAGTCAATGACAACGTGAACTAATTATAGCAAAAAAAAATAAATTCAAGGTTTTTTTGGAAATCCAAAATAGCAAAAATCTAGGATATTACAATAAGGCTATCTCTTGTTAGTCCCTTTGGAATTGCATGTTCGACCTACCTCAATGGCCGAGGTGGAGCTTCTACATCTTAGGCCATTCTAGTGCATTGACTACATAGTTGCAAGTCTCGACTGCTACACTATACTACTCTTGCTTTGTGAAATCTTTGGTCACTACATAGGACTGATATCGCCCTAACCTTGACTATCATGAGACACAATGGTAATTAGCAGGACCAATATCAACAATTTTCTTTGGTCTATTCAATTTCCATATATTCACTGTGGCCATGTTGATGTCTAGATTAGGCAGGAATGGATCAGTATCGATCAGCATTACTTCTTTGCCCTTATCAAGAAATTTTAACAATCCACAATCAATGTTATCATTGATGATGTTTCTAAAAACAACGCACTTGTTAGTGGAATGAGAACGCGTCCTATGCCATTTGTAATACTCAACCCTTTTTAATTCATTAGCCATAGGTATTTTGTGATTAATGGGAACTTTAATAAACTTCACTGCTAGTACTATCTCGAATATCTCATCAGCCCAAGTGATATCAAAAGCTTGTATCTTCTGAGCCTTTTGTGTGGTTGGTGCAGTTGCTTTCGCCTTGACCAACACTGAATATATGAGTAGTTTTTTTGCCACTACCTCGGCAATCGCAACCTCATAATTAGGGTCATAATAATATATCTTGATTATCGAGTTCTTTTACCTGGCTCCTTCCTAAAAGAGCTCCTCATATCTGGAAACTTTTCTAGTTAAATCATATAAGTTCACAAACTCCGTTCCAATGTATTTCTTTTGAAGTTTATATTACAGGCTGTCTTGCGCAAGTTGCACAAATTTGGCCTTGGTCGCGGCAACCTTACACCGGCTTTTCTCTTTTAAACATGGGTCACGTAACTCTCGTAAGATTCCCCTGACAACTGTCAGAAGCGTGCGAGATTGGCCATGGTCATCTCCCTATCCTTGGTCTTGGACAAACCTAGCTGCGGTTCTCCACTACCATTAGAGTTTTGGATTGGTCGGGGCGCACCCCTCAATCCATCACGTTGAAGTGCCTGCTAGTGGATTTCATTCGATGTGAGTGAAAACCTAAGGAGTGGAGGTGACCTCCTAGGGAACTCAAAAAGAACTTAACATGGATTTTTTCCTTCATCTCCTGTTAGGTATAGATTGAATTTGACAGCAAGTTCGAGTACCATGTGAAGGTCATTGTTGTCAATGAATGACTGAATAATTGCAAATTGTGCTAGTCATTGTTAGCCGGTTCACCACATTGTATAGTGAATCAACCTAGTGTTGGATCGTCGATTGACCAGGATTACCCAAGAATAGGGAAAAATTCGATCGATGGTTCCTCATTAATGGGTGTTGTTGGTCAATCCATTTGGGATATGGCTTATGGTAAACTAGGATAGTATTGCGACCGAAGACATGACTTGTTATCTCCTCAACCATTTGCATGATATGGTCATGATTCACCTGTTGAGGTTCAACCATTTACAATGGATCAGGATGTAACACCCCGAACCTCTGGTACACAGGTGTTACCATTAAAACCTTTACTAGTATAATTGTGAACCTAATTAATAGATGATTCTGACCTAAACCAAGATGGTGAGAATAACTTTCATCGGAACTACTCATCAACACCTGGACAAGTCACCAAAACCTTTTAGAAACTAAACAGAACATCCGCTAGTCCCATGGATAAACCTAACTACCAACCTCCTCATCACAACCATTGAATTATGAGATCTGTAACACCTCATACCTTTGGTACACGGGTGTTACCCTTTTTAAACATGCATCAGCGGAAATCAAGATGGATTATTTAGATAGCTTGGACTCAACGCATGTAGGATGAGAGTTCCAATCAGCAGTAAAACCATCCATCAAGGGCCCTAAGAGCTGAGACGAACTCCATGACAACTAGGAAGGTAAGATCAACCAAAAGCCCCAACTTATAGAGGCCCTGTGTCATTTAAATTGAATCATATTAGGGACAACGCTCATACAACCAACTCTTAAGAGTTAGTTAGTAGCAGATCAAGCCCTCATCATGATCTGGACCATATTTTGACCATTGCAACCCGATTTCAAATCAATCCAACCTTGGGGTCAAGGTGTGTTGACCAAACCGAGTATGTAAATGTACTATATGACCCACCTGGGCCTCGATCTCATCCCAAACTGGACAAGAACCCCTAGGCAAGGGTCCTTAGAGGGATGGACGGATTAGATCGGTCACAAACATTATGGTGGACCCCACACGGAGTGCATGTGCACCACATGCAATCGTGCACGATGTGCACTGGGCAATGGGCTCAGTCAAATGAGCTTTGACCGAGCTCCTTGCAAAAAAAGAGGAAAATGGCAAATTTCTCCCGCCAACGAACATTCAAATCTGGGAGATTTCATCACCTAAAGTGGCCCACCCTGGGCACTTTCCGAAAGATCTGAACCATTCATTAAGCCTGTGGAGTCCGTTTGACCAAAACAGTATAGGCTTTTATGCCCACGTAAAGGGACGAAGGAGATAGGTTGCAACTGTCCAATGGGTTGCATGTGGCGAATATCCGCTAGATGGGACCCATCTGGGACCGCATGGGTGGCCCATGATCATCTTGATCAGGCCATCCCATCCATCCATCCCCAAGGAGAGCCACGCTGTCTCTTTTTTGAAAATAGCCAGGCAAGGCTTGTAGGTGGAAAAGCAAAGGAAGAGACTTTCCTCTATAGGAAAGCTGGTGCAAGCATGATCTCAGCCATCCCCTAGCCACATGGAGGAATCCCGACCGTCGTCTATAAAGCCAAGAGAGATTTTGAGGAGAAGTACTCTATCTCACGAGGAGTGCTGAGAACTCAGAAATCTCGTGAGATCTTCCTAAAATAAAGTTTGAAATGGACCCCACATTGATCAGAAACCCCATTTGGTCCGACCGAATGGACCAGATCTCAAGAATACGCTATATATGGGGAGTTGCCATTAAAGGCTCTCTCATCTCCTCCGTTAAACCATCCAAACCCGACCACGAGATGGGCTCCACAAGATTAGAAAAGTTACTTTTCTGGTGAGCCTGGGTGTCAGCCACCCATCCTAGCATGTGTATGGGCCCTATGCAAGGCCACTTTTTTTTATCACCACCATTGCAAGATGGCCCACTTCCAACCGTTGGAGCTCTCTCCTCCATGGCTATAAAAAGGGTCCTGTAAACTTTGGGATTCACACCAAAGAGAAAGGAGAGAGAGAGAGAGAGAGAGAGAGAGAGAGAGAGAGAGAGAGAGAGAAGGGGGAGAAAGAGAGGGAGAAGAAAGAGTGAGTGTGTGGCTGAGTGAGCAAGTCGGCTCGACCTAACCCAGTTGCTTGACTCGGTCAAGGGTCAAGTTGCGAGAGACCATCAGGTATAGGTCCCTAACTGAGTTAATCAACACCCCCCCCCCCCATTCTCTTCTTTCAACCAAAAACACGCCGACTAGGGAGTTGAAGCCGACCTCCTTCAAACCATGAAGGTAGGCCATGCCGAACTCCAAAGAGCTAGTAAGCCCAGACCAGAACTAAGCCAAGCAATGGCTGTGTTCGGGCTGAAGTCTGGCCAAGATAGAAGCTCGGTCTCGGGGCTCAGACAGGCTAAGAAATGGCCTCGTGTGGGACTGAGAAACCGGGACAGCCTATCTCGTTTCCATTCCAAATAGCACCTAGCTATTAGGGCCACATCCAAATGCAAGTCAGGGCCAATTCTAGCCTTTGCGATAGTTGCATTCCAGACTAATGAGAGGCCAGGTGACAGGCCAATTCCAGACCGAGACCAGGCCAAGAAATGCCCGCGTTTTGAACCGAAACTATAGCAGAAACCTCACCTCTGGTTAGCCGTAGATGGGTCTCAAAGCAGGCCTTAGACTCAGTTAATGACAGGCCCTGAACGAGCATCCCATCCAAACCAAAGAACGCCTTTCATTCTACCCTCAGTCGAGCTCCGAACCAAACTGGTCTCAGTAGAGTATTATCAGGGCCGCGAATGCAACTTGCAGTGGGCCTTCACCAGTCCCTGAACGATGTTGTAGGCGTCTTTTATTTGGGCCCTGCAATGGGCTCGAATCTACCTCTGCTAAGGCTCTGAAAACTAGTGGAAATGGGCCGTTGAGAGGACCTATTTCTGGGCCTCAGGCACTCCAACAGTGGGCTTTGAACCCAGATGGTGGGCCACGCCTGAGAGGGATCTCAGTGGGCTACACTGCTGGGTGGGCCGCACCTCATTTAGGTCTCAGATGAGCCACATCTCCCTCCTTTGGCCCAAGACAATTTTCACGGTGGGCCACTACCTGCACCAGGTAAGTGGGCTGTCCTCTGGGCAGGGGGCGGGCCCAGGATATGCTAGGCCATGAGTTCTGGGCCTAAGGTGGCTAGTCCAGCCATCTCTTAGGTTGTTCCTGCTTATAAGATGCATTGTGCATTGCAGTGGGCCTCACTTAAGTTGCAGCGGGCCTCACTTGAATTGCTGAGGGCCGCACTACAAGGTAGTGGGCCTTAATGGGCAGTAATTCAAGTGAGGCCCACATTTGGAGCCACTCAGGCTCAATTCAGGCCTCATCCTCAGGGACATTTGGGCATACCCCAGGCTCGTTGATCAGGTCATGGTAGGTGGGCCTGGTCAATCAGGCCCATGTCCCCTTAATCATCGAGTCCTTACCAGTCCTATTCATTCTATAGATGAGAATGTCTTCTAACACCGGTTATTGTATTGGGAATGACTCCAGGAGGCTACTCTCGTGATATCGGGTAGCTAGGTACTCACGATCACTCGAATCAAGGGGCACACTGCTATTTGTCTGGTGATGATTTTCTTCCCCTTGAGCTTTTCACTCCCAACTAGACTAGAAGTAGTTATTATAGTGATTTATTGGCTAGTTAGACTTATGATAAATTATATGGGAATAGACTATGTTTAATTAATATACTTATTTAGATTGATGACTCCCATGCTTTATACTTGCTTAGATCGCTTGAACATGTGTATTAGAATATCCAAATGATTAAATTAGTTGCCCATTACATGCATCATGTGTTAGCTCATTTAGTATGTAATTGTAATCTCAAGGAATACATGCACTGTTCTTTATTCCTTAGTCATAATAAGAATCCATGCTGCTGTTATTACCCACACATTGTTGAAACCTCTCCATGGGAAACTCTAACAAAGGAGAGTCCGTGCTTAAGGTGTAACTAGACTGGTTGCAATACGAGTAGGCCCCTGACATGGAGGTTTTGGTCGTTGGCATTTGACTATGGAGTTTACCATTCATGTGTGGTTTCACCTAACTGACTGAGGGTGAATTTTATAACCTTTTAAATATCGCTGCTTACTTATCTTTAAACCATTCATGTCATCATGTTTTAATCGTCGTACTTAGTAATTTTGACATTTCATTCCCGGTCAGCATTGGTGGTGGCTCCTTCACATTAAATTGATTGACCAAGTGTTGGTGAGTACTACACACCCCTTAAGGCAGTAGTCTCATGGGTCGGGGATGGTGGTCATGGGACGCTATGCCCGAGCCGTCGGCCTAAGCTGGGCCACAAGCTCTCCTTAGTAACCGTGAGCTTAATTAAATTGGCTGAGTGTAATTGGACTAATAATGGATTAGCTAATCATTAAAAGTTCTATGTTAATAAACCCTAAGTATTGTCAAATTTTGGTATGACAAACCAATTTGATTTTGTACCTTGATTTGCATCAAGCTAGTGCATCTGTTCACATTGAATCTTCGATTTTCATTTTGTTTGTGTTGAATCTAACTTACTGATATCTACGACGAACTTACCGAGATCTTTAAACTGGAAGAAAGTGAAGACTTTCATATCTTGAGTGAAGACGGAGTTTTCAAGAATATTGCGGTTTAAGATCTAGAACCAGAAAATTCTGAGAACTCAAGACCTAGGTGAAGATTATATTCGGTATGTCGAGTTTAAGCTTTAAATATTGCAAGAATAAAAACTACTAAAGTGATCGATAAATTAAGTGTTCATATGTTCTAACTCACAAGTAAGGTATGATTGACTTAGATTGACCTTAGATCATTTCTAGATCATTTCATACTTTCAGTTGGTCATTTTGGTCATTTTATAAGTGTAAAATCCTGTTCTTTCGACTAACCCTACCATTGGCTCGACCAGTCCTAATATTTCCTCAACCAGTCTAGGATTTGTTATGAATTTTTAAATTTTTTTCTGTTGGTATATGACTAGTCCTGGAAACTGCTCGACCAATCATGTGAATAGTGTTAGGCCAGTCGTGCAGTGCTCGACTCATTTTCTAGTGAGTAATCTGGACTCACATGACCAGTCGTGTGGTGTCCACGACCAGTCAAGCAGGCCACTCGACTAGTCGTGGGACCTACAAGGCCAGTCGTCTAACTGAAAAATCTTATCGCGCTAGAATTTTTAAAAATCTATTTGGATAAGGTCAGTCGTAGCTAACTAAAGGCCAATCATGCGAACCGATTTTTCACCTATAAATAGTGCTCGAATTTCAGAGTTTTCTATTCAATTCTTATCATTCTTAAGCAATCACTTTGAGATTATTTTGAGTACATTCTAAGCTATTTTGTGTATATTTAAAATTCTTTAAAGTAGCTCTTGTAATTTGATTTTTGATTATCTATTTCATTCTCATTTTGAAAAGGGATATTTGATTTAGCCTTCCTTGAGATCAAAATCAATACAAAGCCCTTGCTGATTTAATTAAAAATCATCTAGACTTAGAACCCTATACACTTGTGAGACTGAGCATTAAACATCTATATCGTCATCAAGTTGGTTCTACCTGGCTACTTCAGAATCGTCATACAAATAAGTTTTTACTTTTTCTGTAATTCAATTTATTTTTGGTCCGTGAGATTGTTCCAGAAAATCTCTATTTTGGTTTTGTCTAAGGTGATCCAGAAAATCTCAGAGCAAGGGTTTTTAAATTGTGTAAGCCCATCTAAAGACACAATTGTGAAAGTTTTAGGTGAACCTTAAAAAACCTATTTTAATTAATGAACGCTAATATCCCGAGGGAGTGGATATTAGGAGTGGAGTAGTTGTGTGGCTGTTTATTAACAGTTGGTGTACACACAAGCGAACCACTATAATTCTCTGTGTTTGGTGGTTGTGTGATTTATTTCTTTATCTTTTATGGTTTAAGATTGTGGGATGTATTTGTGGATGTGAATGTTATAATCTTTATATTTCAGCATTGTGTGGTGAATGTTGTAATAGATTAGTTTCTATTTCTTTCATATCCTCTTAAGTTTGAGTTTTTGATACTCACCCATGTTCTAGTAAGGTTGTCCTGCCATAAACCATTGGTTTTTAGTGTTAGGTTGTCCGTAGAACCAAGCTTATATCAACTTCTCAATACTTAATTTTTGAGGTTGTTATTTCCTTTTGTTATTTGCATTCTTTTTGGCTATATGTTGTTTATATTCCGCTTATCATTTTTTATTTGGCATAGTCCTATTCACCCCCTCTCTCTAGAACATATAGCTCGGCCTTTTCAAGCATATATGGCACAGACCAATATCTATTGCTATCGTATGTTATGTGTGTATTCTGTCTGACTAGATGAGTTTTTTCATGTCAATGATTGCATGGATGACGAGCTCATTGTCCATATGGATGAGCATTCCTGGGGAGATGACTGCATTTCATGCATCCATGCATATAATAAGACTGCATCTGTCATGTTTTAATTTGGCTGGATGTTTTATGCTATTTCTTATTTATGGCAGCAGTATTTAATCTTGAGGAAAAATCACACTAAGTTGGCCACTTATTCATCAATTCAACCGTATAGAAGATACAGGGGCGGATGGACTCGCGACGGATCCAGAGGTGGCTGCAGTCGAGAAGGAGCCTTACGATGAGGAGCCGTATCAGGAGGCAACTGTATATTATGGCCTCAATTAGTAGATTACATTTATGATAATCTTATTGAATTATTGTATTTGAGGATTTTATAATTGGTCCCCAGCTGAGTGGTCCAGGATATTATTCACATTTTAGATCAGATCTATGTTATATTTCATTCCCGCTATTTGCACTTTAATTTACTTATTAATTATCATTATTATTAGTTAACTCCTGGATTTTTAGAATGCGAGTAGTGTACTCGGGTTCTGAAAACCGAGGCGTTACAGGATCCAACTACAAATTGCTCAGAGAGTAGACATGCCTAGGATTGGACAAACGGCCCACATTGACAACTCTGATTAGAGGTGGGCCCTATAAATAAGTGAGCAAATGGATAGGTGTTTAAGCGTCTAGGTGTACACACATAGTAACGACAAATGGAAAACATAGTGTAGGGATGACGTTACTAGGAATGCTTAACAGGCAAAGTGGTTGGGCCTGGACACATCGATAACTCTAGGACCCTTTTTAGCCGTCGATACCTAAAACTAGAAAGATCTGACCCTCAGATTGGTAGAAATCCATAAGTGAACACTGCAAACACGACTTATGGGCCACCCGAGCGTTGGATCATTCTGATCATCGGCCCGACATCTTAGAAGGGACTCCCTAGGAAAATGGACGGTGTGGCTTGCACGATTTCATTGTGATGGGACGCACACTAGAGTGCACATGCACCATGGACGGCATACACGTAGTGCACCAGACCGTCAAGACGGTCAAACAAGCGCTAACCCAACGGCTTTAAGAAAAAGGAGATTTCCTCCCGTTTTCCCACTTGTAGCGAGTTTGAATGGATGACTTCCATTTTGGACGAGTTATGGTAAACCTCAATCCACTGTCTGGGCGATCCAGACCATCTATCGAGTAAGGAGTGTCACGCCCCAAACTCGAAAACTGGGCTCACAAAATTTTTGATCGCCGAATCCGGCGCCGATAGCCTCCGTAGAACCCCATTCTCGGCTCCTAGCTCCCATTCGCCAGGTTCCGATCCTGAGATGCTACGAGGAGGATTTCCAATATCAGTTTGATTCGTAATAAGCATAACCAAAGGTATAACCCACAAACAACAACCAAGAACTCCATTACATTTCCACTATGATCAAAAACTTTACAAGTACAATGAGCATAAAGGGAAATACAATGGTAAATAACAAAAAACTCCAAAATGATCAGCAACGTGCTCCTGCCTCAGCGCTGCTGCGATCCAACGTCACCTGCACCCAACGGTCGTGTATAAGCTTACAGAAAGCTTAGAGGGTGGTGAAAGTGTGTGCGCAAGGTAGTAATATGAACATGCAATGTCAGAGTAATGCGGAATATGCAGATGGAATCATAATATCATGAGCCATACCAAGGCTATGCGATGCAAGACATGAATGGTATCGACCACCCCAAGGCCATGCGATATGCAATGCAACTCAAGCATACAGATCCTCATCTATGTCCACACATCAATACAGCTCAAAATATAGGATATCACCGGGGTCTAGTATACTCTAAACCAGATTGCTGCCACATCGCGCGCAATAAGGTAAGTGGAAGAAACCACACTATCCGTCTGCCAATATCGGGTGCGACTCGTCGATAGCGGACCCATTCCTCGAGCCGGTCAAACTCAGCCTAGGATTACCCCCTACACTCGGACGGGTAAGGCCGCACCCCCTTCCAACTGACCACGACACAGTAGAGAGCGTAACCGTCTGATAATCGACACTCAATGCTCATCTACCCACTCGGTCTAGACGTTGGAGCAACCTCTTGGTACCATAAGGGTTTAGGGACTTTCACCTAGGGATATCTATAGTACCCCATGTAGAACAAGATTTTCGGTATCCAATCCTGCCAACCATGATACATCTGTGGGAGTTACGACCCCGATGTTGCTAGGGCGTACAATATCCATGTCATACAAATGCGATATGTATGATTCACGCTATCCAGTCATGCATCAAATCCTGCACATATCGTGTGCTCATGTAGGGTAACACTGACTAACCGGGAGCCCATAAACAACCTGCCCGAAGGCAAATGCTATGATCAGACAATTCTCACGTCAAGCATACATATGATGCATATGATCATGAGTCATGAAACTGTACTAAACATGTTATAATAAAATGAACTATCTTACAATGCAGATGGACCTGGACGGCCTATACACGATAAGTACGGCACAGTAATGGGCCCTAAGGAGAGTCGTAATGTGGACATCCAACCAACATTACACTCGCAATGTGGACGTCAAACCAACATTGCTCCCAAGGCACGATCTTCGCAAATATCGTTACATAATCCATGTTGGGCTCACACATTGCAATGGACCTTAGGTACCTCCCATTGGACCTTAGATACATCAAATGGGCTCTATTATATGGGCCTTTTATTCATTAATGGGTCACATCAAAGGGGCCACACCAATGGGTCTTAAGTGCATTGCAATGGGTCAAAACCCGTGGGCCTTGGATTGCATCAATTGGGCCAAGCCTCATAAGTCTAGTATGTATCAAATGGACCACACCAATTGCCCCCCCCCCCCCACATGTACATCAAATGGACCTCAATCCATAGGCATTAAATGAGTTCAATGGGCCTAATCCCCTAAGCCTTATGGTGCATCAAATGGGCCTAAACTTGTAGGCCTTGTATAATTCAGATGGGCCTAAATCCCTAGGCCTTAAGTAAATTAAATGGGCCTAACTCATGGGTCTCAAATAAGTCCAATGGGCCCAATCCCATGGACCCTTTTTATAATCAAATGGGTTTAGTCCCATGGGCCTTACAATATATCAACTGGGTCCACATCCATGGGCTTTAAGAATGCAACAAAGGGTCCAATTTCATGGGCCTTGAAGTACATCAAATGGGCCTAGTCCCATGGACTTGCAACACATCAAATGGGCCTAAGCTCTTAGGCCTTAAATGAATCCAATGGGCCTAGCCCATAGGCCTAAAATGATCTTTTCAAGTGGATGGACGGTCTGGATGCATCATGTGCGTCATGATGGGTCCCACTGTCCAGTGGACAGTGCGGATAGAATACATACATCACAAAGGGGCCCCACCGTCCGCTGGACGGTGGAGGCCACTCATGCTCAAGTGGGTGCAGCCGTGGGGGGGTGCCACCGTCCGCTGGACGGTGGACTTGACACATACATAAATGTGGGTCCCATGTGGGGCCCACTCTGTAATATTTATTTGTCATCCAACCCATTCATAAGGTCACTCGGACCTGGATGAAGGGACAACATAAATTTCAACTTGATTCAAAACTTCTGTGGGCCCCAAAAACTTTTCAACGGTAGAATTTAATTCACACTGTTTCACGTGGTGTGGGCCACCTGAGTTTTGGATCTGTCTCATTTTTAGAGGGGGGGCCCACCTCATGAGCAAGTTGGATCACAAATAAACATTATGGTGGGGCCCACACGCAGGGCCGTAGGCCCCTGCTGGATGTCCGCCCGCCGCTGCACGGCTGCACGCAGCAGCGTATAGCGCTACACGTTGTCAGGGAGGGGGGTAACTCCCTTGCAAAATCTAGAAAAAAACTGATTTTCTGGGGTTTTTGACGTGCGGGGCCCACTACACCAAAATTCATCCCGGCCATTGCGATCAGTGGCTCGAGGCCATCCCAATGAGTCCAGAGTTTGAATTTTTTTGATGAAAGGAAATGAAATAAATTAAGAAATTAGTGTTTGAATGGTGAGGACGCAATATTTGGCGCTATGGCCCACCATGTGATTGGATCAGCTCCAAACTTCTACCCAACGGCTAAAATACCGTGGGTAAGAGGATGGACGGCTTGGATCAAACATCTACATCAAGGTGGGGCCTACACAGGAGGACCATCCCACAAGTTCCTTTTTTTTTTTTTTGGTCCAGGGACGTCCAGCGTCCTAGACGCTAGACGGTGTCTCTTTTAAAAAAAATATACATCGTGATGGGCCTCTTTGAAGTGGGCCACCACTTACGGATGAAGGGGGGAAACAACATGCAAGGTGGGCCCCACTTGAAGGACTCTCGAACAAATAAATTCCTCGAGGTGAGGTCCATTCAAGTGGGCCACACAACCCCTTGCATAAAAATAAAATAAAATAAAATGAAATAAAATAGAAGAAATAAAAGAGAGAGAGAGACATGGAGAGTGGGACATGCCTTGTGATGGAGGGACCCCGACATTATGGGCCCTCCTTAAAAAGCAAATGATACAAAAAAAGGGTCCCTCAACACATGGGACCACCAAGATCGAGAATCAACGGTGGAGATCCTCTCTCCACCAAAATGGACGGTCTAGATGACCTTTCTTAAAGAAATAAACATCATGATGGGGTCCATGGAGAATGGCCCCATCATGGAATGATCATGATGATCCAAGTGGTCCATCGGCCACAAATAAGGGTCCCAAGTGAGATCCACACCATTGATCGGTGGGCCTCACTTGGTCCACCATAAAAATAAGAAAAACTACCCTATAGAGGCACCCACCGTCCGATCTTCTCGCTCCTAGGGGTTCCTTGGCACCTTAGCTTCAACTTCAATGGTTAAGATGAAGAATGGAGGGTTGAGATGAGAGATTTTGGGGTAGGAAGGTGGGCCACTTGGAGCTTAGGAGGGTTTAAAAAACTCCATACGTATGGAGTCTCTTAGAACTCTTTTGTTGCTTAGAAATTTGAAATGAGAAAGAGAGAAAAAGAGAGAGTGATGTAAGGGAGAGAGAGAGTGAAGGATGGATGTGGTGAGTGATGGTTGTGTAAGAAATCTTTGACTTTTGAGGCTTTTGTGTAAGAGAGGTATGGGTGGTGAAGACTTTTGTGGCTTTTTGTGGTTGCTTGGGAAAAGGGATGAAAGTGATGTATACTTGACATGTGATGGATTGATGGGTTGATTGATTGATGGGATTGATGTGATTGATGTGACACATCGTAGAGATTCCCTTGAATTTCGTAATGTGCGGTGTTTTCTCGCACCGAATGTTGGCCCACATCTCTCGACCAGGGTATCGCCTCGGCACGCGAGTCGCGGCATCGGAACCGCAACGACGGCGCGGTCGCTATGGTATTAGTCTCGGGTTGAGTCGACTCGGGTTGTCGGCATATGAATCAGGGTCGCGCGTCGATATCGGTTAAGGGTCGAAGGTTGCCGGAATTCGACCGGTAAGACCGTGGAAGTCTACGGAAAGGTACGGACCAAGATACGGGTCTTACAAGGAGGCACCGGACGACTAGGTCCAGGGTGACTGATCGGACCCATGTAAGTGTGCATGTGCTCAGGCAGGAGCCAAACAAGGGCATACATCTGCATTCCTCTAAAGAGAGAGGGCTAGATGGCTATCACGTTGGCGATCCGAGGTAACAACTCATTTTCAATCCCAACCATTCATTGAGGACGCTTCTCAGCGCTCCTTTCAGTATAAAAAATGGGCAAGCACTCGACTGCGCAGCAGAAAGGCGTGGGAGACATTTCTACTTTGGAAAACTTGAGCTGGCGTGATCCGGACCTCCCACCAAGCTCCGTAGATCAATCTCAGTCGTTCCCTCTAGGGCAGCAATGACTCTATTAGAGAGAGTTTCTCGTCTCACAAGAAAGCCATGAAGGAAGGAAAATCTCATGAAACAGACAAACGATGATGATTAGTGGGAAAAGTGTGCCCTATGACGATCAATGGCCCTATCCGACCCATTCAAATGGATTAGATCATGCTGATAGGCCGTAAACAAAAATTTGCCATTTTCAGCCATGTCATCTTCCCTGTTAGATCGAAATACCCATCAAGATGACGTGGGCCCCATGGCAGATAGAAAGTTACTTTTTTGGTGGGCCATAGCAGCAAAAACCCATCTCTAGTGATGAATGGAACCCATGCATTTGAAAAATCAGAGAAGAACGCACGAGTCGGCCACCAATTCTTAACCATTAGATGGGCCATTCAAGCGTGCTTCAAGCCTATAAATATGGCTCGTTCGTCTCGGGATTGCCACCTAGAAATCAGGGAAAAAGAGAGGGGAGTAGGAGAGAAAATAAGAGAGGAAGGGGAGAGACTGTTTGAGCATAGTGAGTTCAGTGCCACACTGCACCAAGTCGACCAATCAGTTTGGACTGAGTTAGGTCAGTGTAGACCGAAGACATCACACCAAGGAAAGAGAGAAATAAAGGGAAGAGAAAGAGAGAGAATAGGAGAAAATTGAGGGAGAGAGTGGGTTTGTTCAGGAGCTGAACTGGTGCCACACTGCACTGAGTCAACCCGTCCAACTCGGATTAAGTTAGGTCAGTGTGAGCTAGGGATGGCTGTGAGGAAAGGAAAGATCGTAAAGAGGCCTTCTCAAACACCGAGTCGACCTTGGGAATTCGAATCGAGTCGGGTCAAAACTCAATGTCCATGCGGGTGGGGTCTGTCGAGTTAGCTCATCCATCTTCCCACAAAAGCTAGCTTGCATAGTGTTATTCGAATCGAAATCGGAAACCCAACGCCGGCTCTCGCTGTTGTTCAACCGAACCTACGTCGATTCGTCCAGTGACTCGGGGATTGAGCTAGCCTGATTACGGTTAGTATAGTCAACACCGAGATCTCTCGTCCCTTCAAGTGACGGATAGGTATGTGTTGCGAACTTCGGGTAGTCTAGCAATGCCCAGATCGTGACCAGGCCGGGGCTGTTTCAAGGTGTTAAGTCAATTTGTTTTCTCCTGAAGGAGTTAACTTAATAGCCTTCTAGTGTCAATTTTGACAACCCAAACCTTGAACCAGCAATAGCCATGGGTCCTCTAGGACAGACTGTGGCATGATGGTTGGAACTCAGCCTCGGCAACAAGTCTCGACTAAGTTAGCTAGACAATCCTAATGCAAGCCCAACGGACCATAACCCGGTGGGCGTATCGGTATATGGATCAACTTCCACCAGTCTAGAATGGGTCATCGCAGCAACTTAACGCTTGTTGGATGACTACATGTACCCCAACGAGTTAACTCATTTCCAACACTCTTGCGGACTTAACAACTCGCTGAGTTCCTATTTATTTTAGGTTCGAATAATAGGTGGGACAACAACACACCTTTCGTTAGGACGGCTCTAGTTTTGGGGCAGCCATTGACTTGTGCTGGTTAGAACCAATCACTCTGTCTCAGGAAAGGAGGTAAATCACCCTCTCACCCCTAGAAAAGATTTAAAATGTCAATTACCCGAGTTAGACAATGAAAATTAGAGCTCGAACCCAACTCGGGAGTTCAGCCTTAACCATACACAAAATATGACTTAAACCTAACACTATGAATGGGAACTTTAAGGGAGGTACTAGCCCTAGGAACGTGCCCTAGGAACGTGCGCTCCTTGCAGAAAATCTATCAAGCAAACGAAGTCCAAAGGTAATGACCTTTCCCCTTAAGTTTTCCATCTACAAGTTAGTCCAAGGATAGTTTCCATTTAGATTATGATTACTAGCTTAGAACTTTGATCACTCATGCTAAAATACCAAATCATATTAGTTGGATTACATTGATCCATGATTGATAATTTTCAAATCATGTTCATATGAAATAAACATTAAGCTCTACATGCTAGGTTCCCATTTTAGTTGGTAGCTCATAAATTATATGCACATGCGATGATTGTTAAACCCTACATTTTGAGTTTCACTCTAATTGTTAGTTTATGCTTTGATTTCATAATCTTTAGTGATAGTTCAAATTCTATTAACAACACATAACTTGTATGTTGTATTCACACACCTCCGCATATCTATGATTTGTTTGTAAGGTGTTTATAGAATCAAAATTTCTACATTAAATAGGGGAATCTCCACCTATGTATAAGAGTCCACACTTAGGGTGTAACAAGACAGGCTACGTTAAGAATAGACCCTCAACTTGTAGGTTATTTTGGTGGTGAATTATTAACGGGGTTTACCATCCATAGGATGCTCTCGCCCACATGACCTTGGAATGAATTATTTATTGCCCTAATTTAACGTTGCCCTACCGTCTCATTTTAGTATTTATGGCGTACATCCTTTTACCGCACCGATTCACTTTTAACCCAAGATTTGGCATTTGCCCTTGCAGCTTCGACGATTCATTCCCATATAACCATGTGGTGGTAAATTTCCCATGTATCAAATTTGATTGGTCACTTGTTAATGGGTTCTATTAAGCATCCTAAGGTGGTAGACTCATGGGCCAAGGATGGTGGTCATGGGATACTATGTCCGAACCATCGGCTAACGCTGGATGATGAACCCCCCATAGTGACCTTTACGCTTCAGTAAACTGGCTGGTTGTAAATGGAATAATAACGGTTGGGCTAATCATGCATGCATAGCATATGGGCGATGATGAGTGGCTAATTCTGGATATTGTAGCACGTGCTCTTAGTCGTGGTATTGTTTCGCTAGCTCCCAAACTATTGACTATCGACCCACTTTCAGTGAGTTTGGTACTACGCATGTACAGTATATACTTTCGTTGGTGACCGGCCACATGCATGGTTTTCACCCAAAAGCCAGCTGGATAAGCATCCCTAGTTGATGTGCACTCATACATTCATCCATTAATTAAGATTGCACTATATATTATTTTGTATGCCTTATTATGTTTTTAAGCTTTACTTGTCTAAGGTAGTGGTGTGTAATCTTGAGGGAAATTCATACTGAGTTGGCCACTCATTCATCGAATATTCAACCGTATCGAGAATGCAGGTTTAGGCAAGGATGACTACGGTGCAAGCGCCGATGTCGTTGCAGAAGGATTGGAGGAGGGATACTACGAGGAGGAGTTGCGTCAAGAGATGGCAGAATACTATGGACTTAATCAGTAGTTGCAGTATTTCTTTTCTAGTTTGTCTTGATACATTTGAAACTTATGAATTTTGTACTTAAGGTCCCCAGCTGAGTGGACTAGAATTCTGATATTTTGGTTATATGATCGTTCGCTACGCTTGGTTTTCCCATATTACACTCTGATTACGTTAAATTGTTTAGCTCACACCCGAGTTTTTGGAAAGCGAGTCATATACTCGGGTTTCAAAAATCGAGGTGCAACACAGGACCTACTCGGTTTCGTCCCTCATGGAACAATGGATTTCTGAGAAAATACTAGAAATGTTGTCCTCCTAGCATACCCTGATTTTGAGCTTCAGGGATAAATTCCTAATTTACTGCTTTGGTTGTCTGAACTCGGCAGGTGGCGAAGCATTCTGCCATCCTAGATCGGAACAGTAGGGGTGTTCTATTGCAGGGGAGGTATCGATGGCGGCTGATCCATGTTACCGACAGAACTTCATTTGGCATTATAGTGCGTTGTTGTAGGTGCTCTTTCAGTAATGATGGCCATCAACCGATGCATGGATTTGGTCTGGTTAGCCATCCATCTGTTGATATTCTCAGCCTGAACACAAAATTTCTTGGCCCGGACGTGTAGCAACTCCGCCTGAGCCCTCCCATATTATTGAACATGTTAAATACTTATTTACACATCCCAAAGTCCGACTGTTATCTCCTCAAGAGAAGTGGTCTGAGAGGTCATTGCGCCCTCCTGGTTAATGGGACTGAGTGTCAGACTAGTGTTTAAATTCAATGATTCGGGGGTCGTTTGAACCTAAACATACTTGGTCAGAGGTAGTGCGGTTGGTGTCAAAGTTTCAACCCCAAAATTTTTATTGCTTCTTCTATTCATATTTCTGACTAATAAGTTTGTAATGTTACACCAATAAGTAAACTAGAGACATGGTCCTATTGGGCGTGCCAAAAATATATTGTCCATTTTTTCTCAGTTTCAATTTCGGTCATGTGGTTTGTACAGGCATTTCAAAATTGAATGTGCAGCTCAATTGAAACTAAACAACTGCGACCCCAAGAACTAAGATAGGCATATACGTCAGAAATCGCCCGTATATGACCAAGATCACACTACACCAAAATCGTTGATTAAGAATGGTTGGAAACCATTCTTGAAGAATTTAGGAACAATCAACATCACTAAAAATTAGGAATGGCTTAAAATCATTCCTAAGATGCTTTTAGGAATGTTCTAAAGCGTTCCTAATTATGTAAACAATATTTTAGGAACGATTTTGAACCCTTCCTAATTTCAAGTACACTTTAAAAAATGGTAGGCAACTCCTCAGCCCCATGCATTGTAGGTACATCTCAAAAATCTTCTTGAACAGTAGGCAGCTCCTAGCAAAAAAAAAAAAGAAAGAAGAAGCATATACTCAAAAGCATGAAAAAGAACTACCATCAGGGGATGTGTTGAAGTCAACATCAGAAGTGAGGCTTCTTACATGACTAGTAGATGTTTTTTTGACTACTTTCATATTGAACCCTACAAGTTGTCACCAGTTTCCAATTTTAAAATAAGTACACAATGCGCAACTGAACAACAGAATGAAAGCAAATTCAAACATGAAACTATTTAAATTCCCAAAACAGAAATGATAGAAGAGCTTCACAATAGATGAAATATGTTCTTTACATTAACATAAATACCAAACTATAGCATAAGCATATTAAATATGTACAAGTCCTGATTCAATATATTAAAAGTTTGAAACAATCATGAGTTGCATCTTCAAGTCCAACATTCTCACCACTTTAGCAACATCCATGGAGCCCATTTAATTAAATACCCAAATGATAAATAAAAATGCTCTTGAAGGACCATAAAAACAAGAAAGAAAAAAAAAATCTTCTTCAATTAGTAAAGCAGCTTAATTACTATATCAAACAAATGAAACATTCAAAATGCCTTTGGCATGGTGGTTAAAACATTCCCACTCGAAGGCATTTGACGAGAGATGCATGGCTTTGAGTTTCACCTACACAAATGTACCACTTTCAAGAAGTTGGTAGAGCATCAGTTGACCTCGGTTTCAGTCTTTGGTTCTAGCGCAACTTGGTCAGACTGGCAGGTCCAATTCGATTTTCAAAAATCCGATTGCATAACCTTCAATTTCAGCTTGAAAGGAATGTAAATGAAATTTGAGGGCCCCTTCCTATATGAAAAAAGTGATGCCCCCTGTAGACCCTTGAAGCTTCCATATGTCTCTTTTCTAGTTTTGTGAAAGAAATGGATTATAAATTAGACCCTATAGCTTTCATATATCTCTTTCCTAGTTTTTTGAAACAAATGTTAACAATTTTAATTCATGAATTCTGATGACAGACAGTCCCTGGCTGCAATTGCATGCATTTTCAAGTTGGACTTCAAATGATCCAAGTTGTTCCTTGAGTTAGGCCACTTCCACATTATTAAATTGAAACATGACAATTCTATTAAATTGAGCATCCAATGGTCTTCATATCTTCATATCTAAGTAGTTTTAGAGAGATATTTTTCTAGTGTTGAATCTATTGGGAAGATGTTTGTTTCCTTCCTCTTATCTTGTTTTAGACAGAGGGAGATTTTATTATAAATATCAGCTACATCCACGCAAAATATTCCTTGTTGAGTCTTTATCAAACTCTTAACAAGCATGAAATATAGGATGTCTTACGCAATAGGCATTTTAGTTTACGAGTGGGGCCATTGTTCAATGGCCTAAAATGATGATATTATGGTCCATGCACCAAAAATCTGAATGGTAAAAAATAAAAAATAAAAAATCTAAGAGAGGGAAATAGAGATTGGACTCACATTTTAAAAGAAACAGACACATCAGCTTAGATCTATCTGTTTACAGTGAGTAAAAGGACCAGTTCTTGCTAGACCTGGTACTCACCTCGTGAAAGATGGACGATGGTTATCAGGATTATTTTCAACACACTACAAGAAAAATAGGCATTATCGGTAGCCAAAACCGCCCCTAAAAGTCCTAAAAACCACCGATATAAGAATTACCGACGGTCGGACGCATACCGCTAAAGGGGGCGCCGCTGTATCTTTTACCGGCGATCACTTCTTTTTACCGGCATTTTTATGGCTGCCGCTAAAAAGTAAAACTTTTACCAGCACTTATAATCCTCTACCGGCGCTTCTGCTGACTGCCCGTAAAAACTGTAAAAGCAACGGTAGACTGTATGAAGCGCTGATAAAAATGTACAAAACGCCGATAACATATGAGAAACGCTGATGAAAATCTAAGAAACGTCGGTAAAAACTAAAAAAAGTCGTTAAAAGATATGAGGAATGTAGGTAAATTTTGTAACAAATGCCGCTAAAGTTACAACAAACGCCGCTAAAAGCTGTAACAAGTGCTAATGAGAGATTAAAAAAGTTATAAAAAAATGCTGGTAAATCATTTACAGCGTAAAAGAAACAATTAAAAATTCTGCTAGGCTGAATCTTCTAAATCAAAAGACCTTTACAGGCTTAAATTAACATTCAAACACAACCTGTAAATCATTTACAACCAGCCTCATTTACAGGGGGCCTAAGAATGAAAGGTTACATAATGGATAGAAAATTTACAGATTGAGACAATGAAAAGCAGGAGGAAAAAAAATAAAAGCAATGGATTTCAGCGACGTCCAAGGCGAGACTTCTCAAATGCACCCCAAGAACAGAACTCATGCCATATAGAGGACCTTCGTCAATAGCACACTGCCATGCATAAAGGTCAGCTAATAAAACAGTATGTACACTCACAATCTGAGTTACACTATCTAAAATTAAATTTTCAGTCATAAATATTTCTTGCAAAAACAACCATTTCGAATGAAGTCCATATCCATCCCCATATAAAGCAGCAAAGCCCCCCTCAAGGCTACCACATTTCGCCCCAAATGCTCCACCTTCAGTTACCAATGCAGAGACAAAAGTTTACAAAACAAAATAAAATAACCAAAAAACAAATTCGATATAAAATAAAAGAAACCAATAAATACCTATAACTAGCAGATGGAGGAGAATAGCTATGGAATTTTTTTTTATAAATATGTGGACAGATTTTTCTTCCATTTTTCTTCAAGGATAAAACTGCATCATAAGCATCATAGCATGCAACTCAATATGAGCCTTTTTATAGAAGCATTAACTAGCATGTAACTATCAATGATTAAGTATGCCTATCAATGTACTGAATTTCGAGGTAGGGCCTTTGGGTGTTGAAAGGTCAGAGAGAGAGAGAGAGAGAGAGAGAGAGAGAGAGAGAGAGAGAGAGATTTCTCAATGTACTGAATTTCTTAGGAAAATCCTTTACGATAAATGAAAAAAAATGGTTCTTAGCTAATCAGAAGATCAGCTGACACCATCAAGGGTTGGGCCAATTATTAGATTACAAGGCCAGGCTCGAGCCTGTCCATTTTGGCTTGTCACAGACCCAGGTCGGTCTTGGATTGACCTTGGACCGGTCTAAATCTAATCATGAAGAAAATAGTAGTAAGTTCCTTCTGTGTTGGGTTGAAGTGTTGAGAAAGATGTTATAACTTACAAGTGGGGCCAGCAGTTGTGAGACACAAACTTTTATTTAATAAGCTTTGCCATAGATGAAAGATGCTCCAAAAACCTTACAGAATGAAACTTCTAATCTGACGGTCAATGTCCTACAAAAGATAGGAAAAGAATATAAATATCACTTGTCTAAGAAAAAAGATGGCCAAAGATTTGATGGGAAGGAACTTCTTATTAGATTTGGTTGGGTCATAAAAAAAAAAGAGAACTCGTAAAATTGTAAAAATATGACAAACACAATCCAAATTTAAGATTGGGATGTGAAATTACTAATCTCATATGATATGGTTTTCAAAGCATGGATTGACTGCAAGAAAATCCAAATGTACTAGCTACTAGCTAGAAGAGTTTCCTATTGATGACAAAACTTACATTATTGCACTTAGGAGTTACACGTTGTAAAGGAAAATATCATATACAAGGACCAAACAAATCAATACCATATTAAGTAAACATGAAATAGATGTTTGCTAAGTCTACACGCATATGGAGCTGTCCCCGTCCACATGTAGCCGCACATGCCAAGATGGAAGATGTGTATAAGGTCCCAGCTTTCCATAATTACATTGGATGAAATTG
This sequence comes from Magnolia kwangsiensis, assembly GCA_037074715.1. Taxonomy (NCBI): domain Eukaryota; kingdom Viridiplantae; phylum Streptophyta; class Magnoliopsida; order Magnoliales; family Magnoliaceae; genus Magnolia; species Magnolia kwangsiensis. Next base: position 143,466,255 of record CM073574.1, on the reverse strand, counting down.
ATTGAATGTTCTTGCATAAAAATCAAGAAATTTTGGTGCTCAGGTTCGAGACAATATACAAAAGAAATGGATGGCTGATACAGGTTTATTCATAGACACTAACATAGACTGAGTGAATACAGGTTTATCCATAGACACCCTGATCCATAGCTCAAGTGGTAGACTAAGTGAAAGAAACCTCATTTCAACACTGAGGTCTTGGTATTGATTCCCTAGTGGGGGTGGCTAACAGTGATGTGTGATCTGATGGTGGGGTGTACTAACAAGCTAACAAGGAAAAAAAAAAAACAACAGATGCAGGTTTATTCTAGACATCCATTTGTTTTATACATAATGGTCAATTTGATGGAAGGCTCTTACCTCACATTTGTATGCTATTTTGGTGCATGTGGTTGACAAGGCTCCACAAATGTGTGATCTTTACAAACCTCACCCAATTTTATTTTTATTTTTAAAAAAAAACGTTAACCTCACACAAAACTTGCCTTGGATCCAAGAATCAGGTCAATCACAAATCTAGTGAGCTAAACATATGCAGAAGAAATGGACAATCGATATATAATATAAATGTTTGGCCCTTCAGATGAGTGGATGGACCTGAATTCAGCACAAGGAAAGCCACATAGTGGCTTGCACCTGATGAGCAGCTTTGATCATGCATCCATGTAAGCATTGTGGACCCCTGAGCCTACATTCTAATAGTTACTTGCACTTTGAATAAGCATCTTACAACCAATGATAAATACATAATACAAGTCAAACATTATGGAAACCCTTCGTTATATTGAAGCAATGAAGATTGGTAAGAAAAATAAAAAAATAATAATAATCCAAGGGTGTGGGGCCCTTACTTTTGGTGATCCTTACATGGAGTGGACTTGCCTGATTTTTGGACTGTGGCATCAAGAAGTGGGGAACCACCTGATGGAAAGCTTGGATATTGCACATCTTCTATCCAGGCCTGTGTTGGATTGTAAGAGAGTTAGGTTGCACAAGCTCGAGGCTTTTTGACCTCAATGCATCTATGTAAGAATTCGATATAAGGATAATTAGTGGTTGAGGTCCATTTCTTGGCTCAAACAATTATGGACAAGCCAAGCACACATGATTGTCTATTTTGATGATTTGAAACATCCCTTTGATGGATCCTTATGTATCTGGAAAGACTGAAAATTAATTTGGCAATTGCATTTTTATCATCGAAATGGTATCCCTCAAACAGGGCTAAAAGCAAAATTAGTTAAAGTTCATCAAATCTACAAGGTGTAAAAACACATAATGATGAAAGAAAAGTTTAAATGGTGAGACCAGCTCTACTTTTATCCAAAGGGGCATCAATGGTATAGTCTTCAACCATACATCCATATGTGCCCATTCATCGATAGAGAAAGATGGTCCCACAAGGTGAGATCCACACAAAACTTTCTTCATTGAGGTAATTCATCCAACAGTTGGTATGCATGATGTATAACATGTATTATACATTATTCTTTCTGAAGGATTACAGAGTACTATTTCAATTTTTAGTTTGTACAAGTGAGCCCTTTGGTCAGTGACCTAAAATGTCACTAGCAAGATTTGGTATAATAGACAAATTACCAACAAACAAAAAGGACAAAAGAATTTTGGACCATGCACATGTGCCAACTCTACACATGTGGATGACCATGGATGTAGGTCCAAGAGTAGCATTCCTTTAGATAAAGTTGTCTAACACCCCTAGTGAAGTACTCCCAAGTACAAAACCTACTACAAGCACATGCATACACTCATAAAGTAAAGGATTTATAGAACTTCACCTGATCCACATCAAGAGATTTGTCAAAACCCTGTACAAATAAATAAATTATTGCTTTGTATCTGTTCTTACGTTAATGCTTCTAGGTCTCTATAAGTAGACAATGGCTAAAGGACTAGCTGGACTTAAACTTCACTGATGATTCCTTGTTTCCTCCTGCTTCCCTGTCAGTTTCATCCTGTATTTTCAAAACAATATATTTATGATGCATCTAATATCCAATATACTTCTAACCAGTTGGAGTATCCATCTTTGTGTGATGCCTAGAACTAAAAAGAAATAGGGAAAAAGAGAGAAAAAGAAAGAGAAGGAAAAGAAAAGATTCACACAACCTGCATGTATTCAATAACATGAAACACACATAACAAAAACCCTAATCATCAAACACCAATTCCATTTCATGTCAAACAAACACATTAGAACTTCATACATGGGTGGTTACACTTCTACATATGTTTGTAGGAGGCAGGGTATATAACTGAAGGTGGTGGTTGTATAACCATCTAATGTGATCCCTGAGATGCAAAGACTTACATTTAATAAAAACATGTAAAGGCTCTTTTACAATTAGAAGGGAAAAAAAATACATTGCATATAAACAAAGACAGAAATTTAAAATACAAAGCCCTAAATATAGATCAATCCCTATGGGCTAGTTTTGAGGACTTTTTACTGGGTCATGTCTATACTAATTCCTATGGGTGATATGAGATTTATATGGACAATCGATGCATGATTGACTGAAATTGGAATTGCAATTTTTTTCATCAAACGTTGGACCAAAATAACTTGAAATTCCTATTTTAGTTTAAGCAATGTCTCCATTTTATTTTTACACATGCTTGGTATGTACAAGTGGTAATGGGCTGGCCGTGCTAGTCATGGGCAGATTAACTGTCATATAAGTTGGTCATGGACAATGCTTTGGATATTTTTATGAACATGGACCAACCTTGGGCTAACTTTGAGGATTTTTTACTGGGATTTGGCAATATGAAGCCTGGTCCCTTGACAGCATATCCAATAGGTCACCACCAGGCCATTCCTTATAGCCCATAGTTCTAACTATGAATGCAAGTGGAAACACCAGCCCACCATGATGGATGGGTGGGAGCTATAGGTCTGCAGTTTTCTTTCTAGCAATGGCAATGCAAATTTCTTTGTAAGCGTATAATAAAGAGCGGTCCCAAACTAGAAAATGTTGCTAAAGCTATATGCACCAATGCCCAAACCTCATTTACATATGAAAGATCCTAACCTCATTCTTTCAACAAATAGACAGACTCTGATCTCCCTTTGTGAGTAGCAGGAACTATGTCCTGGGTTCTATCGTGCTAATTGTCACATCATTTACCGAGTTATCCGCAGATGGATCAGCAGACGTTGGACTCTTCTAGGTCGAAAATGCAGGTTGTTTGGGTGATGGTGGTCTTGCACTTTTGCCTAACATAAGAATAATAGAAGGCATGGTCGGCCAATCAGTTGGGTCCTCTTGGACAGACAAGAGCCCAACATGGATGCATCTGTCTACTTCGTGGGCCACCATTGAGTCGCTTATTGACGGATCCATGATCTCCAATCCCCTACCTTCATTCCATAGTTTCCATGCCTACAAGAATCCAAAATCGGATGTCTTTGTCAAGAAAAATTAAAATTTACATGAAACGAAAAGATGGCCTGATTGCCCATTCATGATGAGAGGGAATCTATATGCACAACCAAAATGGAATGGGATAGAAGTCCCACTTTGAATGAGCATAGAGATTTGTGTTGAACATAAACAGATGGGTAGGGACTATTGGTACACAATGTTGTGTGTAACAACAAGAAAATAGAAGTTGGGACTCAACTAAGGAAATATAAGTCTTGGATGGTACTTACACATCCTAGAAGATTTGACCACTGTTCGTTAGGCAAAAATCCAGTGTTTCGCTTCCCGCTTACGATTTCTAATAATAATACTCCAAAGCTAAATACATCGGATTTCTCTGAGAAAAGACCCTGCACGGCGTACTCCAGTGACATATATCCCCTATAATCAATCATTCAATTGTAAAATAAAAATAGAGAATAAAAAAGCTAGCAGTGTTAGAAATTATTTTCTTCGAACAAAAATTCATCCACATTGATGTCCATAAATAGTACTTATAATGTCTTGTTGAGGATCAAATATTGCATACCAGACCCTAGTTATTGCCTAGATTTATGAACATGGTACTATTTAACGGACTGATTTAATCGTGTTTGTGATGCAGGGTATATTTACGAGCTTGGATTGAAATAGGATGCTAAAAGCATGGATTTAATGCTCATAAGTCACCAAGGCAAGAGACGGGTCCCAGGGGACCAAGATCGACTGATTTACACGTCAGAGATCCAAGAAAATCGAGAAACTGAAGCTTAAGTAGCCTGAAAGACATCCAAAATGCAATATCATAAGGTTCTCACCATCCGTTCTACTCGAAACTTCATACAGGACTTGAAGACCATATATTAACTGTACACATCGAAATTTAGCCGTTGGATCCTTGTGAAAGCTGCCCAATGGACAGACCAACCCATAAATTAGTGATTTGGCACCTGATATCTGGATATTCTTCAATTTTGGTCTCAACCACTTAATTTACAAGAGGAAAGGAATGAGCGAAGTGGATTGATTACACGCATCAAAGTGTACCCCACATGAGACGTGCATGTACACAGCATGTCCGCACATGAGCCACACTGGACGAGGAATCCCAATCAAAGTCGGCTGACTCGACTCCTTCCGCACCAGCAACAGTGGACGCACCAGCATCCTCCGATCTCTCCCAGTGGGGCCCACTCATTCAAATCATCGATCTGAACCATCCACTCGCCCCATGGGGTGACCACGACTATATCCATGACGTCTTTTTGCCACCATGCAAGCAAGCGTGCGAACGTCTCAGCCAAATGGAAGATTGACGGTGAAATGGATAGAATGGTGGACCACACCTAATCCAAGCTAAACAATCCATTTCTGAATGGTTTTTCACGAGTATTCTAATGGATGGACTGGATCCCTGCGTTTACGTCGATCACGGCCTCAACATCAATAACGAAAAGGCTTGCGTCGACTCTGTTCATAAACAGAGCTTGCAGCCGATCCTTGTGGGCCCCCATTAGGCATCAATAGTTTGATCCGGACTGTCCAGTAGGAGCCAAGAGCCCTCTTATCTAAGCCTAGGTGATGAATTCTTAAGAAACAACGGATCCGTTATTAACCATCTAAATAGAGGACAAGCGATAGAAGCATAGGTCTCATGGGCCATGCCGAATTCAAGCCTAGTCTGTCCATTCCCGACCAAAAATACGACGTGAACCCACTCGACGGAGTGGATTTCCTATCTGACCTCAATCAAGGGCCCACCAATCATGACAGATGCATAAGATGCCTTTGAACCTACTGCGTAAACAGAGTGGGTCTCTGACTCTGTTACAGAAACCCCCACCACCTTGCATCTTCTATAAAAAGAAAGGATGAGTGGAAGAGAGGGGGAGCCGGATCTGGGACGTGAATGTGGAGCCGAGAAAGTATGGAGCACGGGCAAGCTTCAAGAGTTCTTTTTCTTATCTTTTCTTAATTTATGCTTATGTTTATTTGAGTTGTTTTAGCCTCTTCAGGTTCATGAGTAGCTAAACCTCTTAGCTAGGGCTAAGAGGTGAAGCTTGTAGCATGACGGGAGACTTTTTTTCTTGTGCCTTTTGTTTAGATTGAGTTGAAGTTGATTTTAGTTTAATTAAGGGAATGTTTTTAGTTTTTAATGGTATGTTGTGACTAAAACTACAATGGGTCTACGATAGCTTTAAGCATGTTCTTTTTCTTTTTATGTTTATAACGTCAGGAAGCCCGGTTGTTCACCATCGTCTCCTGGGCATGGTCAGATGATGGTACCCTTCCTAACTTTCATACAATATTGATTGGTTGGTAATTAGTTTAATTCTGTTGTTTACTTTGTCTCCTAGGCATGGTTTGGTGATGGAATCCATTCTAATTTATATACCTTTCATCTCTTGTAAACTATATTAAAGAAAGTTCAGTCTTGATTTCCATGGTTATACTCTTCAATTGGATGAAGATAGGACTCTAAGTCCAGTTAAGTTCTTGAAGCAGGCATTGGATCTCCGTGATCTCTACAAGTGGATCCTTTGAATCCCTAGTTTCCTACCTCTGATCTCTCTAAATTTTAGATGAATATTTCACCATTACTCCTTAAATTTATTTGATTTAGATTTTGTCTTAGTCTAGTTCTAGTTCTACTTAGTTTCAGATAATATACAGGTATTAGTCCCTTGGGATTCGACCTCGGTCTCACCGAGTTAATTACTACATCACAACCTTATACTTAGGGAGTGAACAAGTTTTTGGCGCCGTTGCCAGGGACTAACGGCTATGATTTTCTGAAATTAATTGGTTTTAGAATTAGTTTAAGATTAGGATTTTACTAACTTTAGTTTTAGATTTTCCTTTCTACTTGGGTTTTAGAACTAACTTTCCTGTTTTATAGGGTTGTTGATAGATCTTCTAAATTGGTAAGTTCGTCCTAATTTTTTTTAGTTTCTCTATTTTTTAGATTAGATTTTTTTTTCATCTGATTACTAACTTGGTTTGTTTTGTTTTGCAGGATCTTAACATAGGACTTTGAATTCGGTAACTTCTTTCTATCTTTCCTTTTTATTTTTAGAATTTCTTTCTATTCTTTCTCTTAGGTCTAGGTTTAAAATCTAAATTGAGGGCTACGAGTGTTTTATGCCCAAGTGGGTTCGTGATCACACTCGACGTCTCTTGACTGAAGGAGGAATAGTTGAGGGGTTGACTGTCCATCACAGGACTAAACATCGCTCGAGGTCCACAGAGTTAATTGAAGTAATGGTTGCAAATCAACCAAAAACACTACCCCCACCTAGGGTGGAGGACATTCAAGATGAGAATGAGGTGCATCAAGTACCCCCACCTCGTACTTTATGAGATTATTTACAACCAGCGAGGGTAGTACGCCCTCATGCATGATTTTTCATGAAAATATAGGACATATTAACATCAAGCCAGGGGTTATCCAACTCTTTCCTAAATTCCATGGACTTGAATATGAAATTCCATACTTACATCTGAAAGAGTTCGATAAGATCATAGCTACTTTATACTTTCCTAATATATCTGAGGATACAATCAGGCTGAAACTCTTTTCCTTTTCCTTGAAGGAGAAGGCTAAGACGTGGTTACATTCACTGCATCCTAGATTCATTGGCACAGGGAATGATATGCAGAGGGACTTCATAAAGAAACTTTTTCCACATCATAAAATAATTTTCCTTAGAAAAGCAATCATGAACTTCACCTAAAAGGAGGATGAAACATTCTTCTAATATTGAGAAAGGTTCAAAGATCTTATTTTTCACCCCCAAAACTTAGAAACCGGGCTCACAAAATTTTTGATCGCCGAATCCGACGCTGACAGCCTCCATAGTACCCTATTCTCAGCTCCCGGCACCCAAACACCAAGTTTCGAACATGATTTTGATTATGTACATACATAACCATAAGCATAACCCACGAATAATAACCACAAGAACACCATCACAAAATCCACTATAATAAAAAACTATTGAGTACAATGCATCTGAAGGGAAATACTAGATAATGCAAATAACAAAAACTCCAAAAACTTGATTGTACGCTCCTACCGCTACTATGATATGGCTACTTCCTGGCGTCACCTACACGCATCGATTGTGTATAAGCTTATAGAAATCTTAAAGAGGGGTATAAGTATGTGCGCAATAAAAGTGTACTCAGAATGTAAGGTCAGAGTAATGCGGAAACATGCTAATGAGTACAAGAATGCAATCAGCCATAACAAGGCTATGCGGTACAAGATATGAATACTATCGACCATGTCAAGATCATGCAATGCGAGATGCAGCACAAGCATGCTAATCCTCATACAATTCATCAAATATCAGTACAGTTCTCATTCTAGATAATCACTAGGATTTAGTACACTTCAAATGGCACTGCCACTCTCTCAGCCGCATAGTCCAAGTGAGCGTAAGAAAAGTCACTATCCGCCTGGCCAATAGTCTGCCAATACCTATCCGGCACGTCGATAGAGAACCCATTCATAAGTTGGTCAAACTCAGCCTAGTATTGTCCCCTACCCTAGGGCGAGTAAGGCCACACCCCTTTCCAAACCGACCAAGACACAATGGGAGAGGCGGCCTCCTAGTATTCGGCCCTTGTGCGCTCATATATCCACTCAGTCTCGACATTGGAGTCATCCTCTGGTCCCATCGAGTTTAGGGATTTTCACTCAGGGACATCTATGGTGCCCCGATGCTTAATAATAATATTTTCGGTATCCTATCGAGCCACCCATGATATGTCTGTGGAGGCTATAGCCCTGATGTCGCTAGGGCATACAATAATCATAATTACACAAATGTAAGTGCATGAATCATATTACCAGACATGCAACAATCCTACGTATACCATGCGCTCATGTAGGAAAACTTTACCTATCGGGGAGCCCATAAACAATCTTCCTGAGGGCATATGCTATGATCAGTCACTCATATAAAACATACATATGATGCGTATGAGTATGAATCATGAAGCTATAATAAACATGTTATATGGTAGTGGACTCTGTTCATAACGAAGATGGGGTTAGACGACCTACACACTACAAATATAGGCCTATCAATGGGCCTTAGGGGGAGTGACAATGCGGACATTTAACCAACATCATCCATACAATGTGGATGTCAAACCATCATTGCCCCCAGGCGTAGCCCGCCTTCGAGATCATCACATAAACCACTGTGTAAACACTTTATAATGGGCCTTATGTATATCTCATTGGGCCTCAGCCCATGGTTCTCCGATATGTCAAATGGGGCCTCCTAGCATGGGTCTTATATATATCAAAGTGGGCCTCAGTGGATGGGCCATAACTACATCAAGATGGGCCTAATCATATGGGCCTCATATATATATGCCAAGGTGGGCCTCAATAGACGGCCACAAATGAAATAAGATGGGCCTCCATATAGCAAGTGGGCCACACCACATGGGCCATATGCATATCAAATGGGCCACACTAAAAATAAATGGTGTTAATGATTTTCCACCATTAAATTTCCCAAGGCCCACCACAACATTTATTCCCCATCCAATCTGATCATAGATGGTAGATGTTTAGTCCTCACTGTATCGTGTGGTCCACTTGATAATTAGATCTATCTTATTTTTAGTCTCAAGCCTTAAAATGAACTTGCCAAAAGGGTTGGATGGTTTGGATGCAACACATGCATCATGGTGGATCCCATAGTGATTGAAAGGATGGACGGCATGGATGAGGTACATACCCATGGTGGGGCCCACACTAATGGAAAGTGTGGGTTACAATACCTGCATTAGTGGATCCCATGTGGAGCCCACCATGATGTTTATTTTCCATCCAACCCATTGATAAGGTCACTCAGACCTGGGGGCCCACGGTAATGTTTATTTGACATCCAAACTGTTCATAAGGTCACTCAGACCTAGGGCCCACTGTACTGTTTATATGACATCCAAACTGTTCATATGGTCACGTGGACCAGGGGCCCACCATAATGTTTGTTTTCCACCTAACCAGTTGATAAGGCCACATAGACCTAGGGTGGGACTGGGGGCCCACCGTAATGTTTATTTGCCATCCAAACTGACCAGGGGCCCATGGTGATGTTTACCTGTCACCCAAACTGTTTATAAGGTCACGTGGACCTGGGGCCCACGGTGATGTTTACCTGTCACCCAAACTGTTTATAAGGTCACGTGGACCTGGGGCCCACGGTGATGTTTATCTTCCATCCAGTCCATTGATGAGGTCATATGGACCCAGATGAAGTGGGAAAACAAATTTCATAATAATCCAAAACTTCTAGACACCCAAAAAGGGTTTCAATGGCAGTTGTTCAATCCAACTATTCCCTGTGATGTGGGCCACCTGAGCACCACATATGGCCAATTTTTGGGCGGCCCACAGCCCTAAGGGGGGCCTATCAAATGGACGAAGTGGATGCTCATCACACATCATGGTGGGGCCCATGAATGGGACCCGTGGTCCCTGCCCGCCCAGTGTCTAGGACGCCGTTGTGTCCTCTCTGACAATGGCAGCAGCAGGCGCTGCTGCCTTATTTGTTTTTTTTTTTAAATAGAAATCTCGTGGTTTTTCCCATGTGGGGCCCACATCTGAAAAATTCAACCTGGCTATTGGATTTTACAGCCCCTGATCGACCACATGAGACCAATATGTGACGTGATTTTGGTGAATAGAAGAATCAAGGTGGGTTTTAATGGTGATACTGTTATTTCCTATGGTATGGCCCGTTTGATTAACGGATTGGCCTCATTTTTCGGTTCAACGCCTAAAATGGTCTGAGAAATGAAATGGATGGCGTGGATTATATACATACATCGAGGTGGGACCTGCATGAGCGGCCCATCCCAAAACTTAAAAAGACTATTTTTTTTTCTTAACTGATGGTACATGCCCATGTCAGTACACGCACTCCATGTTAACCACCCCTTCACATCCAGCGTCCAGAGACGCTGGACGACATGGATAACACGGACATCGTGGTGGGTCCCTTAGGTACGTGGCCCACCTGATGGGTCTAATATTTGTATTTTTCCATCATCCTTGCCAGGCCCACTAGATGGCATGGATAAAGCAGATGGACGGCGTCGATAAAATACATCCATCATGGTGGGTCCACGATCGGTGTGGATCTAGTGGACCACACCCATAACAAAAGAGAGAGAGAGACAAGAAACGGTGGAGGGGCCCTGCCATTATGGGCCCCACATGATACAACTCATACATTAAATTGGGTCCCACCAACAAGTGGGCCCTAAAATAAGAATTTAACAACGGATCACCCACCTCTAGGCCTTCTCCTTGGTCCCTTAGGCTTGTAAGCTCCTTGCCTTCACTTTTGATGGTTATTGATGGGGCTTTAATGGTGGGGATGAGAGATGAGAGGGAGGGAAAGTGGGTTACACTTGGCTTTGGGAGAGAGGGAGCTTGGACGTGGGATGTTGTTGCTTGGGAGATTTTTTTTTTTTTTGAGAAATGAGGGAGAGAGGGAAGTGATGGGTTGATAAGGATGGGTGATGGGTTGAAGTGATGTAAGGGTTGACTTTGGGTTGCTTATGTAAGCGAGAGGTAAGGGTAGGGTGTGGGTTGTTATATTTGAGGTATGGAGTGACTTGACTTGACATTGATTGATTGATTGATGGGATAGGTCATAGAAATTTCCTCAAAGTTCGCAATACGTGGCATTTTCCTTGAAATGAAAGCAGGCCTACATCTTTTGACCTAGGTATCAAATCGGTGCGCGAGTCATGGCGTTGGAACCGTGGCGATGGCACGGTCGCCAAGATATAAGTTTCAGGTTTAGTCGACTTTGGTATGTAGGACTTGGTTTAGGATCACGAGTAAAGGTTGGATACGGGTCGAGTATTACCGAAATTCGACCGGAAGGACCGTGGAAGCCAACGGAACGGTACGGTCTAGGATACGGGCCTTACAACTCTCCCCTCCAAATAAAAATTTCATCCTCAAAATTTACACAATCATCGCAAGTAAACATAACTCATAATAGAAGAGGAAACAAGGCATCGACATATAAAATCGGAGACGACATATAAGATACATCGTATAATCAATCATCAAAGAGATGAGGATAACGCTCTCGAATCTCAGCCTTGTACTCCCAAGACGCCTCATCAACAAAATAGTGACCCCACTGAACTTTCACCAACGAAATGACCTTGGTCCGAAGGACCTACTCCTTCCGATCAAGGATACAAATTGGCTGCTCAATGTAAGAAGCATCCTCACGAACCTCTAGCGGCTGCCAATCAATAACAGGAACTACGTCTGACCCACACTTCCTTAACATAAAAATGTAAAAAATATTGTGGATGCCAGACAACTGAGATGGTAAGGCATGCCGATAGGCAACGGCGTCAATCCGTTCAATGTTCTCAAAAGGTCTTATGAATCTCAGGGCAAGCTTGCCCTTCGCTCCAAATTAAACTACGCCCTTCATGAGTGAGACCTTGAGATACACATGGTCCCCTACATCAAACTACAAGGGACGACGCCGACGATCAGTAAAACTCTTCTGCCGGTTCTGAGCTGTGCGCATCCTCGGCCTAATGATATCGATAGCCTTTGATGTCTGTTACACAAGCTCGAGACCTAGGAGACGCCACTCTCTAACCTCGGTCCAACAACTCAGAGATCTACATGGTCTGCCATACAATGCCTCACAAGGAGTCATGTTAATGGTCGCCTGATAGCTGTTGTTATATGCAAACTCAGCCAATCGTAGATGCTCATCTCAGCTACCCCTGAAATCAATCACGCTGGCCTGAAGCATATTCTCGAGTATCTGATTGACCCTCTCTTTTTAGCCATCGGTCTGCAGATGATACGCTGTGTTGAGCTACAAATCAGTACCTATAACTCTTTGAAAGCTCCTCCAAAACTGAGACGTGAACTTCGGGTCTCGGTCTGAAACGATCGAAACAGGAACACCATGCAATCTCACGATCTCATCTACAAATAACCTGGAAAGTTGGTCTGAATGTCGAGTCTCTCGAATAGCAAGAAAATATACCGACTTCGTCAGACGGTCCACGACAACCCAGATGGTGTCATGACTGCGCTGAGTCCTCGGCAAGTCCATAATAAAATCTATAGATATGTGCTCTCACTTCCACATCGGGACACTCAATGGCTACAATAGACCAGGGGGCCTCTAATGATCGGCCTTAACACGCTGGCATGTGTCACACTCAGCCACAAAACTAGCGATTGGTGATTTATCTCCACCAAAAATACTGTCTCCTTATATCGCGATACATCTTCGTCGAGCTAGGGTGGATAGAAAACCGCGATTGATGTGCCTCGGTCATAAGATCTCTACATAACTCAGGAATATTCGGGACACACAATCGGCCTCTGAAGCGAAGTCCATGATCAAAACTAATCTACAAATCTGTCTGACTCTTAGATGCTACCTCTCCTTGAAAATCCTGTAACGACTCATCTGTCTATTGAGCCTTGATCACCCTTGCGACAAGAGAGGGTTGAATCGACAAGCTCGATAGCTAAACGATAGAAGACTGCAGACCAAAATTGAAGTCATACTCTTTATATCCTCGAGCATCCTCCACTCCTGAATCATCATATGTGCCACCAAGCCTCGTGGCTAACGGCTGAGGGCATCTGTCACCACATTCGCCTTGCTTGGGTGGTACTGGATGTCAAAATCATAATCCCTCAGAAGCTCCATCTAGCGTTTCTGCCTCATGTTCAGCTTAGACTGAGAAAATAGATACTTCAAGCTCTTGTGGTCGGAGAAAACCTCGAACCTGACCCCATAGAGATAGCGTCTTCATACCTTCAGTGCGAAAATGACTACTGCCAGCTCCAAATCATGCGTAGGGTAGTTCAGCTCATGGACCTTGAGCTGACGAGTCACGAAGACTACAGGTCTGCCGTGCTGCATCAGGACATCACCTAAACCAATACGTGAGTCATCGGTAAACACAATAAATCCATCACTCCTAGAGGGAAGAGTGAGGATAGGAGCGGATGTCAGATAGTCCTTCAGCTCCATGAATGCCTGCTCATATGCGTCAGTTCAAACAAAATCTGTGCCCTTCCGAGTCAACCTGGTCAATGGGGCTGCAATACGGGAGAAGCCCTCAATGAAATGCCAATAGTATCTCGATAAACTAAGGAAACTATGGATCTCGAATGCAGTCATGAGCTGGCCCCACTGACGCACTACCTCAACCTTCGAGGGGTCCACTGCGACACCCTCCTTTGTCACCACGTGACCGAGGAATCTCACCTCATCCTGCCAGAACTCGCACTTCTCTAGCTTCTTATACAGCTGGTGGGCACGGAGGGTCTGCAATGCGATCTCCAGATGTTGCATGTGGTCCTCACGGGTCCTCGAATATATAAGAATGTCATCGATAAAGATCACAACAAACTGATCAAGATACGGACGGAAGACTTCGTTCATCAGCTGCATGAAGACCGCAGGTGCATTGGTCAGCCCGAAGGACATGACCTGAAACTCAAAATGACCATAGCGCATCCTAAAATCCATCTTCGGGATGTCCTCCTCTTCAACACGAATCTGATGATAACTGGAAGGCAGTTCAATCTTTGAAAAGAACTGTGCACCATGCAGCTGATCAAACAAATCATCTATCCTCGGGAGTGAGTACTTATTCTGAATCGTGACCCAGTTGAGCTCGCGATAATCAACGTAGAGCCTCAACGAGCCATCCTTCTTCCTGACAAAGAGTACCGGCGCTCCCCACAGAGAACTACTCGGACGGATGAATCCCAACCCATGTAACTCATCCAACTACCGCTGCAGCTCACGCAACTCCATCGGTGCCATAAGGTACGAGGCCTTCGAGATAAGTGTGGTACCGGGCACAAGGTCAATCTGGAACTCAACTTGTCGACGAGGCGGCAACCCTAGAATCTCCTGAAACATGTCAAGGAAATTACAGACAACCAGCAACTGATCAATACATGCAGCAACAATCTCCTCAACGACGCATGACATCAAGCAAGACAATGGCTCTCCTCGAGGCTTTGCAACGAACTGAAACTGCGGTAAGCCTGGTATACAGAACGTGACTATCCTCACGGAACAGTCCAAGATGGCGAATACTAGGCAAGCCAATCCATGCCTAAGATAACATCAAAATCTGATATCGGCAGCATGAATAAGTCAGCGGGCAAAAAGATATCACCGAACAGAACAGGGCAAGACGAGTAGAAACGGCCTAATACTGTGGTCTTCTCCAAGGACGTCGATATGGTCAATCCCTCACTAACAAAATTTATCGATAATCCAGTAGATCGGTAAAAATCCTCAGACATGAATGAGTGCGAAGCGCCGGAATCAAATAATACTCGAGCGATGCATGAAGAGACAGGAAGTATACCCTCAATGACTCCTCTGGAGGTCTGTGGGTCCTGCTGAGCCACATAAAATCTAGCTTGAGTTGGTTGGGGAGGTGCATGTCCCCTCTGATATCCCTGATGTTGCTGCCTCTGCAGCAGCCTGTACTACTATCTCTGTTGCTGCTGGGACCTCCGCGACTGAGGTGGCTGCGGTCGCTGCTGATGGGGTCGCTGCTGCTATGGGGGCTGCTAGGTGCTCTCAGCTGTTGCTGTGGTGCTCTCGACTGCTACAGATGAGGGCAGGGGCACTCAGACAGGCGATGCCTTGTCCCACCACATCTAAAACTAGCCCCTGTAAACGGCTGCTAGGGTGGTGCTGGAGGTGCTGCTGGTGATCTAGCAGGTGAGTGCCTCTCGTACCTTTGTGGTCGTCGATACTGCTGGGAGCTACTGGAGGGGGCCTGTCTCTTTCAATTTTATCCTCTCCTCTGATCTTGATCGCTCTGCGAGCCAGCCCACTCAGTCTTGTAAATTTGTGCCCTTTATACTACCGCTTGAAAGGTCGGGAGCTCATGCCTAATAACACGGCCTCGAAGACCGTAAAGTAAGCCGTTCTCGAAACGGTGAGCCTTTCGCCCCTCATCATCAACCATATATGGCACAAACCTCAATAGAGCCACAAAACAGGCCGTGTACTGCACCACGGTCATGTCCCCCTACACCAGAGTCTCGAACTTCAGTGCTCTCTGACGATGAATGTGGTTAGGGAAGTACTGCTCCTCAAATCAGTCGATAAAGTCTTCCTATATCCAGACATACTTAAGTCCTACAACGTGGGTGATGGAGATCCACTAATGCTCGGCCTCACCCTGGAGAAGAAATACTGCCAACCAGACTCGCTGATCAGTCGTACATGACATAGTATCAAAAATCTTCTCCACATCGGAGCACCATCTCTCGGTTGCAATCGGATCTGGCTCGCTCTGGAAATGTGACAGATCGAGCTGTCTAAACTCACGAAGAAGGGCACTCGCGTGCTCCTGCTCGGCCTGGGCTGGAGAAACAACTGGGCGCCTGCCCTATTCCTGAAGTGCGACTGTATGGGATTAAGCCCATTTGACATATATAAGGCCCATGGGATCCGGTCCATTTGATATATATATATATATATATATATATATATATATATATATATATATATATATATATATATATATATATATATAAGGCCCATGGGATTAGGCCCATTTGATACATATAAGGCCCAAGTTGTGAGGCCCACTTTGATGTATTTCAAGGCCCATGGGTCATGAACCATTGTAATGTACATAAGGCTCATTGGTGAGGCCCATTAATGCAGCCCATTTGATGAATGTAAGGCCCATGTGATACGGCCCATTTGATGTATTTAAAGCCCATGGGTCGAGGCCCAATGGGATGTCCTTAGGATCCATTGCAATGTGTGTTTCCCCCATGGTTCATGTAATGATATTTATGGTGGGTCGTGCCTTAGGAGCAATGATGGTTTGACATCCACATTGTATGTACAATGTTGGTTAAATGTCCGCATTGTAACTCTCCTTAGGGCCCATTGATAGGCCCATACTGGTTAATATTCATCGCTTTATAACATGTTTAATATAATCCCATGACTCATGTCCATACGCATCATATGTATGCTTGATATGAGTAGTGACTGATCATAGCATACGCCATTGGGAAGATCATTTATAGGACTCGTTATAAGATAGAGTGCCCTACATGATCACGCAGTACACGCTGGATTTCTGCATGATTTGACGTGTGATTAATGCATCTTGCATATGTGTGACTTGATCGCTACACGCCCTAGCAACATCAGGGCCGTGGCTCCACAGTTACATCGTGGATGGCCATATCGGATACAGAAAATACTTGGTTTTAGCACTGTGGGCACTTAGGATGTCCTTGGGTGAAAGTTTCAGAACCTTTTTGGTACTAGGAGATGCTCCAACATCTATACCGAGTGGATACACGAGCGCCCGAGTGCTAAATACCAGTAGGCCGCGTCTTCCACTGTGTCATGGTCGGTTAGAAGGGGGTGTGGCCTTATCCGCCTGAGTGAGGAGGCTATAAGCTAGGCTGAGTTTGATCAGCTCGTAAATGAGTCCGCTATCGACGAGCCAGGTAGTATTAGCAGACTACTGATCAGGCGGATAGTGAGGTCTATTCCGCTTGCTTGACTGTGCAGGTAGGGAGGTGGCAGTCACTGCGAAGTGTATTAGACCCCGGTGATATCCAGAGAGGAACTGTACTGATATGTGTACTTGATGAGTACCGACTTGCTTGGATTGCATTTCGCATATGACATTCGGCTATGTAGGCCTTGCATTACATCGTGTGGCCGATGACATTCATATCTCGCATCGCATGACTTTGGTATGGCCGATGGCATTCACGCTTTGCATTACATAGCCCTGATATGGTTGATTGTATTCATGGACTTCCCGCATACTTCTACATTACTCTGATATTGTACACTTGACGTTTACCTTACACACACACTTACACCACCCTCTAAGCTTTTGTAAGCTTATGCACGACCGTTGCGTGCAGGTAGCGTTGGACAGCAGCAGCGCTGAGACAGGAGTGCGCATATGGATATTTTAGAGTTTTTAATCACCTTGTATTTTACTTTCCTATTGTACTTATAGTTTTTTTTTGATATAGTTGATATGTGGTGATGTTATTTTGTGACTTGGTTATGCTTGTGGTTATACTCCATTATAAAAAAAAATTATTCTGAAAATCCTCCTTATAGGGTCCCAGGATCGGAATCTGGCATATGATTACTAGGAGCCGAGAATGGGGCACTACGGAGGCTGTCGGCACTGGATTCGGCGATCGGGATTCCTGTGAATCAGATTTCTGGGTTTGGGGCATGACAGGCTATCACAGCTTGTAACATCTCCTATAACTGAGAGGCACTCACAGGTATAGTCAAATCTACACCAGTCTCAGGTGGAGGAGTAAAATCCTCAGGCAGGGGAGCAGGGATCTCAGGGGGCGTAATGGGAGTCGTAGGTGGTAAAGCGGGTGCCTCGGGTGGTGGAGCAGGAGTCTCAAGTGGTGTTGAGGGAGTCGATTGGGTCACTCTCCTGGGCATTATGTCTTACAGGAAGAATAAGGACGCCAATCAACCTTGAGAATCGCACGTTAGGGAACTCAATCAAAAGGTTACACACTCCGAACCTAATCGTCCTAAACTCATAGCAAACGTGTGATGTTGTTCTCGATTATTCCCAAGTTATGCTCTGATACCAACTTCTGTCATGCCCCAAACTCGGAAACCGGGCTCATAAAATTTTTGATCGCCGAATCCGGCACTGACAACCTCCTTAGTACCCCATTCTCGACTCCCGACACCCATACACTAGGTTTCGATCCTGGGATCCTACAAAGAGGATTTCAAACATAATTTTGATTCTATACATGCATAACCATAAGCATAACCCACGAACAATAACCACAAGAACACCATCACAAAATCTACTATGATAAAAAACTTTTGAGTACAATGCGTCTGAAGGGAAATACAAGATAATGTAAATAACAGAAACTCCAAAAGCTTGACTGCACGCTCCTGCTGCTACTATGCTACAGCTGCATCCTGGCGCACCTACACGCATCGATCATGAATAAGCTTATAGAAAGCTTAGAGGGCGGTGTAAGTGTATGCGCAATAAAAGCGTGCTCAGAATGTAAGGTCAGAGCAATGCGGAAATATGCTGATGAGTACATGAATGGAATCAGTCGTACCAAGGCTATGCGGTGCAAGATATGAATGCTATCGGCCATGTCAAGATCATGCAATGCGAGATGCAGTTCAAGCATGCCAATCCTCATACAGCTCATCAAATATCAGTACAGTTCTCATTCTGAATAATCACTGGGGTTTAGTACACCCCAAATGGCACTTCCACTCTCCCAGTCGCACTGTCCAAGTGAGCGTAAGAAACCTCACTATCTGCATGGCTAATAGTCTGCCAATACCTATCCGGCACGTCGATAGTGAACCCATTCACGAGCTGGTCAAACTCAGCCTAGTATTGCCCCTATGTCACGCCCCAAACTCAAAAATCGGGTTCACAAAATTCTCGATCGCCGAATCCGGCGCCGACAGCTTCCGTAGAACCCCATTCTCGGCTCCTAGCTCCCATTCGCCAGGTTCTGATCCTGGGATGCTACGAGGAGGATTTTTAATGTCTGTTTGATTCGTAATAAGCATAACCAAAGGCATAACCCACAAACAACAACCAAGAACTCCATTACATTTTTACTATGATCAAAAACTTTATAAGTACAATGAGCATAAAGGGAAATACAATGGTAAAGAACAAAAACTCCAAAACGCTCTACAACGTGCTCTTGCCTCAACGCTGCTGCGATCCAATGTCACCTACACGCAACGGTCATGCATAAGCTTACAGAAAGCTTAGAGGGTGGTGAAAGTGTGTGCGCAAGGTAGTAATATGAACATACAATGTCGGAGTAATGCGGAATATGCAGATGGAACCATAATATCATGAGCCGTACTAAGGCTTATGCGATGCAAGACATGAATGGTATCGGCCACCCCAAGGCCTATACAATGTGCAATGTAAATCAAGCATACAGATCCTCATCTATGTTCATACATCAATACAGCTCAACATATGAGATATCACCGGGGTCTAGTATACTCTAAACCAGATTGCCGCCACATTGCACGCAATAAGGTAAGTGGAAAAGACCTCACTATCTGTCTGTCAATATCAGGCGTGACTCGTCGATAGCGGACCCATTCCTCGAGCTGGTCAAACTCAGCCTAGCATTGTCCCCTACTCTTGGGCGGGTAAGGCCGCACCCCCTTCCAACCGACCACGACACAGTGGAGAGTGTAACCGTCTGGTAATCGGCATTCAACGCTCATCTACCCACTCGGTCTAGATGTTGGAGTAACCTCTTGGTACCATAAGGGTTTAGAGACTTTCACCCAGGGATATCTATAGTACCCCATGTAGAACAAGATTTTCGGTATCCAATCCTGCCAACCACGATGCGTCTGTGGAGGCTACGGCCCTGATGTCGCTAGGGCATACAATACTCATATCACACAAATGCGAAATGCATGATTCACGCTATCCAGTCATGCAACAATTCATGCGCATATCGTGCGCTCATGTAGGGCAATACTGCCTAACCAGGAGCCCGTAAACAACCTACCCGAAGGTATATGCTATGATCAATCAATCCTCATATCAAGCATACATATGATGCGTATGACCATGAGTTATGAAACTATACTAAACATATTATAATGAAATGAACTATTTTACAATGCCGATGGACGTGGACGGCCTATACACAATAAGTACGGGTCTAACAATGGGCCCAAAGGAGAGTCGTAATGTGGACATCCAACCATCATTACACTAGCAATGTGGACATCAAACCAACATTGCTTCCCAGGCACGATCCTCTTAAACATCGCTACATAATCGGTATTGGGATTACACATTGCAATGGACTTTAGGTTCATCCCATTGGGCTTTTCGTATATATATCAAATAGGCCATATCCTATGGGCCTTTTATTCACCAGATGGGCCACACAAATGGGCCACACCAATGGGTCTTATGTGCATTGCAATGGGTCAAAACCCTTGGGCCTAGGATTACATCAAATGAGCTTAGTCTCATGAGTCTAATATATGACCAATGGGCCACACCAATTGAGCCCCACATGTAGATCAAGTGGGCCTCAACCCATAGACCTAACATGAGTTCAATGGACCTAAACCCTTAGGCCTTAATCAAATAAAATGGGCCTAACTCATGGGTCTCAAATAAATCCAATGGGGCTAATTCCATGGACCCCTTTTATCATCAAATGGGTTTAGTCCCATGAGCCTTACAATATATCAAATGGGTCCACTTCCATGGGTTTTAAGAATGCAACAAATGGGTCCAATTTCATGGGCCTTGAAGTATATCAAATGGGCCTAGTCCCATGGACTTGAAACATATCAAGTGGGCCTAAATCCATAGGCCTTAAATATCAAGTGAGCCTAAGCCCATAGGCTTTACATATCAAGTGGGCCCAAGTTCATAGGCCTTAAATGAATCAAATGGGCCTAGCTCATAAGCGTTTCATAACTCAAGTGGGCATAGCCCATAGGCCTTTTACAGTCCAAAGGGGGGCCTAACCCATAGGCCTTTACAAATCAAATGGGCCTTTCCCATAGGCCTTAAAATGATCTAAACAAGTGGATGGATAGTCTGGATGCATTACACGCATCATGGTGGATCTCACTGTCCAGTGGACAGTGTAGGTAAGGCACATACATCACCCAGGCGCGTGCAAGGAGGGTGCCACCGTCCGCCGGACGGTGGCCTCAAACACACACAACATTGTGGGTCCCATGTGGGGCCCACTGTAATATTTATTTGGCTTCCGACCCGTTCATAAGGTCACTCGGACCTGGGTGAAGGGAAAACATAAATTTCAACTTGATCCAACACTTCTGTGGGCCCCAAGAAGATTTTAATGGTAGACATCCAATTCCACTATTTCAAGTGGTGTGGACCACCTGACTGTTGGATCGGTCTCATTTTTGGAGGGGGGCCCACCACTGGGGTGGCCCACCTGGTGAACGGGTTGGAATACAAATAAACATTATGGTGGGGCCCACACGTAGGGCCGTGGGCCCCTGCGTTCGTCCGCCCGGCTGGCCGTGCAGGCGCTGCCAGCGCCTGACGCAAGCAGCAGTTGCTGCCTCATTTTCTCTCTCCCCTTAATTTCATTTTTTACAAAAAAATCATGCGTGGGGCCCGCTTCTTGGAAATCCACTCCAGCCCTAGCGTTCAGTGGCCCGCAACAGTCGAAATGAGTCGAGAGTTCGAATTTTTTTGATGAAAGAAAATAAAATAAAATAAGAAAAATGTATTTGAAATGTGAGGATGAAATTTTTGACACTATGGCCCACCAGGTGATTGGATCAGCTCCAAACCTCTACCCAACGGCTAAAATACCGTGGGTAAGAGGATGGATGGTTTGGATCGAACATATACATCAAGGTGGGGCCTACACTAGGGACCACCCAAAAACCTTTCCTTTCCTTCTTTCCTTTTTCTCCTTTCTGTTGAAACGTCCAGCGTCCCAGACGCTGGATGGTTTTATATTTATATATATTTTTTTTGAGTGTGGGCCCTGATGAAGTGGGCCACCACTGATGGGTGACATGGGTTTAACGTCTAAGGTGGGCCCCACTTGAATAAAAATAATTACATCAAGGTGGGATCCATTCAAGTGGGCCACAATCCTATAGCATAAAAATAAAAAAAATAAAAAATAAAATAAAATAAAAGCAATAAAAGAGAGAGAGAGACATGGAGAGTGGGACACGGCTTGTGGAGGGACCCCGTCATTATGGGCCCTCCCTTACATGGAATCATACATCAAGTGGGTCATTTTGCACATGTGACCATCAAAACTGAAGATCAACGGTGGGGATCCTTTCCCCACCAATATGGATGGTCTAGATGACCTTTCTAAAGAAAATAAACATCATGATGGGGTCCATGGAGAATGGCCCCATCATGGAACGATCATGATGATCCAAATGGGCCATCGGCCACATTTTAGGGTCCCAAGTGAGATCCACACCATTGATCGGTGGGCCTCACTTGGTCCACCATAAAAATAAGAAAAAACTACCCTATAGAGGCACCCACCGTCCGATCTTCTTGCTCCTAGAGGTTACTTGGCACCTTAGCTTCAACTTCAATGGTTAAGATGAAGAATGGAGGGTTGAGATGGGAGATGATGGGGTAGGAAGGTGGGCCACTTGGAGCTTAGGAGGGTTTGGAAAACTCCATACGTATGGAGCTTGGAAGTTGCTTGGAGGTTTGAAATGAGAAAGAGAGAAAGAGACAGAGTGATGTAAGGGAGAGAGAGAGAGTGATGGATGGATGTGGTGAGTGATGGTTATGTAAGAAAAACTTGACTTTTGAGGCTTTTGTGTAAGAGAAGTATGGGAGGTGTAAGAAAAGCTTGACTTTTGTGGCTTTTTGTGTAAGAGAGGTATGGGATATGAAGACTTTTGTGGTTGCTTGGGAAAAGGGATGAAAGTGATGTGTACTTGATTTGTGATGGCTTGATGGATTGATTGATTGATGGGATTGATGTGATTGATGTGACACATCGTCGAGATTCCCTTGGGTTTCGCAACGCGCGACGTTTTCTCGCACCGAACATTGGCCCACATCTCTTGACCAGGGTATCGCCTCGGCGCGCGAGTTACGGCATCAGAACAGCAACGACGACACGGTCACTATGGTATTGGTCTCGGGCTAAGTCGACTCGGGTTGTCGGCACATGAATCAGGGTCACGCGTCGATATCGGCTAAGGGTCGAAGGTTGCTGGAATTCGACCGGTAAGACTCGGAAGTCTACGGAAAGGTACGGACCAAGATACAGGTCTTATACCCTACCTCGGGCGAGTAAGGCCACACCCTTTTTCAACCGACCACGACATAGTAGGAGACACGGTCTCCTGGTATTCGGCCCTCATGCACTCATATATTCACTCGGTCACGACATTGGAGTCATCCTTTAGTACCATCAGGTTTAGGGATTTTCACCCGGGGACATCTATGGTGCCCCGATGCTTAATAACAATATTTTTATTATCCAATCCAGCCACCCACGATGTGTCTGTGGAGGCTATGGCCCTGATGTCACTAAGGCATACAACAATCACAATCACACAAATGCAAGTGCATGAATCATACTATCAGATATGCAACAATCCTGCGTATACCACGCGCTCATGTAGGGCAACTCCA
The DNA here is from genome assembly GCA_037074715.1 of Magnolia kwangsiensis. Classification (NCBI taxonomy): domain Eukaryota; kingdom Viridiplantae; phylum Streptophyta; class Magnoliopsida; order Magnoliales; family Magnoliaceae; genus Magnolia; species Magnolia kwangsiensis. The sequence continues at coordinate 143,442,574 of CM073574.1, read as the reverse complement.
CCTATCAGGGAGCCCATAAATAATATGCCCGAGGGCATATGCTATGATCAGTCACTCCTCATATAAAATATATATATGATACATATGAGTATGAATCATGGAGCTATACTAAACATGTTATATGGTAGTGGACTCTGTTCATAACGAAGATGGGCTTAGACGGCCTACACACTACAAATATGGGCCAATCAATGGGCCTTAAGGGGAGTGATAATGCGGACATTTAACCAACATCATCTATACAATGTGGACGTTAAACCATCATTGCTCCCAAGGCATAGCCCGCCATCGAGATCATCACATAAACCACTATGGAAACACTTTATAATGGGCCTTATGTACATCCCATTGGGCCTTGGCCCATGGGCCTCCTAGCATGGGTCTCATATATATATATATATATATATATATATATATATATATATATATATATATATATATATATATATATATATATATATATATATATCAAAGTGAGCCTCAGTGGATGGGCCATAACTACATCTAGATGGGCCTAATCATATGGGCCTCATAAATATATGCCAAGGTGGGCCTCAATAGACAGCCACAAATGAATCAAGGTGGGCCACACCACATGGGCCATATGCATATCAAATGGGCCACACCAAAAATAAATGGTGTTAATGATTTTCCACCATTAAAATTCCCAAGGCCTGCCACAACATTTATTCCCCATCTAATCTGATCATAGGGTCCCGAGGGATTTCAATGGTAAACGTCCAGTCCTCACTGTGTCATGTGGTCCACTTGATAATTAGATCTATCTTATTTTTAGTCTCAAGCCTTAAAATGAACTTGCCAAAAGGGTTGGATGGTTTGGATGCAACACATGCATCATGGTGGATCCCATAGTGATTGAAAGGATGGACGACATGGATGAGGTACATACCCATGGTGGGGCCCACACTAATGGAAAGTGTGGGTTACAATACCTACATTAGTGGATCCCATGTGGAGCCCACCATGATGTTTATTTTCCATCCAGCCCATTAATAAGGTCACTCAGACCTGGGGGCCCACGGTAATGTTTATTTGACATCCAAACTGTTCATAAGGTCACTTAGACCTAGGGCCCACTGTACTGTTTATATGACATCCAAACTGTTCATATGGCCACGTGGACCAGGGGCCCACCATAACATTTGTTATCCACCCAACCAGTTGATAAGGCCACGTAGACCTGGGGTGGGGCTGGGGGGCTCACCATAATGTTTATTTACCATCCAAACTGACCAGGGGCCCAGGTAAACACCCAAACTGTGCATAAGGTCATGTGGACCTGGGGCCCACGGTGATGTTTATCTGCCATCCAGTCCGTTGATGAGGTCATACGGACCCATATGAAGTGGGAAAACAAATTTCATAAGAATCCAAAACTTCTGGACACTCAAAAAGGGTTTCAATGATAGTTGTTCAATCCAACTATTCCCTGTGATGTGGGCCACCTGAGCACCGCATATGGCCAATTTTTGGGCGGCCCACAGCCCTGAGGGGGGCCTATCAAATGGATGAAGTGGATGCTCATCACACATCATGGTAGGGCCTACGAATGGGACCAGTGGTCCCTGCCAGCCCAGCGTCCAGGTCATTGTTGCGTCCTCTCTGACAGCAGTAGCAGCCGGCACTGCTGCCTTGTCCTTTTTTTAAAAAAATAGAAATCTCGTGATTTTTCCCATGTGGGGCCCACATATGAAAAATCCAACCCGGCCATTGGATTCTACGGCCCCTGATCGACCAAATGAGACCAATATGCGACGTGATTTTGGCGAATAGAAGAATCAATGTGGGTTTTAATGGTGATACCGCTATTTCCTATGGTATGGCCTGTTTGATTAACGGATTGGCCTCATTTTTCGGTTCAACGCCTAAAATGGTCTGAGAAATGAAATAAATGGCGTGAATTATATACATACATCGAGGTAGGGCCTGCATGAGCGGCCCATCCCAAAACTTTAAAAAGATAATATATATTTTTTTGTTAACTGATGGTACACGCCCATATCAGTACACGCACTCCATGTTAGCCACCCCTTCACGTCTAGCGTCCAGAGACGCTGGACAGCATGGATAACATGGACATCGTGGTGGGTCCCTCAGGTACCTTGTCCACTTGATGGGTCTAATATTTGTGTTTTTCCATCATCATTGCCAGGCCCACTGGATGGCATGGATAAAGCAGATGGACGGCGTCGATAAAATACATCCATCATGGTGGGTCCACGATCGGTGTGAATCTAGTGGACCACACACATAACAAAAGATAAAGAGAGAGAGAGAGAGAGAGAGAGAGAGAGAGACAAGAAACGGTGATGGAGGGGCCCCGCCACTATGGGCCCCACATGATACAACTCATACATCAAAATGGGTCCCACCAACAAGTGGGCCCTAAAATAAGAATTTAACGACGGAACACCCACCTCTAGGCCTTCTCCTTGGTCCCTTAGGCTTGTAAGCTCCTTGCCTTCACTTTTGATGGTGGTTGATGGGGCTTTGATGGTGGGAAGAGAGATGAGAGGGAGGGAAAGTGGGCCACACTTAGCTTTGGGAGAGAGGGAGCTTGGACGTGGGATGTTGTTACTTAGGAGATTTTTTTTTTTTGAGAAATGAGGGAGAGAGAGAAGTGATGGTTTGATAAGGATGGGTGATGGGTTGAGTGATGGGTTGAAGTGATGTAAGGGTTGACTTTAGGTTGCTTGTGTAAGAGAGAAGTATGGGTAGGGTATGGGTTGTTGTACTTGAAGTATGGAGTGACTTAACTTGACATTGATTGATTGATTGATGGGACAGGTCGTAGAGATTCCCTCGAAGTTCACAACGCGAGGTATTTTTCTCGAAATGAATGCGGCCCCACATTTTTTAACCTGGGTATCGGATCGGTGTGCGAGTCATGGTGTTAGAACCGCGGCGACGGTGCGGTCGCCAAGATACAAGTTTTGGGTCAATTCGACTTTGGTATGTGGGACTCGGCTTAGAATCGCACCCAAAGGTCAAATATGGGTCGAGGATTGCCAAAATTCGACCGAAATGACCGTGGAAGCCAACTGAATGGTACGGTCTAGGATATGGGCCTTACATTGTCAGTTCATGCCCACAACACGTCTTTGAAATGTGGTGCATTACAAATCCTTTCTATGATGAACTGACATCTTTCATGCGCCAATTGGTCGAGACATTGTGTAATGGAGAATTCTTAAATAAAGATATCGATGAGGTATGGGATTACCTCGATAGCCTTGCTGAAAAAACACAATCATGGGACCATTGTCCAAATTTTGAATACCACGTCTAGGCCGACTCAATCTTAGGAGAAAGGAGGATTATATCTCTTGAAAGAAGAGGATGATCTTAATTATAAAGTGACTAATCTCATAAAAAAATTTGAGGCCATGGAAGTAAAAAAGGATAAGATTAATGAAATTATTTTTAACATCTGTGATTGCAATATTCACACAACTGAAAATTGTCCTATAATACCTGTCTTTCGAGAATTGTTGATTGAACAAACCAATGCCGTAAATAACTATCAAAGACCTTTCAATGGACCTACCTCTAATACGTACCATCCTGGTTGGAAAAATCATCTAAATTTTAGTTGGCGAAATGGACAAATTGCTACCCCTCAAGGTTTCTTTAATCAAACTTTACAATAACAATAAGAGAAACCTCTAGAGGATCCAATTTTAAAACATTTTGAAAATCAAGATCATTTCAATCAGGGTATGCTACAAGTCTTGCAAGACTTTAATAAAACATTACAAAGACTTAAGGTTGAAAACACGATTGGAAATAAGGGGAGCCTCCCAACTCAACCTCTTCCCAATCCAAAGCTGCAATATGAAGTTGGCAACCCAAACTCTTCAAATCAAATGGAGCAGGGTAAATCCATCACCACTCTTAGGAGTGAAAAATTATTGATAAAACCCTTCCGGTTAGGCCCGAAAAGCCTCAAGAATCAAAAGAGGACAACAATGATAGATCTAGTGATGCCCCACAAAAATTAGAACTGAAACTTCTAGAGAAGCCAATTGCTTCATTTTCCTAACAGTTGGTTGCACCAAAACCTCTCTCTAACTCTCAGGATATTCTAGAGGTGTTGAAACAAGTGAAAGTCAACATTCCTCTACTTGATGCCATGAAAAAATACCTTTATATGCCAAAATCTTAAAAGACCTATGCACGACCAAACGACAGCAGAGTATTCAAAAGAAGATCTTCTTGATTGAAAAAGTGAGTGTCATCCTGAAGTAAGATGTGCCGCAAAAATTTAAAGATCCCGGTAGCCCAACCGTATCATGTGTAATCGAGGATTATCGAATTGATCACGCACTTCTTAACTTAGGAGTGAACGTCAATCTTATTCCTTACTCAGTATACAAACAGTTAGGTTTAGGTGAATTAAAACCCACCCTAACCATACTATAACTTATTGATCACTCTGTTCATGTACCAAGAGAGATAATTGAGAATGTGTTGGTCTAGGTCGATAGATTTTACTACCCTGTAGACTTTATCATCCTGAACACCGAACCCATCAATAACATGAGCACTCAGATTTCCGTCATTCTTCGTCGCTCATTCCTTACCACTTCAAACGCAATTATCAATTGCAGGAATGGTGTCATGACTATGTCTTTTGAAAATATGACATTGGAGTCAAACATCTTTTTCAATAACGGTAGAAACGCAAAGAATGATGACGATTTTCACAACATTAACATGATTGATTCTTTCGTGAAAGATAGAACGCCTCTGACCTTATCTTCTGACCCTCTAGAGACGTGTCTGACACACTCCCATGACTTGGATGATGACATGATTAGGGAGAGGAGTGCCTTTCTTAATACTGTGCCGGTACTTGAAGTTAACCAGTGAAGGCCACAATTTGAGAATTACCCCAAACTGATGTCGTGCCTCTATCGTCTAACCTCAAGCCACTAAAGCTTGACCTAAAACCTTTACCCTCTGATTTATAATATGCCCATTTAGGTCAAGAAGAGACATACTCAGTAGTGATTTCATCTCACCTTGAGAACAAATAAGAGAGTATGCTCATTTCTACTCTCGAAGAAGATAAAGGAGTTATTGGACATATCATCACAGATCTCGATAGGATGAATGAACTCCTTTCAACTGAATATTTTGACTCTTTGGATGATTGCTTGGTACACTTTGCAGATTCAAATGATCCCATGATACAAGAAATAGTAGATGCCTCGCAAGATAATACTTCGGTAGTTGTCACGGACCGAGAGAACCCTTATTCTGAAGTACCTACTCCCCCAGATCCTGAATGTTTACCATTAAAGAAGGAGGTGCTAAAAATTGAACTAAAGAGTGAAACTTCGGCGTGTGCTGAGACTACACCCTTACTATAAATTTTTCTGAATTTCATCTACTTGTAATCTCTAATTCATCATGGTGTACTAACTTCAAAATTTTATTTGCCACAAGTGAATCGTATATACTTTGGACACTTCAGACAATTAAAAGAAAACTTTATACTGAGGTCCCTCAATTTATCTGGACATTCACACTCCAGGACATCCAAACATACTGCAAAACGGGCTTTTGGATGATCTTGTTGAAAAATCTTCTAAGAAATTTACTAAGATACTGGCCAACAAAAGAACCTGGATACATGATTGAGTAGATTTTTCATGCTTTCACAATTGAAGATTAAAATTTATGTCTTTCATAGGACTATGGTAGTTTGTTTTATGCTATTCTAAGTTAGTCAGTTTTATGCCATTAGGTTAGTTTGCTTGATACATTGATTTAGGATAGTTTGCTTTCGTGTCTTCACTCTCATGTTGATCGGCTTTCATGTTATAATCTCTTGGAAAGTCTCTCTCTCGATTCGTTATCCGGGTACTATCTTCCCATCACTTTTCATTTACTTTTGTTGTCCCATGTGCATTACATGCTCATATCTTTTACATTAAGGACAATGTACATTTTAAGTTGGGGGTGGGAGATTAGGTTTCCTAATCAGTGTTTTCTTAGAGATTACAGTGTTTTCTTAGTCTTGAGCAAAATTTGTGAAAATTTTTAAATTTTTTTCTAAAAATTCTTATGAATTTAAAGTGATTTTGATGGCCATCTTGGATTTATAATTATAAGATAAGTGATGTTGGTAATTTATGACTCTTGCATTCAGCTATTTGTTAGATTTCATAGTTAAATTTGAATTATTAATGCATAATTAGAAGTTGTAAACATTGATTGAGTCATGATTTCACATGTCACATCTCGCCTACACATTAAGGTTTTAGTTTGATATTGAAGGGTTAACTTGGTAATCACTAAGCATGTAAGGAACCAGTGTGGAAAATTTGCCTATCATGATCAATTGAAGAAAAAGAAAATGCCCAGCTAAAAAAAAAAAAACCAGATACCTTTGGAAATAGGTTTGCTCCCCATAGGTGTAGATTTAATTCCCCATGGATGATATGTGAAGAGGGTTGGGTGTACAGTCTTCACCATAGGTTTACTCCCTATAGGTGAGGATTTGATTCCCCTTCTTGGTGTTACTTTTAATAGAAAAATTAAAAGCTGGAAGAATGAAAAGATGATCTGTAAGGCAAGTTTTGGTTTAAGTCTTGGTTATCATGAATTCTCTTGTTGGTTACTCATGACATCATGAAATAGAAAAGTGAATCTTAACGTTAATAATCCGAGATTACACTATGCACCCATGGATCTTAATATTTAGAAGTTTTCTAATTAGTGGGTTAATACTTTAAACTCGATTATGAATGTACCGTGCGCTCGAGTCCAGGAGATAGTAATGCCCAACATTCATGAATCTTAGAATTATAGGATCTGGATTGTTTTTCATAAATCACTCGAGTTTATGAAAATCATCCTGAAAGTGTCAACTTATTTTTCGCATACTTTGCTCGGGTCTAGCAAGATGTTGGTTGGGGGTTGTGTTGACGGTCAAATATTGCATACCAGACCCTAGTTATTGCCTGGATTTATGAACATGATACTGTTTAACGGCCCGAGTTAATCGTATTTGTGATGTAGGGTGTATTTATGAGCTTGGATTGAAATAGGATGCTAAAAGCATGGATTTAATGCTCATGAGTCACCAAGGCAAGAGACGGACCCCAGGGGACCTAGATCGACCGATTTACATGACATAGATCCAAGAAAATTGAGAAACTGAAGCTCAAGTTGTGAAATCAGCCCAACGGACAGACCAACCCATAAATTAGTGATTTGGGGCCCACATGATATATGGATATTCTTCAATTTTGGTCTCAACCACTTAATTTACATGAGGAAAGGAATGAGCGGAGTGGATTGAGCGAAGTGGATTGATCACACACATCACAGTGTACCTCACGTGCGACATGCATATACACAGCACATTCGCACATGAGCCACACTGTACGGGGAATCCCAGTCAAAGTCGAATGACCCGACTCCTTTCGCACGAGCAACAGCGGACGCACCAGCGTTCGCCGATCTCTCTCAGTGGGGCCCACTCCTCATTCAAATCATCGATCTGAACCGTCCACTCGCCCCATGGGGTGGCCACGACTATATCCATGGTGTCTTTTTGCCACCATGCAAGCAATCGTACGAATGTCTCAGCCGAACGGAAGATTGAGGGTGAAATGGACAGAACAGTGGACACCTAATCCAAACCGAACACTCCATTTCTGAATGGTTTTTCATGAGTATTCTAATGGACGGACTGGATCCCTGCGTTTACGTCGATCATGACCTCAACATCAATAACGAAAAGGCTTGCGTCGGCTCTATTCGCAAATAGAGCTTACAATTGATCCTTGTGGGCCCCCATCGGGCATCAACGGTTTAATCCGGATCGTCCAGTAGGAGCCCAAGAGCCCTCTTATCTAAGCCTAGGTGATGAATTCTTAAGAAATAATGGAGATCCGTTGTTAACCGTCTAAACGGAGGACGAGCGATAGAAGCATAGGTCTCATGGGCCATGCCGAATTCAAGCCTAGTCGGTCCATTCCCGACCAAAAATATGACATGAACCCACTGGACGAAGTAGATTTCCTGTCTGATCTCAATCAAGGGCCCACCAATCATGACAGATGCGTAAGATGCCTTTGAGCCTACTGCATAAATAGAGTGGGTCTCCGACTCTGTTACAGAAACCCCCACCGCCTTGCATCTTCTATAAAAACAAAGGATAAGTGGAAGAGGAGGGGAGCCGAATCTGGGACGTGAACGTGGAGCTGAGAAAGGGTGGAGCACGGGCAAGCTTCAAGAGTTCTTTTTCTTCTCTTTTCTTAATTTCTGCTTATGTTTATTTGAGATGTTTTAGCCTCATCATGTTCATGAGTAGTTAAACCTCTTAGCTAGGGCTAAGAGGTGAAGCTTGTATCATGATGGGAAACTTTTTTGCTTGTGCCTTTTGTTTAGATTGAACTGATGTTGATTTTAGTTTAATTAAGGGAATGTTTTTAGTTTTTAATGGTCTGTTGTGACTAAAATTACAATGGGTCTGGGATAGCTTTGAGCATGTTCTTTTCCTTTTTATGTTTATGATGTCAGGAAGCCCGGTTGTTCACCATCGTCTCCTGGGCATGGTCAGATGATGATACCCTTCCTAACCTTCATACAATGTTGATTGGTTGGTAATTAGTTTAATTCTGTTGTTTACTTTGTCTCCTAGGCATGGTTTGGTGATGGAATCCATTCTAATTTATATACCTTTCATCTCTTGTAAACTATATTAAAGGAAGTTCAGTCTTGATTTCCATGGTTACACTCTTCAATTGGATGAAGATAGGACTCTAAGTCCAGTTGAGTTCTTGAAGCAGGCTTGGATCTCCGTGATCTCTACAAGTGGATCCTTTGAATCCCTAGTTTTCTACCTCTGATCTCTCTAAATTTTAGATAAATATTTCACCATTACTCTTTAAATTTATTTGATTAGATTTTGTCTTAGTTTAGTTCTAGTTCTACTTAGTTTCAGATAATGTACAGGTATTAGTCCCTTGGGATTCGACCTCGGTCTCATCAAGTTTATTACTACATCACAACCCTATACTTGGGGAGTGAACATGTCCCCACTACTCTAGCAGTGTTTCCTTGGGTTTGATTTCCACTAAAAATCCTCACCAAACTAAAGTCTGATATTTTCGAGTTCATTTCACTGTCTAAAAGAATGTTGCTAGCCTTTAGATCCCTATGATTGACTCTTAATCTCGAGTACCAGTGAAGATAAAGAAGCCCTTGAGTGATCCCTTGAACAATGCGAAAGGGCTGACCCCAACCCAGTTGTGGTTGTCTACTTGGATCTGATGAATATTTTCACTAGAATATAAAAGAACATTAAAAAAATGTAGATGGATGATGTATCAGCAGAAAAATATTTTCCATGTCTAGAGAGTTACATAAATTTTTGCAACGAGAGGGATAGGAGCAAACCAAATAGATGTTTATCTACTCTATCGTTTGGCATGTACTCGTAGATCAATATCTTTTCTTTACTGTGGATGCACCAACCCAAAAGCTTCACAAGATTCCTGTGTTGAAGCTTGGCAATAAGATTTACTTCATTCTTGAACTCCTCTAGGCCTTGTCCTGAGCTTTTAGAAAGTCTCTTCACTGCTACTTCCTGGCCCGTCAAAATTCCCTATTGAACAAGTACATACATTTATTAGCTTTTTTTTAATTTACAAGTAAATACATTTATTAGCTCTTTTTATTTAAGGGGGAAAAAAAAACACCCTCTTTTCTTTTCTACTGAATGATAAATTTAATTATAGTTTATACTATAAGTTTTTTTTTCCTAGGAAAGAGTATTTTTTGGTTGCAACATACAAAATATAGAGACTGGTTCCCCACAGCATTGCAGAATAAGCTTATTTTACAAGACTTCTATTACTATGTGAAACACGTATTAATCTACATGTCAAAGTAATCTGACTGTCTACGTGGGGCCCACCATGGTATGTGTGTGCCCCACTATGACGATGGGGTGAACCAAATGTACGCTTATCCAATCATCAAGTGAGCCATACTAAAAATAAAAATAAAAATAGACAACCCATCAACAGTCCCTCAATTCATGTTGTTCCACACAGGAAGGTTAGATATACATTACAGGTAGTACATACCATATTCTCATTATGCAAGTGTAACATTTCCTTGTAAACGGGGCCAAACCCACCCACTCCAAGCTTATTTATGGTAGAGAAGTTATTCACAGCTGCAGCTATAGAATTAAAATCAAGAAACAGTAGCTCTGAGATACTCTTGCCGCTTTAAAGTATGTCACATCCCTTGTATTGAGTTTCAAGACCGATTAAACTGTCCATGGGAATCGCCTTGTTTGCTTCTCTCCTCCCTAGTAATGACCAGTATCAAACATTATTCTTGTACCAAAGACTTTCTATAGACATGAACATAGTCATAACTATTTGTTAAGGGCATCTCAATCTCCATCTCCTGTCTAAAAAGTTGGTTGGACACATAATCCGTGAATCAAGTGAAACCCAATGCATGTCAATCTCCATCCCCTGGCTACTATGTGTTCAACAAGATGGAAGTTTCTTTGTTGAAGCATTTCTTTAAACATGTAGGAGCCATGGACAGCGGCGAATATGGCTACCACTGCCATGGTTGCTGCCCAATTTTTGGCCATTAAAAAGAAGAAATGAGAGAGAAAGAGAGAGTACCTTTGACTTTGTGCTCTGATTTCTTCTAATCTCGCCAGCTATTAGAGGGAGATCGATCAAATGGCTACTTCGAAGAGAACGAATTGCAGGAGACGTCAATGGAGAGGGAGGGAAATCAGGGAGATCGAGAGAGAGAGAGAGAGAGAGAGAGAGAGAGAGAGAGAGAGAGAGAAGGAGAGGAAGGGAGAGAGATCGAGGAAGGCAAAGGGACAAGCGAGATGGGAGAGAGAGATTGAGGAAGGGAGAAGGAGAGGTGCACGGGAGGGGAGAGAGAGAGAGAGACAGACTTTCGGTAGGATATTGCAGGGAGGAGAGAAGAGGGGAGACGGGTTTTGGTAGAAAAGAGGTGGGAGAAGAAGAGGCGCGATGGATTTAGGATAGGCGCGCACGCATTTTAGATATTTGGGGATAGGGCGCTGCGCGGGATAGGGCTTTAATTTGGGGTTTCTTAATTTATTTTAAATCAGCGGCGGTGGCCCGTTTTGTACACGAGCGACCACATAAAAATGCCCCTCATTTCATCTTCAGTGACGGTTTGTTGTGGCCAACTGTGCTAAAAATGCCCCTAATATCTATATATTTTTGTAGTGATAAGAAAAATATTGCCTAGCGTGAGGGAAAAAGAGAGGGAGGGAGAGAGGGGAATCGAGGTTGCAGTACGGCGGTTGGAGTGTTAATCTGGGTCGGTGGTGGATTTTGGTGTAGCCCACAAGATCTTCTATTTTATCATTGATTGTCCGTTTGAACGGTTGAATTCTAATACACGTTGTCTCCTATAATTCTGTCACCTAGGCTTTGGTAAGAGGACCTGTGAGATTCCAATAAACGGTCCAGATCATCCATTTGGATGATGGGTGGGGTCCACTAGAGAAACCCAATTGGACGGGGACCATCCCTGATATGTTTTGAAAATTTTTTAAAGAAGCATCAATCAACACATGCTGACCGATTTCTTGATTTTTGGCGCTCATCCAGTGTATGTGTGCTATGCACGCACACCATGTAAAGTGGGTCCCATCTTGATGTATATGAGACATCCGCTCCATCCATCCATTTTTTCAGCTCATTTAATGAGTTGAGACCAAAATTGAAGCATATTCAGATATCAGGTGGGCCCCAATTTGATAATCCATGGGATGATCTGTCCGTTGGCCAACTTTCACAAGGATTTAATGGCTGAAATTTGATGTGTACGGTTCATTTATGGTCCTCAAGCCATGTATGAAGTTTCGAGCCGAACAGATGGTGGAAACCCTGTGATCTTGCATTCTGAATGATTTTAAGGCCCATTTAAACATATGTGGCCTGGTTTTCTCAGATATCTGGCGTGTAATGTTTTCGATCTCGGTCCTCTAGGGTCCGTCCCTTACCTTGGTGACTCATGAGCGTTAAATCTATGCTTTTAGCATCCTATTTCAATCCAAGCTCGTAAATAAACCCTGCATCACAAACACGATTAAATCGGGTCGTTAAACAATACCATGTTCATAAATCCATGCAATAACTGGAGTCTGATATGTAATATTTAACCCTCAAAATAACCCCCAACCAGCATCTTACTAATCTCGAGCAAAGTATGCGAAAAATACGTTTGAGAATTACAGGATGATTTCTCTAAACTCCAGTGATTTATGAAAAACAATCCAAATCCTAGAATTCTAAGATTCATGAATGTGGGGCATTACTATCTCCTGGACTCGAGCACACAGACAATTCCATAGTTAAGTTCAAAGTATTAATCCATCAATTAGAAAAAATTCTAAATATTGAGTTCCATGGGTGTATAGTGTAGTCTCGACTTATTATCATTAAGATATTCAATTGTCAAGTTCCATGATAGCATTAATGATCAAAAGAGCATTCAGGATAACCATAACCTAAACCAGAATTTGCCTTAGAGTTCTTGTTTTCATTCTTCTAGCTTTTGATTTTTCCATCGAGGGGGAGGGGAATCAAATCTGCACCTATAGGGAGCAAACCTATGGTAAAGATCGTACACCCAACCCTTTTCTAATGAAAACTGTTTTTTTAGCTAGGTATTCTTTTATTTTTTCTTTCATTCATTCTTTCTTCTCTTTTTTTTCAAAAACTTCCTTTTCTTTTTCTATATTCTTCTTATTAAACATGATGGAGAAATTTCCTAGGTTGGTTCCTTCCATGCTTAATGATCACTAAGTTACAATTCAACATCGAACTGAAACCTTAATGTGCAAGCGAGATGTGTCTTGTGAAATCATGACTCAATCAATATTTAAAACTTCTAATCATGGATTAATAGTTTGAACTTAACTGTGAAATCAACAAATAACTGAATCTAAGAGTCATAAATTACCAACATCACGTATCTTATAATTCTAAATCAAAGATGACCGTCAAAATCACTTCGAACTTACAAGAAATTCTAAAAAATTTTAAAAAATTTCACAATTTTTGCTCAAGACCAAGAAAACACTGATTAGATAACCTAATCTCCCACCCCCAACCTAAAATCTACATTGTCCTCAATGTAAAAGATTTAAGCATACAATGCACATGGGACAACGAAAGTAAATGAGAAATGATGGGAAGATAGTACCTAGATAACGAATCGAGAGAGACTTTTCCATAGAGATCTCAACAGGAGAGCGAGGTAGCACGAGAGTGAAACACAAAAGTAAACTATCCTAAAACAACGTATAAAGTAAACTAACCTAATGGCATAAAACTATCTATCTTATAACAGCATAAAGCAAACTACCCTAGTCCTATGAAAGCAAAAAAAAACTACTCGATCATGCCGCAAGGTTCCTCTTTCGGCCAATACCTTAATAAGTTTCTCAGTAAGTTTCTCAACATGATCATCCAAAAGCCCTTTTTGCAATAGGCTTGGATGCCCTGAAGCATGACTTTCCAAAGAAACTTATGTACCTCATAAGAAATTTTTTGTTGAATTGCTTGAGGTATCCAAAGTATAAATGATTCACCTATGATAAAAGAAGTTTCAATGTTAGTATTCCATGGTGAATCAGAGACTACAAGTAAATAAAGTTTAGAAAACTTCTCAAGAAGTGATGTAGTCTCAACATATTCCAAAGTTTCAAACTTTAGTTCCATTGTCAGCTCCTCCTCCTTTAATGGGATACATTTAGTATATGGGGAAGAAGAGGCTTTAGAATAAGGGTTCTCTCGATTAATAACAACTGCCAAGATATTCTCTTATGAGGCATCCACTATTTCTTTAATCATAGGATGGTTTGAATCTGAAAAATGTGCCAACAAATCGTCCAAAGATTTGGATAATTCATCTGAGAATGGCTCATTTTTCGCATCAAAGTTTGTGATGATCTGCCCAATGATTCCATCGTCTCTAAAAGTGGATGGACATATGCTCTCCTGTTCTTACCCTGCACAGACAGATTAAAAATCAATAGGTAAAGCACTGATGTGAACACTCTGTTCATTGAAACTACTCAGTCGAGGCATTGAATCAGCGAATGTGTATATAGCTCGGATGGTGGCCTCAACTGAGTAGTCTCAAATTTCAGAGTCATATCAAGTAAATTATCCACTTCCTGAATCATATCATTATTCAATTCAGGGGAGTTGCCTAAACATATCTCACAAGAGATAGAATAGTCGGTTGTAAGGAGCTTATCTACTTTTAAATCAGACATGTCAGGTGAGTGGAGTAGCTCATTATGACCGCTTCGTGTACTTCTTGATCATTGATCTGGACCAAACTTGAGATTAATTCCAGGGGAACTGGGGCTGCACATTCATGATTGTCATCCCAATACTCATCATAGTCCAATTCAATGCAGTGCACACTTGGGATGCGGTCGCTGTCCTCCCATTCCATTCCTAGATTGAGTTGAGGTTCATATAAACTAACCACTTCCTCATCATTGAAATCTTGTGTGTCATGTGAGTGAAGTGTATCATTATCATTATATTTGAAAGACACCCACATCTCTTAACCATTACCTTGGACCGTCATTGAGATTGACTCGTCAGAAAATTGAACCGTATGCTCATTGACAAAATCCAACTCCTCATTCCAAATTCCAGAGTTTTCCACAATCACCTCATGTGAACTCAACTGTTGAATATCTTTTATAAGTTCTTATAGTCTTTAGAGTGTATTTTTTTGGCTGAGCTCTAGAGTTAGGAAGGAATTTTGAATTGAATTCTCTTGGATTGTTTCTGGTTGAATTTTAAAGATAGGGTATCCAAGAGAATAATCATTATAACATGTTGTTGGTTCATCTTCCCAGTTTTGATGTTTTCACTAGTTATAGTCATACTGATCATATGTGGGAGAATATGATGGATGATAATAATCTTCATTCCCACAATTATGATCGCGTACGAACTTATTAACCGATGGAGCATAACGTTATAGTCGATTCTCGATGTCAGTTTGAGAAAAATTTTGAGATATAGGTTGTTTCCAAGCATAAGCATCTAACACTTTTTCACGAAACCTCTCATTTTCTAGAAATAGATTACCATACTCACGTGCCCACTCTAGCCTCCCTTATTCGTTCATGGTGAAACCTTAATTCTGAATCTAATCCTTTAAAAAAAGAAATCCTACAGTAGTATAGAAAGTAAGAGGAGGAGTTAGAAAGAAGTTACTAGAAAGTTAAAACCTGAAAAACAAAACAAAATAGGTCAGTTTCTAAAAATAGAAAATTTTTAAAGGAAGGTTCTAAACTTAGAATTAGAAAGTAAATTATATTCTAAAAATAAAAGAAATCCTAGAATTAGAAAATTTCTAAAAATAGAAAAACAGAAAAACTAGAAAGAGATTACCAATTTAAAAAGTCTATCTCAGAATCCTACAAAACATGAAAGTTAGGTTAGTTTCTAAAAATCAGAAAAAAGAAAAACCTAATCTTAAACTAACCCCAAAACTAGTTAATCTCAGAAAACATAATCATCAATCCCCAACAATGGCGCCAAAAACTTGTTTACACCCCAAGTATAGGTTTGCGATGTACTAATAAACTTGGTGAGACCGAGGTCGAATCCCAAGGGATTGGAACCTGTGCGTAATCTGAAACTAAATAGAACTAGAACTAGACTAAGATGAAATCTAAATCAAATAAAATTGAGGATATAATGGTGAAATATTTATCTAAAACTTAGAGAAATCAGAGGTAGGAAACTAAGGTGCCAAGGATCCACTTTTAGCAATTAGAAAGTTACCTTGTATTGATTCAGGGACACAAATTGGAATCAGAATTCTATCTTATCCAGTTGGTAAGAAGAGATTTATCAGATCTCTGAACTTCTCATGGATCTAATCATCAATAGATAAGATTGGTGAAGATTTGGAAGTTATTCCGTCACCTAACCATGCCCAGGAGACTATGGCAAACAACAACAATTTACCAATCTTACAGCCAATCATGAGAAAATTGTAAAAATTAGGAAGGATTCCATCATCCAACCATGCCCATGAGACACTGGTGAATAATAGGGTTCCCAAGTTCACAATCTCAATATAAGAAAAAATAATATCTCAAGCTATCACAGATCTATTGTAATTTGAGTCATAATAAACCATTAAAACTAAAAACATTCCTTATAATCAAACTAGAATTCATGAGACTTCAATAAACATAAATCAAAACTAAGAAAACATCCCAATCACGCTACAAGCTTCATCACTTAGCCCTAGCTAAGAGGTTTAGCCTAGCATAAACATGATTAGGCTAACACTCAGAAGAAAAGAAAAGCAAACTGAAACCAACTCTTCCTTCTCTATCTCACTCTCTTTCTTCCCGCGCTCCACACCCAGCCGAGAGATCCCTTCTTTCTCTTCATTCTCTTTCTTTTATAACAGGGGCTTAGCGGTGGAGCTTTCACAGCTTCTTTCACAATGCGTGCGAAGAAAAGAAAAAGAAAAAGCTTTTGTGTAATACAGAGCTTCCACAAAGCACCACCTATTGCAAGATCTGATCCGACCAGACTTCTTGGCGTCTGTTGGACCCACCTTTAAAAGGTTTTAAAATGGCCAGGATCATTGGACAGTTCCTGGCCATGAACGCAAAGCTGTCTAGATTGTCCAGGTTTCCGGACTTACGTAAACAGAGGTGCGCTTCTTGCGCTGGCTACCGATGGGGCACATCTTCTATGATGTTTGCAAAATCCACACCGTCTATCATCTTCTCCTCAAAATTTTGACCGAGGATAGGAGGTTTTGGTCATCCATTAATGTGGCCCACTGAGATAATCAGGCTACAACGACAGCTAAATGGTCTTTTTGCGATCGCTATGGCGATCATGTGCATGTGCATGACCACCAAAGATCAGCATGACTTCGATTGGTTTTGCTCCCTCTACCTGATGGACGGTTCAGATCAAGCACATGAGGCCTTGATGGTGGTCCACAAGTTCCGTCCATAGGCTTTGTTTGCGAAACAGAGCCTGCACATTCACGTTGTGATGGTCGATGGGTCCCAGATTGACAGTGATGGAGAAATTCACATCATCCATTAAATTCACGATGAAAAATCGTCTGAGAATGGCGAGATTGGATTGATTTCGGTGTTGCCCACAAGATCTTCTATTCTACCGTCAATCGTCCGTTTGAACGGTTGAATTCTAATACACGTTGTCTACTAAAATTTTGTCACCTAGGCTTTGGTAAGAGGGCCTGTGAGATTTTAATAGACGGTCCAGATCATCCATTTGGATGATGGGTGGGTCCACAGAGAAACCAAATCAGACAAGGACCGTCCCTGACATGTTTTGAAAATTTTTTAAAGAAGCATCGGTCAGCGCATGCTGACCGATTTCTTGATTCTTGGCGCTCGTCCAATGCATGTGTGCTATGCACGCACACCATGTAAAGTGGGTCCCATCTTGATGTATATGAGACATCCGCTCCATCCATCCATTTTATCAACTCATTTAATGAGTTAAGACCAAAATTGAAGCATATCCAGATATCAGGTGGGCTCCAATTTGATAATTCATGGGCTAATCTATCCGTTGGCCCACTTCCACAAGGATCCAATGGCTGAAATTTGACGTGTACTGTGAGACCCGTATCCTAGCCTGTACCGTTCCGTACGCTTCTACGGTTCATTTATGGTCCTTAGGTCATGTATGAAGTTTCGAGCCGAACAGATGGTGGAAACCCTGTAATCTTGCATTCTGGATGATTTCAAGGCCCATTTAAACATGTGTGGCCTAGTTTTCTTGGATATCTGGCGTGTAATGTCTTCGATCTCGGTCCTCTAAGGTCCGTCCCTTGCCTTGGTGACTCATGAGGGATAAATCCATGCTTTTAGCATCCTATTTCAATCCAAGCTCGTACATACACCCTGCATCACAAACACGATTAAATCAGGCCGTTAAACAGTACCATGTTCTTAAATCTAAGCAATAATTGGGGGTTTGATATGCAATATTTGACCCTCAATAGAGGAGTAGCAATTTGGAAACTTAACATTCACAAATCGAGATCAGAAAGAATTTAAAAATCTTGGGAATGGGATATCACCTTTCTTAACCGGCGATGACCCAATTCTAGGCTCCCATTTTTTGAGATTTGAGAGAAAAAGAGAGAGCTTTGGAAGAAATGAGAAGAAAAATGAAGAGGAGAGAGAGAGAGAGAGAGAGAGAGAGAGAGAGAGAGAGAGAGATAAATATGAAGGTAATGTTTTCCTAAGTTTTAATTTGATGTTACTCCACTTACGAATGGTTTAAAACCGTTCGCATTAGGAATGGCCTAAATCTGTTCTTAAACCAAAGACATGGTCGTTCCTAATCAATGATTTTGGTATAGTTTCAAATAAGACTAGTCGCCTATTTAGCTACTTGCACAGCGTTGCTTAAGATGATTAGGTGATTATCAAATGCTGGGGTTCGTCCTCTAAAAATGGGTTACACATTTATTTACCTTTCGTATGAAATTTTTTTTTCAATACAGATAAATCAAAAGGGAAGTTCTTACAGTCGGCTGGGGAGAACAATTGTAGAACGCTTCTTTAGATGGAGAACTTTGCTTAATACTCAAACAGAATCCAACATATGAGCGTGGACTCAAATTACAGATAAGGTTAACAACTACTTGATTATTGTTATAGATTACACTAAGGCATGTAAATTATATATAATGGTAATGTTAACAATTATTTAATTAATGCTATGGATTACTCTTAGGAATATAAACGACGGATACTGCTAAGGAGCATAAAGTAATTGAAAGATAGGTTTGATTTGGGTTGGTTGGTATGAGACCCTTTTTGGTTGCATTCCTTTGCTATTTATAGCTCTACTGATCATCTGGATGCTTTCCATATTTTGGCGGTTGGTTCAGCATTACTAACCTCCTAGAGCCCTTCTTCTAAGTCTGTCATTTGTCATATAACTACTCTAAATTCCCTTTTCGACTTAAACACATTCTACTCGACCGCCCTTGCTTTGTGGATGACATGGAAACACTCAATAGACATTAGTTGTATTATCGCAAAATCTTCTTCAGATATCTTTACAAATGTCAAATACATCATGTAACCCTTGCAAAATTACACATGTCCTTCTCTAATTGGCTCTTATAGGAACGGACAGAAATAGGGTACAATAGAGGGTTGGTTGTACAACACGATTTTGAGTCATATTTCATCCACAATGTAGTTTGGATGGTGTAGATTGAAGTACATACCTAGCTACCACATATATGGTGGATGCCTACATAAGTATAATCCACCATGATTTGTCGAATATAGCTCTATAGGAAATAGGGTTGTCCATGGGCTGGGCTGGCCTGACAGCCTTCTAGGCCTAACTCGCTTCAGTCGGGCCTGGACTAGAGTATCAGACTCAAAGGTTAGGTTTAAGCTTAAAACTCTAGCCTTTTTAAAGCGGGTTAAGCTTGGATGCCATTTAGCAAACTAAAAAATTAAAGTATAAATATTACTTTATAAGTATTTTTTAAAAAATCTTATAAATTTTTTTTTAAAATTATATTGATATCTGAAAATAAGAATTTTTTTTTCATAAAAACTTATTTGGCAAGCATAGATTAAAAAAATTGTTTGAAATTAATAATTTTTCATATTTGCCCTATTATTTTAATTTCTATTTTTTGTATAGTATAAGATGGAAGTTTTTATTGCCATGCCACCAAATTCAACATACCTATGCACCATATAATAAAATTTTAATAATTTTTCCATCAAGTAAAGCTAAGTGAATGAATGGTCTAGGTCTTTTATATTTGCCACATGTAGTAGCAAGAATTAATTTGACAAAGTACATTATGGAACCTGCATCTAATGCGCTTAAAGGACTCTTGACACATCCTTTGACAAGTTATTCTCTATGTATAACTATTAGCTGCTCATCACAATGTGATAAATTCCACTGATCCTTTCTATATAATTTCAAATGGAAAGAAAATTAAGAAAATACTATTTTTACATAGTGGTAGACAAATGATCTACATTTCCTTAGACTAGGGACCATCTGATAAAACTTGTTTTCAACACTTATTACTAAAATTTGATATTTGCAAAGATTTTCACTAATTCAAATTGTTCGGTAAATCCAACTTATTAAGTACTTCACTTCCATTGAAAATATGGGTGTTTTTGTCAGCTCCTCTCCCTTCACTTAATACTAAAGGTTGCATGCAGAAAGTGGTAGTGCATTAAAATTTCTTTTCACTTTTGATTAAAACAACCCTAATTTTTTATTTTTTTTCAAAATTATAACTTGATCAATACTTAAGTTTTCAGCACTTAGATTAATTTACATGGTGCAAGAACCTTTTGTAGCATAAAATCTACATAGCTAGGATTATTAATCTAAATCTACTCATCTCCTCAAGGTTTCTAATTTGTTCTATCCAATTGGAGCATTAGCCCCCTAGGTTTCCACTACTCGCTAGGATTTTCCTACCAACACGATTAACATCTCAATATTATACTCTAGATGATTCACTAGGTCACTAACGATTAGGGTAGAGTTTTTGTGGTTAGAATCTTCATAACATAGATCTAGCTAGTAATTCATACATGCAAATTCCATTTACATGGATTGGGTTTTGACACCTGTCTAAGCTAGAAAAGGTCTCAACTAAGTTCTAAAATTATTATCAAACAAAACGTTTGTCTTGAAAATGGAACGTTTAAGTGCAGGAATTGGTTATTGTTGTCTACTGATGGAGGGTTGGGTTTGAGCGTAGCATAGGAGGAGAGGAGTTCATGGAGGAATTGAGAGACAGAGAGTCGTGGTATACTCAACAACCTACCTACATGTAACATGTATCTTTATTTGGTATATACTGAAATTTAACTCAAGGCATATATATTTTGATTTTATGCTCATTTGCAAATATGCAAGTTTTTACTATATATCACCAGAATTGTGATGGCCAAGGTATTAGTCATCCAGAAACGTAGGAAATGTCATAGACAACTTAATAAAGCTCTAGAATCATACAAATTTTGGCTGGAAGTGCTGATATTGAGCAAAAATAACTTGATGCGCATTAATAGTTTTTTATATAACTTTATAACAAATTATTAAATCACATGTATAATGTGTCAATGAAAATCTATCGACAAGTTCTACATTTTGTTGAATTAAATAATGTATATTGATCTTCAAACAGTTTCACAAAATCCAACCATTTAGGAGTCAAATTCAATATTGATCTTCAAACAGTTTCACAAAATCCAACCATTTAGGAGTCAAATTTGAATTTGAAGTCAAAACTTAGTATGTTTCATAAGTTATTTTTTTATATTTTAGGGTTTTAAGACTCTACTAATGGTCCAAAGTCTTTATTTGAGTTACCTAATAGGGTTTATGAGTTTGAGTAGGTTTAGGCATCTTTGCTATTGTGACTAAGTTTATTACTTTGGAAAAGTTTTTTTTTTTCTTTCTTTAGAATTGAATTACGATTCTTGGCTTAATTTTAAGCATACTGCATTGTAAAAGACAATTTAAACTCTATTGCCAAAATATTATAGGTTTTAAAGATTTTCTACGTTATAGATTAATGGAATATCTTGGAGAGAAGGTGGCATTTTCCTCCTCCACTCATCCACTATGTTAAAAACAATTAAACAAGGTAACATGAAAAGGTATAAAATGAATTTTTAAGAAATTGAAATTGAAATTTACAGGACATTTAACTAATTTAAATGCTGCATACTTCCTTTACAACCACTTCTCCTCCACTCTTTCACACCACTTGCAAACACCAGTTCCTCCCTGTAGTAGTTTTTACACCATTTTCAGTCAAAACCATTTAAAATTACCATCTTTGAACCCAAACCTTACGCTCTCTAGCATTTTAAAATTTCCCTCTTATTTACCATGTCCCTTAAACGGCTGTTTGTTTTTCCAATTATAACTGTAAGTGAGGATAAATAGATAATAATGACTTTTGAGCCATGTTTGAATGAGAGGGAAACGCCATGTAATTTTGCCTTGGAAACTGCATAGAAATGCATGAAATCGCATAGGAATTGGTACCCATAATATCTGTGGGTCCCACTGTGAGTATGTATGTGTGTGTGTGTGTTATGCATAGAGCGCGAGTCTAAAAATGAGATTGATTTTAAGACAAAGCTGACCACAAGAAACAAAGGGATGATGACGTCCACCATTCACACTTAAAACTATCATAGGCCCACATTGATGTATATCTGACATCGAACTTATTGGTAAGGTAATTTCATCCAAGAACTTCTGTAGCCTTAAGAAATTTTCAATATTAGGTTTTCAATTCCTACCATTTCCTGTGGTGTGGTCCACATGAGAGTTAGATTTGCCTCATTTTTGGGGTGAAGCCCTAAAATGAGATGACAGAATGGATGGACAACGTGGATAAGATATATACACATCATGGTGGGCCTTACAATTTTTACATTCTAAAATCATAAAAACGTATTTTGGAGAGTTGGAGTGTCACGCCCCAAACTCAGAAATCAGATTCACAGCAATCTCGATTGCCGAATCCGGTGCTAACAGCCTCCGTAGTACCCCATTCTCGGCTCCCAGCGCAACATACGCCAGATTCCGATCCTGAGATCCTACAAGGAGGATTTTTTGAACGTACATTTGTCTTATAATAAGCATAACTACAAGTTTACCCAAATTATAAATGAAACATCATCATCACATATCCACTAATATAATCACTTGAATACAATACTGAAAGAAAAATACATATATCAAAATCAGAGCTCCTGAAAATCGCTACACGCTCCAAGCTCAACGCTGCTGCAACCTAACGCCACCTGCACGCATCTATCGTGCATAAGCTTACAAAAGCTTAGAGGGTGGTGTAAGTGTGTGTAAGGTAAGTGTCAGGTATATAATAAAGCTCATAATCATATATAATCGGGATAAGCAGAAATTCTGACAAGATCAAGAATCATACGATATCAGAGTGATGCGGAAATATGCGGTAAGTCCATGAATATAATCAGTTGTACCCAAGCTATGTGATGCAAGGCATGAATGTTATTGGCCATACCATGGCCATATAATGCAAAACTTAATAAGACAATAACAGATGCTGAGGATACAATGCAATATGCAAATCCAGACAAGTCATAAATACCATCAACCTCATCTAGGCTATACAAGTGCAAAACATCGTAACCCAAAATACCAAGTACGGTGGATGCAATGTAATATGCGGTGTGAATGAAATGACAATGCTGGAATGTGAAGTCGGGATGACAGTACGAAGTATCACAGGCTATGGGGTCCATCACAAGGGACTTCTATCCAAACCAGTCCCATACCTAAATTTGGATAGTCAGACACAATGTGGTAAACTCCTGATCTCAGGTTAGTCGCGCGCCCCAACCGAAATTCTTGCCATAACGAAGGCACATAATAATTAGTTGCGTACCACTAGCCCGAGTGGAGAGTGAATGAATTAATGAATGAGTATGTAACTCCTACTCAATAAGTCCACATATCAGTACAGTTCATCTCTGGGATCATCACCGGGGTCTATTACACTTTACGCCAGCTTGCTGCCCCTATCCAAGCGCACAACTGGGTAAGTGGAAGAGACTTCACTATCCGCCTGCCAATATGAGGCCCAGCTTGTCGATAGCGGACCCATTCCTCAAGCTGGTCAAACTCAACCTAGACATTGCCCCCTCACTCAGGCGGGTAAGGTCACACCCCTTTCCAACCGACCACGATACAGTGGGAGATGCGGCCTCCTGGTATTCGGCCCTCGTGCGCTCATATATCCACTCGGTCTCGACGTTGGAGTCATCTCCTGGCCACGGAGGTTTAGGAATTTTCACCAAGGGACATCTATGGCACCCGTATGCTAGAACCAAACATTTTCGGTGTCCCGTCTGGCCATCCACGATATACCTGTGGAGGCTACGACCCTGATATCGTTAGGGCGTATAACACACAATGCAAGATGCATGAGTCATACAATCCAGTCATGCATCAATCCTGCGCATGCCGTGCACTCATGTGAGATAACTTCCGCCTATCAGGGAGTATCATATCATCCTACCCAATAACATATGCAATGGTCAATCACATCTCATAACAAACATGCAGATGATGCATATGGGCATGTATCATGATGTTATGTTGTCACATACTCATAGTCGGTATCAACAATCGACCTCAACAATGTGGACATTTAACCAACATTGCCCTAAGGAATAGTCCACATAGATCTAAACATATAATGGGCCCACGGCCTTACACAAAGGCCTAATATACGACACATTGGGCATTACTCAAGGGTCATATATACACAATAGGTGGGCCCTGCTCATGGGCTTCAAATATATCAAATAGGCTATGCATCATGGGCCTAATATACATCATAATGGGCCTTGCCCACGGGCCACGAATACATCACAATGGGCCTCGATCAAGGGCCTCATATACAACAGGTGAGTTGCATCAATGAGCCGTACTAATGGGCCTCATACACATTAAGTGAATCGCATCAATGGGGCGCACTAATGGGCCACAAGTATATCAAAGTGGACCTTATCACCTAAGCCTCACATGTACCACATTAGTCTTCACATAAGGCCATATGTAACATTATAATGGTCCCCATATACGGGCCGCATGTACAGTATAATGGACCATATCCATAGGCCCCGAACACATCGTAATGGGTCACATCCCTTAGGTCTCTCATACATAATATCAGGTCTTACCATCTGGGCCGAAAATATATCACAATCCACGGGCCCAATACTTAATGGGTGGGCCCTACACATGAGCCTAATATACGTCACAGGTGGGCCCTGCACATGAGCCTCATACACAAAGAGTTAGGCCTATCAGTAGGCCCTAGGGAGAGTGACAATGCGGACATTTAACCAACATTAATCTTACAATGTGGACGTCAAACCATCATTGCTCCCAAGGCTCGGTTCGCCTTAAATATCATTAAATAAATCATGGCTGAATCACACATTGCAATGTACCTTAGGTACATCCCATTGGGCCTCAAATACATCAAGTGGGCCGTATCTCATGGGCCTTATATTCATCAAGTGGGCCACCTCAATGAGCCTCACCAATGGACCTTTGGCACTTTGCAATGGGCCATCACCCATGGGCCTTAGAATGCATTAAAATGAGCCCAATCACATAAGCTTTATGTGCATCAAATGGGCCTAATTACATAGGCCTTATATATACCAAAGTAGGCCTCAACATTAGGCCACAAATACATCAAATGGGCCTACACACATGGGCCCATATATAACAAAGTGGGCCTTAGTGGGTGGGCCACAAATACATTAAGATGGGCCTCAACAATGTCCTTAAAATGATCTCAAAATGGTTAGACGGTTTGGATGAAACTCATGCATCATGGTAGACTCCCATGTGGGCCCACTATAACATTTATTTTCCATCCAATCCTAGGCCCACTGAAATGTTTATTTGCCACCCAACCTGTTGTTAAGGCCGTGTGGCAAGGGGCCCACCAAAATGTTTATTTTACATCCCACCGGTTGATAAGGCCATATAGCAAGGGGCCCACCAAAATGTTTATTTTACATCCCACCTGTTGATAAGGCCATGTATCAAGGGGCCCACCAAAATGTTTATTTTCCATTCAAACCTGTTGATAAGGTCATATAGACCCAGGGCCCACCGTAATGTATATTTTCTACCTAACCTGGGTCCACTGTACTATTTATTTGCATCCAAACTGTTCATAGAATCACATGGCCTAGGGCCCACTATAATGTTTATTGCCATCCAAACCTGTTCATAACGTCACGTGGCCAGGGGCCCACGTGATGGACAGCGTGGACACAATACATACATCTGAGTGGGGGTCACCGTCCACTGCCGTGGACGGACGACGTGAGTGAAACACTTGCATCATAGTGGGTGTCACCACCCATTGTTGTGGACGGTGTGGTAAACCACACATACCACAATGGGTCCCATGCAGGACCCACCAAAGTGTTTATTTGCAATCCAACCCGTCCATTACGTGTGTCCCACCTGTTTGAGGGTTCACACCAAATTTCAGCCACATTCAAAATTCAGGTAGGCCCCACCAAGTGTTTTTATATGATTTAGGCATGTCTTCACATGATTTGGATGGTATAGCCCACCTGAGTTCAGTTTGTGGATGATTTTTGGAGTCAACGCACCATTCAAGGGGACCTATTAAATGAACGGTATAGATGTAAAACATACATTATGGTGGAGTCTACAATTGGGCTAATGCGGCCACTCTTTTTTAACGTGGACGTCTCTAGACGTCATGGCACAAAGTCATGCCAAAAAATTTTATTTTATTTTATTTTTATCCTAGGTGGGACCCACATTAACCAAATCTACCCCATCCATTGCATGTGTCCCACAAAAATAGGAGTCCAAAACAAGTTTCAGGTAGGTCCAAGCTTCTGGTGGACCCCAGCAATCATTTTTCCAAGTTTTAAAGGAAAATACTAGTATTCTTAATGTCACGGCCCGCCAGATAATTGGATCAGTCTCATTTTTCGGCTCAACAACTAAAATGATCCCGAAAATAGAATGGATGGCTTGGATTAAATATATACATCAAGGTGGGGCCATTTTGGAGCAGCCCACCATTTTCCTTCCCTTTTCTTTCCTTTTCTTCTTCTTTTTTTTTTTTTTAATATGGGGCCCACAATAAGATGATCCAAGTCATCTAATATGTGTGTCCCACATGGTGGACCGTTCGGTCCAAGATTAAAATGCGTCCAAATTTCAAGTAGGTCCCACCAAGTGCTTTTATATATTCAGGCATGTCTCCACATGCTTTTAGATGGTATGGCCCACCTGAGAGTCGGATTGGTCCCAAATTTTGGTTCAACGCCTAATATAATCTGAGAAAAAGGATGGACGGCTTGGATCAAGTAAATACCTCAAGGTGGGGCCTGCATCAGTGGCCCACCGTAAAAGTATACTTTTCCGTTCTTTTTTTTTTTTTTTGAAAAGTGCAGCGTGTTAACGCTGCCAGTCCAGCATCCAGAGACGCCGGACGGCGTGCTCTAAAAAGATACAACACGGTGGGTCCCACAGGGACATGGTCCACGTTCACCAAGGTGGGTCCCACACGATCGTGGCCCACCTTGCATGTATATATATATATATATATATATCTAAGATGTAGTGGGCCACACCATTTGATGGATGGAGTGGATTTATCATGAATCGGTGGGGCCCACTTCATTTTAGGGGAAGGATAAGGAGAGAGAAAGAGAGAGAGAGAGAGAGAGAGAGAGAGGACAAGAGACGGTGATGGTGGGGCCCCGCCACTATGGGCCCCACATAATACAAATCATACATCAAAAATGGGTCCCACCAACTAGTGGTCCCTAAAAAGAATTTAACGGTAGATCACCCACCTCTAAGCCTCCTCCTTGCTCCCCTAGCCTCCTTAGCTCCTTTGCTTGACTTTTAATGGTGTAGATGATGGATCAATGGTTTAGATGAGAGATGAGAGAGTAGGGAAGGTGGGCCACACTTGACATTTGGGAGAGGGAGAGAGAGCTTGGACGTGTGAAGCTCTTTTGCTTGGAATTTTTTTTTTGAGAATGAATGAGAGAGAGAGGGGAGTGATGGGTGAAAAATGGTGATGGAGTGATGTAGTGTGATGGGTGATGGGTGGAGTGGTGTGTTGTAAGAAGGGATGGGTGGAGAGAGAGGTGAAGTGATGTGAGGGTTGACCTTGGGCTTGCTTATGTAAGAGAAAGGTATGAGTTGTTATACTTGGGTATGGAGTGACTTGACTTGTACTTGACATGAGTGATTGATTGATTGATGGGACATCTCGAAGAGATTCCCTCGTAATCGTCAACGTGTGGTGTTCTTTCGAATTGAACGCGAGCTTATATCTTCTATCCAGGGTATCGGGTCGGTGCGCGAGTCGCGGCGTTAGAACCGTGACGATGGCGCGGTCACTAAGGTATAAGTTTCGGGTCGAGTCGACTCTGATATGCGGGACTTGACTTAGGTTCGAGCGTAAACGTTGAATACAAGTCGAAAATTGTCGGAATTCGACCGGAAGGATCGCGGAAGTCAACGGAACGGTACAGTATAGGATACGGGTCTTACATGGAGGCTTTGCAAATAAGCTCCCCAATGTTAACATTGGGATACCTAAACTTATTAAGGGATGAATAATTAATGATGACTTATGTATCAGGAATTACCATGGTAAATAAAAAATCAAACAGTCCCTTAAAATGACACTATTAAACATGAACATTTCCTGCTCATGCACTGTTATTTTGACCAAAACCCCTCAAATGTGAAATGATTAAACATGAACATTTCTCAAACTGTTTTTTCACCCCTCAAATGTTAAATGATTAGATATGAATATTTCCTAAACTGTTTTTTCGCCGCCGGGCATTTTGGCCACTCAAGGAAGAAGGGCCCTCGTTTAGCACAAAAGTCAAGGATGATGCTATGGGCGGCGAAAGGTTACGCTTTTGCATTCAATCCAAACTACCACAGCAGGATCTCTTGCTTTTCCATGTCTCCAATTCCCTTTAAAGGTGGGGCCCCATCATTGTGGGACATAATTCGACCAAGGTGGGCACTATCCCAAATTGTATGCCGTGATTTTCTGCCGTCGGCTCCTTTTGATGAGTGCCCCACTCATGTGATTGAAAGGAACCGCTGGATTCTCAACTCAAGGCTTTCCACAGTATACTCCATTTTACATTTGCAGCAAGAAAGGCCCATATTCAGTGATCTGGACCATTGGTTTATTGGGCCACTCTTTGGGTGGACTATATATGGATAAAAAAATACAGTAAAGCTTCATGCCCAACTAAAAAGAAAAGTGCTAAGATGGGTGGCTGAGATCTTCCAATCTGATAAGTTTTCTTTTGGGTATTGTCCATTGAATGTGGATATAAAACTTTCCACTTTCAGAACTAGAAACGTGTATATTGTTCCATGGTTGGAGAATCTTACAATTTCATGTGATTAATTAATATATGTACATATATTTTAGTGAAATAGAAGTGTTAATATTCACCACTTTTGATGGCCCATTTATTAACTGCTAGAAATCATTGGAACCTTTGAATGGACGGTATCAGTGAGTTGAATAGTTGATGTGATGCGCTTGATTCTTCCTTTAGAGATATTGTACTATCTTGGTCGTGAATGTGAACAGGTTTGATGTGATTTTGACTTTGTATAAGTTGGGTCCATGTTTAGGTTATCCAAACCATTGTCATGATGATCTCATCATCAGAGCCTCCCACAACCGAAGAACAAAAAGAAAGAAAAGAAAGAAAAAATAAAAAATACAAAAACTATCCCTTTTGTTGGCAGCCACGCTATGTTTTTTTCTTTTAACTGTTTAATTTTTTTACTACAGATTGAAGGGTTAAGATTTTCCAATATGAAAAACATATGAATGAGAGAAAAATGTCTTTTCAACTACGTGCATGACACTATCAGAATTAAAAGAAATTAGATAAAATAAAAATAAAAATACAAGCCACAACACAAAAATTTGCATAATTCCTTTTCAGCCGTTTTAGGGATTCACAACAATTCATTATGCTCAAAGGCAAAATACAAAGATATAGCTCTCTCTATATTTTCTCATTATAGAATATATATTTCCAAAGGTACTCGGATTTACATAGAACTCTGAGTGGAATTATGAAATTGTTTTCTAGACGGGGCATTGCCCGCTACGACCCCAACAAGCTCAACATAGAGCTCAACCCTTGAAAATGCTAGCTAGGTGAATAATACACCAATGATAATCAGGTTCCATATATCCTAACACAAAATTCAAGTGAATCATACTTGGAAACTAAATATATGAGCAAGCTGGCAGAGACGGAATATTTTGGGTAGTTCTATCAAATGTCTTAACCTTCACTCAAGCTCATTGATAAAGGTGATCATTGATCCAGACCTTTCATTATAATGGCCACATTTGAAAACGCTACTGGCTGGAACATCTACCATCCACACCATCTATTATCAAACACGGCAATCAATATAAATTTAGAAATAACTCAATTTTTTTTTTGCTATTTACTTGGTCAAAACTGCGCCTGTGGATAAAATGAATGATCTTTTCAACCCCTTCTTCACGTCAAGGAATGTAATAAAATATAAATAGTATAGGGTACTCTAGATTATCTTCATACACAGTCTTCCATTCAACTAATGTTTCTTACCAAGCCCCATATAACATAGGGTCTAGAACATGATATGTTTAGATCATCAACTAGGGTTATAATAACAAGGTGGACATCCATCACCATATGGTAGCTGCGACACCGGGTCACTGTCTCCAATCAAAGCTTCCTCCCGGTAACACCCCTAGCAGTTTGGGTGCTTTTACTCTTATTTGAACCCTACATGGCTAGAAGAAAGAATGCAAAAAATCTAGAGAAGACATCATCAAACGTGAATATAAGGAAGACCTGAGCTATCTATAAAGAGACCCAGTTTGGCTGGAAGGTGCTCTCCCACCATCTTAGCATATGGGCCTTACTTGATGATGATGGTGATAGCTAGACCCTTAGTCACAACTGGGGTAAGATGAATTCAATTTTGAAATAGAGACCATCCATGCTAAATTGGCTCCGTATCCCCAATAAGCATGATGCAAATCTTGCAAACATGCACATGGTTTGCCTTAAGGAATATTGAGAGAAAATCTTTTGAGACAGAAAGGTCGGGCACTGAGCCATTTTCACCATTTTCTTAGCAGTTTGGACATAAAAACAACCCGGATAGGCAGGTGTTCACATGTTCCAGTTAAATTTTGAGGCGACATTTGCAAAAATGCAATTCTTCTAGTCATTTTATGCAAAATCATCAAATTATGGGGGAAACGTACAAATTTTCCCTTACTTGGTGGCAATTGCAAAACATGTGCACCCTTTTCAGTGTTATTACATATTTTTCATTTTCTTAAAGAGGTTTGGTAGAATATATACATTATGATGTATTACAATAAAAAAACATTGGAACTTTAGCCTTTGAATCTTCTGTTAGGAAATGCATGCTTACCTAGCCTTTTTAAAATAAGTAATTCTCAATAAATAATTTCAAAGATTTATTTATTGTGAATAAACTTACACTTCCTAAAACCAACATGAAACCAATAGTAAGAGCACGAAAGTGAATATAGGTTACAACTAGGGTTGTCAGTTGTGGCTTGGATTTTGAATTACTCTGGGCAAGCCCATTGGGCCGCCCTATTCAAAAATTTTATTTTGGCAATCTCAAGCCTAGCTCATTGGCAACCCTAGCTAGTTATGACTGGCATTTCCTAAGAAGTGCTTTTTTCTTTTTTCTTTTTTGTTTTTGTTTTAAAATAATATCAAGGTGTTCTCATCCTGCTTTAAAGCCAGACTAATCTCTGCATTTGCATGTAATCATTCACAAAATAGGTGATTAGTTCTATATCCTATATGATAATGCCGCAAATCAAGCAAGCATGTGAATGCTAGCCTTGAGAAATGAGAGAAAATCTTTGAAGTCAAAATCTAGACCGTGAGGCACCCATGCGGGGATGTATACTTTCCCCTTAAATGGGGGCAAAACGTGTGCCCCGTTTCTAATATTGTTACGTATTTTCCTTATATATAATGAATGAGAATGCATGTGATACTAGTGCAAGGACTGTTTAGTTGGAGGTAAATGATGGTAATTTGTGTAAACGCATAATGATGACTGATTTTGACATTGGAAGAGAGAGAATTCCATTTGT
The DNA here is from genome assembly GCA_037074715.1 of Magnolia kwangsiensis. Lineage (NCBI taxonomy): Eukaryota > Viridiplantae > Streptophyta > Magnoliopsida > Magnoliales > Magnoliaceae > Magnolia > Magnolia kwangsiensis. Next base: position 143,410,672 of record CM073574.1, on the reverse strand, counting down.
AAACCGTGTAACTTTCAACTTATATTGGAAGCAAAATTATATGGACCCACCATAATGTAAGTGTTATATCCACACCATTCATTCATTAAAAATATATATATATATCATTTAAGGGCATGGACCCAAAAATCAAGGCAGACCCAAAGATCAATTGGACCACATTATAGAAAACAGTGGGTTCAATGGTGGATGTCATTATTCTCATCATGGACCACTTGAGCTTTAGATATGATTCATTTTTTAGCTCATGCCCTAAAATGATCTCGCAAAACGAATTGTCGGTATGGATGAAACATATAAATCATAAATCATAGTGTGTCCTACAAAGTTTTGCTACGTAAGCGTAGAGCACACATCCGAAGAACGTCAATCGAGTCTAAGGACTCAGTCTAGTCTAGGGCCATAGCTGGCCTGGTTCTCAAACTTAATTAATCAAATGTGAGTTTGTGGCCATGGTTTTACATAGGCCCAGCCTCAGTAACCAACGAAGCCCATTTATGGCTACTATTGCGTTGGCACGGTGCATGACATAGATCACTGTCGACGGTCTGTTGGCCTCCGGGCCTAGTTTCTTATGGGCCAGGATTCATCATGGACGTTGATTGGCTTTCAATGGGCTGGGCAAAATCAAATTGGACTAGCCCAATAAGCCACCAGGCCCAGCTGGTTGACAGCCCTAGCTAGTCCCCAGTCACGATCTGGCCCGTGCAGCATTCAGGCCTATCGATAACTTAGATGTCTGTCCAGGGACGCAATTTGGACTTAGTGGGCCCACTCACTACCTTGAGGCCCTTAATAAAGGACGCGGTTTGTCTAGTGACGCTGCCACTGGCCACGTGGCTATTGGTCAGTGTTATGTGGGCCCCACCATGATCTATGTGTTTTATCCACACCGTCCATCCATTTTTACACATCATTTTAATAAATTATGTCACAAATAAGGCAGATCAAAACCTCAGGTGAACCACACCATAGGAAAACAGTAGTGATTGAACGTCTACCATTAAAAACGTCATAGGGCCCACTGTAATTTTTATTTGACATCCAACCCGTAGATTAGTTCATAAAGACCCGGATGAAGGCAAAAAACAAGTATCAGCTTCATCCAAAACTTTTGTAGCCCCAAGAATTTTTGAATGGTAAGAGTTCCATCAACAATGTGTGGCCCATTTGAGATTTTGGTTTACTTCAGTTTTAGGTTTATATTAGAAAATTATTTGCAAAAATGGATGAATGGCATAGATGAAACACATATATCATGTTCGGTCCACATAGCACCAACCACGAGCCATTGGCTAGTGGTAGGAGAGTAGCCAATCCGTTTCCCTTGTTAAATGGACCCTCGTGGCATGCTCCGAAAATCGTGTAGGTCATTTCATAAAGGAGGCCACTCTTTTAGGAGAAAAATGAGTGGAAAAGAAATAAACGATCGTCCCATTGGACCAGCCTGATTTTGGGCCACGGCATGACGTAGATTGGCCTACTTAATGGAAGGTCCAGGCCTTGCACGTGGGATGTCCGTGTTGTTCAGGAATCCACCATACTTGTGGCATACACATCAATCCCGAGCGTCCAAATCGTTGCTCCAATCTCACTCATTGGATCAATTCATGATCTAATTGATTGCCATCAAATGGACGGCTATTGTTAGCAGTCTTCACTCGGCAAAAACAGAAGGCTGGATCTCTGGATAATTGCAGTTTTGGAAGTAGGTTCATTACGATTTGCAGTCCTGGACGGTCTAGATTGATGCAAGTTGCAAAAGCACACACCACTCTAGCACAGAGAACAAAAGACACGGTTAGGATTCATTCAGGCCTCTCGCTACTGACGGCATACTTTGCGAGATCAGGACCAGTCATTAGGTAGGGCCGAACGTGCCCTATCTTTTAAATTAGGCTGATGTACTCATATAGTGGGCCAGTATCATACAAGAAAAATGGATGGTCTGAAAGAAATATCCAATGGCTTATATTCAAAGTGCACGTGTGTCTCATCTTCTCATTGGACCAGCACTGATTCACGGACAGGGTATGTTCACCTTGATCTCCATCTTATACATGTCCCGGATCTCTCACAAGCGTGCCACATTGGCGCATACCCGGCGATTCACCTCTTCAGTCTCTTCTCTTCTTGCGCCTTAGAGCATTTATCAAACTACAAATGTCAGATACAGCGGCTGTATCAAAGTTTTGATACATCTAATTTATTTTCCCCAACAACACGTCATATCTGTAGAATATCCAATCCATGAAGAAGGTTTTCTACATAATTATTTTCACAGAATATCGAAAATAAGCAGATCCATTAATTGAATGGGACACGACATCAAAATCAATAGGAAATAGATGGTTTGAGTACTGCATTGGTGTGGTCCACCCATTAAGTGGATTATCCTTATTATCATTTAAATCGATTATCATTTTTTGACTCATAGTTTTCACCGATTAGATATTCTAGAAATGCAACATGTTAGTAGTAAAATTAGGGGTGCACATCGAACCGGTAGAATCGTGGAACCGGATCGGAACTGATCCAACGGTCCGATTTGGTCTGATTCTAGACAGCACCGGTTCCGGTTCAAAAATTACAAGAACTGTTAAATACGGTTCGGTTCCAATTTAAGAGCATGTAGAACCGAACCAAACCGTTGATCCAAACCATGGCCCAGAACTATGGATCCAAACCTCTATAGTATTGTTAAGACAACTAGCAGACACTATTTATGCAAAATCAGGGCGCCATTAGAGTGTGCCTGCCATACATTAAAAATATATGCTTTGAATGTTTATTCTACCTATTCTACATTGTCTGCCGTTGTCATGCAGCTTATAACAATCGCTAAGAAATTTTTTATGCTTCCCATTTGCTATCTCATTAGTTAGCTGCCCAACCTTTAGTTGTTGTTTGAGACAGAGCCCTTCTGTTATGCAGTTAGATTCTTGCAGCTTTTTTATTGCATGTATTGCTTGGTTGGTATAAAAATAGATTGTAGACGGGATCCAAGCTATATGAATCTATTTTGTAAGTTATCTGTTTAGCTTTGGAAAACTAGGTGAATTAGCAGTACTTAAGGCCTATATGTTGCATTTCATTGCAATACCAATACATTTCTGATTATATGGTTCTAAGACCTTAATAATATTGTTAAGAGATTAAGAATATAATCTCATGAAAATTAGCTTGATACATTTTGAAAATTGTTTTGAAGTTTAGATCTCAGTGCAATTGGGCTGGATTTTAAAAAGTCTATAATCGTGAAATCGAACCAATTTTTACGATCCGGTTTCAATTCGATTATAAGGTGTTAACTGTCCAATTTCGGTTCTAAAAATTCGAAAACTATTAGAAACAATTCAGTTCTGATTTCACCCCAAAACCGAATCAAATCGACCTGTGTACACCCCTGAGTAAAATATAGATGTGTTAGAACTTCTAGTACAACCTCTGTACCTGAATATTTCTCTTCTCAAAGCTTCGATATATTAAGCTTAATGATCCGTGCGAAGATACGTGGATAGGGTGATTCGTAATAAAATTTCCAACTTGGCATCTTACCACGGAATGTAATCCAATCATCGGATGTTAAGAATCCTACAATACTAGTAGGTAGATGTGGGCCCACATGATTTTGTGAACGACCTTCCACCGGTCTAATAGATGTGCCACCTAAGTAAAGGAACAATCCAAAACTAATCTTCGTAGGAAGCTATTTGGCTCAAATTTAGTTGTACATGTGTGCATTGTGCCGTGCATTGCATATGATAGCCCCATTGCTTGTGGTCGGTGCTCTGTGGGCCCCACCATGATGTATGTATTTTATCTATTCCGTTCATCCATTTTTATAGATAATTTTAGTGATTAGTCCAAAAACGAGAGGGGTATAAATCTCAGGTGGACCACACCGCAGGAAAACAATAGTGATTGGATATCCACCATCAAAATCCTCCTAAGGCTTACTGTACTGCTTATTTGACATCCAATCGGTTGATTAGGTCAAACAGACCCAAATGAAGAGAAAAAACAAATATCAACTTGATCTAAAACTTTTATGGCCCTTAAAAAGTTTTTAATGGTCGACATTCATTAAACACCGTTTCCTATAGTGTGGTAAAGTTAAGATTGGGATATACTCAGTTTTGGTCTCATAACATAAAATGATCTTTAGCAGTAGATGAACGGCATGGATGAAACACATACATCATGGTAGGGCCCACATATCACTGACCATCAGCCATTGACAGGTGACAGGGGGAGTAGCCGATCCGTTTCCGAGAAGTGAAAAAACAAATATCAACTTGATCCAAAACTTTGATGTCCTCAAAAAGTTTTTAATGGTTGACGTTCATTAAACAAAGTTTTCTAAAGTGTGGCAAAGTTAAGATTGAGAAATACTCAGTTTTGGTCTCTTAACATAAAATGATCTTTAACAGTAGATGAACGGCATGGATGAAACACATACATCATGGTGGGGCCCACATATCACTGACCATCAGCCATCGACAGGTGGCGGGGGAGTAGCCGATCCGTTTCCGGGGGAGTAGCCAATCCATTCTCCAGCAGGAAATCCGCGTCCGTTCAAAACGGGAGCGGATTGCGTGACCTCGGAACAGAGATATATAGGCTGTGTGGGGTCCAAAGAGTTGTCCATGTCAAATCCACTCTGTCCATCTGTTTTAAAAAGATTACAATAGAACAGAATTCGAAAAATCAGTGATTCCAGAAATTATGTGGGCCACGCCAAACGAGACATTGGGAAAGGAAACATACACCGTTGAAACCTTCCTGGAGCTTACATATTGTTGATATGACATCCAAACCGTTCCTACGGTTATTACCACCAAGATAAACTGTAGGCACAAATGTTATTCTGATATAAACATTTTTCCACCACCAGGCGTTCAACACTATTTCATGTATTATGGCCCACAGAAGTTTTGGATCGGCTCTATTTTATATTAATGATCTTTTGTGTTCTTGAAGAACAGATGGACGGAGTGGATTTGTCACGGACATCTCTTTGGCCCCACACAGCCCCGGGTACAGGAATATCCCTGTGCCCGGGGTCACAACTCACAAGCAATCGGCTCGTGTTCAAAACCCGAACCTCCTCTGTTCAAAACCTGAGAGCTCCCAGACGAGCCAAACACGCCCAAATCCCATTTTCTCATAGACGGCTCTCTCCTGCTGCCCTGCAATTCCAACAGAGACCCTTCTGGTAAGCATTTCATTTCTATTTCATTTCATGGCTTTTGGAGGTCTGAAAACAGCCCACCTCTCTTCGCCCAAACACTTCAACCCTTCCCATCTCTTCCAATTTCTTCTTCTCCCAACCATTCCTTCCCATCAAACACTCCTTTCCCCACCAACCCAATTCCACTCAAACTCTAATTCTTCTCCAAACACTCGCTCCGTTGCCGCCCAAGAACTCTCCGCCGTCTTTTCCAAACACCACCCATCGCTTCCGGACAATACCCACTTGCAAAATCTTGCTGAGAAGCTAACTCCTGAAACCGTTGAGACCGTCCTAAAAGATTTGAAGGGATGGCGAACTGCCTACCAATTCTTCTCCTGGGCTGCGCAACAAGATGGGTTCGTGCACAACCGTTACACCTACAACACCATGGCCTCGATCCTCTCCCGGGCCGGCCAGAAATCCCTATTGAAAATCCTAGCCAAGGATGTAGTGAATCACTCGTGCCCTATGAGTCCCGGTGCGTTGGGGTTTCTTTTCAGGTGCTTGGGTAGTCAAGGATTGATTGATGAAGCCCAGTATCTCTTCGACAATGCAAAGCGGTTGAATTGTGTTCCGAACACCTACACTTACAACTGTTTGTTGGAAGCTCTTGCAAAATCCGGCCGGGTTGAGTTGGTTGAGTTGAGGTTTAAGGAAATGGTGGGTTCAGGGCGGGAACCTGATAAGTTCACTCTCATGCCTGTCTTGCAGGCTTACTGCAATGCTGGGAAATTCGAACAAGCGTTGGGTGTTTTTGATCGGATTTATAATAGTGGTTGGGTTGATGAGCATGTGTTCACGGTGCTCGTGGTCTCATTTAGCAAGTGGGGTGTGGTCGATAAGTCATTCGAACTGATTGAGAGAATGGAACGTCTCGGGATGAGATTGAATGAGAAGACGCTTTGCATTTTGATTCACGGTTTCACAAAGGAAATGAGAGTGGACAAGGCACTCGTGCTTTTTGATAGGATTAAGGAGTTTGGTTTTGAGAGGAATTTGGCTCTTTACAGTGTCTTGATTGGGGGGCTTTGTGTGAGGAAAGATTTGAACAAGGCTTTGGATTTGTATTGGGAAATGAAGGAGTTGGGGATCTTTCCTGATGTTGGTGTAATTAAAAAGATGATTCTGGCATTTTGTGGAGAAGGTGATATGATCACTGCAGAACGAATACTTGAGGAAGATAGTGAAAAATTGGATGTTGATGCTTTGGCTTTGCTTTATAATGCAGTCCTAGAGGGGCTTATAAATCATGGTGAGGTAGATAAAGCTCGACTTCTCATTCAAGCGATGATGGAATCTCAAGAGTTACATCCTGCTCAGGGGAAGGCAGTGGAGAGCGTTATAGATGATATTACTGAAGCTGTAACTGGTAACCTTTTTAAGTTTAAGAAAGTTGTCCTCCCAAATGCTGCTTCTTTTAATATCGTGATTGATGGTTTATGCAAGACCCAAAAGTTGGATATGGCGTTAGAGCTCTTACGGGATATGGTTGTAATGGGCTGTGCTGGAAATGTGTTGATTTATAATAATTTGATTCATGAACTGTGTAATGTGGATAGATTGGATGAGAGTTATGAGCTTTTGAGAAAAATGAAGGAGTCCGGATTCGAGCCAACACATTTCACCTATAATTCGATATTCGGCTGCCTGTGCAGAAGAGAAAACTTGTCAGGTGCCCTTGATCTGGTCATTGAGATGCGGCGTAATGGGCATGAACCATGGATAAAGCATTGCACCATGCTCGTGAAACAACTCTGTGAGGGAGGAAAAGTAATGGACGCTTGTAGTTTTCTTAATGATATGGTTCGAGCGGGCTTTCTCCCAAACATCATTGCATATACTGCGGCCATGAAGGGGCTTTTCAAGGCTGGTGAAGTGGACCAAGCTTTGAAGCTTTTCCGCAGCATGTTCGTGAATCAGCATCTTCCCGATGTTGTTGCTCACAACATTGTCATAGACGGCCTTTGCAAGGTGGGAAGAGCATTTGAGGCCCAAGAAATTGTGAAGGAGATGTTGGAGAGGGGACTTGTGCCGTCTGTTGTTACCTACAACTCGATGATAGATGGGTGGTGCAAGAGTGATAGGATTGACCTTGCGCTCCTTTGCTTTTCTAGAATGGTGGAAGAAGGCAAGCTGCCGACGATTTTTACCTACACGACTTTAATAGATGGGATGTGTAATGCTTCAAGACCTGATGATGCTCTTATTCTTTGGAATGAAATGAAGGAGAAGGGATGTGAGCTGAGCAAGATATCTTATGTGGCCTTGGTCAATGGACTATGCAAATGTGGTAGGGAAGAAGCTGCTCTAGTCTATTTCCGGGAGATGGAAGAGAAGGAACTGGAAGTTGATACTTTTGTCTATGTTGCACTTTTAAATTCTTTTATCTCCAAAGGAAATCTAATATTCGGTTTTCAACTTTTGAAAGAGATGGTCCGAAAGCTGAAGTTTCCCAGTCCTACCGATAAGAACTACCCATTACTAATAGATGCTCTACGCAAGTTGTATGAAGATGAAAATACTTTTTTGGATGTACAAAATCTTATTGCGGAGGGGTTAGTTCCATCAATCTACAGCATTCATGGCCTTGGTACGGATATCAAGGAAATGTAAGACTAACAACTGAGAACTTCAGAATTGTGGATCGTGTGATGTTTCTTGTTGGGCTAGTTGGAATATTGATTTCGCATGTAAGGCCTATATGGCTTCTGATTCTTCCTTCAAAGGTCTCTGGGAATATCGATTTGGCATGTTAAGCCTATAAAGGCTTATGATTCTTGCTTCAATGGTCTTAGGAATTGTTTGATAATTCAGTTTGATCATGATCAAGCACTCAAGGTTCCTTGTCCTTTCATTGGCAATCTAAACTGAATATCTTCAAGAAAGTCAGGCAAGGTATGCTCTTCTTGTGGCTGCTTCTTTATCTGCATTTATGCTAGTTTCTCTAGACTCTTCGCTTTTGTTATTATCATTATTATGTTTTGAGGCAACGTTACCTAAAACATGAAATCTGCACATTTTCCATTCTAGATCAAGTGATATGCATCATGGATCATTTGCGATCCAGTTCACTATTTTTAGCAACTTGAAAATTTGGATATATATTCTACTTAGTGTTTTAAAAGCTTTGCTATGTAGCATGTAGCTTATGAATATATATTCTACACATATACCTTTAAGAAAGGTGGTCGCAGGATTGTCTTGTATCCTATGAATAATGAGGCCCCAACTAAGCGTATGGTAGTGAATGACGACTTGCTTCTCTCTTAGGTTAAATCGTCATGTGAAGCCCAAGAGAAGGGCCACATGTACGAACTATCATTGGAGGGGCTTGGGTATCTCAACAAGCTTCCCATCTATGATGAGGATCCCAATGAGTTTGTAGCTGATTTTCGATGAAGATCCCATCAAAGTGACTGAAGATATGCTAGTTCTTGATGAGCCGACCATTATAGAGTCAAATGGCACAATTACTAGCGAGTCAACATTAGATCATCTAATACTCAACCTTCGCTTGTGTGATTGTGATCGTGATCGCTACACACCAGATGGAAGAATTAATGGTTAGTTCTATGGAATTTGACAAGGACCATTCGCAAAGATGGGAGGTTAACCAAGAACATCACATTGGGATGTAATAATTTCAAGGGAACATACCTGTTAAGTTAAGTGGACTACATTACCAACTCTTATTAAAGGGCATACATCAATACAAACTCAGGGCTGAGTTTTCTCCCACCTCGGGAGAATGATGCTGACATTTGGGCCATCCACAATCAATTGAACCAACCTGATCCAAGAGAGGCCCACTAGCATAGCCGATCAGTTGTTAAGATTGATCCGATGGGGTAGATCAACAAACAAACAACCCACATTCCTTCATCAAATATGCAAATCAAGGCTATTTGGGAACACTGAGCTGAAAGCAAGGCATGAACAGCGGGATGAGGAAATAATTTTTCTGTGCCCAATGGTTGCATCGTTAGATGAGTAGCAATTAGCATATCAGGTGGTCGACCTGCTTAAATGTTGAAATACTTTTTCTGCAACCATCTCTGGGACATGGAAATATTTTTGCGTGCCCACAAGACATATTTGCACCATGTACGCCACTGGAAAATTCCTCTCTCCAAATGGGCACCAACTTACGGTCAGCTCGCAAAACTATTTTCCTAACTATTACGACTTATCTCTTAGTTTTCAGGATGCTAGCATCTCTTTTCTTATTTGTATATTAGATTAGAAAATGTGGTAGGCCTCTCCATATCTTTATAGAAGGTTACATAGGATTGGTGTTTGATTGTTTGTTAAGAAACACTAAATAGGCTCCTGTTGAGAGTCCTAAGTATTGAATTTTGAATAAAATTTCTGAGTTTTTCCTTTTCTTAGCTCCTGCGTGAGTGTGAGAGGGGTCTAAGGCCCTTGATCTTCCTATGGGTCCCTTTGCTTGGGCCATCTTCCAGCCCCCCGATGCGTCTCTGCTTGGAGTCCTTTGCTAGCCATCATTCTCTACTACATGTGTCGCTGGTTCCTGCCAATCAGGTCGGCATCACTGAGATGGCCACTTCATCTCCCTACTTTCCTAATTTCCTCTTATCTTTTTTTTTTTTTTTTTTTCTTCCTGAAAGATGATAATTTTATTAAAGCCAAAAGTCAAAAACAAAAACAAAAGCAGACAAAAGCAATGAGAGACAAACAAAGGAACAAACCATAAAGAAAAAGCTCCTTAGGGAGTTCACTTCCTAATAAACAATGCCTCCCTGCTAGAAACCCCAAAATCTGAACCCTTCAAATTATTGTTATTTTTTTTAAAAACGTTGTTTCTTTCCAACCAAATAGCCCAAAAAACAGCCGATGGAGCAATTCTCCATCTTTTCCTCCCGAAAAAGCCTCCATCAGTCCATCTTCATCATGCCAAACCCAAAGAAAAGTTTCAACCGAATTAGGCATCACCCAGCTGATGTTGGCCAATCTAAGAATACCTGAGCAGACAATGCTGAGAGGAGCAGTGGATGAACAGGTGATCCACTGATTCCTTGGCATTTAAACACAAAGGACACCCATTTGGGATTATGAAGGACCTTTTGCTCAAGTTGTCGATAGTTAAAATCCTGTTCTGACCTGTAAACCAGACAAAATCTGCCACTTTCGGAGGCGCTCCATAGGACCAAACTTGGGAAGTGTGGCTGATGCCAACATATGCCGAAGGGGGATACAACACCAAGTAAAGAGATTGCACTGAAAACACTCCATTCTTGGAATGACACCACACTAGGGAGTCCCTCTCCCCTGGAGCAGGTGCCGAACCCTGCAATAAAGAAACTAGGGACACTAAATCACCAACCTCTGTGTCATTCAAGTCTCTTCTGCGAGGGGAAGCCACACTCCCCCACTGACCTGATAGGAAAAAAACAGCTAGGCACGGAGATGCTGACAACCAGAGGATCCTTGGATCGTTTTTCATTTGGACATCGATGGCTTTTAGGGTGGATGCAACCTGTTGATCAGAGTTCCATGTTTCAATAAAATTTATGGAGCTCTGCCACTGCAGATTTGGATGGTACCATGATCAGTGTGAACCAGGGTCTTCTTAGAACGTTATTCGTAATCATAATATAGAGTCATTTCAGTGGCAAAATTGTAGAGAACTGTTGAGGCTGGCTTGATGATTAGGAATCCCTGATAAGATGGATCGGGGTCCTTGGTGACTAACCGACACTATGATCTGTAATGCTCGTCTCTATCAAGTGTGAAGTGGCTGATAGATGTAGCATTAATTTCTCCAGTCGCATGCATAGTTCCTTGATACATGATGGTCTTTTGAAGTACACAACCTAGAAAAGACAATTTTTGAGTGTCCTCAATCAGGTTAGGTAGCTTATGCTGCCTTGTATAAGCAGGGTCCAAAATGTCGAGATTCTACTGCGATTCCAATTAGTCTTGGGAGCAAATCCTCTCTAGAAAATCTCAATACCATTTGGGAAAATTTTCTCATGGATTATGGTGCATTTGGCAATAACTAGTCAAGTGGAAATAGCCAAATTGTTATTAGCTTCCTTAGTGTCTACATTCAAGTTCTGGCACCAAACTGCAGTTGTGTTACTTTCAAGTTGGTCTTGTAACCACGGAAACAGAAATCTGAGTGCTGCTTCCTCATATAAGTAGCAGGAAACATCATTAAATTTTGCCACTTGTTTAGTTAAACTAATGTTCCTAGTTCTATTCACTCAAACATTGAAAAACTTTAATTATTTCTTTTCTAGCAAAGTGTCTAGTGCCTTAGGAGTTATGACTAGCTGAGTTATGAACTAGCCGAATTTCCCAGGTGACTTTTTTGGAGTCATAGGTGTTTATTTCACTCTGGAGATTCTACAGTTTTATTTTATTTTTTACGTTTTGGATTTTTGTTTGCGTACTGTCAATTCATTGAGTCAATGTTCATCGTACTTTTAGTACTTTTTTCCCTGAAAATTTCTTCTCCATAGCAGTTTACTTTCTGTAATGTGCTATGTGCTAGTTTTGATATATTGTGCTCTGACGTTAATACTTACGGTTAGTAAACCATTGCTAGGAGATGCTGCTTAGAACTGCTGGGCTTCAAAATGTTAATTTTGCTGATTGAATATTACTTTTGTTGAACTTCTGTGCTGATGCATGTATTATTCTTTTGCTGTTAACTATTAAGGATTTATTCTGATCTATTGATATCGTTGTTCCTTCTCCTTTATCAGCTCGTATGGACTTCTGATCTTTCATATGCCACATGAGTGATAGGCTGTGATTCATTTTTTGAGATTGCTGTTGAGAAGATTATGTGATTTGGAGGTGCTAGCTTTTGATCCAATCTTCATATCTGATCCATGAAGAACTTTGATGATTATCTCTCCTTTTCTTTTTTTGGGTGCAATTTTGGAGGCAAAAGCTGTCTTTATCAGGTATTCAGCTTTACCACTCAGTAATTGTTTATTGCTTTCTATTGCTTCAAGAGGCATGGTTTGCCCCTAGAACAAGTAAATGATAGACTACCTGGATGTGGATATCTGATAGGCAAGTCGCCTACAGCAGTAAACAAGTGGAAGGCATTTATTGTACCATTGGTGAATCTTAGGATTATTATAATTGCTTTTGAGAGTGATTTCTTAGGTTTGTGCATGTACAGAATCTCAATTTACAAGATGCTATATTAAGACGAAGATTTTTGAAGAACCCTAATTCTGCTCCTGTGCCTCATCAAATCATCTCAGGATGCACCTTCATTAAACTTGAACCTATTATTTATTTCCATTGTGCAAAAATGGGTTGTTTACATTTTCCATCTACATGGGGTGACGTCTATGACTCACGTGTGTTAAGGAAGAATTTTCCTACTCTTGTTTTGTCAATTTTGATGCCTGAACCCTATCTATGAATGCTGCATTGCAACTTTATGCAATTACATCATCAATTTTGAAGAATATTTGTAATTGAAGTAATTTATGTAAATGTAAAGTTTTTAATAAATCAACAAAATTTTGTAGATTAGGAAAAAGCAAAGAACTACATGAGAAAAAGAACAGTAAGGAATCAATGAGAAACTTCTATTGGAAGTTGAAATACAACCTGTAGTAATAGTAGCCAAATTATTTGCCTCCTAAAGAAACACTAAATTTTGAGATATCTCCTGGATTTCATTACTATTAACGACAATCACTGTGGTTTGGAATCTTGGATGTAGGCCATTGATGGCATTTTTGAAGTCGCCTCTTATAATCTACAATATGTAGATCTGTCACATCTTCAAAATAACCATGTCAGATATGACATGATTGGTATAGATAGGGGATCTATATTTGATTTGCCTTGCCTAGCCATATGGGCATGGGATCTGTGCTGGGCATGGTTCTGAATCTCGATATCATGGGCCATATTGAAATAGGAAGTCATGAATCTGTGTGTGTGTGTGTGTGTGTGTGTGTGTGTGTGTGTGTTTTGGACATGTTTTTAGGGATGCATCAGACCATGCTTTTTGTAAGAATGTTGTCTGTTGGGTTGACCGGTTGACAGCTGTGTTGTCGAGTCTTTTAGCTGTAAACTTTTGATGTATCTTATAAATTGAGATGATATATGAATCTATGAATTATTATCTCCACCAACTCATGGGTAAGCTATAGATGCTAGGGCGGGCAATATGCATTGACTGCAGACACTAAAAGAGTCATTAGTCACTACTAATTTACTACCGTGAATGTGTTGCCAAAGTAGACAAGTAGGGAATTAAGCGAGTACTATCAAGTACACATACATTCACAAATATAATTACTTAGTTAACTACCAAATATTAAGTCACTACTCATTACCTTGTCAATACCACATGGACGCTGAAGGGGGCTCAAAATCTTCATCCTCGTTAAGGCTGTTGTCACGTATCGACCAATCCCATTGTGACAGTATTGAAGACAGGCGAATAGATAACTACATGGGTTAGCTCTGGATAGCAGTTGTGGTGGTTGCTACAAATAAGATAAGCCAAGACCATATAGTTATGGGTATGAATGTGACCATAGACTCTAAGATCTAATAGTTAAGCTGGTTTATCGCAGGGGTGCGGCGTCGTGATGGTTAGTCATCTCAAATTTGATTGAAAACCTGGAGTCATCACTAGGTCCTTCAAGTCCGTGTGTGTAGAGAGCTAGAATTACACAAGATATTAAAAATGACTCTTATTAGTGATACCAATGAGCTTGGGTAAGGGATTTGGTTGCAAGAGAAGAAGGGGTTGGGCACTTTCTCTTGCCCGATCACTCGGTCTCCAACACCATGAAATGGAGGCATGGGATTTGGGGTGAAATGGAGGCATCAAATGCTTGCTTGTATTCCTAAGTGCCATTACTCGATCATGATTAATGGAAACTCTGAAAGGCTTCTTTAAAGGTTCGAGAGGCATTCGACAAGGGGATTCATTTTCTCCATACTTATCGTGGTGATCATGGAAGCATTGAGCAACATGATGAATAAGGTGTCAGGGGTTGGGTTGGTAAAAGGCTGTAGAAGAGAGTATATAGGTGTCCCATTTACAAAATGCTGAGGGTATGCTATTATTTTGTGAAGTAAAGAAGGAACAAGTAACCAACTTGAAGGAAGTTAACATAGTTTGAAATTGTATATGGGCAGCAGAAAATTTATTTAGTAAAAAAGCGAAATGATCAGGATCCACATAAATGAGAGGGTTTAGGAAGTGGCCAACATTTTTTATGCAAAGCAGAATCTTTACCAGCTACATGGTGGGCTTCCCCTTTGTATCAGCAAACCAACAAAGAACTTATGAAATTAAGTGATAAAACTAGTGTTCAAGTTGTCGGTGTCGCTACAAGTTTCGCCGGGCAGAGATAAAGATATAATATCGTTATCGCCGATAACTGGAAATGTAGGGAAAAAGGGGGAAGCATGGGGAAAATGGTGGAATTTTTCATTGAAACTTTAGGACATGCATAAAAATACATATTTGTATATTCAGGAATGAAAAAATTGCAACAAGAATGTATTAAATAATAAGTTTTTATTTAATGGGGTCCAAAAAGCATGTGTTAGCGTAAGAAATCACTCCAACAATAACCAAATGAGTTTATATAATACAACCATGGTGTGCCGTAAAGGCCGTTACGTAAAGGTAAAAGTGGCAAACGTTACACGTTACGGGGCCGTAACAGCCGTTATGGAAAAAATGACCTATAATTGCTGTTAACGGTACGTTATATCCTTACAAAGGTCATAATACCCCTGTAATGGTCTATTACGGGACATACAGTTTTTTCATACTTTTTAATCAACATTACGGGGTAGATACATGTTTTTCGGAGGTTTTTTGCAATAAATAGAAAAATAAAAGAGAGAGGCCGTTATGGCCGTTATGGGGCCGTAACAACCGTTATGCCTCGTATCGTAAAGGTAATGGTGGTGGCTGTTACGGCCACCGTTACTGTTACGGAACACCTTGAATACAACTGCAACTAGCCTGTAATAATTAAGAGATGTAAAGGTAAATGAATTAAAAAAGTACACCTTTTCAGCTGTATTTCATCCCTACATGGAGTGACGAGGTGGCTCCTAATCATCTGCATCCCGTTGCAGTTGGACATGGTATTGTTGCCCAACATGTTGGCAGTACTGTTCCCATTTCATCCTTTGCTCGTACCAATTGAAGAACTCCCTTATGTACCTTTGATAGTTGTCCTCCCCGAATCGTATGAGTTCGCCCAGACGTGGGTACTGTGTGACATACATCGATGGCATTTGCTGAGTAGGGTCCTGAGGGAACAGATCAAGTCCAACCCCGACTCCCTGATAATATTGCTGTTAGTCATACGGGTACCCCGAATATCCTCCTATCAAAGGGTCATGACTTGAAGAACTATCTGCCGGTTGCACATATCTATGGGTAGATGAGTGTGACTGAATGTTCGAGCTGCCGTGTCCATACCCGTGAAATCCCCCATGCTAATAAGGTGGGATGGAAGTGGAGCTACCCTACTCTGAATTGGTGTTCATAGATGACGAGCTGCATGAGAGAGCATCAGCCGTGGCGCGTCCGACTTTCTTCTTCGAACGACGCTCGAACATATGTGGGTTCTGATACTCTCACCCTGGATGGTGGGCAAGATCCATGATCATCGTCTTGAGTGACATGGTTAAAGTTTCACTCCTCAGTGAGCTGGCTAACGGATCGCTGACTCTAACCTAGCATATACCCCCCACCATTGCCACTTTCGCCCCCACTAGCACCTACATCAGTGCCGTTGCCTACATCCCCTCCCTCATCACCACTATCGTCATTGCCGTCGTCCTCACGGCCAATGTCAAGTAGTGGTTGAGTCTCATTATCATCACTCACTACGACTTGATGATGGGGAGGGGGCTGTGAAGATGCTTCATCACCCTCATTGGAATGTGCCAAACTCCTCGCCAAAGGATCAAAGGAGTGTATTTGTCCTATGTTGGCTTACTACCTGATCGGCATCGATATTAAGAGACATTCCCTCGACTACCTGTAGAGCAGGGCCTCCCTCCGCATCATCTAAATCAGCTGATTTGACCCACTCATAAAGTGAGTCCTCATTATCGTCACCTATTCGTGCCACGGTACCTATAGACAACAGGTCGAGCGGGTCCATATTTTCCTCCATGTCTCTGTCTGCCTGCAACTGCTTCTCTTAACTTTATATTGTAGTGGCAGTAAACGAGCTTCTACAACTTCTCATTTGGCAGCCTGTTCTTCTCACTGGTGTGTACGAGTGACCATGTGCTCCAATTCCTGTCGCATGGTGAAGATGATATAGTCTGTGCAAGAACACGGACTGTTAATACAGTCCATGAGGAGCTTGTTTTAGTTTGAAGTTTAAATGAAAAGTGCAGTTACCTAATTATGTTACCATCCTCACACGGCATCATCGTTTCTGTCGATGCTTTTGCTAGTACAGATGAGAACGTACCCCTAGCATCCCTAAACTGCAACAACTGTAAACACGGATTCACAGGTCATTAATTTTTAATCACCCATATTTCTAGATGCTATGAGGAATAAAATTTATTTTATCAATTACCATTGGCGAAATCTGCTCAAATTGCATTACCTGGTTACTGAATTCTGCTTGCACTGTCAGTTTTGGGAACAATCTTTCGAACATCTCGTGGACGGCCATCGTCAAATCATTATTCTCATGGAGTCGACATTTGTGATGGAAGTTAGGATTCAGGTTTGGTATGGTCCATCTGAGATTTGGATCTTTTTAGGGTTTGGGATCATGTCCTAAAATGGGATGGAAAAACAGATGGATGGCATGGATATATAAAAAATACATCAAGATGGGCCTCACACGGTTAGGGTAACACCCACTGAGTTGTTCTCGGGGTAACAACTAATCCGCTCTCAGTCCGTTGCACGCAGACGAGATGTGAGTGTGACCTTGATCGTGGGCCCCACCATGATGTATGTGTTGTATCCACACCATCCATCCATTTGTATAGATCATTTTAGTGCAACAGCTGAAGAACGAGGCTGATCCAAAGCTCAAGTGGACCCCACCACAGAAAACGAGGAGGACAACCTGCCCACCATTGAAACTCGAAACCTTCCTAGGGCCCATTGTAATGTTTATTTGTGATCTAATCTGTTCATAAGTCCAGGAAGATATGGACTAAGGGAAAACACAAATATCATCTTGATAAAAAACTCTTGTGGCCCTCAAGAAGTTTTTAATGGTGGGCGTCACTCTCTCCACTGTTTTCTATGGTGGGGTCCTCTCGAGCCCTGGATCTGACTCATTCTTTGGCTCATGCCCAAAAATGATCTCTTCAAATGGATGGACGGTGTGGATACAAAAAATACATCATGGTGGGACCCACATAACTTCATGACGTCACTTGTGCCCGTCGATGAGAAATTTATTTCGAAATAGGATTGCGTACTGAGTTACTCAGTACGTTTTTATCGTATTGAGTAAACTCAGTTGGGCCTACTATGAATGTATGTGGGTTATCCATGCTGTCCATCCATTTTTCCAGATCATTTTAACCGTAGATTCCAAAATAGAAGTATGCCTACAACTCTCCAAAATGCGGAACACTTTGCACAAATGAGGTGTTATCCACCCATCCAAAATCATGTTCCCTACTTTCACTGGGACCATTTACGACATATACCTCATCCATGTTGGGTCCACACTTTATAGGGGTTGGATTGAGGTGTGTGATGTGTGATTGCCACGTGTACGGTGGTATTTGCACTAACCTGAGTGGTTGTGGAAGCAGATTGTGTACTGAGTAAACTCCATGGGCCCACCATAGGTATATGTCTTATCCACGCCGTCAATCCATTTTAACAGATCAATTTAGGGCATCCACCCAAAATTGAAGCATATTTAAATTAAACAGATAGGATTGACTCAAATGATCCAAAACTTTTGTGACCCCAAACAGTTTTCAACGGTAGACATTCAATTTACACTGTTTCCTGTGGTGTGGTCCATTTGAGATTTGGATATAATTCTATTTTGGGCTCATGCACTATAATGATGTGATAAAACGGATGGAGGAAGGGGATAAGACATACATTGTGGTAGGTATAGATTTTACTTAGACACTAGAGCCTGTTGAGATAATATTACACAGTCTGCTTCTAGTGGTTGTAACTTGGAAGCGAATCCTGCTGAGTAACTCAGTAAAGTTGAGCGTACTGAGTAAATTTTGTGAGGCCCATCATGAATTTATGTTCCTTATCCACGTCGTCCATCCGTTTTTAAAGATCATTTTAGGTCATGATAAAAAAATTGGGCATCACCCAACCATTGTTTGGGCTGATGAAAAGTAATGGTCTGGATCTAGAATCTGTGAATTTATTGGGGCATGTTCTATTTGCTGTCAGGGCCCATCAAATTAACGCAATGGATGGGCTTAAATCTGGTGGGAAATTGGGTTTTCTTCAGGCAAAATCCAACCATTGTATGGACTAATGAAATTATTTGTGTGGATCTTAAATCGAGCATCATCCATCCAATTGTTTGGACCCATCGTTCAATGATCTAGACCATTCTGCATTTATGGCTCACTTAACTCTCTGTGTGTGCATCATCCATGTTTGGGGTATCTGGCACACTTTACATGTGGGATGATGTTGCATGCATGAACAACTATACGTGTGGCCGGTATATGTGGGGCCCACTATACATGTGGCCAGTACACTGTACATGTGGAGCCCACTTTTGACAATCATCGAGATGAGACAGTCCAACCGGCTGGTGAGCGGACCAGGACTAGGAAATGTTTACATACATGGACAACCTGATGGAATGCCATGATCCAGAACTCGTGTGCCATGTCCCCACAACTTCTGGGGGCCACTGGTGATTAAATCCCCACAATAAAAAACCTTATGGGGGCTACTGGAATGAGACCACACATGAACTTGTTGATGAGGTCGCAAAGATCTGGATGAGACCACACACGAGACTAAAATTTTGGTGTTTTACTATATATTGCATGTGTTTTTGTCTTTAATTGCTTATTTCCTATTGGATGGTGCTCTATGGCCCCACCATAATGTATGTGTTTTATCTATACCATCCATCTATTTTCCATGAGTGGCATGGATAATTCTCATTTTTTGGACCATTCCTTAAAATAATCTGACAAAATGGATGGGTGGCATGGATATACAACACATGCACCAAGGTGGGCCCTAACAAGTATTAACATAATATTCTTTTACAGATAAAATATGTTGGGAGGAAGAGGAGGGAGACAACTTGATATAGGGTGGAGGTACGGTCGGCCCACTCCCGAAAATCGATTCGTGAGTATTTGTAATTTATGTGGCCATGTGTCTAGGAGTGGTAGGGTAACCCGCTTAAAGGAGCATTTAGCGGGAGGGTATCACAATGTTGTGAATTGCCCTAAGTGCCCACCGGATGTGCGAGAAGAGATGAGGGCCATATTAAAAAAAATGTGAAGACAAGATGAACGACATGCATGGGAGAGGGAGATTGGGGAGGAGTTGGGGCAACCACCATATGTAGGTGAGGAGGATGTAGTGGATCTTGATGGCGATGATGATCTCGAATATAGACGCGCAGTTCAAGAGTCCATGCGGGATCAATGGGAGAGGGACTAGGATAGGAGGTGGGACACGAGTAGGCCTAGATTTGATGTGTCTATCCATGAGCATTGTGGGGGGAGTGGAGCAGGAGGGTCTATCCATGAACGTGGTGGGGGGAGTGGAGCAAGGGGGAGTGTTAGGGGTGGACCAGGGGAGGGTCGTAGGCGGGTAGGATTATGGGGCATGGGCAGAAGTAGTAGCATGGATCTACCTTCAGATCCGAGGATGTACAAAGAGGCAGGAGGGACAAAAGAAAATAAAGAGATGTTTAGTGGAGGAGATGTGAGGAAGAAAGTTGGAAAGTTTATAGCGAAGTTTTTTATATACGATCAAATCCCTGCGAATGCCGCAGCAAGCCCACACTTCAAAAATATGATAAGTCAAGTGCAGCGTGGGGGTGAGGGTGTGCAGCCGCCCACACCCTTTGAGATCATGGGGAAGTACTTGGATGATGAACATGTAGAGATGAAAACATACGTCGATTCGTATAAGTAGTCATGAGAGATGTACGGTTGCACCGTCATGTGTGACGATTGGACCAGACTAACGAAGATGGTCAAATTTTATGGTCTATTCCAGGAGACGGGCGGTGTTCCTAATGTCTGTAAATGCGAGTAATAAGATTAAAGATTTTAACTACATTTACAAACTAATGCACAACATCATGCAAGATGTTTGGAGGAGAAACATTGTGCAGTTTATTACGGATAATGGGAGTGCATTTGTCAAGGCGGGAAAGGATATTCAGAACGAGTATCATATGTATTGGACCCCCTGCGCAGCTTATTACATCGATCTCATGTTGGAGGCGATCGGGGATAGGCCGTTGGTGAAGACTGTAATTACTGATGCACGACTCATCACAAACTTCATATACAACCACACCTGGTTATTAGCCGCAATGCGCGAGAGGTGTAGTAGGGATATAGTGCGTTCCGGGGCGACGCGGTTCGCCACAAATTATATTGCCTTAAGTAGCCTAATCAAACACAGACAGGGGTTTCGAGAGCTTTTCGCCGCTCATGATTACGAAGAATGGAATAAGAGGTTGACGAAAGTAAACTGAAGAATCGAGGAGCTGGTGCTGAGAAATTCCTTCTGGGATAGCGTGCGTGGTGTAGTGGGTATTCTAGAGCCCATTTATGTGGTGTTGAGGATGGTGGACAATGAGACAAATTCGTCGATGGGGTCGCTGTATCTGTCCATACAGCTGATGAAAGAGGCCATCATGCTTAAAGCTTCCAATGCATATAAGTGGGTGCATGCAATAATAGACGACCATTGAGAAATGACGCTTTCTCACCCATTACATCAGGCTGGTAAGTACCTATATGAATTTTTTTTTTTTTATATGCAATAATAAATGAGGGTTGTATTGATGTGTATATGTTGCTTTTCAGCGTATTTCCTGAATCCCAAATACCACTACAGCCAGAACCTTTTTGAAGATAATTCATTAAAGAGGGTTGTACATGAGGTGTACGATCATTTATTCCTCGACTGTACAGGGAAAGGCATCTTTGGTAGTGAGGTAAATATGTTCCGCACTTACATTCTCCTTATCTTCATCTCAACCATTCCATACTTATCCTGGTTGCTATACGCCATCAACAGATTGTTAGATTTCGTGACGCGGTTAGAATGTTTGAGTGCCACCCTGCAGTGAAATCAAGGAACCCCATGATGGCATGTGAGTTACTGCGGTAAACTTAACTTTTATATTATTTTGAAAATTTTAAAATAATGAAAGAATCTTATGTTATGCAGGCGAATGGTGATCTATGTACGGGACTGATTGCGAGGTTTTACAACGACTGGTTGTCCATGTGCTTGCACAGACGGTGTCCTCGTCACCCAGTGAAAGGAATTGGAGTACATTCTCCCTCATCCACACAAATAAACGTAATAAACTAGGGTATGAGAGGCTTCAGAAGCCAGTGTATTGTCACTACAATATGAAATTATGAGAGAGGCTGCTCCACGCGGAAGGAAGACCCACTGGACCTGATGACAGTTGGACAACATGCATATACTGAGGATGACCCAGTTTACTAGTGAGTTAGGTCAGATGACTTGGATACCTCGGATGGGCGACCAGAGCCACATGTTGCAATGGAAGCAGAAACACAAGGGATTGATGTTGACGCACATTTGGAGCAGCAGAGGTCTCCTAATGAGGCATTCAACCCATTGACGAGGAGTCTAGAGGGCAGTCTATGGTAGTCACTATCACGCGGGACACGTGGCGGGGAGACATTGTCTGACACTAAAACTGAGTCAGAGAGTAATGCGGGGAATGAGTCCGGTGATGATGATGGTAGCGATTAGGGTGATGATGACTCTGATAACAGTAAGGATGATGCTGCTGCTGCTGATGATGATGATGGCGACGGGGATGGTGGCGGCGCGGGTGGGAGTCGGGATAAGAGGCCTCTTAGTGCTTTCACCAGGGAGGAGAATTTCGATCATTCCACGCAGGACCTTGACCATGGTTCTCGTCCAAGAGAACCACGACCCCGTCTTATTTACAATAAAACATACATGCGTTAAAAGCTACTGCAGAAAAAGTAGACTCATAAACTTTCAGATTTTGAGTAGTTGTAGGTAAAATGCACGAGGGACACAAGCGTTCGTGGCAGGTGAGGTGGCTTTAGATTTGGATCACGGATGAGGGAAGGGAGCTCGAGTCACAGGCCACAACATGAATCTGGATCACAAACACAGGAGAGTAGCTCGAGTTCTATGTCACAGTATGGGCATGGATATGGACCTAGTGGATATGCGACAAGTGACTCCAGTAGTTATGGCACATCATTTTTCAACCATGGTCAGGAGTTCATTTCTGCATATGGGTAGGGATATGAGCAGCAGTATGGATATGACCAACAATATGGATACCAAGGAGCATAATATGTGCCCTTCCCAGATCCATATCAGTTACAGATTGTGACGATTACGTAGTACCCATGGATGAGCGTATTGATTCAGTTCGGAGAGGATGAGTACCAGCGTTATGTTAGGGAGTATCTTAACTGGTACCACTCTACTATGACCTGAGCACAATATTGTTGATTTGTAGAGCAACAATACTAGTCCTAACCTCGTCGAGATGGAGATGATGATTACGAGCCACCGCGCAACTCTATGTGGGTCTAGACCAAGGTGTCCCATATCGATATCGGTTGGCGTAACGGTGCCTTCCGAAACCGATACGGATACGGGGGCGTAACGGCGATACGGGGGTGTAACGGCCCATAACGGTACAAATTTTTTTTGCCAAAAAAATATGGATTAAATCAAGAATATTCTAAGCATTCCAAATATGCATTCATTTATAAATTGGAACATGTTTATGGTGGTGTAACGGTCCACTCTTTGGTGAGAAGTTGTATCGGACTGTCTAATTAATTTTTAACTAGGTAACTTAAATTTGACTACAAAATTCATATATTTAATTTTCTAAATATGTAATTTATATACTTAACAACTTGATATCATTTCTCTCAATAGTTCTTTAAAAAAAATGAAATTAAATTCAGGTAGATGGCGTTGCCAATTTGGGGCTGACTTGGAGGACCAATCTATGCTCTAAATCAGCCTCAAATTCATGCCATTTATTTTCATTATTCTACTTATAAATTGGTGGACATTTTTTGGATGGTGAATCATAAAAAATTAATCAAAAGGCCCTATTTTAAAAAATAAAAGTCCACAAATTACCAATTAAAACTATTCAAACAATTTGATTTTGGCATTGTGAGTTAGCAATTGCAGTCCACAATTTAATTACTAAATTTTAAGTTAATATATGTCTCATGTACAAATTTATAAGGCTTGAATACTCGGATTGTGAAGTGCAGCACACGTGTCAAAGTTTTTTGGGTCCCGCCCGTGATGAATGTGTTATATCCACACCGTCCATCCATTTTGCTGAATAATTTTAGGGCATGAGCCCAAAAATGAGACACATCCAAAGCTTAGGTGGACTCCACCATAAGAAACAATAATAATAAAACGTTCACCATTAAAATTTCATTGAGGGCTAGAAAAGTTTTAGATCAACTGACATGTGTGTTTTCCCTTCATCCATGTCAGTGTGACCCAATTAATAGGTTAGATTGAAAATAAACATTACAGTGGACCTTAAGAAATTTTTAATGGTGAGGCATTCTATAACCACTATTTCCTATAGTGTTGTCCACCTGAGATTTGGATATTACTAATTTTTTGAATCCTAACCTAAAATGATTTGACAAAATGGATGGACGACATGGATAAAATATATACATCATGGTGGGGCCCACTTGAGTCTAATCGGATGGAAAATAAACGTTACCGTGCGCCCTACGAATTTTTTAACTCTGAAAATCATTATTTCCGCTGTTATTTTTGGTGTGGTTCAGATGATCTCGGGATATAATTCATTTTTTGGCTGGTGCTCTAAAATGATCTCTGAAAATAGATGAACGGTGTAGATGTAATAAATACATCACTGTGGGGGCCATATAACTTTGATCTCCTTTGAACCGTTCGTACAACTCGGAGCTCGAGGAGTGTCAGCTCTCGTCTTAGCGTGACACGTACCTACAGTAGCTACCGCTGCAAATTTAAAAAAAAAAAAAAACAAAAAGGGGTAGAGAGGGAAACCGAAAAGAAAAAAGAGGGAAATAAGAGAAGAAAAAAGAGGGAAAGAGGGAAAGAAGAGAGAGAGAGAGAGAGAGAGAGAGAGAGAGAGAGAGAGAGAGAGAAGAAGAAGAAGAAGAAGAAGAAGAGGAGGAAGAAGGCTGCAGCCACAGCCGCAGCCAAGAAGAAGAAGAAGAAGAAAAAGAAGAAAGAGAAGAAAAAGAAGAAAAGAAAGGGGAAAAGGTAAAGATTTTTTTTTCTTTTCTTTCAAGACCCGTAACGGCCGTTACTGGTACAAAATTTCGTAACGGCCGTTTCGACCTCGTATCGCGTAATGGGTCCCACCGTTACCGTTACGTATCGGCCGTATCGGCCGATACGTAACCGATTTGGGATTCCCTGGTCTAGACCACAACCAGTTCCCTGGTCTAGACCACAACCAGTTCCCATCATTGATATGTATATTTCTCAATTTTTACTTCTTCTTTTGCTTTTTAATGTATTGGTTGTGTTTTCGTACATGACTTTGATATATTTATAAATATCATGCATTTAATATAAATATAGTTGCATTAGTTCAGTTAAACGTCACATAGCTTGGACCCTATACAAGGAAATTTATTATGTGCATCTTTTTTCTTTTTTTTTTTTTTCGAGATGTTATGATTTAAAAGTGTATTAAGGGCTTTTTTAACAATCCCCAAAGTTTAATTAGAAAATTCAACCATTTTCCCAATGTTTCCCCATGTTTCCCAAAAAGTGCGATAAATTATGTGATGCAAACGATATATCCTGTGCGATAACCGATACATCTGTATTCCAAGGGTGCGATACATAGTGCGATACTGATATTTCGAACATTGGATACGAGCAACCTACAGATAGTTCTTCAAGTCATGACCATTTGATAGAAGGATATTTGGGTTACCCGTATGACTGACAATAAAACTATCAGGGAATCGGGGTTGGACTTGATCTGTTCCTGCAGGACCCTACTCAGCAAATGTTGTCGATGTATGTCACGCAGTACCCATGTCTGGGTGTACTTGTACGGTTTGGGGAGGACGACTATCAGAGGTACATAAAGGAGTTCCTCAATTAGTACGAGCAAAGGATGGCCTGAGAACAATACTGCTAACATGTCGGGCAGCAGTATCACGCCCAACTGCAACGGGATGCTGATGATGGTTACGAGCCACCTCGTCATTCCATGTGGGGATGAAATATGCTTGAAAAGGTGTACTTTTCTAATTTATTTACTTTTACATGTCTTAATCATTATAAGTTAGCTGCATTTGTATTATATAAACTCATTTTGGTTACTGTTGGAGTGATTTCTTACGCCAGCGAATGCTTTTTGGACCCCATTAAATGAAAACTTATCATTTAATGCATTCTTATTACAAAATTTTCATTCCTGAATATACAAATATGTATTTTTAGGCATGTCCTGAAGTTTCATTGAAAATTTCCACCGTTTTCTCCATGCTTCCCCCTTTTCCCTGCATTTCCGGTTATCGCCGATAACGATATTATATCTTTATCCCCACCGAGCGAAACTTGTAGCGACACCGACAACTCGAACACTGGGCATACCCAAACCTATCTCTGATACCAAATGATAAGACTGCAATCGGATAATCAAGCAAGAGATTGTTGGGGAAAATTGGCATTCCACAGTAATAGTAACAAATTATTTCAATTTCGAATTCAAACTCATAATCCACTCCCAACAATCAAGTCTAAGTACCTTGATTGTTGAACTATTATTTCAAACTCAAAATTCAAGTTCAAAATTCAAATTCAAGGATAACAAATTATTATAGATCTTAAGTGGAGCTATTAGGCCTAACTTTATTGATCTAAATGGTTTGGCCTACCAGTTGACCCAAGGACTCGGCACACTCTACTGACTTCAATGGTTTGGCCCATTAATTGACCCCTGGATCCTAACATTCCTTGTCCTTTGAGCAACAACCTCGTCCTCAAGGTTAGCATTGGAAATTGTTGCAAAAGACAATCTTGCTTGATCAATGAAACATCCATCGTTTCCTCTTCGAAAATGGCTTTGGTCTACTCATCCACCTCTAGTAAAAATAATTGTTGTGCTTTACATCAATGTCCTAGTGAAAAATTTTCATCACAATTATAACACAAGCCCTTTTCGCCCTTAGCTTGCATTTCGAGCCAATTGAAGTGCCTCAAGGGTAGTCCTTCCCCTGGGGTTGCACCTGACTCAAAGGGTTTAGAATTGTGGCGCAACTTTTGTAATCGATCTTCCTTCAAGCCTGCAATCAACCCACTATGGCCAACATCGTGGTTGGACGGAAAAGCTTAATGTCTGCACGAATCTCCTCCTTCAAGCCCACAATACAACACTTGACCATTGCTCTCTTAGGCCATCATTTCACGTGATTTGCCAACTTCTCAAATTGTATTTGAGCTCGTGAATTGTCTTTGTTTGGTGCAGCTTTGACTAATCCTTATTAAAGTGATGAGGACATCATGTCACGTACACCTTTGCGTACGTATCCGAGGAAGAGGCGGGCCGCACCGATTTCCCTGTGCCTAGGTGAGTACCCTTGATTGTGTTGAAGACCTATGTGCATGTGCGGGCATCTTGAAGACCCCACATCGGGAAGATGCACATGGGTTGCTTTATGGAGTGATTTAGACCGTTAGATTGGAAGGACATGATGATCGGGCCATTGGATCGCATGGATCACATGATCAAGCCATTGATCGTGGATCGTCCACATCCATTTTTTAGGCTTTATTATCTTTTAGGATTTAGTTTTGATTGTTTTATGTTTGGACACCTTATGAGTGATTTTAGTTGATTTTCTTTATACTAGAGTCATTTTCGTTAAATTTCACAAGACAATTGGATTTGTAAATTTTGAAAGTTGCTGGAGTTATAAAACCGGGGGGAGGTGGTGACCTCTCTCCCCATTATGTTTTGAGAAAAAGAAGAAGCTAACCTCTCTCCCTATTATGTTTTGAGAAAAAGAAGAAGCTATTTGCTCTTTTTTCTCTTTCTTCCATCTTCATATGTTTTGAAGATGTCTTCCATGTGATTGGGAAGGGAGATTGGTGTGAAGCTAATCTTCATCAATGGAGGTGCAATGTCTCCATCTATCCTCGCATCATCATCCCTTCATTCCCCATCAATGTATTTTTCAATGTTCTTCAATCCTCTCCATCTGAAGTCTTCACCTCTCTCTAAACCTTACTTTTTCCATACCTATCAACAAGCCAAGCCCTACAGGACCTAAACCCTCCCAACCTAGCCACACGTGTGACCATACGATCACATGTGTGAACCCTTCAGGTTGGCCGTACGGTCACACTTTTGTCCACTGTGGTTTCCCATCTCCCTTGAATCAAAACCATATTCCCTCTCT
The DNA here is from genome assembly GCA_037074715.1 of Magnolia kwangsiensis. NCBI lineage: Eukaryota > Viridiplantae > Streptophyta > Magnoliopsida > Magnoliales > Magnoliaceae > Magnolia > Magnolia kwangsiensis. The sequence continues at coordinate 143,382,783 of CM073574.1, read as the reverse complement.
TTCCAAACCCTAACCCTAAACCTAGAAATCCCGAATTTTCCTATTTCCCTAAATTACCAAACCCTAGCTCATCCCATTCTTCAATCAAACCCAAATCCTTACACCCCTTCCATTCAAAACCCTAATTCCCATATCCTAATACCTAAACCCTTTACCCCTTCACCCAACTTGATCACATAAACCCTAATTTCACCCTAGGTAATATTAGATCTTCTATTCTTCAATCAAACCCAAATCCTTACACCCCTTCCATCCAAAACCCTAATACCCAAACCCTTTACCCCTTCACCCAACTTGATCCCATGAACCCTAATTTCACCCTAGGTAATATTCGATCTTCTATTTTGAAATAGGCTTTACCATATGCTAATTGGATGTCCTTACATCCATTAGATCCTAGTTTCCTTTGTTTAATGATCTTGTATAATGATGCTTGGTAACCTAGGCTAGGATTGTGCATGATCTTCTTTGGGTTGTTTGATATTTGTGATGATAATAGCAAGTTTTATGCTTTTCATTAATTACTTTAATTTTGCTACTTGATCTCACGTAATATTTGAATTCATGGATTGGTCCCGCATTACAAAGTCTTCATAATCCGACGGTCTGAATCGCACAAATAAAGTCTTAATAAACATGGCCCATGTCATCGTGCGATTGATGCATTTGTATCATTGGAAGCAATGGTTCGCTTTGCCTTCCAACTAAAATGATGCAAGGACCTTCTTATACTCTTTTGGTGTACGTTGAAATTTGAAGAATTTTTCTGTACTTGTATCCATTCTGTTGGATCTGACCCAACAAATTTTGGAAAATGAATTCGAGCATATTGCCCTCGAATTAATCCTCCATTGTTGAAGTTGATGCCTTTTGAAACCTTTGGTCCTTTATGGTCTTTGCAGTTGTGGGCCTATGGCAGTTTTGATTTCAAAAGACCTCATTCTAGATTAGGAGAGCTTCCATGAATTCTTTGAGTTCTCTCATGGCAAATTTCATCTCTCCCATATCCTTCTCAATGATCGCCACTCTATCTTCCATCTTGTGTGTGGAGATGCCCAAACTGATCTCTAATACCAAATGATAAGACCTTAATTGGATAATTGAGATTACTAGTCCAAATTTGAGGATGGACCTTCCCTCTTTACAATCAAGCAAAAGATTGTTGGGGAAAATTCTCAGCTCCATTTCTAAATGGTGAGAAAGACAAATGATTGTGACATGCCACAATAATAGTATGAAATTATTTCAATTTCAAATTCAAACTCTTAGGCTAATCCACTCCCTACAATCAAGTTCAACTACCTTGATTGTTGTACTATTATTTCAAACTCAAAATTTAAGTTCAAAATTCAAATTCAAAGATAACAATTTATTGTAGATCCTAAGTGGAGCTTCTAGACTCACTCTGTTGACTGGAATAGTTTGGCCCACTACTTGACCCATGGACTAGGCCCACTCTATTGACCCGAGTGGGTTGGCCTTCTAGTTGACCCATGGACCCTACTATTAGCTGACCCCAATTAGTTGGGATAAGGCTTAGATGATGACGACGATGACTTGGAACCCGAGTAAAAATGATAGATGGGTGGTGGAATTTCAAAAGGAATGGCTTTTTCTTAGTCAAATCATTCGACAGGGTGATTAAGTGTAATGAAAGAATGGATTCGTCTAATCCAATTGCATTCATATAGAGATTTTTGGGGCCACCGGAAGTAGTTGTTTTTGGTTCGTATGCTGAGAAAGGAAAAATCCTTAACCATTGACCAACTTCGGAAAAGATGGGTAGTTATCACAAACGCATGTGCACCATGTATGAAAGCAGGGGAATCCATCAATCTTCTCATTCACTGTGTAGTTATCACAAACACCCCTACGTTTTAAGTATTACTAAATAAGCCCATACGTTTTCAAACAACAGTTAAATACCCCCCTCAATTACCCTTTTGTCTGGCTAGTGTGGTGGAACGCACAAAAACCAACTGTTAGCAAAAGGATATCACCATTTTGTCCTTGGTCTCTAACAAAGGAATGAAAAGACGAAATTGTCCCTCTAATATGTTTTTAAAGGTGGAATTCCCCCAATCAATAGGTAGCACATGGGACCCAAGTTGATTGACTTAGCCCATTGGTCAATGGTCTAAACCAATCTAGACCGTGCAATCTCAACCATCCACATGATTTGATCACATGCCCCAATCAATAAGTGGCATGTGGGACCCATTTTGATTGATCTAGACCATTCGTGATAGGTCTAGACCAATCTAAATCACACAATCTAGACCATCCATGTGCAAATACACTAAGGGCCTGTTTGTTTCAATGTAAGTACATGTAATTGTATGGTAAAAGCATCATAATTACATCCATTCTTTGTTTGATAAGAGAGGAATTACTCCAGCAAAACTCAACCTTATTTTGTCATCAAAACTCTGTGGGCCCTACCATGATGTATGAGTCATATCCATGCTGTCCGTTCTTCTTCTTTTTTTCTTTTTTTTTTTTTCAGATCATTTTAGAGCATGAGCATAAAAATGGGGCAAATCTAAAGCTCAAGTGGACCACACCAAAGAAAACAGTGGGTTCAATGGTGGCATCTTTATTCCCACTACTTCCTGTGATGTGGTCCACTTAAGCTTTGGATCTACCTCATTTTTTTTGGCTCATGCCTTGAAATGATCTGAAAAAAATGAATGGATGGTGTGGATATCACGCAGACATTATGGTGGGGCCCACATAATCTGCCTCATTTTTTGAGTCGAAATATACCAATAAATGTAGATGTTAAGATCATACATTAATTGCTATTGACATTTACCATTGTAATTAATGAATGCTAAATTCAGGGAAAATATAGGTAATTACATTGAAACAAACAGGCCCTAAGAGTATTTATGGCTCATTGATAGTAATTTTTTTTTGGACTAACAGATTAAGAGGTAGTAGTTTATTTGGGAATACTTAAACTTTGGGTATAGTCCAAAAGATAGGGTTTTATATGTCAAAAGCCCTTAACTTTTCTTATTAGACTCCTTCGTAATGTCTAATGTCTAAAAGAGTAAGAGTCTAAAATCCTCAATTTTTTCTTCTCTACTTTTCTCTCGAAACCCAAAATCCCAAATCCCTTTTTTCTCTTTCCATAACATCAAATTCCAAACCTTACATCCCAACCACCAGAGGTTCCGAAAATATAATAAAACGACACAGGTTTTTGTGACAAAAGAATCTTCTCCGTACTCTTTTTTCCCTCATTTCATGGGTCTCATTACTATCTGATCTGCCAATACACTATTCTCTATTTCACTCTATCAAAATCCCAATTGATGTCTACACTCTATGGAAGGCCGAATAATTTATGTAGCCATGTAAAGGAACATCTTTTTGTCATCCCAACAACTCATCTATTCACCCTTCTCAATTGTAGGAGAGAGTTGTTGTTCGAATTGATTCCATACTAACACAAAAAATCCTCACTAAGGTCCGCTACACGCCAACTGCTTATGCTTTGTGGGAACTGGAGAGCATTCATCTTTTTTATCTTTGTAATCAGAAGCACAAATAATGTGTTTACAAATGGAATTATGAGCTGCAAAAAAAATAACATCCACCATGCTCAACAATCTATCCAAGATGAAAAGTTTTTTATTTTTTCCCCCCTTCAACTGGCTGTTATTAATTATCCTAATTATGACAAAGACAAGGTCCTTTGTGTCCATGGTGATCTTGGGGAAAACTGAAACTTATGACCCATATTATAAAATTTTTGGAAAGAGTGATTAAGTAAAGACCAAGGCATGAGATGAGTAAAAAAAAATAGTTTGGTTTCATCCCAAGGAGGTCTACTAGAAGCTATATTCCTACTTTGACAGTTGATGGAGAAATATAGGGAGAGGAGGAAGGATCTTCACATGATCTTTATTGACTTAGAAAAAGCTTACAATAGGATCCCCAGGGGCTTCTTTGGAATGCAGGATTAAATGGTATTGAATTGCATTAGGTGGAATTAACACGATTATTACACAATGATTATATGTCTGGAAATACCATGGTATTTTGACTGTCCAATCCCACGTTTGTGATCAAATTCTTCCCTTGGTAAAAGCACTGCATTAAGTGAAATCTGCATTTGGTAGACCATGGAATTGTAATCAACGGACCAGATTTCACAATTGATGCTGGTCACCTGAATGCATATGCAACTCAATTGTCACGAATAAAGGGTGTATATGGATGGATGGCATGGATAAAACACATGCATCAACTTGGAGCCTACAGATGTAGTGGATTTTGAAATCCACCAGAAATTCCGCCATATCTCCAGTTGAGACTGGATGATATGTTACCTGGACTGATCTAATCCTTTCCATCATTTCCAAACATCAAATAGAATTTAAATTGGACCAAATGCAATTCCGTACCATCTAATCCCACCTAATCCCTTGTTCCAAACAGGCTTTAAAGAGTTAATTTGGTGGGTGCTGGCAATAAAAGAGTTTTAAGAGGATATATTGACATGATTAAGGATATGTATGAGAGAGCGGTAAAAAATGCAAGAACCACTATTGGAGAGACAAGTGAGTTCCCAATTACTATAGGGGCTCATTTGGCATCTGCTATCTAATCTAATAAGAGCTACTTTAATAAGCTCTCTTTTTTTCTTTTTTTTCTCGCGCTTGTTTTACAATAATTTCATTTGGTAAAATCACTTATTCAGAATCGAAAAAAGCTCTTATTCGAAATAAGCATGTTTGGTACAATGTTCAAATAAGAGCGCTTTTTTTAGGGGTAGTTGATGTCATTTTAAAAAATTATGACGACTCCATTATTAGAGCTATCCAAACGGCTGTTTTGATGGATCTCACCATAGATGGGCCGTCACCAAATGGAAAAATAAAATTGGATTGATACATTTCTTCATGCTTTAAGACATTTGGGCATTGGTCCCACTAGATCAATGGTCTTGACTCTTGATCAATGTAGCATGGACCACACCAATGTAAAATCGAGATACTAGGGCACTATATGCTCCTTATTTCTAAATGCCAAAATCTGTATGAGACATTTGGTCCGTTGACTTTTTTTTTTTTTTTTTCCATTTCAATTGTCCATTATTCGATGTTATCATTTAGATGACTCAGTTTCTGTAATGACCCCTCCATTACTGAGCTCGGTGTTGGAAAAGCTCTGTGGGCCCTGCCATGATGTATGTGTTTTATGCACGCCGTCAATCCACATTTTTAGCTCATTTCAAGGCATGAGCTAAAAAATGAGGCAGATCCAAATCTCAGGTGGACCACACCATAGCAAATAGTGGTGATTTAACCCCCACCATTAAAAAATTCCTAAGGCCCGATGTAATGTTTATTTGCCATCCAACCTGTTGATTAGGTCACACAGATCTGATGAAGGGAAAACATAAATATCAGCTTAATCCAAAACTTTTGTGGCCACAAGTCTTATAGTGTGGTCCACGTCCACCTGAGATTTGGATCTGCCTCTTTTTTTTCTTTTTTTTTTTTTTGTCGTGCCCTAAAATGAGCTAGAAATGGATGGACAATGTGGATGAAATACACACATCATGGTTGGGCCCATAGAGCAATGACCAGTTCAATAGTGGAGGGTCAATACGGAATCTGGTTCCCCAATCAGACATGTGGGATCATCCTTACAGTATTTTATCCGTGGGTTATGAACCATCAACAGTGGGTTTGATGATTTGCACTATCAGGGATTGGAAAATATGTATGCCACAGGTAAAGTGACTGTGTGCATGTGTATTGATGGTCATACTCTGCCAGAGTATCTATGTTGCTTCTTTCCATTTGAAGGAATCAGCTATGTGTAGGCTATAACCCTAGATGATTTGTTACTTGCAGAGAGGATATTATGCATTGATTGCACAAGGCACTTGCATTTTCAATTTTGAATGGGTGGGCCCATTGTCTCGTAATCCATACCATTGGTATATGATGTATCCCATCATGGATGGGCAATGACTCCTCTCCTCTTCTTCTTTGTTAGGGTTTTTAGAAAGAAAAAAACCCATCATCCACACCCATGGCGGTTGACTGATTGGCATGGCAGTGGTGGGGACTGCCAGCCATGACAACAACGACAATGGCAACAACAAACTTCAAGCAAAGAGAGGGATAGTTTTGGAATTTTTGAAACTCTTAAATGCCCCAACCTCTACTCACTTAAGTCAAATGAGCACCTAACAAAAAGTAAACTCTTTTTACTTATTTTTTAAGAGCTTCTTTGCGAGTTCTATTATTTGTAGAGATGTCAAATGGCCCCTATGTTTGCACTACGGGCCTGCATTAAGCATGTACCTTTTTTGCTTTGGTTAAGGACGAGTTATCAAGGCATTTACAGGAAGAGATCCAATTGCGTATGTTGTTTGTAGATGACATAGTTTTGATTGACAAGATTTGTGTGGAGGGGGAACCTAGCTAGATCTACTGAGGGATGCTTTAGAATCTAAAGGATTTAAAAGTTAGACTAAAATAGCTTATATGGAGTGTAATTTTACTAACAATAGGAGTGGAAACGATGAATCAGTTAAAATTGCTGACTAAGAAGTTTTTCCTATGGTCCCTACTCATGGCTCAGTGGTGGACATGATGTGTTTCAACACTGAGGTCATGGGTTTGAGAACCCATGAGGTGTATGTGTGTAAAAAAAAAGAAAGAAAAAAGAAAAAAGAAGAAAAAAAAAAAAAAGACTAAGAAGTTTCCTAAATGACCACTTATGATATCTTGGGTTGATAATTCATGAGATTAGAGAGATTGAGAAGGATGCCACCCATAAAATTCAAGCAGGGTGGAATAAAATGGAGGCCTGCCTTTGGAGTTTATGTGATCGTCTTGTACCACTTAAACTAAAAGGGAAATTTTATAGGATAGCTATAAGACCAACTAAGCTTTATGGTATAGAGTGTTGAGCAATTAAGGAATAACATGTTCATTGGATGAGCATAGCCGAATTGAGGATGTCAAGATTGATGAGTGGTAAGACAAGCAAGGATAGAATTATAATAATTATAATTGAATGCATTAGAGTTAACTTGGGAGTAGCACCATAGATATGAATATTGGATCGTATCGGTTGATTTGGCTGTATTGTATCCGTATTGGTATGAGACGATACGCGGTGCAGGGTCATATTAGCTTGATACGAAAAAACTGACTGTATTGGCCCGTTACGAACAAACTGACCCGTATCGGCCGATATAGGGCCGATATGGCCGAAAGAAGTCGCTACGCTCTTAGAAGCTCAATTTTGATTTTTTCTTTTTTCAAAATTTCACTCACTTCCTTTTTCATTTAAACCATGGAAGAAGCTTAAAAACTTGTTTCAAACCAGATCTATACCTATTTTGGGATCAAAACAAATAATTTGAATGGGATTCTACAAATTGAAGTGAAGTGGAACATTATCGAAAAAAATGGAAAGAAAGGTAAATCTTCTCTTTCTTTTTTATATTTTCATTTTCTTTTTGTTGTATTTTAATATAATGTGCCCTAGCTTGACTCGACTCGGATTGAACCCCAACTCAAATTGAACTCGGATCGAACAGTTCGGTGACTCGGTTACTTTGATATTGATGTTGCTCATCAAGTGTTTGTTGAAATGACTCAACAAACTGTTGGCTGGTAGCAAAGAAGGTATGTATATGAAACAAATGCCATTTTTTCTTGATTTTGATGTTGCCTGCAAGGTGTTTGATGAAACACCTGTAAATAGTTGTTGCTATTTTACATACAATTAGAAATTGAAAGTGCACTCCATATGTTTGTGAAAATGCCGCAAAGGCTCGAACTCGGCTCGAACTGGCTTGAGCTGCTGACTGAACTGAGCCGAGCTGGCTAGTCAGGCTCGAGGACTGAGCCGAGCCGAGTTCGTGTTGGGGTCAGCTAGTGGCCGAGCCGAGTCGAGCTTTGCCAAGCTCGATTCGGTTTGACTCGTGTACACCTCTATAGATACACGAACGCCCATATCATATCTTATTTTTTGGCTAGGCCGATACGCCCCCCAATATTGATATTCAAAACCATAAGTAACACAAATAGGTTATAAGATGAGGGAAAGTAGAATTAGATGGTTTGGTCATGTACAACGGAGACCAAGAACCACTCCGGTTAGGAGTGAGTCGACACCCAATTGAAGTCTCTGAAAGGACAAGGACAAGGGGAAGGCCCAAAAAGACGTGGGTGGAATAGAGTGAAATGGCCTATGGGCTAACTGAAGTTGTTGGCCATAATAGAGTGAAATGGCAAAATGGGATTCATATAGCTGACCCCAATTATTTTGAACTAGGATTTGATGATGACGACAAAAATGATGATGATGATGATGATGATGGACTACGAGATGGTCAACATATTTTTCATAGCACATTCTTTGAGGACCTTCAAAAAGTTGCAACCTCTCATTTTACAACAAGAGCTTGTATCCTCTCCTACCAATGTTCGAAATATCGGTATCATTTTACGTATCACATCCTTGGGATATAGATACGTATCGGTCATTGCACAGGGTATATCATTTGTATCGGGTAATTTATCGCAGTTTTTGGGAAATATAGGGAAACATTGGGAAAATAGTTGAATTTTTCAATGAAACTTCAAGGATTGTAAAAAAAGACCTTAATACTGCATACTCTGAAATCATAACATCTCAAAAAAGAAGTGCACATAATAGGTTTCCTTTGTATAGGGTCCTAAGCTATGCATTGTCTGACTGAACTAATTCAACTATTTTCAAATTGAAAGTATAACATGTAAAGTGTATGTGATGTTCAATTATCAAACTCAGGGAAAATTCGTGAAAAAATATTTTAATAATTTTTAATTTAAAAAATATTTTTACTTTCTAAAAATTGATAAGGACTTAATAAATCAGTAGATCAGCCCTTGATATGCTTGATTTCATGTTTGGAGTGCAACATTGCAAGCAACTTGGTAGAAATTGGGAAATTCCAATTTTCCCCAATCGAACCACTTACACTCAAAATTTGAAATTAGAGTATGTGATGATCATTTTATCAAATACTCCTAAAATACTACGAAATTAGTCTCAATTGACTGTTGGTTCAAAGAATTTTTATTTTTTATTTTTTTAAAAAAACATGGAGAACGTGAAGAACCAATGGATATTGAAATCAAAGCACAAATTCCATGATTTTTCATGCAAAACATGAAGAACCAATGGATTTATAACCATTTGACACTTATTTCACATAATTTCACAAAAAAAAAAGAAGAGAGATTCGAAATTGAAAATGCTCACCAAATCAAACATGTGGGATATATCGGCACTACTTGTGCATTTCGTATCGCACAAGTGGAATATAAGATATATCGTGGGATATATTGGCCAATATCATCGATATTTAAAACATTGCCTCCCACCATAGTTTCATCTTTTGATCCTCCATTGAATGCACATTAGATTCTCTTTGTTTATAATTCAAAAGAAAAAAAAAAACATGGAAAAGAAAAATGGGAAATCGGGGATGTGACTTTCCATAATTAGGATTCTCTAGCACAAGAAACTAGGTGATTGTTTTCTTATGGATATAAGAATTCTACTTGTTTTCCAAATCGGTACTCTAAAATTGGAATCTAATCTTCAATAATGTTCACGGAAATAATAATTGGATAAACATTACTTTTCTTTTTTTTTTTTCCCTTGGATTATCCAAACATGGCCTTAGTTCGCAAAATCTAAAAGAAGTTGCTTTTCGTCTTTGAGTTCATAGATCAATTTTAATATTTTTTTATGCTTATTCCTTGCCAAACATGGCCTTAGTTCCCAAAATTGAAAAGAAGTTACTTTTCATCTTTGAGTTTATAGATCAATTTTAATATATTTTTTTAATGCTTATTCCTTGCCAAACATGGCCTTAGTTCCCAACATCTAAAAAAAGTCATTTTTCGTCTCTAATTTCATAGATCAATTTTAATATATATATTTTTTAAATGCTTATTCCTTGTGCTATTGTGAAGCATAGGGGATAGATACTCACTTAGATATCACCAATATATAATATATTGGCAATATTATTGATAATATCGTTGATATTCTCAGTATCTCCCAGTCAGCAATACCAAAATTGCTGACAGTCTAAAATTTCCAAATATTGTCTATATTATTTTCAATAATATCAATGATATTTGGCGATATTATCGATATCAATGATATTTTGATAGGAATCCCTTATGAAAGTTCCCTAGTATCGGCGATATCATTGATAATATCCCTGATACCAGTGATAATATCCTCGATAGCAGGGAAACATTAGTGTATAGGTGAAAATTGACAAAAATTGGGAAATTGTTAGAAACCCCCCCCCCCAAATTTTTGGGTTTTTTTTTTTTTTTTTTTTTTTTTTTTTTTTTTTTTTGTTCCTTAGGAAATTTCAATCAGTCTTGATTTTTATTCAATGGTTTGGATTGAGGGAAAATCTCGGTTTGAAACAAAGATGGGCCATCTCAAAGGTAACGAAAAATCCACAGACATGGATTGCAATGAAAATCGATGTCTATGCATGATTCTCATGTGCAAACATGGATTTGTGGCAAAAAAAATTAACATTTAAGTGAAATTTAGGTAAATCCAAATTTTCTATTCTTGTATTGGAAAATGTGTTTTTCACTATTAATTAATGTGGAAATTTTATATATTAATGAGTGTTGGCTGATCTTTTGATTGGCTATAAATTTTATATATTTATACTATACAAATTTTTTTGACAACACATGGTTAGGCCCCTGTGAAATGGAAACTTATTATGTATAGTTGTTGTTGTTTAATTTTTTTTATTTTTTATTTTTTTAATAAATATTTTTACATTTGTAAACTTGTGTCTTTTAACATCTCTTGAAGTTTCATTGAAAATTTTCACTTTTTTCCCAACATTTCCCCAATGTTTCCCTTAACAACAATATTTTTCCGAGTGCCAGTGATAATATTGGCAATACCAATACAAGTTTCCATATCCCCGGTCATCGATATATGTAATGATACTGGTACTCTTCCTTTCCTGTTAATACTCAACATGTGTTATCAGGTGCAATCATCACTTGGGTCATGTTGATTTCAGAATAATTGAGAGCTTGTTAGTAGTGACGCCATTAAAATTTTAGGTAATAAAAGTGCTTAGTCTTTTCTTTGTTCTAGTTAAATTGGAAAATATTGAGAACCTCCTTTTTGCTTATTGAATAAAAGAGCATTTACATTTATAGATTTTTATTTATTTATTTATTTAGATCTGACTTATGGAGTCCAACTCTGGTTATTTCTCTTTCTGGTTCAAAAAATTATGACATTACATTGATGATTTCACAATATTCTCGTGGATTTATATTCTTAATTCTAAATTCAATATTTTTTCGATGTTCCTGTTGCACTTATCTCATCATTTCTAATCATTTTGAAACTAATATCGCAATACTCTGCAGTGACAGGAACATTGGTTACACTTCAAAGCATTTCAAATTCCTTGAAATAGGGTATCAAGTAAGAAGTTTTATACCCATGCTCTCTTTCTCAACATGGATAAAAATGGTGTAGGTTGTAGATGGGTCTACAAGATGAATATGAAGCAGCTGAAACTAGTGAACACTATGAGCAAAATTTGTTTCTAATCTATAAAACCAATGACATGGATTATACTACAATGAGATGTTCACTCTTGTCAAAATTAGATGGCAACTATCATGCTTACTCTTGTAATCACCAGCAAATACTCTTTTCTAGTTCACCAGATGCATATTAAAAATGCTTTTCTACATGGATGCTTAAAGGAAAGTTTATATTGAACAACCACCATGTTACTCTCCGAAGGGGACACGGATTTATTGGTCGACTCAAACATGCCATTTATGTGCTCAAGCAGGGATAGAAATAACCATTGTTTTAGGAATAAAAAGGGGCATTTCTTGGAAGGTTTCAATAGGGCAAAATTGTATGTCTTGGAATGGGCTAATGTATCCAAATTCTTAGGCTTCGGTCAGTTTCCTGTTTTGTAGTCAGAATTGTAATTATTTTCATTTCTTTTTCTGTATTCTTTGGCTTCGGCCCTTTATCAATGAAGTGATTATCGTCTGGAAAAAAGAAGAAGAAGAAGTATTCAAGTAGGTTCCCTGTTCCTGGTTTGAGTGTTTTCATCAAACGCTAAATAAAAATTTCTCCTACATATATTCTACAAATCTCCTAGAAAAACTCGAGATTGTTATCTTGTAGATTTAGAAGGATTGTAAAATCCTCCATCTTATAGAAAAATCTCCTGGATAGACTCAAGAAGTTTATAATACGACACATGTATTCATTCCAACTGATGATCAGGCCTGAAAACTCAGTTTAGTCAACCAAATGGGCTGCTGGATTCATCCACACCTGGCCAGAACTGAACTATACTTTGGGCTGGGATTGGGCCAGCCCAACCCAGTTGCAACTGTAAGTTTCTACAATAGTGACATTATTAGTTTGGATATTTTCCCATGAATATATTAGTAGGTATTTTAAATTTCCTGCCAACTGTTAGTGCAGGGGTTACTTCCACGATTTCTGTTGTATGGATTTGAAATACAACATTGGGATTAGGGTACATCATTTTCATTTTATCTAACCATTCATTTCGTTGGAACTAGAGTACAGTTGGTATTAAAGTTTCACTATTCTCTTTATTTTAATCACCCTATGTGTAATATTCTGTTACATAATGCCTGTGGGAGTTCTGCGCTCTCATTGCCAATCCCAACCTAGAGGGGGTTGTGACTTGTGTCAGGCTGGCAGCTGGGGTGAAACTTTTGCCGTAACTTTCATCATGAATCCTGATGCAGAACAAGATTTCTTTAGCCCACCCCAGTTAGTTGGGATAAGGCTTAGATGGTGATAATGATGATTTTACCATTAGTGGTGCCATTGTATAGAGTATTCCGGTTCAGAACAGGAGGTGAGATGATTTGATGTGGTTGAATGGAGCAAGACATTTTAGAGAGATCTTGGTGAACAGCATTTTAAAACCCATGTTACATGACTGATAAAAAAAAAGTTGTACAATGTCTATTCTGTCACCCAAAAGAAGCACAGGTATACAACCCAAGTTTCTGACTTGCCGAACGAATGACAGCCTTGCTCATTCTCTGTGGCATTAAAAGTAGAACGAATGCATGAAGGTGGAATTATGGAGTTCATTCGGGGAACGCACCTAATATGACTGGAGAAAGGCTAGGTCACGCTCTTGATCAGCCTGAGCCAGGTCCATTTATCTATTTGGCCTTGAAGCTAAGCATTGGCCCATCCCACTTATTTATTGGGCTGAATTCAGTAGTAATCCTAGGTCCAACCCAAGGGCCTAGAAACAGGTCTTCCATTGTTTAGGGACAACTATGCATTGTCAGCCATAAATAATGCCATATATATATATATTCCAAAAATGAGTTCATATCATTCAAATGTCATATAATACAAGCAATAAAACACAATACAATACAAATTCAATACTGAAAAGGACCAAAAATATACTTGTGTGACTTCAAGATATACCATTCTTCTTGACAGGGCAGGACTCTAAACTTTGGCCATGTCAAGGATTCTTTTGGTTTATTTTATTAGTGATTTGGAATCAGACCTTTTTCTTTCTTTTTTTTCCTTCTATCCTTCGAGACAACTCCAACCTATTGTGCAATAAGCAGTCATGGTTGGTTGTCCCTCTATGATACACATGGTTGTTCGCTTAGTGAATCTGGACCTTTCATCCACCATGCCGATGACTTGGAAAGAAATCCCACCAAGATATGCAATCGTAGGTGTAGATTGTGGTCTTTGTTCATATCCAAAGGGATAATCTGTAATGGTCAGATGCAAGTGTTTCTCAATCAGATTGCTTTTTTGTTTGATGGGTCCACTTGTTGGACAGTTCAGACTCTTCAATTATAAACCCATGTTGACTCCAGTGGCCAACAAGCCATGAAAAGGCACCTCAATACTTTAGGAGGCCATCCTTTATGAATTGGGGAAGTCACATGAATGTTAGAATACCATTAGACAATAAACAATATTATCATGGCATCAGAGTTCTTGTAATATTTTATTTGTTTATAGTTTCAATTGATAATTTGGTATTGCTGGTTTGTTCTTTTGTTCAGATTTCAACGAGAATCTATAGAAATAAGAAACTCTTTCTATCAAAGAGCAGTTGCGTGTTTGCTCTCATCAAACCTGTAAATGCTTTTGGGCCCTCCTTCCACAGACAATGCCATGCCATCTACATTAATCTATTGATACTATTATTATTTTAGTACTGGTTTGTTTTCTACGTGTAGAGTAGTAGTTGTTCCCTGTTTCTCACTGTTGTATTATTTTCCTTTTTTTAATTTTTAAGATTTCATTAACCTCTAATCTATCCATCTATTTATATTAAAATCTTGTCTTCACATGGCAGAAATACCAACCTTCTTTTATTTATTTATTTATTTTTTTTTTCTTCAGGTTTTAGAGGCAAGATCTCCAATAATGACGGGCTTCCTCAGTTGTTGAATATGGTACATGAGGTAATATGGTTCTGCTCATCAGCCTCGATACGGTTTCCTGACACACATAATTCCATAGCTGAATTTTGGAGATCTAAACCGTTGAACTGATGAGATGGACAATTCATGGAAGGGATCCCAACTCTTTGATCCGCAAAGGTCTGCTTTTCAAAGGAAAATAGTTTAATGATCGAAGGGTTGAATTTTCCAATCTGAGAGACCTTTTGGGTGTCCCCAACCATGGTGTGGCCCATCATTCAAATGGTTTGGATCATTGGAATGTATCCCCATGTGGGAATCTGTGCATCTGAAAACAGCACGGTTGTTGATGAGAAGGGGCATATAGTTCCTATTACATTTTCAAAAGAGAGATGAGAAACATTGACACTCCAGTGGAGTTTGTAGTATAGATGCAAGCACAGCTAGTCTACCTATGACATAGAGGGGCGTCATTCCAGAACCCTCAGATTGACTGAATTATCCCAATCTACTGTGAGTGGACATTTTTTTCCATGCTGTTGTCATCCCTGAACAACTGATGTTGCACACCTGGGGCCTACTACATTATTCCAATGGTCCACTACTCTTTGAAACTGAGCCAATCCTCAACCTTTTTTTAACTGGTCCATGAAATAGTTTCATACACCCCAAGGGTTCAAACTAGTGCCAGTATCAGCAAAAACCAGGGGTCATTTGGATGCCTCTAAAATCCTTAGTTGTAAAGGGTTTATAAATAAACACTCGCAGGAAGGTCTTTGGATGGCAAATTTGCCTGTCCAGGTACCTGAATCCCTTTTCTTTTCCCATATAAGGAGCTATGTTTCATATTATAGGTAAAGTCTTTACAATTGAAAATAGTAGAACATGATGGTCGATGCACACATGTAGTGTGCGGCCCACCATGATGTATACTATACATCCAATCTATCCATCATATGCATCCCTTGTGAAAAAACAGCCTGATTAATTATCAGATGACCCCCATGAGAGGAAACATTTGGGATTGGATGTTGACCATTAAAAACCTTCCAAATCATGTGTGGAGCCTATTGTGATGGGTACGAGACATCCAATCCGTCCAGCATGTGTATACTTTGATGATCTCCTGGGACTACAAAAAATATAAGCGCTTTTTATGTGATTTGCAAATTTTGGTGGGATTTACTGCCTCAAACTCTATATGGTATGCATGCCTATTTTATGCATTGGAAACACTTTACAGGTTAGCCAGATACATAATCTCTTTACTTGAAAATATTATCACTTAAAACTCAAATAGAATAGCATATAAACAGTTTAAACTTAGAACCCTTTTCAGGTGTAAAATATCTACAACTAAAAACTTTACAAGCATCCTATTGTTTTTTTTTTAAACACATACTCATGCTCACACACGCCACATAGGCACTCAAACCGGGCCTGTTCGGTACGTGGGCTTAGGTGGGATTACATAGGATGGAATTGCATTTGTTCCCGTGCAAATTTCACTGGGCATTTGGAGACTACGGGATGGATTGGGATTATGTGGGATAGCATTGCATTTAGTCCTGTGTAGGATTTTTGGTGGATTTTGAAATTCACTACATGCATGGGCCCCACATTGATGCTCATGTTTTATCTACGCTGTCCATCCATACGCGCCCTTTACATGTGACATTCAAATTGTATGTGTACAAGTGACTAACATCAGTTGTGAATTTGGTATGTTAATTATAGTTCCATGGTCCATAAACGCAGGTGTCATTGAATGCAATGATTTTCCCATAAGAAAATTTTGATCCCAAACAAGGGGACTGGATGGTCAAAATACCATGATATTTCCTGACATGCAATCATTGTGCAATAATGGTGTTAATTCCATCTAATGGAATTCCATACCAATTAGTCCCACGGACCAAACAGGCCAGTGTTCCACTGAGCCATGAGCAAGGGCCCCTTTACAAGCATCCAGACGACCCTTAAATGTTTGTTGGACCTTATCAAAATTTCGAAGAGGCTCGTCCGAATTACTTGGTCGACTCGTCTAAAGTCCTGACACGTTGGTTGCCTGAGCCAAATCCGGGTTCCAAATCTTAAACCAATGGATCATAGTGCTCTTCCAGTGTATCAATTCATACTCCTTTTTTAAATACCAAATGCATTCACCAAGGAAACCAAAGAAAGGTAAATTAAATGAACAAAACCCAAAAAAGACAAGGATAAACACTATAATAAAGTGCACATACATGTACGTATTCACTGCACCTGAGCTTGTTGATCAAGCAGCTTTGTTGACTCCATGCAGACATCCATCATCATGCCATTTATAGGAAATTGGATCTGTCGATCATGTGGGACCCGCCATATAGGTGACCTGCTCCAATGATCATGCCATCTAACTCATTGCACGGCCCACACAGTCAGCGAGACATTGGATAGTTAAAAGAAGAGTTGAGGTTTTTCTCCGTATATTACATAAGAAATCTTTTTTTCCCCTGATTTTTTTTTTTTTTTCCAATTTTTTACACACCCACTTCTACACACCACATGGGCACTTGAACCCATGATTGAAACACAGTCAGTATTCCACTGAGCCATGAGTAGGGACTCAGATTAGAGATTGCCTACTATCTCAAGAAAAAAAAAGGCCATGGAGAGAGCACCTATCATTTCTTAAAATTGTACATACATCTAGCCAAGCCTTAGGTTTTCCCAGATGAGAAGGCATTGAAATGAATAATAAAGGTATTTAAATAATTTGAAGGGTATGGCTACTTGGCCCACAAAAAATCATTACCGGCTGAAATCTTACTTGTTCATTCCCTTTGAGCAAGTAGTCCACAGCCTCAGTAGCCCCACCTTTTATCTCTTGCTGTGTAGACAATGCTCTAGCTCTGTGTGTTGCCTGTATCTTTTTTGTTTTTTCTTTCCAAAATCTCTCAAGTCCAAGGTCTCACCTTGCCTTTTCTTTTTTGACTTGTGTTGCATGTGCCAAGCCCTCATGTTCTGATTAATGAAACTTTTTCAACTCAATTTTTTGTTGACCCCCCTTAAAATAAAATGAAATGAACTGTTGAAATTTTGAAAATCTTGTGATATTAATGCGATAATATTTTGCAAAAAATATTTCAGGATTTTTTCAAAATCTTAGAAATATCTGTCACTGTGATTGTGGGTCCCACCTGATGCATGGCTTGGATGTGCCACTGCGCCAAGTACTGTATAGAGGTGTGCGTGGTCCTAGAAAACCTCATGAATGAAGCCATTAGTCTTTCGTTTATTATTATTATTTTTTTCAAAGTTGAAATCATGAATGAAGCCATTAGTCTTTCGTTTATTATTATTAATTTTTTTCAAAGTTGAAATTCGTGGAAGACGGTGCAAATTGTCTAAAAATATATAGAAAGATGCAGGTGTCATCTGGTCCACAACAACCCAGGGTGGCGTATGCATGCATTTTTTAATCCATTCATCGAAGATTCTCCCCTTATTTTATTTTATTTTAGTTTACTTCCATGGACTTTGGATTTGATTATAAAAACCTTATATGCAAGGAAGATCACTGGCGATCCCAAGGATGAACACGTGTAAACACAGTGCACGTGCAAGATGTAAGATCTCTGTCAGGTGGCCACTGTTTTTTGCCTAATTCGGATCGGTAGAAACCCACGTACAAACCTAGTGTTTAGTTAACGCGTATAAACAATGGTAAATAAGCAATTATGACAAGTTTCCACCTATGGGATGCTAGGTGGGACCCACAGTGATGTTCGTGAGAAATCCACACCTTCCATCTGTTGTGGGAGCTCATTATTGACTAGAAATGAGGTTTATCCAAAGCTCAAGTGGGCCCAACGAGAGGGAAAACCGGGGAAAGTTTTCTACCGTTGAAACCTTGCTGGTATACCTTAATATTTATATGCCATCCAAACCGTTTATAAGGTCATTCCCACTAGGATGAAGTGAAAACACCAAAAACTTCACCTTATATGAAACTCTCTTGCCATACGAATGTTTCAAACGGTGGTCTCTAAATCTACACTGTTTCCTATTTTACGGCACACTTGACTTTTGGATACACCTAATTTTTGGTCGCATCTCCTAGAATGACCTCCCAGAACGGATGAAAGGTGTGGATTTATCACAAACATCACTATGGGCCCCACCTAGCATCCCAACTTCTTGCTTTGGCAGGAAATCCACGTCACTTCATGTTTTGTGTAGTGTAAAATTTCATCTAAAAAATTGAGCAAAATTCAACCTGGCCCATCATAATGTATATGTTATATCCACCGTCTATTCATTTCTTTTTCATATCAGTTTAGGGCATGAGCTGAAAGATAAAGCACGTCAAAATCTCAAATGGACTACACTATAGAAAATAGCAGATTAAATGCCTAACATTGGCACCTGTTGTCGTGCCTCAGTGGTAGACTATACGGATTTTCAACATAACGTCGCTCGCACGTAAGAAAAAATGCCTACCACTGAATAGTTTTGAAGGCTACCGAATAATTGTTTCTCCTCATTTCTTGATTTATGCCCTGAAATGATACGATAAAATGGACGGTGTGAATGAATTAAACACACTCTCAGCAAATACCAATTAAGCTATTATTACTCATTTACCACACTTTACATGCACTTATAGTTAATCAAACAACCCCTAAATGTCACATTAGTAAAAAAAGGGAACAGGATAGAAAGAAACCACGATGACCTGTTTGTTTTAGTAAAAAAGGGGGCGTCTGGGGCATGGGTTTAAGTGGGATTCGGTGAAAGTGGGTTTCAAGATCTCATGGATCATTGCAAGGTGTGTTTGGGAATCACACAATGTATGGGTTGTAAAGCCCTTCTTGGAATCAATGCTAGAGCAAGAGTTTCTACCACCATACTTTGGATTTGGTGTAGCTAGTGGTTGGTGCTATGTGGACCCCACCATGATATGTGTTTTATCCATGCCATCAATCTATTTTGAAATATAATTTTTGTGCTTCATCCCAAAAATGAGGTAGATATAAATCTAAGGTGGACCACACCATGGTAAAATAGTAGTGATTGAATTACACCATTAAAAACCTCATAGGGCTAACTGTTCAATCCACTTGAGATTTGGATCAAACTTATTTTTGGGCTCATCCCATAAAATGATATGGAAGAATGGGCACACATACATCATGGTGGGGCCCACAGAGCACCAACCCATATTAGCAAGTGAGATGCTAATCCGTTTCCCAAAAATGCGTGGGGCGGCTTCAATCCATGGGATTAGGAGACAATCCCTTACACAATGTAATCATTACATTTTGGTAATCCCATCCCGCTTAAACTCATCTAATCCCATGCTCCAAACACCACCTAAAGGTTTAAGAGTTAAACCGCAAGAGCTATCTCCTGGTGTACTCTAAAATTTGGTGAGTGGACTGGAAATTCAGCCAATGATTTCGAGTGTTGTGGAAACTTATGAAGCACTGCCAAATAAGTTTCTTTTTAACTTATGTTAAGTAATTAAGGTACTTTTTTCACTTAAGTTAATTTGATAAGCAACATGGTAAAAGTAACTTATGTGTCAAAAGTTATTTTAATGTGTAATTATTTTTAAAATTTTAACTCATAACTTCTCTACTTCTCTCATAGTGCATGTCAAAGGAAGCCCATGTGGTGGACTTTCCACATTGAAGGTGGAGCTCACACAATGGAAGGTTTACATAAAAGCTAGGCCCCACAATGGATGATCTTATATTAATGTGGGCCCATATATGGATGATCCACATCAAAGGATCGCCCATAATGATAAAAAGCCCACATCCAAAGTGGTCGGGCTGGTATGATGGACGACCCACTTTAGAGGTGGGGCCTACATGATGGATGATCTACATCCAAAGTAGGCTCCACATGATGAGCAGTAGACATTGAAGCTAGCCCCACATAATGGATGAACCATACTAAACTAGCCTCACAAGATGGACAGTCCACATCAAAGGTCGGCTCTTAATGATGAATGACCCACATCCAAGACGAGCGCTGCATGATGGCTAACCTACATTGAAGGTGGAGCCCACATGATGGACAGTCCACATCAAAAGTGGGCTCAACATGATGGGCAATTAATAATGGTGGGCTGCAGATGATGGACGATCCACATGAAGATAGGCCCCACGTGATTGATGGATCACATCGAAGATCAAGCTTAATAATGAGTGGCTCATATACAACTATGGCTCTACATGATGGATGACCCACATCAGAGGTGGGACCCACGTGATGGACGGTCCACATCAAAAGTGGGCTCCAGATGATGGGCGGTGGGTATCAAAGGTGGGCCCCACTTGATGAACAATAAGATTGATGGTGGGCCTCACTTGATGGATGACCAACATCAAAGGTGGGCCCTACATAATAAATGGTGCACATTAAAGGTCGGGCCATAATGGTGAATGGCCCACATCTAAGTTAGGCCCTGTATCATGGATGAACCACATCAAAGGTTGGGCCCACACAATAAATGGTCCACGTCAAAGGTTAGCCCCACATGATGGATGGTAGATGTGAGGGGTGTCAAAACTTGAGGGATAATTACTTGATGTTGGAAACCAAACATGTTTTTTTACTTTTTGGTTGATAAGTACGTTGGTTATGGAGCATATTTATTGGCCAAATAAGTAGAAACCCGGATAAGCTAGTTACAGCATAAGTAGCTTATCCAAAGTAACTTATGATCCAAACAAGCCCTATGTGGTGTGACTTGGGCCTTAAGTGGTGGGATTTGACTAGATCTCGAAAAGACTAATCAAATCGAAACTCAGCCAACCCCATTGACTCCAGTTAGCTGGATTTTGCTTTAAAAACTAAAAAATTGCTTAGTGCAAGATTGGACAGGGCAACATTATATATGAAAGAAATGACGTGCAGTCGGATTTGTAACAATTTTAGGGCTTGTTTGATTTTCCAATTCCTCGCTAAATACCCTGTAAAGGGTAATAATTATTTCCTTAGCTATTTATAGCATTCTTCCCTATCTAAAATATTTGTGGGTCCCACCGTGATGCATGTCACTTATTTACACCATTCATCTATTATGCCAGCCGAATTTATGGTATGAGCCAAAAAATAAATAAAAATAATGCATATCCAAAGCTCAAGTGGACTACGCCACAAGAAAAGGGAATTGAACACTTATCGTTAAAAACTTCTTGGGGCCATTATTTCTTTTGGTGTGGGCCACTTGAGTGTTGGATCTGCCTGGTTTTTCATTTCATGCCTAAAATGGATGGACTGAGCGGATATATCATATACATGACTGTGGTTCAAAAATTTTAAACCAGCTCTTTTGAACTGGCTTTAAGGCAGAAATTCTAATGAATTTTCAAACGTTACACCAGCTTTGAAAAATCAAACTGGCCCTTAGATGCATTAAATAATAAAATGGAGAGAGAGAGAGAGAGAGAGAGAGAGAGAGAGAGAGAGAGAGAGAGAGAGAGGCCCTTAGATGCATTAAATAATAAAATGGAGAGAGAGAGAGAGAGAGAGAGAGAGAGAGAGAGAGAGAGAAGATGTAATAAGCGTGGCCCATTTGACAGCAAGCTCAAAAATTGCACACACGTACCATGTCAGGATAAGTAGGGCTCTACACACGTGTGGGCTTGGTTAACCTCAGCAAGCAAAATGATGAATGTGTAATGATGGGCGTATCTTGTCTTTGATTTCATGGTAATGCTTCTATCCTTATAAGATGCGTTGGAGCAGGGATGGGTGTTGCCAACCACCGGCTCACTTTAGCATGAAACGTTGACATGCTCGTCCAGAAAGGTCATACACATGCGCACTTGGGAGCTTCATAACCATGATTTACTGATTAAAATACGCATATGTGCTTAGTGCGCACATGTATTACCCAAGAGCACTCCATGTATTTTAGTAATGAGTTGTCAGGAAGAATTCTTTGTGGATAAGTGGAGAGATTTAAAAGGTGCTTGGCTCGCACACGTGTGTAAGATCTGGACAGTACATATGTGGCATAGTAGGCCAAGGCCCGAGCCCAGAAGATTGGTTATGCCCATGAGCAATCTGGTTTGACTCAGCCCGGCCCGAAAATTGATCGTCCCTGTTTCTTCCTGTGAATATTCTAATTAGATCCTTAATTAGGTGGGCTGCACATGCACAACACATTTAGAAAAAATGACATAAGCCCAACCCAACTCAAAAACTGACCAATCCAAACATGCTAGGTCCAACCCCAGGCCACAGGCCAAGCTAATAATCCCAGTCCAAATCTGGGCAGGGCATGCCACCCACAGCGTTTTAAAAAATAATAATAAAATAAAATAAAAGCCCAATCAATGGGAAACGCTGAGTCACCCTGATTTGAGTGAGTTGGGCTAGTCTATCTCACTATATATATATAGAGAGAGAGAGTCATTCTCAACTAGGCACGTGCGCACCTTTGAACGCGTGTTATGGGCATCTAATCTGAACCGTCTATGTGATGAGGAATCCCATGAAACCCCAAAGGATAAATTTCCACTCTAAAATAAAATTCTGGTGTGCCATAAAAAAGAGAAATGCAAATCAAGGGAGGAAACTGTTTTCATTTTTTATGGCTCACTAAGATTTTGAATCAAAGTACATTTTAGGCACTGAGGGTTTCACGAGGTGTTGCATCACGTCGAGCGTTCAGATTTGGAATCACATCCCGTATGATGAGTTCTCAAAAAATAAATTTGCACAAGTTCTGTGCGAACCGGTGCACTGAGCATCCGGATATATTATTATAATTATTATTACTACAAGAAACAACCTGGCAGTTGCTAAGGGAACTATGACACACACGTGGGTAGCTCCTAAATGTGTTGGCAAATAAGCAAAAGGTATTCCCAACGTGTAGGAGCTATCCAATGCCTCCGCATCTTTAGCGATAAACATAGCTTACATAGATGAGATTTGGACCGTTCATCACTCAGAATCCACCATTCATTGGCCATTGACCAAAATTAACCTTGACAGCATAATCCTGTAATCACTCGGACGAAGTGTAAAGCGTTGCATGAACCGTCCCTGCAATCTTGGAAAACGCCAATGGTGAGTGTGGGTGAGAGGTGTTGATGCAAAAATCTGGTTAGCCTTCTATAGACTCATGAATGTGCACAAAAAACAGACAGAGAAGACCTGACTTGTGTAGGGACCCTCCGATGCCTAAGTTAGGAAAGAAATTTGAGCCTAGTTGAATATTAAGAGTTTAAGGCTAGAGATTGTGCATACCTTTCACCGAGGCACTTTATTTATAGGTGAGGAGAGGCTGTGTCATAGAGGGCTCTCATCCCTATTTGGTCGTAATTTGATTGTAATAGGATTCGAACTCTTTGTGTAGCGGATCTTTCTAGATCCTTGGCTAGAATTTTGGGGGAATCCATGTGGAAGTCAATTTTCGTGATCTTCGACTGAGAATGCGGATAGACCTAATTGAGGTAAGGTCGGATCCCAGAGAGGACGGGTTCAACTGTCCTGAAGTAGTCCAAGCTGGGTTACAGCCGAAGTCGATGCTGCGTTCGTCTAAGGATGGGTCTCGCCGACTTGAGGCGAGTTAGCTTGCTTCACAGTGCAGTTGACTAGTAAAGGCCTCGACCTTGTGTTTAGAGGTCGAGCTCGGCCTTTCCCTGTATTTAGTCAAGGAAGTCGAGCTCAGCCTTTCTTCATTCTTGGTCGAGGAGACGGAGGTTTAGCCACTGGATCACACCGATCGCTTGTTTGAATTGTTGACCTAGCCTGTTAATAGTAGGTCGGTTTATTTCCCCTATAATAGCAAGTCCCCCCTACTTACTAGTTCATATAATGGACTTAGTAAGTATGAGTTTGGTGAGGTCAAACAATCTTAAATCAACCTTGAAATCGAACCGAGCTAGGCTACTGAGCAGACCAGGAAGTTAAGGAGGACAGGTTGTCTGTTTGCTGCCATGGATGATAGGGGGTGGTGGATGCGGAGCTTGAGGTGAGGGTAATGATGACGGCATATATTCAAATGACAGCATCACTTGATCTTCAGACGTGTGGTTGAGCGCCAGCTGTCTGTGGCTCAGCGCCCTAAATCGCTACATGACACGTGCCTTGCAGGGAGGGCATTCTTGTGCGACATTACAACTTCTCGTACTCGTGTATTGATTAAGTCCCATTAATGAACTAGGCTGGATGTGTATAAGAGGGGGTGGGACGCTCGGAGCTCCTCGCTTCTCCTCCTTTCTTTTTGCTCTTCACCGCACCAAGCGATTTCTGGTAAGTTGGAAATCCTCTCTATTTCCCTCTTTCCAGCAGTTTTCCTTTCTTCAGCTTCTATTTTCCTCTTTCCTGCTAGCTTTTTCTTTCCTTTCTTTTTCATCTAAGATGTCAGACTGGTCTAAAGTTAAGTCGATGTCGGGAGCTTTCCACAACAACTTGTACTACTCCCTCGAAGACACTTGTCCGAATAGAGTTGTTCCCTCATCTTCAGACATGGGGGATGAAGAGGTCGAATTTCAGGGTTTGAGTGACGAGGGAGTCCAGCCAGGACTAGGGGGTCATGATGTCGAAGTAATAGAGGTCGGTACTTTCAACTCCACTATGACTGAGGTTGACCTAATTCGGGTTCGGGGGGATTATTAGATCCTTGAGTCGATCATACTCTGAGCTCCGGAGTTAGGGGAGGTGCTTGGCCTGTCTCGCATGAGCGAGTTGGCCATCTATATTGTGGCTTTGCAGTACAACCTTCATTTACCCCTACATCGCACAATCCAGAGGCTCCTTGCTCATGTGAGGCTAGCCCCTGGTCAGTTGACCCCAAATGCTTGGAGGGCCTTAGTCGGGACTTGTGTTCTTTGGCAACAGCTCGGCTTTCTTGAGCTGTTTGTAGCAGAATGTTTATATTTGTATAAAATTAAAGTCAATCACGTGAACCTAGGGTGGTACTACTTTTTCACTTGGGTCAATCAAGGTAAGGCGCTTATCACCAGCAACCCTTCGTCTAACAAGAGGTGGAAAGACAAGTGGTTCTCTGTGTCCGGGGAGTGGGTAGACCCAGCGATCAGAGTTCCTGTTGAGTTCGTGACTCCAGGTCGGGAATCATTAAGTTGTAATTAAGTTGAGTAGAGTTCAAATTTGTTGCTGATCTTTTTCCTTTATGTTATGGGTTCTTCTCGTGTTTAACCCAAGCTCTTCTCTTCTTTGCTTCAACAAATTGCTTGGGCCCGGCTAATGAAGGCTCCTGATCGGAGTTGGAAGGTGTTGATCACCCTTCGAACTTTGTTTCGGGCTGAAATTGCCCGAGTCACTCCCAAGCCACAAGGTATGTTGTTACATCTTCACCCCTCCTTTCTTTATTATTATTATTATTATTTGTCGAGCTTTGATTTATCTGTTTGTTGACGCTTTCATCTTTGTATGCATGTTGGATAATCCTTGCCCTTCTAAGAAGATGAAGCTTCCTCCTCCTGCAAAGGTAGATCGACTTAGGAAGATAATGAAGGAGGGCGTAGTCCCTCACAGTACTCAGTGGCCCACCCTGGCAGTAGTTCAGCCTTCGCCTGATATTTCTTTACTGGCTAACCGGCCTAAGGAGGAAGTTGCCTTTGCTGCTGCTGCTGCTCCAGAACTGGAGCGCGTGTTGGTGGAGGAAGCCCCCACTTAGGGTCCTGAGGGGGCAGTCCCAGTTGCACCTAAGGAAGGAGCTTGATCTGCTCCCGATGTTGGGGTTTCGGTCATCGGGCGAAAGAGGTAGCCCAGTTTACCACCGGTGCAGGGGTTCCAACCCACGAAGCGGAGGGGAGTGGCTCGACCTCTGAATTGGGTCCTGATGCAGGGAAGGACGTGAGGTCGAGCACCGTCTTCCTCAAGATGATAAATATTCCGAATCCACGGAACTTCTCTAGACTCCTCATAGAGACTCTTCGAATCCACGAGGAAAGAAAGAAAAAAATAGAAAAGAATTTCTAATAAATTCAAAATTGATTGATGAATAATTGATAATTGTTTAATGTGTCTCTTTACACCATTAATATAGAAAAAAAAAACTAAAATTCATAATTACCAAAAATAGCAAAATTCTAACTCTAATAAAAATCCTAATTCTAATAAAACTCTTCTAAGGCTTAATTTCTAAAAAAAAAAATTACAAATAAACTTTCTCTAGAAAAGTCCTAGTATAACTAAAAGTTATTTTTAAAAGGAAAGAAAATCTAAAACTCTAAAAAATATTAAAAAAATTAGAATTACTAAAAATAGTAAAATTTTTCTAAAAATTTATTTTTGAGTTGAAAGCGCGCGTTTTCTGACAAAACAGACAGATGCGACCCACATTGTGGGTCGGTTCACCTCGGATGGCCCATTTCAATAAAGATTGATAGGTTATGCGCCCCATAATGATACCCGGATCAAAAGTTACGGTCAATTTACAGTCCACCTCCTTTTGGCTCAACCATGCTGGGAATATCTCTGTGACACGTTCTACATTAGACCCCTCCACTTGAAAAAAACTCATCCTCGAGTTATTCAAGGGACTTGACTCATGATTCTGAGATAACTTTTGAGATAACTTCTAACGCCGATGTTTATTAGCCTTTTTCTTGTACTTGACATTAGGCTCTTTAGCTAATACAATACATGTCCTCAGGCTTTTTTTGGCTTGATTAGTATCGATCAGTTCCTTCACATCTGCCTTCAAGATCTCATATTCTTTCTGATAATGTGGGCAATTAGGTGGACTTGCTCTTGAGATGGGATCAATATGATTTTGTATATCTCGTATGAGAGGTAATTTATTAGGTAGTTTATCAAGTACAACCCCCTTGAACTCCTGCGATACTGGTTCTAAACCCTCTAGGATATTCATAAGCTCCACATATTTTTTCTCTTCAACTAATGCACATATATCTCCCGTTTCCTCAGATTGTTTAACAAAAGCTTGTTCAATGATGAGATATTATCTCTCCACTTTAGAAGTCTTGGGTTGGTTCTCCATTCCTATAGAGGTCACATGTTCGCCACTGATGAATCCCGTGGTCTGTTGCAACTCCGTTTTGATGAAATCATTGCTCACAGACCAATAATAAGATTTTTCTACATAACATTTTACTGATCAACTATCCAGATAATAATTTTGGTTTTGTTGGAATAATCCCTGATCATTATCTCGAGGGAAGAATCGCATGCATAATAACTTCTTCATCCGTGACCACGTGCGAATTGGTGCCTTCATCTGTCTTGTCTGCTCGAGTTGAAGTTGTTCCCACCAATCTGAAGCTCTGCCTGTCAACTTGTAGGCCATGAGTTTAACTTTCTTTTCTTCTACGATGTTCATATAGTCGAAGAAACGTTCGACTTTAAGCAACCAATCGAGAAAATTCTTGAAGTAAAGTTGGCCATTAAAACTAGGAAGATTGACTTTCATCTTGAATTCTTGACTCATCCGATCTATCTAATCAATGCCTTGTCTAGAATGTTGTGAAATCATGTTGCTAAATCCCACCTTCTCAGGAGTGATCCTGTGATTCACTGATAGTGTCGTCCTACGATCAATATGATTATGAATTCCAACAATTGTTGGTGGAGAATTACCACCAGGAACATGGAGTTGTCTTAGAGTTTCTGCCAAGAGATCCGCTATACGGTCCATGGAAGCTTGCAGTCCTTGCATGACTTGTCGGTGAGGGCATTCGCTATACGGTCTTAGAGTTCTTTTGCTGCGCTGCTTCGAAAGCTGCCGCCGTTAAAGGTAAATTCCCTGGGGCACCGCCCATGGGATTATTGCCCGACCTGTCGTTAGAAGCCATCGATCCGAGGAGAAACCTCGCTCCGATACCAAACTGATGCAGGGAAGGACGTGAGGTCGAGCACCGTCTTCCTCAAGATGATAAATATTCTAAATCCACGAAACTTCTCTGGACTCCTCATAAAGATTCCTCGAATCCACGAGGAAAGAAAGCAGAAAATAGAAAAGAATTTTTAATAAATTTGAAATTGATTGATGAATAATTGATAATTGTCTAATGTGTCTCCTTACACCATTAATATAGAAAAAAAAATAAACTAAAATTCGTAATTACCAAAAATAGCAAAATTCTAACTCTAATAAAAATTCTAATTATAATAAAACTCTTCTAAGGCTTAATTTCTAAAAATAAAAATTACAAATAAAATTTCTCTAGAAAAGTCCTAGTATAATTAAAAGTTATTTCTAAAATGAAAGAAAATCTAAAACTCTAAAAAATATTTAAAAAAATCGGAATTACTAAAAATATTAAAATTTTCCTAAAAATTCATTTTTGAGCTGAAAGAGATCGTTTTCTGACGAAGCAGACAGATGCGACCCATGCTGTGGGTCAGTTCACCTTGGATGGCCCGTTTCAATAAAGATTGATAGGTTGTGCGCCCCATAACGATACCCGGATCAAAAGTTACGGTCAATTTACGGTCCACCTCCTTTTGGCTCAACCATGCTGGGAATATCTCTGTGACACATTCTACATCAGGTCCCTTGGCGAAGCTTACCAGGTGGGCTTCTCGCCATGTTAATGAGTAAGAGATCTTCACTGCTTCTTCCCTTCACCTGATGGACATTTTGCGGGAGGTGGCTGTCTCCCTCCTAAAGGTATGTTTTAGGATCGTTAGCCAAACTCTTTTTTCTTTTTTTCTTTTTTGTTTTTTAAATTTTTTTACGCATGCACACATACCCCCCCCACACTCACATCATAATGGAATTTCACCACCTATGGGTACTTGAACCCTTGACTAGGTATTGAAACTCCTAAGAGTCTACCACTGGAGCAAGAGTACCATAGTGGAATTTCACCACCGTTAGCCGAACTTTATTCATATAGTCTTTTTCGTTTTTCTAACTTCATTTTCATTTTCAAATTACTCCTAACTCTCTTAAGGGCCCAACTGATCTTCAAAGAGGTCGGTTTCGATTATGAGAAGTTGGAGGCCGATCTTCGAGTGAAGACCGCCGAGCTTCAGATCGTGGCAGGTGACAGGGATGTTGCCCTGGCCCAGGTGGAGGTCCTTACACGTGTTTAGGGATGATTAGAGGGTCTTGAGGGTTCAGCTTGACGACACTCTCTTGAAGAGTGCCTCGAGGCAGTCTACTCTGGAGGACTTGAAGGCTAAGAAGCTGCGGTCGAATGCACCTTTGGAGGCTGCTTTAGCGAAGGCGGTCACCAAGTTGGCGGAGACCTTAGCTCGATTGGCTAAGGTTGAAGCCTCTATCCCTGACATCAGGTTGGAGGTGGTGGAAGCCTTCAAGGCCCGAAGAGCGCGCCGATGAGCTCGAAGGCTACTTTATCCTGAGCTTTACTCGGTGCGCTGAGTTAGTTAGGCTGAGGTATCTGGGCACAAATCTAGACGGCTTGGCTGAGGTTTCTTATGTGGCTCCTGCTTCCGTCAAAGTCTCCGCTCCTGCTCCTTCGGAGCCCAGAACTGGGGATACTCTTTGAGCGTCATTTCTCTCTCTCTCTCTCTTCTCTCTCTCTCTCTCTCTCTCTCTCTCTCTCTCTCTCTCTCTCTCTCTCTCTTATACTTGTACCCCCCCTTTTAAAGTATATTAATGAAAAAGACTTTTTTACTACAATGAATTGTCGTGTGAATTTTCTAAGGTGCTTGTTAATTTGAGTTATCATTTTTGGACTACTTGCCCAAGTAGTGACGATAGTTGAATGCCCTACCTCTTTGAGGGTCAGACCACAGGTGAAGGCATTTTTTCCCTTATTCGAAGGGAAGCCCTCGGTAGATTTTTGTAGGGCGATCACTTAGTAAGTTGGAGAGTAGAATGAAAAATTCGATTCGCTTGAGATTTTTATTACAATTTCTTAAAGAAGTAGGTTTCAATATTGTAGATTCAGCTTAGTAGAAAACTATAAACTCTGATCTTGAGTTCAGTTGGTCATGCGTGGTAGATTTTTAGGTGCTCGGCATGCCAAGGATGGGGTAGAGATCGTCCCTCCATGTCCTCGAGTCGATAAGTTCTTGGTTGGCTCATGCATGTCACCGTGTAGGGGCTTTCCCAATTCGGGCCTAGAGTTCCTGAACCAGGTTCCTTGGTATTCTGGAAGGCCCTATGGAGGACTAAGTCCCCCGTTTGGAATCTCTGCATTTTCACTCTGGAATTGTAGAAACGAGCTCTTGCTATTGCCGAGCTGCGACTTTTAATTGGGCCTGCTCTCTTCTTTTTTCGATTAATTCTAGTTCTAAAGTCATCTACTCAACGTTTTGTTCTTCATTGTAGGAGCGGGTCTGAGCAGTTGGGAGTCCGATCTCGACTGGGATAATGGCTTTCGTGCCGAAGGCCAAGGAAAAAGGTGTTTCTCCTGTGGCTATTCAGGCAGTAGTTCGGTACGCCTAAAGGACGAGAGGGAGTTCTTCCGCCCAGGCCCCTTTAAATTTTTCGAGCTTAGTTCGGAGATGACTCTAGATGATTTTGTTGACTGCCTCGACCTAACCATTGGATTAGGGGTGCCGAGGCGACGAGTAAACATTCCAGATTCCGAGGTTTTTACACATGCCTCTAAATCAGTTGTTGTCGAACTGTTTTCCATTGTTCAAGATGATCGTG
Organism: Magnolia kwangsiensis; assembly: GCA_037074715.1. Classification (NCBI taxonomy): domain Eukaryota; kingdom Viridiplantae; phylum Streptophyta; class Magnoliopsida; order Magnoliales; family Magnoliaceae; genus Magnolia; species Magnolia kwangsiensis. The sequence goes on along the minus strand of CM073574.1, from coordinate 143,351,697 downwards.
TAGGGGATTCTGTATTGACATATAATGTTCTTCTAAACAAAGTTGGTGATCTTTTGCTTAATAATGGCTGTCAGGAGCTCGGCCTCGGCCCATTTAGTAAAATAATCGACCGTGACAACTGCGAATTTGGTCTGACCTTTGCCAGTTGGCAACGAGCCGATGATGTCAATTCCCCATTAGGCGAAGGGTCAAGGTGCAATAATGGGAGTTGGCTACTCGGGGGGTTGCTGAGGTATTGTCGTGAATCGTTGACACTTATCGCATTTCTGGGTATACTGTCTGACACCGACCTGGATGGTCAGACAAAAATATCCTTGTCGGATAACTTTGTGGGAGAGGGCCCGACTACCGGAGTGGTTACCACAGATGCCTTCATGGGTTTCTCTCAGGATATAGTTGACCTCATCAGATCGGAGGCATCTGAGGTATGGCATGGAGTATCCTTTCTTGTACAAGACATTTTCAACCATGGTATACCGAGCTACCCTAGATCGAAGTCTTCATGCTTCTAATCAATCTTCAGGTGATTTCCCTTATTTGAGATAGTCTACTATTGGATCTATCCAAGTCGATCCTGAATTTATGAGGAAGATTGTGTTTGAGTCATACTTGTAGATACTTGGCTTTGTTAGGAACTTAATTGGGGTCGACTTTGGGATATCGTCCTTCAACGATGAGGCTAGCTTTGTCGGAATGTTTACTTTACAATTTTCTAATTTGGGGATTAGGTTGATATTGCACTTTGAGAATTTGCCGATCATTTCTCAAGCTTTCTGTAGGTAAGCTTTCATCATTTCCTTTTTAGCTTGATATTTACTGGTTATTTGGCTAACTACGAGCCGCGGTTGTAGTGGATTTCCAAATGTCGAGCTCCCATTGCAGCTGTTAGCCTGAGTCTGACCATTAGGGCTTCATATTTTGCTACATTGTTCGACGCTTGAAATCCAAATCTCAAGGCATATTCAATGCGGGTCTGGTCAGGTGCTTCCAACACTATCTCGGTCCCGCTACCTTTAGAGTTAGATGAACTGTCTATGTGTAGTGTCCATATTTGACCATCTGGTTTGGCCAGTTGATCTTCAGTTTGCTCGATCTGCTCATTGGGACTGGTTATCTATTTGTCCTTGGTTATGAGCTCGATGATGAAGTCGGCCACTACTTAGCCTTTGATGGCCGTTCGAGGCTGATAACGAATATCGAATTCGCTGAGTTCGACTGCCCATTTCGTTAATCTCCTTGAGACTTCATGTTTCTGGAATACCTGGTGGAGGGGTTGGTCTGTCGGGACCATAGTGGTGTGGGCTTAGAAGTACGGTCGAAGACGTTGGGCCAAAATAACCAAGGCTAAGACGAGCTTCTCGATGTCCGGTTACTGGCTTTCCACTGGGATTAGGGCCTTGCTAACATAGTATACAAGCAATTGCCTCCCTGTTCCCTGATAAGAGCTGAGCTAACTGCGGTTAAAGAGACTACTAAATATAGGAGTGGCTCACCCTACTAAGGCTTCGAAAGTAATGGCGGAGTCCCCATGTATTGTTTGAGTTCTTGGAAAGGGAGCTCGCATTCCTCTGTCCATTTTGCTTTTTTATTTCCCTTCAATTGTTTGAAGAAAGGAAGACATTGGTTTGTAACTTGAGACACGAAGCGACTGAGTTCAGTTATTCTCCCTGTGAGGCATTGGATTTCTCTTGTTATTCTTGGTAAGTTCATATCAAGCAATGCCTAGATTTTCTCGAGGTTTGCCTCTATCCCCATTTGGTTGACCAGGAACCCGAAGAATTTCCTTGAACTAACTCTAAAGGCATATTTGCTCGGATTTAATTTCATTTGATATTTTCTAAGGATTATGAACATTCCTCTAGGTCGGAGAGGTGGTCCTTTGCTTTGATGTTCTTAACTAGTATGTCGTTAATGTAGACTTCCATAGGCCTGATCTGCTTGGTAAACATCTTATTAACAAGTCACTGGTATGTGGCTTTGGCATTTTTTAGTCCAAAGGGCATGACTTTATAGCAGTAGATGTCATTGTCGGTGATAAAGGTTGTGTTCTGCTTGTCATGAGGGCGCATTGCGATTTGGTTATAGCCTGAGTAGGCATCCATGAAGCTCAAGAGCTTGTGCCTAGCCGTGCTGTCGACAAGTTAGTCAATTCTGAGGAAGGGAAAGCTATCTTTGGGGTAGGTTTTATTTAGGTCGGTGTAATCTACAAAGACCCGCCACTTTCTGTTAGCTTTTTTCACTAAGACGATGTTAGCTATCTAGTTTGAATAGTATATTTCTTCCGTGAATCCTGCTTTAAGGAGTTTTTCGACTTCTTCTCCAATGAAGGCATATCATTCGGCTTTGAATGCTCTCCTTTTTTTCCTGACTAGCAGGTGGTCTGGGTGGACGTTTAGCCTATGAACCATTACCTTTGGATTGATTCCAGGCATGTCATGGTGTGACCAAGCGAACACGTTAGAATATCGTTGGAGTAGGTTCCTTATCTCTTCCCGTAATACTGGAGCTAGAGATGACCTGACTTGGACAGTGTAGGTCGGGTCAGATGCAACAAGCAGGATTGATATAAGGTCCTCCATAGGTCGCCCTCTCTTGATAGAGTCTTCTCTGGTGTTGAGGGAAGTTATGGTCATTGCTTGTTGATTTCTCAATGTTAAGGAGTAGCATTGTCGAGCTTCTTATTGATTAGCTCTGTGTTATGGTCAATTGGGAATTTCATCGAGAGGTGATATATTGACACAACTACTCGGAAAGTGTTGAGGGAAGGTCATCCGAGGATGACATTGTAAATAGATGGGCAGTCGACTACCAGGAAGTCAATCATTGTTGTTGATTGATTTTGCCCTTCTCCCGCGGTGACTGGAAGTTAGATCGACCCTTCCGAGGTAATTTTATCCCCCACAAACCTGAGTAATGGGGTCTTGATAGGTTGGAGTCGGGACCTTTCAATAGCCATTTTGTCGGACGCTTTAGCAAAGAGGATGTCTGTCAAGCTGCCGGTGTCCACCAAAATTCAAAACACCCGTCGGTTGGCTATGGTCATATCCACCACTAGTGCATCGTCATAAGGGTGGTGGACACCTCGAGCGTCCTCTTCGGTAAGGGCTAAATCACAAGGTATCATTCTCTACTCCTTTGGAGGTCTGCTAGTGACGCAAATCTGGTGTTTTGAGCGGCAACAGCTAATACTTAGGGCATGGGCTCTCCGAGCTCTGTTTGAGTCGCCACCCCCGGCGAGTCCGCTGAAGATAGTACGAATTTCCCAGATGGGTTCCTTGTTGATGGGTTGCTCGTTCTTTAGGTAACTCGTTCTTCCTTTCTATTGATATATTCGCGCAGGTGCCTATTATGGATGAGAGCTTCAATTTTCTCTTTCAAGTCGAAACAGTCACTAGTTGAGTGACCATGGTCTTGGTGAAAGTGATAGTATTTCCGTTTGTCCCATTTATTCGCACCAGATTTCATCTTGTTCGCCATTTGAGTATACGTTTGTCTCGAATATGCTTGCACTTGCATCATTTCCACGTTAAAACGCTTGATGTAGTCCTTGAGCAACTCGCCTTCCTTCTAAACGATATGGAGGAGGTGAGAAGCCGGTTTGAGGCTTTCTTTCATTCCGATGAAGTTGGTGATGAAGGCTTTGTTGAGCCGCATAAAACAACTAATTGATTGCGGATTCAGTTGTCGGAACCACTTCTGAGCTGCTCATCTCAGAATTAGTAGGAATGCATGGCACATGACCGCGTTGGATGCACTGTGTAATTCCCTCTAAGCCCTGAAAGATTCTAAGTGTTCGGCAAGGTCGGTGTAACCAGAGTATGGAGCGATCTAAGGCATACGGAACCTCGGTGGGAGTTGGGCATGCATAATGTCGGCAGTGAATAGAAGCTCGGTTTCTTCTAGTATTGCCTCCACCGAGGTCAACTTCTCGAGGTTTAGGGCATTTGATCGGTAAGCTTGTTGTATGTCACTGACCTGACCTCGCAGGTCATTGAGCTCGGTTTCCCAAGAGTTTCCACCTTCAGCTATGACCTCAATGGTTACTTCACGTGCCTTGCTGCGCTTTTGTCTATCCAACTCATGACGTTGATCCAAAGTTTACCAAAATACAAATAATTTCCACATACAATTTCCACGAAACAGAGACTAGGAATGTTTAACCCATTAGATCTTGGGATGACTCGGTGACCATGACCACTCTAGGCAGTTTCATTTGAGTTGATATATGCCACACTTAAGAATTCTAGGTGCCAGCGTATCAAACGTCTACCACAACCTGAGTACCGTATAATTCCTTGCAATTTTCTCTTCATCATTGAATACTCCCAAAACTACACTATCAATATGGATCGGAAAACTACAACTGGGAGTTGGTGAGCACGTTTCCAAAATGGGGATTCCCACTCACCATCTTTGGACGCTGCATGGGACCACACATTAGCCAGTAATGAATGAAGCTTCGGGACAGCAATTCTATTTTCTCCCTTTACATATTCTCTACCAAAAATCAAAAGGGGATTATTTGATACTCTAGATACGCATGATGCTTGATATGCAGGCACTTTAAAATGATACACTAACTCAAATTAAACAAGCTAAACAGTGGAACCCACTGTGCAGATTTACAGTGCAAAAATAAGATTGTTTGCACAATCCTAACCTCTGATTTGTGGACGCTTGTTCACTGAAATAAGACCATTGAATAATTTTAATTCTCAACTGTCCAATAAATGTCTACTAATCTAATAGTCGGATGAACAAATAAGCATGGTTTTTATTTAATTCGGACATTTTTATTTGAATTAATTTTATGCCACTTGCATGCATTTTATAAATAATTAGTGCCTACATATCATTATCAAAGAGTTTCTCAAAATCAAATCCCAGCAAACCAATTTTGAAAGTCAAATGCTAAAATAGCTTAAAACCCATGCCAAAAGAGCTCATCTCATGGATTATAAGGAAATATCCAAACAACAGCCCTTGACTAATGTAATCTACAAACGTAAGAAAGATGGCCCACATCAAAACAAACGAATATCTCTTTCCCTGTTGAACCGTTCAACGAATATCTCTTTCCCTATTGAACCGTTCAATCAATGAAATATATAAGTGTATAGAATTTCAAATGTGCTTACATAGCTCGTAGGGGACCAACCCATTAATAGCAAAACATATCACATGCAAAAACAAATGGAATCACCTATATTCTTCATTAGCAGGGCCGTTATTTGACGAATTGGAGGCCACTATCTCTGGAAATCTGGACTTTTAAGTGGGCCACATGTCCTGATCATTCACGCTTGTCTATGTTCAAACTTTAGTTGGAAACCATACAATGTATTTTCTTTTTACCTTCTTCACACTGACTGATATGGACTCTCATTAAGTGGGCACATAAACATGCCTTAGGTCGGTAAATCAGGTAGGTACATGATGTAGAGTGGGTTGCGGACAATTTCATGGCCAAGATGAATCAGAAAAGACCCGATCGGAGACTGAAGTGATCTGGATCGTCAGAACCTTAAAACAGACATATCTCACAAATCCGAAGGAGTTATCTTACGTGTCATATATGATTTTAGGGTAGGAGAAGTTCCTTTAGCCAACCAACCCACTACACCGGGTTACCCATGCCAAATTTGTGAGATTCCATCAGAACGATGGTCGAAATTTCAGTTTATTTTCGTTTTAATTATTTTTAGTAAGTTCTAGTTTGATTCTAATTCTTCATCTGTTAAGCCTTAGGAGTCAACAACATGGTTAAGCTAAATAGGACACTATTTTTAGGTGTAAACCATGAGATCCTTACTATTTATAGACCGTCATGATTTCCAGGAGTTTTAGTTGTAGTTTGATTCCGAAACTTCTTCTTAATATTCATAACATTATTTAAAGGATTGTAAACTTGTTTTTGATCAACAATCAATTTATTTTAAATTTAATTAGAATTACTTTCTACCTCACTTTGTAGATTCACCGCATCTTTGTGAGCAGTTCTGGGAAGATCCATGGATTCGGATTAACTATCCCTTGAGAAGACAGTGCTTGACCTCAACACGTAACAAGTGTATGAGAAAACGGATGGTTAATGTGCACATGTGGCCCAGTGTGACAAATATCACCAAGATTTTGAAAATATCTTGATATTTTCACCAAAAAAAAAAAATCACAAAAGAAAAAAAAAAACATAAAATGATATTATTGCATTATTATCACGATGTTTTCAACGTACAGCCAGATTTTAAAATCTCGTGTTCATCACGAAAAATTCCCATTCCGATCAAGAAATTGCCAAGGCTATGGTCCTCACTTTCCAATGAATCAGCTCATCAATCCCTCCATGCCACATCACTCCTGCCATGCCACATCACTCCTGCTATGAATCACCTCTTCATTGTCATCTACATTTATGTAGAGCTAGGATCAAAAAAAGCATGAAGTCCTGGTACATAGTCGACCACAACACCAAATGGTTGGTACTCCAGGTGGAAGTGGGGAGAGTCATGATCCAGGCTCAACTAATGATCGGGTCTTTATTTCTAACCACCGATATCTGATTTGGGTCCATGTCAAAATAAGCTGATCTAGGTTGGTTTTGGGTTAAAGTCCAAAGTAAGCCAATCCAAACCCAGCAATTTTTACAAGTTGGACTTGCATAATCTTCGTTTCCTTGAATACAATATCATACCTATTATATATTCCGTGATGGGTTCTTCACGTGCCTGTAAGATACTTTAGTTGAAAAGGGTTTGCAAGTAGTGTTTGGATGAAAAATATATAAATGAGTGGAAATTTTTTTACAAGTTTTAAACAGTCTATTTTTATCCTATACGATGTAGGATGTGGCACAGAAACATCCATAAATTAGCCGTAACTTTTGATCTAGGTATCATTATATGGCACACAGCGTATCAATCTTTACTGAAACGGGTTATCTGAGGTGAGTTGACCCACAAAATGGGTCGCGTTCATCCATTTCTTTATAAAACAAATGTGCTTTTAATTCAAAAGAAAAATTTTAAGAAAAATTATTATTTTTAGTAATTTTAAATTTTTAATATTTTTAAAGTTTTAGATTTTTTTTTTCTTTTTAGAAATAACTTATAATCATGTTAGAACTCTTCTAGCAAAAGTTTATTTGAAAATTTTATTTTTAAAAATTAAATTTTAGAAAAGCTTTACTAGAATTAAGATTTTTGTTAAAATTAGAATATTTTATTTTTAATAATTATGAATTTTAATTTATTTTTTCTTTATTAAAGAAACACACATTAGACAATTATCAATTAATGTATTTCATATTTTATTAGAATTATTTACTATCTTTCCTCGTGCATTGGAGGCACCTTGCAAGAAGTCAATAAAAGCTCAGTGGATTCGGAGTGACTACCCCTCGAGGAAGACTCTGCTCAACCTCAGCACGTCATTCCCTGCGTCACGCCATTCCTTGCGTCACTATAAAACCCATCTTTTATACTAATGGTAATGAGATAACACCACCGTAAACATTGTATATTGCTGAGTGCAATGGTTGATGCACACGCAATACTTGCGGGGTTCACTGTGATAGTATGATACATCCAATCCATTCATCATGTCTGTTCTTTGATACTCTCCTTGTGTCCAAAAAAGGTAGGTCAGTTAAAATCATCAGTTGGACTACACGGCAAATAACATTTATGGTGGGACGCCCTCCATTAAACCATTAAAAGCCTTCTAGTGACAGGGCTCACTCTGATAGATGCAGGATCTCCAATACATCCATCATGTCTGTTCATTGAGGCTTCCTTAGGGCTCTTAAAAAAAATCAAGCCCTTCTAATGTGATTGGAAGATTTTAACAGAATTTATCACTTCAAGCTCTATGCACAATAAATACCAACTTTCTATATGATAAACATTATATATATTAACTAGAATCAAAAACATTATTTGGAGTAAACATTTAAAAGCCAGTACATTCATCATGACTATTCATTGGGTCTATTATCTGACAGTCCAAACCTAACCCCTTTAAAAATTAGGACTTTTTGGATTTTTACATCCAGACTAACCCAACAAGTCCGAATTCGGATTCGTACACGTTTCTTTAGTGAGGTCGATCCAATGAACTCCCTGGTCAATGCATTTACATTGATAGGATGTGTCTGATAGACTGTCGGGTTTTGCTCGGACATATACATATCTAGTAGGTACTCTCCGGCTGTCATTGTGGGTGAAGTTAAATAATCCTGCATACAGGCCCATGGTTTGTTAATCCAGACCATTCATCTGTGAGTCATGCCACAGATGGAGAAAGCCCCAATTTTTCCTTATTGGAAATAGGACCCCTTTCTGGATCTGTGCGAGTGCCCGTGTATCAACCATGGCCAGAGTGTGAAATAAATCCCAGAGTTAAAAACACCAACATGATTGAATGGTGGCATCTTGTCAAGTGATGGTGGGCCCCACTTCATTTATAGTTTTCGTGCCGTGGGAAGGCGTCTCTGGGAACTCGGACGGGGAACCAGACTCGCACGAGCCGCGAGAATTGTGGTCGCAGTGGTTCGGAAGCGGATTGCGTCCAGCCCTCGCCTGTAAGATAATCCGTCTAGGGAGGGGCTCTGTGGAGCCCTTCATGATGTATCTTTTTTATCCACGCCGTCTATCAAAATTTAAATATCATTTTAGGGTATTATCCCAAAAATTTAGTTAGATCCAAAGCTCAGGTGGACCACACCATAAGAAGCAGCAGTGATAATGACACCCTGTTGAAACCTTCGTAGGGGCCAACATGGTATTTATTTGCCATACAACCTGTTCATGTAGTCGTATAGAATTTGATGAAGGGAAGATACAAATATCAGCTTGATCCAAAGCTTTTTGAGGCTCCTAAGAAGTTTTTAATGGTGAGTGTATAATCACCAGTGTGTGGTCCACTTGAGCATTGGATCTGTTTCATTTTGGGTTCATACCCTTAAATTGATCTGGAAAAATGGATGGACGGCGCAGATACAACTCATATATCACGGTGGGCCCCACAGATCCCTGTCTGGATGGATTATCGTCCATGAAGGGGGCAGGACGCAATCCACTTCCCAGTGGTCCTCTTTTGCTTTGCCTTCAAAAGCCAACCTTTCGGCTGTGGTCCCCATTATGGCTTGTATGATACTTGACCGGACTATGTAAGTAACGCCGGATTAATATCATTTTCTACACATGAGACCCATTTCTCAATGATCTATACTGTTGATCCGATAGGTCCTGCAGTAGATGGACCATATCCCAAAAAAAAAAAAAAAAAAAAACTGATGGAGTAATCCTGACTCTCCAATCCATGACCTATAAATAGACGGTTGAAAAGAAAAATGCAGCAAAATACTCATTTAATGAAAAAAGACCGATAATCACACGGATAGAATCCTCCAATCATGGAAATTTTTGCCATGTAATCAAAAACAAACTGGGTCCCGTTGGATCAACGGCCTATATTGCAGAATGTGGCACCACTTGTACACGAGACCAAATAATTGCGTGAATATCCTCGACTTAAGGTTTTTATAAGTCATCAGACCACAGACCAAACTATGAAGTCCACACATGATTAGCACGTGCCAAACTGGTACTTGCTAGAGCAACCTTTGTATAGTGGTCAAAGATGCCGGATCTATTGACTGTTATTTTAAAGGACACGTGGCAGAGAAACTTCAGAGAAAATGCAATGGGTCCGAGTAAATGATTGATTTGATCTCCGAGGAATATGCCTTCCCGTGTGATAAACGGGAGTAGATACGGTAAGGTCCGGTTACCCAAGTTCGGTCAGGCCGTAACTGCGAGGCCTGCCTTGCTGTTGATATCGATGTATGTGATGTAAATTCGCTTACGGCCTGTTTGGCCGGACCGATCCCGGTATCAGGAAGGATGGGATCTCGATATCCCGAGATATGCATGACGAGCCAAACAGACCCGGTGAACTTGTCCCGGGATATGTGCAATCCCATACATTTTGAACAATCCACTGACATCACCATCATTACCTTAAAATTAGTTCCATCCCTTTATTCGACGGATTTGAAAGTAAAATCTTAGGATATCCTGGGCATGCCACACAGACTTAGTGAACTTGTCCCAATATATAGCAATCCCATGAATCTTAAACTAATCTAATGACACCATCATCATTGCCTTAAAATTCATCCCATCCTTCTTAATCTTATGGAATTCGCCCGGCCAAATAGGTTTTGTCTGCTCATTTTAAAGCATGAATTTAAAATTATAATATATATATTCAAATTTTATATGGATCATATCACACGGAATAGTAGTAAGTAAATGCCCATGGTTAGAGGCTTCTCTAGAGCTACTTAGGTTTTTATTTGCCATCCAATTGATCAATGAGGTTATATAAACTTGGATAATAGGAAAACACAAATATCAACTTAATCTAAAACTTTTGTTGCCCATTGAAAGTTTTTATAGTTCACCACAACTTTCTTGTGGTATGGTCCGTGTGTGTGTGTGTGTGTGTGTGTGTGTGTGTGTGTGTGTGTGTGTGTGTGTGTGTGTGTGTGTGTGTGTGTGTGTAGTAATGAGGTCACACAAACCTCAACGGAAGTAAAATACATACTGTATAGGAAAACACAAATATCTACTTAATCTAAAACTTTTGTAGCCCACCGGAAGTATTTAATAGTTAACCACAACTTTCGTGTGGTATAGTCCATATATATATAGAGAGAGAGAGAGAGTAGTGCACACACACAACTAGTTGGACGGCCCACCTAATTTGATTAATTAATGCTAATTAATGCGTAGAAAGAGGGACGGGTTGTTTCTTGATGGCTTTTAAAAGGTTCTTATTAAAAAAGGATCAAAAGCCATGGGACCTACCATGGTGTTAACTTGAAATTTTCTCTGATCATTATGTGTGCCACCTTATATTAGACCTCAGGTCCAAAAATCAGTTCCATCCATTATTCAAGTGGGCCACATAATTGAAAATAGTGTAAAAAAAAAAAGCTCACCCTTCAAAATGATTCCTTTGATGTGGCCTATTTGAATAACATGTAAGCCTGATAATTTGGTACCACACATGGCTTTTGTTGTGGCCTCTAACGGCTGGAGTGGATTTCAAATAACTATAAATGTGGACCCTATAAAAATCAAGGGTGGATGTCTTTGCATCAACTGTTCTATTTGTGTGGCCTACTTGAATCAAATATCGGCTTGATATTTTGACTCATTAACTAGAACGAGATTATAAATCTGATGGTCGGAGGGGATCTTATATATACATCACACGGTGAGCCTTATAAAAAAATTAATGTTAGCCTCCCTCTCCCGCTGCTCCCCCCCCCCCCCCCGCCCTCAAAAAAAAAAAAAAAGACAAAAAAAAAAAAAAAAACACCAACGGAAATAGGTGTAGCATGGTTCTCACGCAATATAATGCATTCTTAGCATATCTATTGTATATCCATGCCATTAGTCCATCCCTACAGGTTACGTTACATCAAGAAGTTAAAATTCTCAGTACGACCACACGATAGGAAATGTTTGATGTTTATCATTAAAAACTTCCTAAGGTCGACTTTAGTGTTTATTTTTCACTTAACTTGTTGATAAAGTTACAAACCTAGACTATAGGAAAGTGAAAAAATTTAAAAATATTTTTTCTTGATCCAAAACTTTTGTGGTTTAGGAGACGCTTCTAATGGCCAATCACCATTGTTTCCTATGGTGTGGTCCACCTGAGATTTATATTTATTTCATTTTTTGAATAATGTTTTAAAATGAAATGAAAATATGTTTGGATTGCATGGATATGTAATACATGCATCAAAGTGAGCCCACGGTCAGGTATGCACCCTGTTGAGCTTGGACAGGGTCGCACCTAATCCGCTCCACGCGGTGCTGGAGGTTCCAGCGCTGTAAAGATGGAGAGCAGATTGGCCAGTGACCCTGCCAATGGCTAGTGGTCAGTGCTTTGTGGGCCTCACCATGATGTATTTGTTTCATCCCTGTTATTCATCTATTTTTCTAGATTATTTTATATTATGATACCAAAAAAGAGGTGTATCCCAATTTCTAGTGGACCACATCACAGGAAACAGTGTTGATTGAACGTCCACCATAAAAAAATTCTTGGGAGCTATAAAAGTCTTGGATCAAGCTTATATTTGTTTTTGCCCGTCATCTAGGTCTGCAGGACCTAATCAACAGATTGGATGTCAAATCAATTGAACAGTGGGCATTAGGAGGATTTTAATGGTGTGTATTCAATCACTATTGTTTTCCTGTGGTGTGGTCCACTTGATATTTGTATGAACTAAGATATTTTTTCTTTCAGTTTATGGTAATAGGAAGGACCTTATAAGTGGTATGGATGGCATATAAACATTAAATTGAATCCAGAAAGGTTTCAACGGCAGCAATTTCTTTCATAACTGTTTTCCTCTTGTAGGGCACACGTGAGTTTTAGATCCACCTCATTTTTGGTCTCATGCATTAGAATTAGTTGGCAAAAAGGATAGACGGAGTCGATATTTCATAAACATGATGGTAGGCCCACTTAGTTTTCTAGCGCATGAATTTTGTGCAAAAGAAACTCTACCAGTATAATGCAATAGTTGGGGATACACGGGAATTAAAGGAAGAGAGGAATGCATTAAATGAGACGAGAGAGAAGGAAAATCGTTGTTTCTAGAGAAAGTGGGATGATTAAAGAAGTTGTACATGTATGATATATTGGAGCCACGCACCACAGGTCTAAACAAATCTGGTTCCTTCATTAGATTGGGTCCCATATAAGCATATTAAGGATAAGTTTTTTATTTATTATTATTATTATTATTTTTTTGTGATTAATAGTATAATATTCATTTACAAGAAAATTGAGTTGTTAGAAATTTATTCCAACAATATAAATTCAACTTACATACGTGGTTCCAATGATGATGAGCATTTACTAATTTTTAATGCATAAACTTTTTATCGGTGGGCCCTATTTGATGAATAGGTTGGATCGATGACATGTAATTGCCATTATACTCATATAAGACTTGATGTCACTTATCTTCATATATGGTGCATTACATGTGTATAAAAAGATGATTTTTTTGTCATTTAACTCACCGTTAGTTGTACCAATTTAAATGGTCCAACTAGTTATGCGTGAGCATATCTCATATGAGTCCAAATCCTCTGTTATCTGGTCAACAGAGGATTCCTGTTATTGCTTTGGACGCCAAACCATTAGGATAATAGGAATTTCTTATTGACTGGATAACGGAGGCTCCCAACTCATATATATATATTGCCCATGCCTTAAAATGAACTGTAAAAAATGGATGAATGACATGGAAATCAAACGTATTCATCAAGGTGGCCCCTACAATCATGGCTTGACTGAACTTGGTGTTATTCCCACCTAACCAGATCCGCTCTCGTGATAATTGTAAAAGTGGTGGGCCACATTGAGCGGAGGAGCCCACTTTATTTATTTATTTACTTTTTCTCTTTTATTTTAATAGTGATGACTACATTGTCAAATGAAGGAGAGCTTGCATGCACGAGATCTTCATTATTCATTAGGTAGGCCTTACAATGGATGAGTCAAAGCTTAGAAGTCATCCTAATTGAATCATTCTATCCCTCCAACTATATAAGGGACCATTTGGCACATTTTATATAAGTGTATTTGAGTTGATTTAAGAGGATTAGGCTTTTCGCCCAAAGGTAAATAGGAGGTGTTTCAAATATACAATTTGTTGTGGCCTGGCCGAGCCAATTAGAAATGAACACATGACATTGCATTAGAAATATACAACATGCATGAGATCTTTAGAGATATACTCAAAGTGATCTTCACGAAGTTATAGTTTGCATGACCAAGAAGCCCAAGATGTGAAATGCGGTCGAGCGGAGAGAAAAACACGGCCAAGAAGTTTAAGATGCAGAATGCGGTCAAGAGAATAGGAATGGTTAGATGGACATGAAGAGATAGAATGATTTGAAATACCAATGTGGGAATGATTCAGATGCTATAACTGATTGAAAATAAAGGAAGAAACGTATAAGAAATATTTGTAACAGAGATTTATAAATAGCCAGAAGATTGGTAAGATAGAAGGCACATAACCAAATCTAACAAACAAATCAAATCTATCAATTTATCTTAGCACCCTCATTTCAGTGTAATTGTAATTTAGATTATAATGCATTTCCTTGACATTAAAATTGTGTGGAAGCTCTTGGAACTTAGAATTATGACTAAATCTTAGAAGGGAGGTGAATATGACATTTAAAAAATATTTGTCAATTAAATATAATTTAACTCACAAGGCTAAATAGGTCCAATATCATATATTATATAGAATACAACTATATGTACAAAATAGTTTATAATAAGATATAGTTATATCTAATGTGTGCAATGAATTTAACTCCAAGCATACAATTTATTCATGCATCCATATGAAATAAACAAATCCAATCACAAGCATAGATGGAAATGCATATAATAACAATCGTAAACACAACAATATATAGTAGTTCAGCTAAATCCATACTCCACTCTCAAATGACAAATTCAAAACTGACTTTTTCAAATTTTACTATTTCAATAACTTTTTATAGGTTTATCATTAACATTTATAATAGTTTTCTATAAGTTTATCATTAACCTTTATAATGATTTTTTATAGGTTCACCACTAACATTTGTGATCATACACAGGGATCTACGTACACTCCCACCGAAGACTCACACATAGACTAGGTACACTCCATCTGGAGGCTCACACAAAAACTTACGAATATTTTTTATACGCTCACCAATAACATTTACATACACACCTGTTGGTGGCTCACACAAATACTTAATCGAGTTTAGATTACAGACTCTATACTTAAAAGTCAAATCTACATAAAACTTGAGTATACAATGGACTAAAAAATTAACTCTTACTAGTTGAATTAGCCACGTTGATAGTACACTTGTTAAGATGTTTCTATACACTTGAATTGGCTTCTCTTCAGCTCCCATGATCTTTGAAGTTGTTCTTTTTTAGGTCTAAGATTAACTACCTTGTAATTGATCTATCTGTGAGGATCCTAAGGTGTTGGAAGAGTGGGTTGGTTAAATCTCTTACAACTAATAAGATAGTTGGTTTCAATTTGGGATCCACCTAGATGAGCATTGTAGAAGGTTATAGATTAATGGTTTACCTATAAAATTAGTGTCTAACCTCTAAAGAATGCAAGAGAATATGTACATATTCAGATAGAGCTTGGAATGCTCATTAGATTAATGGATTACAAGAAAGATAAGCATGGGGGCTCTAAGATCATTAAAAAAAAAAAATCCATCTATTTTGCTAAGGTCCAAGTGCCCATTTTATAAGAAAAATGTTCCAACGGATCTATATTAGCTAATTATTTAGTCGGACCTAAGCAGGTTCGGCTTGACAAATAGCCAGGGTGACCTTAAGTTCGACCTTAGGTTGGACCTAAGGTCTTGCTTAGGTTAGACTAAAGTTCAAACCGAAGTTCCTTAAGTCGGATCGACTTGAACTGAAAATTCTCAAGTCGGATCGAAAATGGTCCAGGTCAAACCAAAATCCCTAAAATACCTCTAAAATTCAGCTGAACTTGTTCAAATAACAAGGTATCTTTTGCTCAATCTACCGCTTTTTTTTTTCTTTTTTCTTTTTAGTTAGCTTGTTAGTACACCCACTGTTAGTTCACACTTCACTGTTAGTCACCCCCACTAGGGAATCGATGTCAAGACCTCACTGTTGAAATAAGGTATCTTTCACTCAGTCTACCACTTGAGCCATGGATCTTTCAAGATACATGAACTTAAGTCATTGAAAAACTGGTGCATTAATAAACAAGAGATATCACTTTTGTGTGCCACATAAGAAAGTCCTTGGTGGTAGCCATGTGGGTCGCATCCACTCCACCGTACATCGATTTCAACGGGTTTATTTTAGGCCATGTGCTAAGAAATAAGATGGGTTGATCAACTCACGTGGACCACATGAGAGGAAGAAATGACACATTGAAACCATTGAAACCATCCTTGGGACCACCACCGTGATGTTTATATGCCATCCAAACTGTTTTATAAGACTGTTCACACTTGGATGAACTGACAAGTAGAGTTGGGCATCGGTCCTGATCAGATCGGATTAGGTATAACTCGATCCTATCCGATTTTTCAGTGGTTAGACCCGAACTCGATCCGATCCAAGACCAGATCCGGGTCACCTGATTCGGACAGACATGATACCTGGTTGACATTACCCGAACCGAGTCCACCTCGGTCAGGAAATCGAGCTGGATTGGATCAGGTACGATTCGAACAGTATAAATTAAATCAAATTGTTTCATATGGTGTGGTCTAAGTTAACCTTTAATATATCTTCTTTTTGTACTCAATGACTAAAATAATATTTCAAAATGGATAAACGGCTTAGATGAAATATATACATCAAGGTGGGCCCCACATGGTTCTGAAAGAACATTTAATTTCTGTGTATACATTTTTATTTAACTTTTAAAGTTAGTTGCTCCTCACGACACCGTTTACTTCACGCAAGCACGGGTGAATTTGAATTGCGTATCTACGTTAACGAGTTTTGTGGATCTGATCATGGGGTAGGCGTTATATCCAAACCGTTCATCCATTTGGCAAGCTCGTCTTAAGGCTTGAGACGAAAAATAAGATAAATCTAACTATCAAGTGGACCACACGAATGATTTAACAACGAAAATCATTCTTTGCTACTATTTGTGGTGTGGTCCTGATGATCTTTGGATATTATTCATTATTTGAATAATGCTCTATAATGATCTATAAATATATATGAACGGTGTAGATATAATAAATGCATCACTGTGGGGCCCATATAACTTTGATCTCCTTTGAACCGTTCGTACAACTCAGCGCTCGAGGAGTGTCAGACTCATCTTTGCGGACAGGATTGCATACTACCCCTACCTGTCTCTGGCTTCGAACGGGGAGGTCTGTGAGAGGGCCCACAGTGATGTATCTGTACATCTAAACCATCAATCTCTTTCTCATATTATTTTAAGGCATGAATACAAAAATGCGGAATATCCAACGTTTAAGTGGACCACACCAAATGATAAGCTTGATTGCATTAAAATGCACAAAGGATTGAATGTTAGTTGCATTAAATGCAAGATTCATCGGTGGTGTGCCCCATTTGATCGTTGGATCTGCCTCATTTTTGTTATGACGCTTTAAAATAATATGAAAAAAGGGATAGACGGTTTGGATTTACAGATACATCACGATGGGCCCACCCACAGAACTGCCCGTTGGACGAGCTGGGGTAGTACGCAATCCACGTCCCATCGTTGCACACCACGTACCTAGCTAGCTCCAGCTAGCCTAGGCTATGGCAGCAGATGTATGGTTTGGTGTGAGGCCCTTGACGGAAAATAGTAATGGTGTCGGTGATCTTTGGGCCCCACCATGATATATGTATCTCATCGATGCCGTTCATATATTTTTACAGATTATTTAAAAGCATGATTCAAAATATTAGAGGGATAAAAGTCTCGGGTGGACCACACTACAGGAAAATAATAATGATTGGATATCCTCCATTAAATTCCTCCTAAGGCTCTGGATCGAGTCGGATCTGATCGGATCGGATCCTTTCGAATCGGGTTTCGGACTGGATCTATTCGGATTGACGATTGCTCGATCCTGATCCGAAAACCATTCGGATCTGAAATATCTAAATCAATCCACACCGATCCAGACCATCGGTTCGGTTAGAATCGGGTCGGATTGGGTCTGATTAGGTCAGATCCACCGAATCGGACCTTTTTTGCCCAGCTCTACTGACAAGATTAATATTAGCCTGATTCAAAACTTCTGTGGTCTGACAAAGGTTTCAATAGTGGGATTTTAATCCCGACTGTTTCCTGTCGTGTCCCCCTCTTGAGTTTTGGATCCACCTCATGCGTATCATACCATGAACTGCCTATGCTAAAGAAGGAGTGGATGTTACACTGACAAAGTGATGGCCCCACGTGGTGAAGCGGATTGGCTGGTGTACCACCCACCAGCTATATAGCTTATGTATTGACGCCAGCAAGTTCTGTGGGTCCCATCATGAGGTCTGTGTTATATCCAAACCGTCCATCCATTTGGCGAGCTAGTATTAAGGCACGACCCTAAAAATAAGACAGATGCAAATATCAAGTGGACCATACTACAAAAAAAAAGTAGGGGATTGAACGTCTACCATTGAAATCCTTTGGGGGATAACAGAAGTTTCGGGTCAATATAAAATTTGTTTCTCCTCTTCATCCATGTGTTTTTGACCCGTCTGCATCAGCTAGATAGCTGGTGACCACACCAGCCAATCCGCTTCCGTGCGTTGAGGCGCAGGCAATTCGCGTCCGATAATGCGTGCGGACGCGGATTTCCTGTGAAAGGCTACGCTGGAAGTTTCTGCGCTGGGAAATTGGGTGGGGGCCCACCGTGAAGTTTTTGAGAAATCCTCTCCGTCCATCTATTTTTTGAGTTCATTTTAGTAGCAATTATGAAAAAAGAACCGTATCCAAAGATCAAGTGAGCCGAAAACATGATAATTAAACATTCACAATTGAAATATTTGTGGGGTCATAAAAGTTTTGACTCATACTAATATTTTTGTTTACAGTTCATCTCAATAGGAATGACGTTATTAACGGTATGGATGGCATCTAAACATCACTGTTGTTACTTGGAAGGTTTTAACGGTAAAAATTTCCCTAACCACATTTTTCTTTAGTACGGCTCACTCAAACTTTTGATACGCTTCATTTTTTACAATACGTCCTAAAATGAACTCACAAACGGATGGACGGAGAGGATTTCTTACAAACATCACAGTGGGCCTCACCTATGTTCCCAGCGCAGGAACTTCCTGCGGAAGGCTTTCTTAGGAATTCCGCGTCCAATGCGTGCATTAAGTGTGGCCCATTTTTTAAATGGCCCATCCAATCTCCAAATGCACTTATAGATATATACCTCTGATCGCAGACAGCTGATCGTGTATCAGGTTGGAAACACAGTGTAGATTATCAGGAAAGAGCCTTAAAAATACGGACGGTCTAGATATACTTGCAAATTTGTGTAGGCTGTCAACTGCTCTTGTTCACGTATGGCCTACCTGATCGACGAACTACCTGACCTTTTTGGCCAGATGATCTCAACAGTGCATCCCACCTGATGTACGTGCCAGGATGAGTGGTCACGGACAGGCGCGCGTGCAGCTACCCAACTGCGATATATGCGCACGCCCTATAAACTTGCATACGTAGCATATGCAACTGGAAATTAGACGACTGGCGGCTGATTCGCCACTTAAGTGACGTCACCAATTTATGTGGGCCCACCATGAAGTATGTGTTATATCCGTACCATCTATCCATTTGGAGGGATCATTTTAGGGAATGAGCCAAAAATAAGACAGATCCAAAGCTCAAGTGTACCCCACCACAGAAAACATTGGGGATTGAACGCCTACCATTAAAATATTCTATGCCTGTGTGAACTTATAAACGGGTTGGATCTCAAATAAACTTCATGCTCCCTAAAAAGGTTTCAATGGTGGTGTCACTGTCCCCACTGTTTTTTGTGGTGGTGTCCGCTTGAGATTTGGATCTGCCTCATTCTTTGGATAATGCCCTAAAATAATCTATCCAAATAGATGGACGGTGTGGATAGAATACATACATCATGGTGGGCCACAAAATTTGGTGACTTCACTTCAGTAGCGGATCTCTCGCAACTGAAGCCATCATAGCTAATCCGCGTCCGACTGAATATCTACAGAACATCTTACGAAGATCAGATTGGTTGAAAAAACCTAAACACGGATCAGTGGAAACTTGATTGCTGTGTTCGAATCATTGGATTCATTCATCTCAACCGTCCATTAAATGTTTATAAATAGGATATTTGCTTCTTAAATATCAGTAGAATTTCAGGTATATGGTCCACTATAAATAGTGGCCCACAATTCCAGCGGTTTAGATTGACTTATTTTGTTCCACGTTTACAATTTATTAGTGCATGACAACATCACATTGCCAAAAGTCTTTGCAAGCTGGCATGGTACCAGCCTTTTTGGCAGTCAAGATATTCGACGCCCGACTATTTGTGAAGTTATTTGATGCTCTGGAAGAGCATAAGGCTTGATGGGAGGGACATATTAGTTTGCATTAAACGGGGTAAAATACGAATCTTACCGCTGCAAGTTACAATCTAGAGGATGATAAAGGAATGGTAGCCTCTGATTGAGGGACATGTTTGTTGAAAAGGAATAATCGGATGCTTATAATTTTCAACCGTCCAATAAATGTCCACAACTCTGTATTCAAATAAGCTTGATTTTGTATTTACAATCATCTAAACTTCCATTTTTTAATTTCAATTACTTTTAAATCATGTGTACACTAAGTAATTTCTCCGTGCCTGTTTGTCATCTGTTATACTCTTCCAGAGGAACAATGTTTTCCCAATTATTTCATGGGAAGTTACTTAGATACGCGTGCTGAGCGTGTTGCTTGATACACCGTCATTCAGAATTTGCACGCGGCCTGCATAAAGCCAAATTAAAGTGACTAAGTCGTGGAATCCGTTGTCGCTATGTCAATGTCCCAAAATTCAATTGGGGAACAATCCCAATGTCCAAATCACCGGATGACATAGGGGTAGGCGTGATGAGTTCGATCCCCATCTTCCTCGGACCATAAGCACATTGAATTTGAATTTGTAAGGTTCTCTTGAATTCATAATAAAAGAGTTTTGAATGCACGAGAGATGCAACTAAAATTGAAAAATACACAAATTTTCGCATACAGTTGATTGATGATTGATCGGTCGGTCGACCAATCAATTAGAAGGGCGCAAAATGTCCCGATACTAAAATCTATAAGATTGAATTTGTTCCAATCGATTGACCCGACCATCAATCGATCGAATTGAGCAAAAGGTGTCCAACAATCTTTTCATTTAAATTTGAATTTCCAATGGATCGAGCTATCGATTGATCGATTGGTCTACTCGATCAACCTCGATCGCTAGAATTATGCTGAATTTTGTTTGTTGATGCAGTTTTCCCGTAGACCCTCTATAGTTGACCCTCCAAAACCTGCACAGGTACAAAAGAGACACAAGGAAGACCCTACCTTACAACAAAAGACTCCGTTCTTGACTTAGGCATCGGAGAGTCTCCTGCACTAGTTAGGGTCTCCTTTGTTTCTCTTTTACACTTGTGCAGGTTTTGGAGGGTCAACCGCGGAAGGTTTGCTGGAAAACTACATCAACAGTTTCACGCCGTCTATGGGAACGACATTCTAAGCCGTTTTCAGATCTACTAGCAATATCTACGATTGCTAAGGAAAAGAAGAAATCTCAATCCTCTCCAGTGGCAATTCCAATCACAACCTTACCTACGACTAGTTGCGCCCCAAAACCGCTAGAGCAGCCAAGGTAGCCCGAGCCACAAGAGATCCATCAAGGTTCCTCTTTCGGCTTAGGCAGACGCGGACAACGGACTCATGCAAAGAACAGTCGATTGAATCACCTTGAAAGAGAGGTTGGGGATATAAGATCAGATCTGGGTCGCATGATGCAAATGTTGAAACAAATTCAACCTTGATATGCACCAAGGGCCGATGGTCCTTCCTGGCCTTCCTGCACGCATGCCGCCCCTCTGCTAAGCCATCAGTATGCTCCAGCTCGACCTATCTCATCTCACGTGTCCGAGACTGTGCCTTTGCCTGCCTCCGACCTATGTCATGAGATAGATCGGAGAAGGCACAACAGATCTTCAGTCAAGGCCATTGTTGAGAGTGAGGAACCATGGAGAGCCGAGCTAAAGAATTGCGAGATCATATCGGAGATATGCAACAAATTTACCGCACTAACGCGACAATGGCTGCGATAGAGGAGACTGAATCCCCATTCACCGCCGACATCATGCAAGCGTGATTACCAGACAAGTTTCGACTACCTTAGATCATACCCTTCACAGGGAATACCGACCCGTTAGAGCACATGGAATCTTTCCGGATCTACATGAAACTCCATAATTTTTCTGATGCGGTCATGTGTCGAGCCTTCTTCTTGACTCTGGTTGATGCTGCTCTGCTATGGTTCAAACAGCTAAAACTGAGATCCATTAGTTTATTCTCTGAGCTCAGCTAAGCCTTTGTCATGAACTTCATCGGAGGGAAGAAGATACTTAAGGTGCCTGCCTATTTTCTTCACGTAATCTAGAAGGAAGGCCAGCTCCTGAAGGACTACATTAAGCGCTTCAATCTAGAAGCATTACAAGTTCGAAAACACTCGGAAGAGGTTGCCTTGAAGGCCATCATGAGCCGGCTGATGGATAAACTATTTCTCTTTTCTCTGGATAAGAATCCTCCTGCCACGATGGACGAATTTTTGAACCGATCGCAAAAGTATGCTGACGACGAAGAGTCCCGGATCTTATGGGACACCGCCCATAGAAAAATTCCTCCATCTAAGGAGCAGGGGAAGGCAGAGCCCAGCTCAACCAATATGAACAAGAAAAGAAAGGACAACCGATCTCGAGATGACCGAAAGTCGAACAAATGGCCAGACAGTAAGTTCAAAACTTACACTCCTCTCGATAAGATGTAAGAGCAGGTCCTGATGGAAATCAAGGACAAACGTATACTCCACTGGCCGAACAATTGAAATCCAATCCCGATAGGAGAAGAAAGAACAAATATTGCTTCTTCTATTGGGACCATGGTCACAATATGAGCGATTGCCTCGACCTCAAGCAGGAAATCGAAGTGCTCATTTGTGACGGCCACCTCAGAGAATACATTAGCAACGGAGGAGATCGGATCACAGCCGCTGAGGAATAGCCGATCAACAATAAACCAATTGGAGAAATCCACACAATCTTTGGAGGCCGTGGAGGTGAGGTTGACTCGAATAATGCGCGAAAGATGCATACAAGAAGCATTAGTCACCCTAAAGAGGAAGTTCTGCTCTTTGGCTGACCTTCGAAAGAGCAAAGGGTGGAGAAGTAAAGTCTGACCTTCACTGAGGAAGATGCCTGAGGTATTCACCTCCCTCACGACGATGCATTGGTAATTACTCTAATCATAGCCAATTGAAAAGTGTTTTGGATTCTTGTCGATAAGGGATCGTAAGCAGATATGCTCTTCGCCCAAGCCTTCGACAAAATGGGAGTTGGTCGGTCTCTACTCCGACCTATCGGAACTCCATTACTTGGTTTTTTAGGCGGACAAGTAGTGCCTGTAGGAGTCGTCTGGCTCCCCCTTTCGGCTGGAGATGGAAAAAATTAAACCACCGTGATGATCGACTTCCTTGTAAACGACCAACCATCTGTCTATAACGTCATTTTTAGGTGACCATCTCTGAACCTCTTGCGTGTAGTGGTATCAACTTACAACTTGGCTATGAAATTTCCAATCGAGCAAGGTGTCGGGACCGTTAAAAGTAATCAACATGATGCTTGACAGTGCTACGCGATAGCACTGAAAGCCCCGTGTGAAGCAATGACCATTGAGTCCTTGGATCCACGCGAAGAGTCTCAAGAGAGAGGTCGACCCATGGAAGACCTGATTCCAATCCTACTGGATGAGTCTGAACCATCTAGGACTGTCTAAATTGGGTCATTCTTGACATCACCACTGTGAGAAAGAATGATAGCTCTCCTTCGACGCTATGCCAACGTTTTCGCATGGTCTCATGAAGATATGTCTAGAATCGATCCTGCCGTCATCACGCATAGACTGAACATCGATCCAACCTCCCGACCAATTCGATAGAAGCGACATGCTCTTGGCCCAGAGAGGTATAACGTGATTGAAGAAGAGGTCGGCAAACTCTTTAAAGCCAATTTCATTAAAGAAATCTATTACCCGGACTGGGTAGCTAACGTCGTACTGGTCAAGAAAGCTAACGGAAAATGGCGGGTTTGTGTGGACTACATAGACTTGAATAAAATCTACCCTAAAAACAGCTTTCCCCTTCTCAGAATCAATCAGTTGGTCGACAGTACAACGAGACATGAATTGCTTAGTTTTATGGATTCATATTTAGGGTACGATCAGATTGTAATGCACTCTAACGATAAATCTAAGACTACTTTTGTCACCAACAAAGGTCTTTATTGTTATCGTGTGATGCCCTTTGGTTTGAAAAATACAGGAGCGACCTATCAGCGATTAGTCAACAAGATGTTCGCCCGCCAAATAGGATGGACAATGGAGGTTTATATCAACGATATACTCATCAAGAGCATCAAAGCTACAGACCATATAGCCGACCTAAAGGAGATGTTCCTCATACTTCGCAAATACCAAATGAAATTAAATCCGAGCAAATGCGCTTTTAGCGTTAGCTTGATGAAATTCCTTGATTTTTTGGTCAGCCAAAGAAGGATCGAGACAAATCCAAAAAAAATTAAGGCCCTCCTCGACATGCAGTCACCAAAGACAATCAAAGACATATAAAGGCTTACCAGAAGAGTAGCAGCCCTCAACCGCTTCGTGTCCCTAGATACGGACAAATGTCTCCCCTTCTTCAAACAGTTGAAGGGGAAGCAAATAGTAGATTGAATTGAAGAATGCGAGACAGCCTTCCAGCAGCTCAAGGAATACATCGAATCACCACCCCTTGCTCTCTAAACTCGAGCTAAGAGAAACTCTGTTGTTATACTTAGTTGTATTCGATGCAACGATTTGCTCGACATTGATTAGAGGGCATGAGGGAAAGCAGTTCCCAGTTTATTACGTTAGCAAAGATCTAGTCCCTGCAGAGACAAGATATCCCATGTTGGAAAAGTTGGCTCTGCCTTTGGTTATCTTTTCTCGTCGCCTATGGCCATATTTCCAGGCCCACACAATCATTGTTCTAATCAACCAACCACTACGTCAAGTCCTCCAAAAATTCAAAGCTTCGGGTCAGCTGACTAAGTGGGCGATCGAATTAAGTAAGTTTGACATCAAATACTAGCCACGGGCCGCAATCAAAGGTCAGGCAGTAGCCAACTTCATTGTCAAGCTAACTTATTCTCCTAAGGAAGATAGACCAGGGACTAATCCACAACTGACCTACCCAGGCAAGAACTCTCTCCAGACATCATTAAACCGTCCAACTCCCAGGATGCTCCCGACCCACCTAAGTGGACGCTCTACATTGATTGCTCATTCAATTCTAAGGTAAGCTGTAAGACCCGTATCCTAAATCGTACCATTCCGTTGACTTCCGCGAACCTTCCGGTCGAATTCCGGCAATCTTCTATCTGTATTCGACGTTTATGCTCGAACCTAAGTCGAGTCCCGCATATTAGAGTCGACTCGACCAGAAACCTATACCTTAGCGACCGCGCCGTCGCCACGGTTCTAACGCTGCGACTCGCGCATCGACCCGATACTCAGGGTAGAAGATATAGGCTCGTGTTTAATTTGAAGAAACATCGCACGTTGCGGATTACGAGAAAATCTCTACGAGATGTCCCATCAATCAATCAATCAATCCCATCAATCAAGTACACATCATACATCAAGTCAAGTACAACAACCCATACCTCTCTCTTACACAAGAAAACTCAAAGTCAACTCTCTCCCATCACCCATCACTTTCTTACAACCCACCACTCTACCCATCACCCATCACACTACATCACTCCATCACCCATCCCTTTAACCCATCCCCTCACTCTTTCTCTATCATTTTCTCCAAGCAACTCCCAAGCAACTCAAAAATTCACACGTCCAAGCTCTCTCCCCCTCTCCCAAATGCCAAGTGTGGCCCACCTTCCCTACTCTCTCATCTCTCATCTCAACCGTTGATCCATCATTTACCACCGTTAAAAGTCAAGAAAAGGAGCTAAGGAGGCTAGGGGAGCAAGGAGGAGGCTTAGAGGTGGGTGATCTTTGAATTTCCACCGTTGATTTCATGATTTAAGGGCCCACTTGTTATGGGACCCACTTGATGTACGTGTTGTATCAATGGAGGGCCCATAGTGGCGGGGTCCCTCCTCTCCATTACCGTCTCTCTTGTTCTCTCTCTCTTTTCTCTTTCTTTCTCTCTCTCTTATCCTTCCCCTAGAATGAAGTGGGCCCCACCAACTCATGTTAAATCTACTCCATCCATCAAACGGTGTGGTCCATCACATTTTTGGATGAAGTGATGCATAATATATATATATATATATATATATATATATATATATATATTATGTTATATTATATTAATAATATATATATATGGTGGGCCACGTCCCATGTGGGACCCACCACGATGCATGTTTTTATCCATACCGTCCAGCGTCCCTGGACGCTGGACGGGTGTGGTTAACTTGGAGTGTGTGCACTGACATGGGTGTGTACTTGCATGCAAAAAAAAAAAGAAGAGAAAAAGGTACTCTTTTAGAATGGGCCACTCATGTAAGCCCCACCTTGATGTTTATACATGATCCAAGCCATCCATTCTATTCTCGGGATCATTTTAGGCGTTGAGCCGAAAAATGAAACCGATCCAATCATTTGGCGGGCCGTGGTATTAACAACGGTAGTATTTTTCGTTGAAACTTGGAAGAATGATTGCTGGGGTCCACCAGAAGCTTGGACCCACCTGAAACTTATTTTGGACCCCTATTTTTGTGGGACACATGCAATGGATGGGATAGATCTAGTTAACATGGGTCCCACCTAAGATAAAAAAATTATTATTTTTGGCATGACTTTGTGCCATGACGTCCAGAGACGTCCAAAAGATGGCCACATTGGGCCAGTTGTAGACCCCACCATGATGTATGTGGATCATCCACCCCATTCATCCTATGGCCCCTTAGTGCAGTGAGGTCCATGCCAAAAATCAACCGTATACGGATCTCAGGTGGGCCATACCGTCTATAAACATGTGGAGACATGCCTTAACTTATAAAAGCACTTGGTGGGACCTACTTGAAATTTGGATGCATTTTAAATTTGGGTTGAGCGGTCCAACACGTGGGGCACACACAATAGACGGATTGGATCATTTTTGTGGGCCCCATATTTTAAAAAAAAGAAAAAAAGAAAAAGAAAGAAGCAACTATTGCTGCTGTGCTAAGGACGCCCAGCGTCTAGCGCTGGGGCGGGCAGATGAGTTGGCTGGGGCTCACGGCCCCAGCAGTGGACCCCACGTGATGTGTTTCGAACATCCATCCCATTCATCTAGTGTCCCCTTAGGGCAGTGGGCCCCCTTCAAAATTCCAGCCATAAATAGAACTCAGGTGGGCCATACCATCTAAAATCATGTGAAGACATGCCTAAACCATATAGAAACACTTGGTGGGGCCTACCTGACTTTTGGATGCAGCTGAAACTTAGTCTGGACCCTCATCCAGGTGGGACTCGCATTATGAGTGGACTGGATTGGTGGACCACATCACTGTTAGCCCTTGACCATGTGGTCTTACAAACAGGTTGGGTGGTAAATAAATATTACAGAGGGTCCCATTGGCCTGTGACCCTATCAACGAGTTGCATGGGAAATAAACATTGTGGTGGGCCCCTGGCCCACGTATCTTTATAAACAGATTGGATGGAAATAAACATGGTGGTGGGCCCGGATGAAAATAAACCTTGAGATGGGCCCCTGGTTCATGTGCTCTCACCAACAGGTTGGTTGGAAAATAGATATTACAGTGGGCCCTAAGCCACGTAAGGTTGGAAAAATAAACGTTGCAGTGGACTCCCGGTCCACGTGACCTTATGTACAGGTTGGATGACAAATAAATATTATAGTGGGCCCTACCCTAGTCCATGTGACCTTATGAATAGATTGGATCGCAAATAAGACATTTCAGTGGGTCCTAGGCCCATGTGACCCTATGGACAGTTTGGATGGAAAATAAACATTATATTGGGCCCTAGATTGGGAGGAAAATAAACATTATGGCGAGCCTCACATGAGGCTCACTTCGGTATATATATGGGCTAATGTATTTAGGCCTATCCTGGCATGTGAGAGACCCATCTTAAGGTATTTGTAGTCCGTTGTTGAGGCCCACCTTAATGTATATAAGGCCCATATCGTGAGGCCATTGTGATGTATGCAAGGCCCATGGGTTATGACCCATTAGAAAGTACCTAAGGCCCATTAGTAAGGCTCATTGAGCTGGCCTACTTGATGAATGTATGGCCCATGAGATACTGCCCATTTGATGCATTTGAGGCCTAATGGAATGTACCTAAGGTACATTGCAATGTGTGATTCCGCTATGATTTATTGAGGCGAACCGAGCCTTGGGAACAATGATGGGTTGACGTCCACATTGTATGGATGATGTTGGTTAAATCTCCGCATTATCACTTTTCCTAAGGCCTATTGATAGACCTGTATTTGTAGTCTACAGACCATTTAGGCCCATCTTCGTTTTAAGCAGAGACCACTATCATATCATAGGTTAGTTAGTCTCATGATTCATGATCATACGCATCATATGTATGCTTGAGATAAGTAGTGACTGATCATAGCATATGCCTTCGGGCAGACTGTTTATGGGCTCCTTGATAGGCGGGGTTGCCCTACATGAGCGCGTACTTCACGCAGGATTGTTGCATGACTGATAGTGTGATACTTGCATATGTGTGGTTGTGATATGCCCTAGCGACATTATGACCATAGCCTCCACAGACATACCGTGGGTGGCTGGTTGGATACTGAAAACCTTGTTTTAAGAAATTGGGGCGCCATAGATGTCCCCGGGTGAAAGTCCCTGAACCTGATAGTACCAGAGGATGACTCCAACGTCGAGACCGAGTGGATATAAGAGCGCACGAGGGCCGAATATCAGGAGGCCGTGTCTCCCACTGTGTCGTGGTCGGTTGGAAAGGGGTGTGGCCTTACTCCCCCAAGGGTAGGGGGCAATAGAAGGCTGAGTTTGACCAGCTCGTAAATGGGTCCGCTATTGACGTGCCGGATAGGTATTGGCAGACTATTGGCTAGGCAGATAGTGAGTTTTCTTATGCTCGCTTGGACTGTGCGGCTAGGAGAGCGATACTGCCATTTGGAGTGTATTGAACCCCGGTGATCATCCAGATTGAGAGCTGTACTGATATATGATGAGGATTGATATGCTTGACTTGCATTCTGCATCGCATTGCCTGGATGTGGCCGATCGCATTCATATCTTGCACTGCATAGCCTTGGTACGGCTGATTGTATTCATGTACTCAGCAGCACATTACATCATTATTCTCACCTTGCATTCTGAGTATTCTCGTATTGCGCACACACTTACACCACCCTCTAAGCTTTCTATAAGCTTATGCACGATTGATGCATGCAGGTAACGCCAGGACGCTGCCTTAGTCTCACCACTGTTGGAGCGTGTAGTCGAGCTTCCGGAGTTTTTATTATTGTCACTATTTTGTATTTTTCTTTCCTACGCATTGTACTTAAAAGCTTTTGTTCATAGTGGATTTTGTGGTGGTGTTCTTGTAGTTATTGTTCGTGGGTTATGCTTATGTTATGCTCATTACGAATTAAATGGATATTAGGAATCTTCCTTGTAGCATCCCAGGATCGGAACCTTATATATGAGTGCCGGGAGCGGAGAACGGGATACTTCGGAGGCTGTCGGCGCTAGATTCGGCGATCGGGAATTTTGTGAGCCCGGTTTCCGAGTTTGGGGCGTGACATAAGAGGGGCCAGGATAGTCCTAGAGACTCCTGACCATATGTGTATGCAGTATGCTTTGAGATTTAGATTTTGAGCTTCCAACAATACAGCGGAATATGAGGCCTCGCTCGTCGGACTCAGATTAGCAGCAAACATGGGGGCTCAACATCTCGAAGTTTTCATCAACTCATAGTTGGTCGTCAACCAAATAGCTAATGTCTACCAAGCCAAGAAAGAACGCATGAAAGCCTACCTCCAAAGAGCCAAAGAACTGATCGAAAACTTTTAGAAATGCAACGTCGCCCTGATTTCACTGGCCGAGAATTCAAAAGAGAACATCTTGGCAAAGCTCGCTACAGCAGACGAGGATGAAATACCAAGATCCATCTTGATCAATTTTCTGGCCAGGCCAAACATTAATGAAGTCGAGCTCACGGCCATGCTTTCGGTTAGCTTGGGATAAACCTGGATGGACCGATCATCAAATACCTCGAGGATGGCGAGCTACCTAAGGATTGAATGGAAGCACGGTGAATGAAGATCAAAGCTGCCCGATATACCATACTCAATGGTATACTTTACAAGAAAGGATTCTACCTTCCTTACCTAAGGTGCGTCCGACCAGAAGAAGCAGAGTACGTCCCAAGGGAAATCTATAAGGGAATTTACGAAAACCACTCTAGAGGGCAAGCGTTAGCACATAAAGTCATTCGACAGGGTTACTACTAGCTGACCATCCAGAATAATGCACGAAATCTCATCAAGAGATGTGACAAGTGTTAAAGATTCACAAATATACCTTGACAACTGACAGAAGAGTTTACCCCTATGGTTGAGCCATGGCCGTTCACTCAGTGGGGAATCGATATTATTAGTCTACTCCCCATAGGTAAAGATTAGACCAAGTTCGTCGTCGTGGCCGTTGACTATTTCACCAAGTGGGTAGAAGCAGAACCGTTAGCGAAGATAACTAAGCAAAGGATCACAGACTTTGTTTGGAAGAATATCATATGCAGGTTCAGGATTCCTCAGACCATCATCTTCGATAACGGAAAATAATTCGATAACAAGTAGTATCAGTGGATGTGCAAGAACCTCAGAATTCACAACGTCTACTCGTTGCCACGACATCCGTGGGCGAATGGACAGGTCGAAGCAGTTAACAAGATTATCAAACATCATTTCCGTACCAAGCTCGAGAGTGCTAAAGGAGCGTGGCCTGAGGAACTCCCAAAAGTCCTCTGGGCATATCGAACTACTGCCCGAAAGTTATCAGAGAGACCCTTTTCTCTTTAGCATATGGAGCAGAGGTAGTCACTCTCGTAGAAATCAGACTACATACAGCCTGGACAGACTCATTCAAGGAACAAGCCAATACCGAGCTTATGACCCTCAATCTCAACCTCCTCAAGGAACAAAGGGAATAAGCTCGAACTCGGACCATCATTCACTAACAACAGGAATCATGCTTTTATAATGCACGGGTCAAGGTAAGAAGGTTTCGATCCGGTGATTTAGTTCTTTGGAAGACCTTTTAGAATACCAAGGAGATATGATCCGGGACCTTAGGTCTAAACGGGGAAGGACCCTATGTGATATCAAGCACAAGCTGACCTAGTTCGTATCGAGTAGAGAATCTATCTGGCCAATTGCTCCCGCACCCATGGAACGCTGAGCATTTGAAGATCTATTACCCCTAAATTAGGTCGATGCGACACTTATTATGTATTACTCGACTTTGAATTATAATAAAGTGTCGGCACGTTATCCGATCAATTCTCGACTAAGATCTGATCAATAAATGATCTTAATCCGATTGACGACCTAACTATGTCTAAGTTAAATGGCTTAGACGGGTTTGAATAATTCCCCGAGCAATATCCAACTGATGCTCGAGTTACGACTTAGGCTTAGTTTGACCTACTAATAAGAAATAAAAGACGATCCACTCAACTTAGATATTCAGAATTCAAGAAAAAGAAGTATTTTCATTGATAAGGCCCAAAGGGCATGATTACATCAGTAATATCATTGATCTATAAATGACCGGAGTGCTTGAAGCTAAAAAAGGCATATGTAAGCAGTGCTTGAAGTGCTTGAAGTTGAAAAAGGGAAAGGTAGAGTAGGATTAAGGAAATACTTCTTTGCAAAAGAAGCCGAGCCTTAAGCCTTAGAAGGTTGCTTGAGAGCCATCTCAGGACCACCTTAGGAGTCGTTTTGTCGCTTGACCCATCGAAACTTGACTTTGGCTCATCAAAAGCTGAGAGATCAAGCTTTGGGAAGGTCTCGTTCATCGCCCTTACGCACTCAGCGTAACCTTGACGAAAGAGGTTATCCCTCACATTTAGGAATGCTTGAGATGACTCGAACTCCTAGACAGCCTCCTTCTGAGCCAAAGCGATCATAGCCTTAATTTCCTTCTTAAGCTTCTTCAGCTTCACCTCGGTCTCAATAAGCCGAGCGTGGCACTCATCATGCCAGCACTTAGCTTCCTCCAGCCACGCAACTACGTTGGCCTTCTCAGCGAAAGATGCTTCAAGAGCCGTCTTTGCAGTCCTTAGCTTGGCTTCAGCAGTCGAAGCCCGAGCCTCCAACTGGGCCACCTATTGCTCGGCCTCCTCCGCCCGATCATGCATCCAAGTAAAGTCATCGTGCGCCTTCAATACGCACAAGGAAAACTACAAAGAAAAGAATAAAGGGTGAAGACGAGCAACCAGAAATGGAAGTTAAACCAGCTTCGGACGATGTATTTACTCCAAGAAGGCTCGTCGACACGTGCGCGAGAGTTATTTCCATGGGAGAATCAAACAAGCTGACGAACTCCTCCTCGACCGTATGACAATGTGCCCAAGGGAGGATCTACTCCACGGTCTAACGAAGGCTCCCTCGCCTCACTTCAACCTCCCCCCTCCTCGAAGGCCGGGTCTCAGTAGGAAGCTTAGAAGCCCCTTGAACCTCGGCGGGGGTGATGTTTCCTGGAACAACTGTTCCCTCCAATCCAGAGGAGGTCTCCACCTCCATGCCCTCTCCCTCGACCTCTAAGACAATCGAGTAAGAGGGGCCGACCTTCCTCTTGGTCTTAGAGGAGGTCTTCTGCTTCTTCTTCTTTGGTGACGTCGACTCATCTCAAGGGGGCGCACGGACCTTGGAAGGAGGATGGAGGAAGGGCCGAGCTTTAGGTATCTCTGCATCAATGCGTAAGAATAATGCATCAAAAAAGTTCTTGAGAAAATTCTAAGTTATGGAGCTCGGCTGAAGATCTTACCTAAATTCTTACCAGTGAGTGTTAAATCCAAGCCCGCCTTAAGAAGTAGCTTAGGTTGGAGAAGTACTCTCCAAGATCTCTTATCCTCGTCGATCGCCAGCAGATCCTTGTTCCGAGCAAGCGACCCGCTGCTGAGCAACGGAGGATGCTTGGGAATAGTTATAACAAAAAACACATGTTACAAGGTTGATGATAGTGAAAATTGATCAACTAAAGAACGAACGACTGCTACAACAAAAATACTTATCTGGGTCGGAGAAAGCTCGGGGGACCAGGGGCTGAGTTGATACTGGCTTGGCCGTCTCCCAACACTGAGAGGCCCTGAACCATATGTCCATCCAATTTTTATTGGAGGTCAGAGGGTCGGTTATAAGGGTCCCTTTAGTGCTCCATCAAGAAAAGAAGTAGTACCAGCTGGGCTGCAACTTGTTCGGCTTTAACTGGTACAGGTGGAGGAACTCGTCCATAGAGAGCTCGAGCTGGTCTAGTTCGGCCCATAGGACCGCGCACCCAATCAAGGCCCTTCACCCGTTCGGGATCATCTATTCCGGGGCTAAGCCCAGCTGAGCTAGTAGACGCCTGACCACCCCTTGTAGAGGAAGCTGTAGGCCGCATTGAAGTGCGACCTGGAAGATCGTGATGGCTCCCTGTGGAGGTCGGTCCGGAAGCTCATTCAACGAAGGAAGCCGAAGAACTACAGACTTGGGGACATGATATATGAGCCTAATTCGAGCTAACTCCTCCTTAATCAAGGTCGAGGGCACTGGCCCCCTCGGACCCTCCTCATCATCAGGCTCTTCTGGATTCACCTCGCCAAAAGGGTCACGCCCTACAGCCACCGGATCCTTCAACAGAGATATACTTGGTGCCCTAGGCACGAGCGTTGGCCTCTACGGTGGGGACAGATTCAATGTTTTAACCACGGGCGCCGGCCTCTGTGCAAGAGACCTCTCCAGTGTCCTTGACGACGCCGACCAGAAGTCGACGTCCGCTATCATCACTAGAGGTAGTGGTGGGTTCAACATTACCTTGAGGTGACTACTTGCCCCACTGTCACCGCCAGAGGCCCCCTCCCGCGAGCTCAATAAACTTGACATGGTGGTTCTTACGAGTAAAATTACTCATAAATAGAAAAATAAAAGGAGGGGGAGATTGAGCTCACCGGGAAGGGAGCAGGCAAGTCTCTGGCTTGATTGAGGAAGAAAGTGGATGTCAAAAATTGCCTAGAAAAGAAGAGGAAGATGAATAGGGAAAGAAGTGAAAATGCAAAAGGAAAGATCCTAAGGGTTAGGGCTTCCCTTATATAGCAGTGCCACGTGGCAATCATTAAAGATGCCTATCAATGCAAGTCCGTACGACACCCTCTCGACTATCCCAACTTGACACGTAGCGTGACCTCATGCACTGCTCGACCTCAATATAGAGAATGATGCCACGTGTCATGACCTCGTTGGTTTGTCGTCGAAACGATGACTTGGCGCCCCACGTGACCTCGAGCAACGAAACAACACGTCGTGATTACAGATTGACATGCTTCGACTACCGTGCTGGCCACCATACCTGGCACTTATGACAATACAATTCGACCTAGTCCACCATAACCCGACCTAACTATGGCCAGCTTATTTTCCGAACCTCCGTAGGTCGGCTCGAAAATTAAGGGGGGCTCATTGTTGAGGAAAAAATGGACAAGTCGATAAATCGACTTATGGAATGGACCAACTCTACTGAACCAGCACAGGCCTAGTAAAACTCGAGCCTGATAAGGTGACTACATCTAGAAATAGGTCGACCTTCAAGGAGGTCGAGGCAACTATAAGGACACTGAAAGAACACGACTATGAGCACATTCGAATAAGTTGTGTTCTAACCTAATAGGTCGATTACAGATGATATAAATTGACCACAGGTCAACCCCAGATCAGTTACTACTCAGCCATAACTTAGTCATAGCTCGGCCGTTGGACGACCATAGACCAGCCAACATTCGGTCACAGGTCGACGATGTCCCATGACAAGGTCAAGGACCATTAGCGCCCAACTAAACAGAACACGGATCCTCCATCCCAACCATTGGTCGAAGATGGTGAATGTTGATCTATCAAGTAGATCGGTGTCACTTATTCCCAAATCGTCACCCGCCTGTGGGAGCTGACCTAAATCTAAGCTATAGATTTGAGGAAACTCCTAGTGTCCTGAAGATCTCTCCCCAGATCTTTGGGGGATAAGGTCAGATCCCGATAACTTCGAAAGCCGGTAATCTCACAAAGATTCTGGATCTGAATGGATCTCCAAGATATCAGGAAGAGTCCTCGTACGATTGGATTCCCTTCCCTATATATAGAGGTGTCTCCAACCATCCAAGGTATGCTCATTCTTACCTTAGCATTTGACTGATGTCTCTTTTCTGGAGACATTACCTTATAATAAAAGACCTTGTTCCTGACTTAAGCATCGGAGAGTCCCCTGCACTAGCCAGACTCTCCCTTGTTTCTCTTTTGCATCTGTGCAGGTTTTGGAGGGTCAACTGCGGAGGGTCTACAGAAAAATTACATCAACATTGTTGATTTTTTTTCTTGGACTTCTTTTGGTTCATTTGTAATAGGCACGTGCTTGCTTCACGTCCTGCATCAGATCCCCTCCACTTGAAAACAACTCGTCCTTAAGTTTTTCTCCAATTCTAGTTCATGATACTAGTAAGGTTCACCATGTTGATTGTGTTTGAGATCCCTATGTTGTCAGGAAGATCAACAACATAAATGTTGTCATTGATCTTACGAAGTATAGGTACCGGTCTGAACCACAACGTCGTCGCCCACATTAAACACCTTCAGACGCTGATGTGTGTCAGCTATTTCCTTGTACTTGTCGTTGGATGCTTTCAACTGGGCCTGAACATCAACTTGTATACTTATGATTTGGTCCACCATATGTTCTGTAGCAATGCTCATGCCTGGTATGCCTGGTAGCTTTGGCAATGGAACCAAATCAAGAGCATGTTTAGGCACTCATCTATATATAACTTCAAACAGAGACTTGCTGATGGAATGGTTCTGCATATTGTTGAAATGCAAATTTCGCTTAAGCGAAGGAAAAATCCTATTATTTAGGCTTATCACCTGAGATGCATCGTATAAGGTTTCCAAGTGTTCGATTCACTATCTTGATTTGCTCATCTGTCTGCGGATGATATGTACTACTGAATTGTAGGTTGGTGATGATATGTACTACTGAATTGTAGGTTGGTGTCAAATTTCCTCCATAAAGTCCTCCAAAAGTGACTAAGGAACTTAGCGTCATGATCTAAGGTGATAGATTTTGGGACTCCATATAGTCAAACAACCTCTTAAAAGAATAAATTTGTAGAAAGGGCTTAATGGTCCGTTGATGTTTTATTTAAACCAACATGATTTAAATGATTTTTAAACTCGCAAGTATACGAATCAGATGTAGATATGGTACGTTTTACGAGATTGTTTCCACGAGAACTGGTTGTCATAATTTGAAATTTACGATTCTTCTTAACTAATCCAACAAATAGTTTTGCTAACAATTAAGTAAACTAACAAAGATATATAAAAAGTAACCGAGAACAATGAGAAAAATTCAATCGAGGAGAGTATTAGGACTTTTGAATCTACCGCTAATTATCCTGACCCTTGTTTTACCTGTTGATGCACCCTAATTTAGATTGATATAAATGTGATAAATAAAGCACACTCTATGTCCTTGGTCGGGCACACAAAATATATAATCTCTTAAAGCATAAGGATCACATCTTTCCATCCATGGTCAGGCATGAAGAGATGTAGATTCCTATTTCTTTCTTTATAGGAAACCTTTTCATGTTCAGACACAAGCACCTAGAATAAGATTCCAAACAACATTCACATCTAGACTTTGGTTAAGCTTATAGAATGGAGAAGTACAGAAATTTCAATTAAGCACACTAGAGAAAAAAAAACAAATCAATTAAATTCAGGATGAAATCAACAAAGAAAAATAAGCATCATTCAAATTAGGGGCTTCATCTCAACCTTAGCTAAAAAATTAGCTATCCATGGGATCTAACATAGATTCAACTGGAGAGGAAAGAATAATTTTGAAAAAAAACATCCCTGATCTGATACTGTGTTTCCCATCCAGCAAAACTCCTTTCTTCCAGTAACTGATTCCCCTGGATCAATTCCTCTTTCTCTCCTGTGCACAACCGGCCTAAGCCAAGATAGATCCTCCCCTTCTCTCCTTTTTGTCTTTCTTTCACTCACGTCCACTAGCTGCTCCCAGATTTGGATACCTTCTCACGTTCTCTCTCTCTCTCTCTCTCTCTCTCTCTCACTTTTATAGGCAGGGAAGAATCAACAACGTCGGTGGAGGTTTCTACAATCCATTCACAGGACGTGCGCGCATTTTGCGTAAGAGCCTAAAAAATCTCTCCCGTTGATCCTCCTAGCATCCATCAAAGTGGCTAAAACAACACCCCTACTCTAGACGATTTTGGACGATCTTCAAGATGGATGGTCTGGATCTTTGAAATGATTAGAGACACCATAGAATCTACTGAGGAACAGAGCTTGCATAGATGGTTGTTGTGACGTTGGTGGGGCCCACTTTACTACTGTTTTTACAAAATCCGTGCTGTCCACTGCTTTTCTCCCGAAAAACCGTTCAGATATGGACGGTTTTGGATTTAAAACATGGTATCTCTTGGACGTTTGTTTAGTTCCATCCAACCTGCATTGAAGCCTTCATATTCATACAACATCCAAGAAAATCAAGAATCAGCTTAGGGTACTGTCGG
This sequence comes from Magnolia kwangsiensis, assembly GCA_037074715.1. Lineage (NCBI taxonomy): Eukaryota > Viridiplantae > Streptophyta > Magnoliopsida > Magnoliales > Magnoliaceae > Magnolia > Magnolia kwangsiensis. The sequence goes on along the minus strand of CM073574.1, from coordinate 143,313,938 downwards.
TTTGACCCCCTAAAGTGAATGAATGGTGTGGATCATCCATATGCATGGTGATGGTGGCCTACCTGCACTCGACCGAAAGTCCCTATTGCATAATAGAAAATGATGATTTCCATTTTTAGTAAGGAAGTTAGGTCAGCGCTTGCTGACCGACTTAATGGATTCGGTACACAGCTAGTGTACATGTACACCATGCACATGCCTTACAAGATGGGGTCCACTGCAATGTTTCTGAGAAATCTAATCTGACCATCTATTTTGTCTCCTCATATAATGGGTTGAAAATAACTTTGAAGCATATCCAGATTGTAGGTGGGCCCCACTTAGGGAATTAATGGTCTGATCTGTCCGTTGGGCCACTTCCATAGTGATCCAATGGATGAAATTTAATATGTACGGTTAATTTATTGTCTTTAGGCCATTTATAAAATTTCAAGTTGAACGGATGCTGAGAACCCTATGATCTTTCATTCTGGACCATTTTTGGGCCACTTGAGCTTCAGTTTCCCGATTTCCTCAGATCTTTGGCATGAATTTTGTAGATCTTGGTCTCCTAGGGTCCGTCCCTTTCTTTGGTGAATTCTAAGAGTTAAATCTCAGCTTAGCACCTTATTTCGATCGAAGCTTGTAAATACACTCTGCATCACAAATACGATTAAATCGAGCCAGTAAACAGTATTATGCTCGTAAATCCAGGCAACAACTGGGTCTCATATGCAATATTTGACCCTCAACATCCATATAGAGTACATAAAGTGACTGAGGAACGTTAGCATAAACACGTTAACATTAACTTGATTGTTAATAAACTTAAGGGCTTGATGGTCCATATTGAGTACAAACTTCCGTGAAATTTAGTAATGCTTTCGATGCCGTAAGGCCTGAACCACTGCGTACATTTCTATCTCATACGTCGACCATTTCTTACGGGAACCTCTGAGTTTCTCGCTATAGATGGCCACCGGTCTACCCTCTTGAGATAACACACCCCCAATGCCAACATATGAAGCATCACACTCAACTTCAAATAATTTATCAAAGCTGGGGAGTACGAGAACTAGAATGGTAGACAACCTCTACTTAATTGTAGCAAAGCTTTTGTTGGCCTCGTCGGTCCACTAAAAATTTCATTTCTTCATGCAGTCGATGATTGGTGCCACGATGGTGCTAAAGTTCTTTACGAACCAACAATACAATGTCGTTAACCTATGAAAACTTCACGCTTTATGAATTTACTCCCACCAAGCCAAAACTTTGTCCTTCAACTTATAAGTCACTAATTTAACCTTATTCTCTTTAGGGATTTCCGTGTAGTTGAAAAAATGCTCGACTTCAAGCAACCAATTAAGGAAGTCTTTGATGTAGAGTTGGCCGTTGAAATTAGGAAGATCGACTTTCGTCATGAATTCTCGATACATCCGATCTATCCGATCACAGCCTTAGCCAGGGTGTTAAATGATCATATCATCGATCTCTTTGTCACTGGATCCCACATCCTCAAGCATGTTCCTATGATTCCTCGTGGGCATTACCCTGTGATCAACATGGTTGCTAATTCTAGCACCTATGGGAGGTGGATTATCTCCATGAATATGGAGCTACCCTAGGGCCTCTGTCATGGATTCAAAAGCAGCCTGCAGCGCTTGCATGACTTGCTAATTCTCATGTTATGTCGCCTCGAAAGCTACTATTGTTAAATAACAATTCCCTTGAGTACCGTACATCGGATTGTTGCCCGATCCGTCATTAAAAGACATTGATCTAAGGAGAAACCTTGCTTAGATACTAAATGGATGCAGGGGTAAGCATGATAAGGTTGATCACTATCTTCCTTGAATGATAAGCATATTGAATCCACAAGGTTCTCTTGAATCCATAGGAGAAGAGTTCTAAATCCATTATAGAAATAAAAGAAATTTGAGAAATTTTATTAAAAAATCTAAAAATAAATGAGTTCACATCCTTAAATAACCTTAAACAAACTCTAAAATGTAATTAGAGTAGACCTAAACAAATAAGGAAATTAAAACTGTAAAACACAAATTTTCACATTTTGTTGATCGATTGGAAGGGCAAAAAAGTGTCCAAATAATAAAATCCATAAAATTAAATTTATTTTGATCGGTTGACCTGATCCGTCGATTGATCGAATTGAACAAAAAGTGTCCATCAAACTTTTGATCTTAATTTGAATTTCCATTGATCGATCAATTGATTCAATTGGTTTGAGATCTCTTTCAATCAAACTATGTAGAATTTTATTGATTTTCTTCTTGAACTTCTTCTTTTCCATCTATAATAGGCATGTGCTTGCTTTACGTCCTACATCACTAGACATACCCAATGTATTGTGGGTGATAGGAAAGCTTTGTGGGCCTATTATGATTCATTTGTTTTATTCACACTATCCATCCATTTTAATAGCTCATTCTAAGGTATGGGCTCATATACTAAGGAAGATCCAAATCTCATGTAAATCACACCATAGAAAATAGTGGTGATTGAACACCATCTATTAAAAAAATCCTATGGTCTGCTGTAATGTTTATTTTCCATCTAACTTACTAATTATATGTCACACAACCTAGATGTAAGGAAAACAAAATAGTCAGCTTGATCCAAAACTGTTGTGGCCCCTGAGAAATTTTAATGGTAGGCATTCAATCGCTACTGTTTGGTATGGTGTGGTCCACTTGAGATTATGATATACCTCATTTTTGGACTATGCCTTAAAATAAGTTGACAAAATTTAAAACACATACATCACGGTGGGGTCTATGGAGCTTTTCCAGCCCCGAAGTCAGCCCTCGTGCATTATGGTGGTCCCTCCAGAACTGAAGTCGGCACTAAAGGGTGGCTACCGAATCTGAATCTAGGCTTTCAAGTTCATCTGCATCTGAATGTAAGAACTATTTAAGTTGCAAATGTTTCAAAAATGTTCTTATATGAACTTAATAATCACGTGTAACCATGAGTATAGGTGGCGTTTTGTGTAATTTCTTATTAAAGTTGCCCTCCCTCATTTCTTATAACACATGGCACACGTGCTGAATCTAAGCCACTTATGGGCCACAATTTTATGTTGAATATTGATCGTTAGTCAACATGTTGCGAAATATTGATTTTAATAAAAAATAATATATATATATATATATATATATATATATATATATATATATATATATATATATATATATATATATATATATATATATATTAAAAAGTGTTTGAAAAACACCTTTTTTGTGGGTTTTGGGAATAGTCCCACATTGAAAAAAGAGGAGAAGTTTTTTGGGTTTAAATGAAAGTGTTGGAGTACCATAATATTTGCTTACATAGTCAATGGACTATGGATCTTGTATGTTCCAGTGCATAGCATTGGAACACCCATGCACGTGCTCACGCTCGGGCTCGAGTTCGAGCACGGGCTCGGTCTCGGTTTTGGTTATGGGCACGGGCTTAGTGCGAGGGCGTGTGCATGTGAGGTAGTGTGGTTGTAGAGGTGCTAATGGCGCACTTTGCACTTGGCTAAGGCATGTGGCTGGTTGGAAGAGAGACTAGAGGACTAAGAGAGAGGTCCGAGAGAGAGGTCCCTCAATATATATAGAGATTGGAATATGATTGTTGTAGTAGATGTGTAACACCTATACAATTCATGACAGAGCCATGCTGAAACTGCTGCATGGCTAGCTCAACAGCTAGAAAATGGCTAGCTAGCTCTCACAACAGTCAGCATGCAGTTGCTGTTATGAGCCATGCACAACAGTCACAAACAACCAAATAACGGCTAGTTTTTCAACAGTTAGAAATGGATTAATGGGATTTATATCCCTGGACCATAACTCCTCAGCCACCATGGCCTATATAAAGAGAGCCTGGATGGATTTCCAATCCATCACAACTCACTCCAGCATAATCATACGAACCATAGCCTCTCTACTCCATTAGACCAATGATTCTAGCAATACAGCAAGGTTCGTCTGAACCATTGCCTAAAAATTCGACCAGCGGTGTGGTCTAGAATGGTTCAACTGAACCAGTAGCTGAAGAACAGGAAGAATAGATCAGTGTAGTGGTCTTATTCACAAAAATCTTCTTCTTTCTTTTTCTTCTGGGATTTTTTCTTTTTCTGTATTTCTGACAGACTGTGTAACAGAGTTCCATTAATAGGCCTTCATGTTTGCTGAATGCAGACTCATATCAGGCTCGTCGTATCCTAGAAGCGGTTTACCTGTAACTTTTCAGCATACTCAATTCACTTGAGTAGAGGCAAATAACGCTTTAAGGACAACGTTCCAAATGTGCTTCAGCCTGTCCTTATTTTCAAAATTTGGATTTTTGGTTTTCATATTTTATAGAAAATATTAGTTGTGTAATCTTTCAAACAATCTTAAAGTGTTATTTAACTGATGAAAGCTGATAGTGTTTCGTTAATCAAGTTGATGAATCAGGACTTGATTCCTCTTGACCGGTTTGATGGAACCAATTTTACAAGGTGGCAAGATAAGCTTAAATTTCTTCTGACGGCGCTCAAGATCTATTACATCCTAGATCCAAACTTGTGGCCGTTGTCTAAAGCAACTGATAAGGACACTCCTGAACAAGTGACTGCCCACACCAAACGAGATGAAGATGAACTTTTGTGTCATGGACATATTCTGAATGCGCTCTCCGACAGGCTATACGATCTGCACACACAAACTTCATCAGTAAAAGAAATTTGGACTACTATGGAGTTCAAGTACAAGGATGAAGAAGAAGGTACCAACAAGTTACTGATTGTCAGGTATTTTGACTTTAACATGGTCGATAACAAACCGTTGCTACCCCAAATCCAAGAACTGTAGCTAATAGTAAACAAAATCAAAGACATAAAGATTGATCTTCCTGAATCATTTCAAGTCGCGGCTATAATCGCTAAACTGCCACTGATGTGGAAAGACTATAGAAAGAAGTTGCTGCATAAGACTGATGACTACACACTGAAACAAATCCAGAAACATCTCAGAATTGAGGAAAAATCCCACAATCGCGATAAAAAGAATGACAACGAAAATTACTCGTCCAAGGTACACGCAGCTGAAAATACTAATAACAAGAATCCCAAGAAGAACGATTCCCTAAAACCTAATAAAGGAAAATTCAAGAAAAATGCCCAAAAAAATTGAAAAGTTCAAAGGCCCATGCCATGTCTGTGGGAAAAATGGGCACTATGCTCGAGTATGCCAATATCACAAGTCTAAAAAAGAGGCAAGTATAGTAGAAGAAGGCGTTATTGTGGCTATGATCACTGAGGTGAATACTATCCAACAAAAGGTTCTTAGTTAGTGGTATGATATTGCTGTTACCATACATATGTGCTATGACAGATCAGTCTTCAAAACTTATGAGGAATTGGCCGATGGTCAAGAAGTCTAAATGGGTAATGAAGTCCGATTGAAGGTTGTTAGCAAAGGAACCGTCGAACTAATATTCACCTTTGGAAAGAAAATGATTCTGACAAATGTCCTGCACGTCCCAGACATGAGGCGAAACTTAGTTTTTAGGGACCTTCTGGGTAAACTAGGAATAAGGGTGGTGTATGAGTCAGTAAAACTGATTCTGTTTAAGAATGAGAACTTTTTCAAAAAGGAATATACTTGTAACAGTATGGTTAAATTTTCTCTGAATGAAAGTAGCACTTTTGCGTATATGGTTGAATCCGTTGGACTGCGGCATGATAGACTAGCCCATTTAGGGTATAATACCTTGAAGTTCATTGCTAAAAATAGTTTAATCTCATACACAGAAAATGAAACCGATAAGTATGAAGTGTGCATACGATCCAAAATAATGAAGAAACCTTTTCCAAGTGTTGAAAGATCGTCTTAGGTATTGGATCTTGTGCACAGTGATATCTATGAGTTAAATGACATTCTTACTCGTGGAGGCAAAAGGTATTTCATAACCTTTATTGATGATTGCTCTAGATATGTGTATGTGTACATATTAAAAAGTAAAGATGAACCATTGAATATATTTAAAATATAAAAAGCAGGAGTAGAGAATCAACTAAATAAGAAGCTAAAAATTCTCCTTAGTGATAGAGGAGGAGAATATTTCTATAATAAGTTCAATAACTTTTATGAAGAATATGGACTAATACATCAATGTATTACACCATACACACCTCAAAAAAAACGGAATAGCTAAAAGAAAGAATAGAATATTAGTAAAAATGGTTAACTCAATGCTAATCAGAGCATAGTTGTCACTAAGTCTATAGGATGAGGCACTGCTTGCAGCGTGTCATATATTAAACAGAATTCCGTCTAAAAAATATAAAATATCTTCATATGAAACATGGAAAGGCAGAAAACCTAACTTAAGATATCTAAAAATGTGGGGGTGTCTTACGTATTGCAGAACCCCTGATCTAAAAAGAACTAAGTTAGAACCTAAAGCTATTAAGCGCGCCTTCGTAGAGTATGCACAAAATAGTAAAGCTTATAGACTTTTAGATATAGAGTCTAATACCATAATAGAATCAAGAGATGTTGAGTTCTTTGAGAATTCACTATCCTTGAAGTCAAAGGATAATGAAGTCTCCACAAATAGTGAAAGTTCCTGTTGAACCTCGTAGGAGTCAAAGGATAAGAATAGAGAAGAGTTTAGGAGATGACTATATAGATTCTCAACGCATCTTTTTTCATCTTGTAGAAGGAGATAGAAAATGTTATAAAAAAAATATCTATAGAAATGACTATAGAAGATGATCCTAAAACATATAAAGAGGCTATATCTTCTAGAGACTTAGCTTTCTAGAAAGAAGCTATAAACAATGAAATAGAGTCTATAATGTCAAATCAAACATGAGAACTAGTAAACTTACTTGTAGGTTCTAGACCCATATATAGGTTATAAGTGGGTATTTATGAAGAAATATCACATTGATGAGATTATCCCAACTTTTAAAGCTCGATTAGTAGTTAAGAGTTTTAGACAAAAAGAATGGATAGATTATTTTGAAACATATTCTCTTGTAGCTAGGATAACATCTATTAGGATATTATTTGCATTAGCTTTTATACATCATCTTCACATCCACCAAATGGATGTAAAAAATGCATTTCTGAATAGTGACCTCAATGAGGAGGTATACATGGAATAACCTGAAGGATTCGTTCTACCAGGGAATGAAAATAAATTATGTAGATTAATCAAATCTTTATATAAATTAAAACAAGCACTAAAATAATGGCATGAAAAGTTTGATTCTAAAATACAATCTCATAGTTTCATGCATAATGTAGCTGATAAATGCATATATTCTAAAGTAGATGGTAGTTGTATGATTATTATTTGTCTGTATGTTGAAGACATGTTAATATTAAGTAATAAAATGAAAGGTGTGATTGAAACGAAAAGGTTTTTATCTTCCATATTCAAAATAAAAGATCTTGGACAAGTTGATACCATCATAGGTATCAAAGTTAAAAAATATTCTGAGGGTTATGCTTTTTGTCAATCTCATTATATTGAGAAGATACTAAACAAGTTTAAGTAGCTAAATATAAAAGAACCTAAAATCCCATTTGATCCAAGTATCAAACTAAAAGAGAATAACGGAAGAACAATTGCACAATTAGAATATACGAGTGTCATAGGGAGTCTTATGTATGCTATACAATACACTAGACCTGATATCACATATGCTGTGAGTAAACTTAGTAGGTTTACTAGTAACTCCAGTACTGAAAACTGGAATGCTATTAGTAGATTCCTTAGTTACTTAAAAGAAATCAAAGATTTATAACTATTTTATTCAGAGTTTCCTTCCATATTGGAAGGATATACCGATGCGAGTTGAATATCGAGTACAGGAAACAACAAGTCTACTACAGGGTGGGTATTCACTATAGGAGGTGCGGTTATATCTTGGGGATTCAAGAAATAGACCTGCATAATGCACTCGACTATGAAGTCTGAATTTATAGCCCAGGCTACAACAGGCAAAGAGGCTGAGTGGCTAAGGAATCTCTTATTAGAAATTCCTTTCTATGTAAAGCCTATATCGGTTGTGTTACTATATTGTGATAATGAAGCCACATTAGCTAGAGCCTAAAGAGGCACATATAATGGTAAGTCTAGACATATAAGTCTTCTACATGATTATGTTAGACAATTGATTCAAGATAAAATCATTGTTATTTCTTATATGAAATCAAGCAATAACTTAGTAGACCCTTTTATTAAACCTCTACCGAGAGAGGTAGTAAAGACTATATCTAGAGGAATGGTGTTGAAACTCTTCAACCAAAGTTCCATCAGTAATAGTAACCCAACCTAAAGTCAAAAAATCTCTAATTTTGGGTTTAATGAGTAAAAATAAGTCACTGATATGTGAAAAGTTTTCAGCACTAAATTGTACAAGACCTCATTCATAATAGATAAGTGCTGAGCGTTACGAAAGAGGGTTGAGTCTTAGAACTCTTAATAAAATCCAGTTTAAAGGACAAGTGTTTTATAGTAACGAAGACAGTGAAAGGATTTCACCTATATGAACGTAGAGATGGTGCCGTCTCTCATGAGAGTTAGAAGTTTTCTCTTAGGATCGTTCATGAAATAGGATAAGCACATGACCATTAATTGTGCTAAGCAAGATTGTGGGAACTCTAATTAACACATAGCGAATATGTGTGTGGTTTCTCTAACTCTGTTATTTAGAATTAACTAGTTTAACACTTCGGCTACCAGTCATTTTGATAGAATTTTGAGATATTTACACTAAGGGAAGGTTAAAATCAAAAGATATCTTTCTTTATGCATATAAGCTGATTATTCTGACAAAAATATTTTTTCGAGAAAAATATATTTTTAAAATCAAGTGGGGGATTGTTGTAAAACATTGATTTTAATATATATTTTAATAATAAAAAATATTAAAATATATATTATATAAAAAGTGATTGAAAAACACCTTTTCAATGGGTTTTGGGAATAGTCTCACATTGGAAAAAGAGAAGTTTTTTGGATTTAAATGAAAGTGTTGGAGTACTGTAATTTTTGCTTACCTAGTCAATGGACTGTAGAGCTTGTTACGCACTAGAACACCCGCGCTCGCGCTCAGAAACGAGCACGAGCACGGGCACGGGCATGGGCTTGGTGCGAGGGCATGGGCATGTGAGGTGGTGTGGCTGTAGAGATGCCAATAGTGCACTTTGCACTTCACATATCCACATAGTGTCGCTCCTTCGTGACCTTACACAAACTGGAGCGAGACGTGTGCGAGTCACGGTGTGACTAAGTGGCTAGTTGGAAGAGAAACTAGAGGACTGAGAGAGAGGTCCCTCAGTATATATAGAGACTGGAATATGATTGTTGTAACAGATGTGTAACAACTATGAAATTCATTGCAGAGCCATGCTAAAACTACTACATGGCTAGCCCAACAACTAGCTCTTACAACAGTCAGCATGCAGCTGATGTTATGAACCATACACAATAATCAGAAACAGCCAAATAACGGTTAGTTTTCCAATATCTAGAAATGGATTAATGAGATTTATATCCCTGGACCCTAAACCCCCAGCCACCATAGCCTATATAAAGAGAGCCCTGGATGGGTTTCCAATCCATCACAACTCACTCCAGCATAAGTATACGAACCATAGCTTCTCTACTCCATTAAACCAATGATTCTAGCAATACAGCAAGGTTCATTTGAACCGTTGCTTGAAAATTCGAATAGTGGTGTGGTCTAGAACGGTTCAAATGAACCAGTAGCTGAAGAAAAGGAAGAACAGACTAGTGTAGTGGTCTTATTCACAGAAATCTTCTTCTCTCCTTTTCATTTTGGATTTTTTTTTTCTATATTTCTGGAAAACTGTGTAACAGAGTTCCATTAGTGGGCTTTCGTGTTTGCTGAATGCAGACCCACATCAGACTCGTCGTATCTTTGAAGCGGTTTGCCTATAACCTTTCAGCATACTCAATTTACTTGAATAAGGACAAATAACGCTTTAGGGACAACGTTACAAACGTGCTTCAACTTGTCCTTAGTTTAGAAATTTGGATTTTTAATTTTCATATTTTATAAAAATATTATTTTTGTAATCTTTTGAACACAACATCCTCTTAGCTTTCCATTTATCTCATTCATGTGCACTGATTATTGAGTTGGGATGCTTCATTTTTGGCCAGGGTTCATCTTGTGGCCACGTTTGATGAATGGTCATGATCTCATGCAAGTATGCCCTGTTTGGATCTCATTATCCGTTTATTCCATAGCATAGTCTGGCAGATGAATGGTCAAAATCTTGCACACTGTCCTAGATTAGGGCAATTCATTGGATCGGTCCCATGTTGTGTTTGCCTAGATCTAAAAAATTGGGGCCACTCTTCTCATTCCTATTGCACGTGCTTGGATGTGATTGTCAGTCAATTTCTTTAGGACGCATATTGCCTTGGTCGGAAGGTAGGCGGGAACCAGCTTATGGTGGGTCATTAGCCCAAAAATGAAGCAGAATGAAAACTGAAAGTGGGCCATACAACAAGAAAAGGTGAGGGGAGGAATTACATTGGTTGAAACCTTCCTGAGGTGCACCCATATCATTTCAATGGCATTTAAGTTGTTCATAAGGTCTTTCTTACTTAGAAAAACTTAAAACATAAAAATATGCACTTGATTCAAAACTTCTATGGCCTTGGGAATGTTCATCGATGGGCGTCGATTACCCATTGCTTTCTGTCTTTTAGGGCCCATTTGGATACCACCAAATATATTAACTTTTCTGCTTATAGCAGTGCCTAAGTGACTTATTTCAAATAAGTAAGATTGATTTATGATTAGTCATAAGTAATGTTTTTACTTAAAAATACTTTCATTTCAGTTAATTTTTTAAAAAACTTTTCTACTTTTCAAAAGTTATTGAAGAGATCCATTAAGAAAAACAAATGAGATGAGAAGTTGATAAGTATGTTATATACAAAATATACTTTATCTTATTAATAAGTATAAACTAAATTAAGCTACTTATGGCATAAGTAGCTTATCTTAAGTAACTTATTATCCAAATGCTCACTTATGGCCCATTTGAATACCACCAAATAAATTACTTTTTCTACTTATAGTACTAGATAAGTAGCTTATTCAAGATAAGTTTGGTTTATAATCAATTATAAGTAACTTTTTTTCTTAATAATTTCAGTTTAATAAGTCAAAATCAAAATAAACTATTAAGGCATAAATAGCTTATTTTAAATAGGGGTGCACACGGGTCAGTTTGGTCCGGTTCTGGGGTGAAACCGGAACCGAACCGTTCTTGACGGTTCTACAATTTTTGGAACCGGAACCGAACCATTAGCACCCTAGAACTGAAACAGAACCGGACTGTGAAAAGCGGTTCAGTTCTGGATCGGTTCCACGGTTCTGGCTTTAAAAAATCCAGCCCAGTTGGATTCCAATTAGTTTTGAGGCCCATCATTTGAAGTTTTTAGATCATTGAACTGTTGTCCTGAGATGAAGAAAAAAGGGACGATTTACCATACATAGCAAACATGAGTAGCATATACAGCGAAAAAGGTAATTAGGTAGGCATGAAATCTAAAATTCTGAAGTAAATGTGCCTTCCTCAAAATCAACAACAAAAACGAAAATCAGCAAGTAGCATATACAATTTGCCCTGCCTTCCTCAAAATCAGCAATAAAATCCACATTTTGTAACAAATCCATGTTGCAACAAAATCCACAGTTTGCAACAAATTCCACAAAATCCACAGTTTCATTGATTGTAGCTCGCCTTTTCCTTTGAATTTCTTTGCTCCATGAAAAGATTATATGTAGAAGATCTTTCACTGGATATTTCACCACGACCATCCTGTTCGAAATTTGAGACCTGAAGTCGTGGATGAACAAAATACAGATTATAATTATATAGATGTTGTCCAAGAGAAAATATCACAGAAAACACAACACCATGACCAACTATACAAAGGGAAACATGGAAGAAAGTGGCCATCCAAACAGTGTAAATGATTTAGCTGTAACTCATTTGCAACTTAGCCCATTTACAGGCATTCAAACGACCACAAATTGGTGCATCCGAACACATCCTTACAGTGAACTGAACTTAGAAAATTAGTTAATTTGGTCTTTTATTGATTGTATGAGTGTTTTCAATTCAAATCACTTGCATATCCAAACACAGCTGCAGAGAATCAATTGCTTCCCAAAACTTATTCATGAAGTCTGGAAGCTAATGAAATCGTAAGTAATGAAAAAAAAAATCCAAGGTCTTGGAAGATATATCATCATGTGAATATTTTAGTTTGAAAAGGTAGGAAGGATGAGAAAAATCTGTCTTTGCAGATGAGACTTTAAGCTAAAGTTATGTGGAATGCAAATGATACTTAAAAAGTACAAAACAAAGAAATAAACTGGCCTTTCCTACTTCTTGTTGTTTTTTTTCCCTCGTAGGCTGCATTTGGTGGCAACAAATATCATGAAATTCTATGATATTTCTTGATTAATCAGTCTAATTTGGTGTAAAATATCATGATTTGTTGCAACCAAATGCATCCTAGCAGCACTGCAGCTATCTTTTATCCAACGAAATGTTTTGGTATATTGCATCCTAGCAAAGTAAAGAAGGCTGAAAGAAGCATGCTGATCTTGAAATTTTGTATGTATCTTGAAATTGTATCCTACCAAATGTTCTGTATGTATCCCTAATGCACCCAAGTAAAGAAATGTTGTCAAATGAGTATATAGGTATAAATTCAAGAGTGCCAAAATTGCTTCCAAAACAGCATGGATCAAACACTAATAACACTAACAAAGACACGGAGACATGCCTATTCATTAGAAGCAAAAGGAGAAGGCTGAAAGAAGCATGTTGATCCAATAATAAAACAGACTACTAGAAACATACCTTAGACTCAGTCCAATGTCTGTCAAGAACAACAAGAGATAAGTAAACCAACAAGTGGAAGTGATGTCATTGAGCATGTGACCAACACCATAGAAAAATACATTACACCTTCCAAGCAGCTTAGAAAATGGCTCCTTAACAAACAACTCATCCCCTATCTCATGAATCATGGCAACAGATGATTCTTGGACACACTACGAGATGTTCAAAATGCCCTATTTGTGGAAGTCCCTGTAGATAAGAAATTGAGACTTAATAAAAGGCAAAAAGTATTTACTCACAAGGAAGGGAAAAAAAAATCCATCAAACATGCATTGTTACACATAAATGAAGATTTGGTCATGACATTTTTTGCGATTTTTAAAATGAAAAAAATAAAAATAAAAATCAGTGCATGATCTTGAATAACCTTGAAAAGAACTCATCTACTTCTTTTTTTGAAAGGTAACTTATCTACTTAGTAACCATTTCTTTGAGCACTTGATTGAAATGAATTGGTTGTTGCTATAAAGGATAAAATATAAAAGGATTAGACAAATTAAGGTACATTTGGATGCACAATTGAACTGATTTGAAATTATTAGTCTAGGAAAATGGAGATAACCAAAATTGTACTTGCATTCATTGGCATTCATGTTGAGGGGTATGGGCTCCAAAATTGAGATCGTGTCAATTTGGACATGAATGTAAAGTTACGTCAATTTGAGGGCTACTCCATTTACTGTCTCCAACCAAATTAGTCTAATCCAAATGCATCCTAGCACCACTACAGCTGTTTTGGAAGCAATTTTGGCCTTCTCCTTTTGTTGTCTTTTATCTTGAAATTTGACTATTTGCTTATCTTTTATCAGATGATCTTTCACAAGTCAGATGCATTCTTCCTTTTAAGTTGTAAGTAAAAGCACATTTACCTGATTCAATTGAACCTCACCCAAGCTACATTTCCATCCAATTATTATGCACAAGCACATAGAACTTTAAAGGCTGTTATTTCCTAGCTATCAGCATCATAAGTAGATCCATTAAAAGAAGAAAGAAACATTCAAAGTTTGGATCAACTGAACATTTACCTGATTCAATTGAACCTCACCCAAGTAAACTCGATATGAAAGTCTTCAAATAGAAGATAGGGCTGCAAAAATATAATAATTTATTAAAATCAAGAAGAACATAATAACTAAAAGTAAATTATATGACAAAATTATATTGATCAAATGAACATTTACCTGATTCAAGAGCTTCAATTTCAGCCATATTTTCTTCAACTTGAACTGGGAGAGGCGAAACACGTAACCAATCTTGTGCACAAATTAAGCATTCCACAAGCTTAGGGGTAAGAGAACTACGAAATTGATCTAAAACATGACCTTCAGTACTAAAAGCCGATTCAGAAGCAATAGTAGATACAGGAATGGCTAAAATATCCTCTGCAACTTGAGAAAGAACTCTATACTTTGAGCTATTCACCTTCCACCAATTCAAAATTTCAAAGTTTGGATCATCCTTTTCACAAGATTCCTCCAAATATTTGTCCACTTCAGACTTGCCTCCACTACTCTCTTCTTCTTCCAAATGTTTTTGAAACTTCGATTTGAGAGAAATTAATTGCTCACTTGTACAACTAATTGATTGGTCGACATCCATGTCGAAAACGACTTGAATTAAAGAATAATCAACTGACTGAAACTTTTGATACTCATCATAAATACGACTGAATGCCTCTTTTATCTTCTCAATGAGCCCAATCACCACAGCAGGTTTGTAAACTTCAGAATAACAAAACTTCACATATTTCAATTTATAACGGGGATCCAACACAACAACAATCAATAACATCATATTCACCTTTTAAATATTTCCCTAATACTTCTCAAATTTAATCTTCATTTTCTTAGCCATGGTATTTAAAGTAGAATCCGTACTGATTGACCATTCGGATAAGAAACTTTCAATGACACAAACTTCATGAAAATATGAATTAGAAGTGACATATAACAAACCAGAAAAGCGAACAGTCGCATCATAGAATTTCTGCAAAAATTTTATAAAAACCCGAGCATCATCCCAATCACCAGTGGTAGGAGGTCCATCATGAAGTTCTATGGTGAAATGTGGATCTTCCTCTTTTAATCTCTCAAATGCTTTTTGAAACTTTGTTGCGGTATCTAGCATGAGATATGTGGAGTTTCACCTAGTTTGAACATCTAGGCACAAAGAACTTTTATATGTTATCCTCTCTTTCTCTACACATGCCTTGAAGCGTTGTTCTCTTTGTGGAGAACTCCTAACATACCTCATTGGCCCACGAATTCGAGTTAATGAATCTTTTAATTCAATTAACCCATCTTTCACAATTAAATTAAGAATATGTGCACAACACCTCATGTGAAAGAATTCACCACCTAAAATGAAAGTATCGCTCTTCTTAGACATCTTTCTTTTTATATATGAAATAGCAACATCATTGGAACTTGCATTATCCACCGTAAGTGTGCATAATTTCTCTATACCCCATTCCATTAAACATGCCTCTACTGCTCGACCAATTTCTTCACCTTTGTGACTGAAAATCACACAAAAGTTTAAAATTCTTTTATGTAATTTTCAGTCTTTAATAAAATGAGCTGTAAGGCACATGTAAGAAAGATTCTGCACTGAGGTCCATGAATCCGTAGTGAGACAAATTCTTTGATTTGAGTTCATTAATAAATCCTTCAATTTTTTTTTCACTCACATACAATGCCATACAATCCCTTGCCATTGTACTACATGACAATATCTTGAAATTAGGCTGCATCATGCTACAAAAGTAATGAAGCCCTTCATGCTCAACAAACTTAAAAGGCAACTCATCTACGATTATCATTTTTGCAAGTGCTTCTCTACATAGATTTTGATCAAATTTCCAAATACTAAGGGTACTACCACCATCTTCTGATATTGAATGCATTGATAAAAGTTTCTGTTTCTTGTCTTTATTTTGAGAATTCTTAGGACACTTTGATATATGTTTTCTTAAAGTGCTAGTCCCATTCTCACTCAACCAAGCATAAGATGAATTGCAGTAGTTACATCTAGCCCCTTTCGCTTTTCCATTCCCATCATCTACACTTTTCGTAAAATGATCCCAAACATCAGATTTACGACCCTTGTCTTTAGGAAGACATACCTTTGCATGAGATGAAGAATGAGTAACAGAGAGCTCCTGAGGATTATTTGTCTCTCTGGTACTTGACATCTAATAAGAATTAAGATATACAAAAAAAAAGGATGCAAAAATTAATAAAACACCTAACATTCAATAAAACATTGATAAGTAAATTGCTCAATATGTACCATATCTCAAGTAGATTACATGAGAGTAAGAAATCTGGCTCTAATAAGCTTGAGTATGTCCATTCAATAGGTGTGTTGTTATTTATTTCTTGATTTAATATTTTTCATAATACCATTGTTTCTAACACATCCGACTCTGGTGAAGTATGGGCAAGTTCCATACTATGATCATTCTGTTTATACAAGTGGCCAGCCTGATGACTAGAGTTGCTTCATTTTGATGTGGGGTCATCTCCACATTGGAGGCCACATAATGGGCCACTATAATATCATGCACACTAGCTCCATCTACAAATGTGTTGAAGAGGTGCTTTCTGGCATATGTTTTAGTGTAAAAGATGTGTGGGGAGGCAGTCTGACTCCAAAGTATTACATGAAGGCACTAACTGATGTAGTTGATGTGATACAACCTCATAGGTACTAAATTTTTTAGAAAGAAACTTTAAAATTATTGGTAAAATGCTAAAAAATGTATATGGATTTCATGTGTTTTTTTAGGCATGTATTTAATATTGGAGCAATGGGCGTGGCTAAAGCTATTGTGTGAAGTAATGAAAGTCAACTAAATAGGCCTTAATCCAGCATAAATCAAGCATAATTTGATGGATTAAAGTCAATTACATATACAAAAAAAAAAAAAAAAGAGAAATGAGAAAAGGGTAACCCCATCAATTGTGAAATCTGATCCATTGGTTATAATTCTTTGGTTTCCAAAACGTTTGCTTCACTTAATAGTGTTTTTTCCTATGGAAGAATTTGACCCCAAACATGGGCTTGGAAATGTGCGACACACATGCATGAACAACAACGCACTGGCTTGCCATCATGGTATATCTTTTTAGAATTTTTGATATATACCATCCTCTTTGGCTTTTCATATATAGCCATCAAACAGCCTTTAGGGTCTGTTTTAAATTTTTAATAGTTGATTATCTTGTAAATGTGGTGAAAATCTCACATCATTATACTTTATTATTGATTGCAATAATAGTTCATATTCAATAAAGCATTTGCAAAAAATCAATCACATTGATAATTAGTAAATAGTAATTACCATCATAGAGATTGACGATGAAGCCATTGTTTAAGTTCGGATGGAGATTCAAGATGGCCAGAGAGGGACAACCCGATGGACGACCAGAGAGGGACGACCAGAGAGGGACGGCCAACAAGAGAGGGATGGCTGGACGTGATGTTTTTGAGAAATTTATCCTGTAAAAAGAAAATAAGTAAGTTAACGTTCTAAATGCTACCTTTTATCTAGGGTTTTGAAAATGGGGGAGAAATTCAAAAACCTTAGAAAAGGAAACACTAATCTTTAAAATCCATCAAAAATCTCAAGCTAGAAGAAAAATCATCAGAAAATAAGCAAAACCCATTTGAGATTTCCCCAAACCGAACGAAACCCTCTCCTCAAATCATCGTAAAACATTCTAATAAAAAGTGAGGTCAAACTGTTAAGGGAGGGCCGCACGGCTGCAGAGTCTAGGACGGCAAGATCTGCTGCACAGAGAGAGAGAGAGAGGGAGTGCCGATCTGTTGCAAGGGACGGTGAGAGAGAGAGAGAGTGCCGATCTGCTACAAGGGATGACGAGATAGAGAGAGTGCCGATTTGCTGCAAGGGACGACGAGAGAGAGAGAGTGCTGATCTACTGCAGACTCTAGGACAACGAGATTTGTTACAGAGAGAGAGGGAGAGGGAGAGGGAGAGAGAGAGAGAGGTCGGATAGCGAGATCTGTTGCAGACTGCAGAGGGATTGAGGGAGGGAGGGCGAGAGAGAGAGAGAGATGAGTTCTCATTTTTGCAGGGGCGAGAGGCAGTGAGGCACGGCCGCAGCAGCAAGTGGGCGAGAGGGCGAGAGTATATGAAAGAGTTTTTTGTTTTTTTTAAGGGTGAACTTTAGGGTTTTGTTTTTTTTTTTTTTAAAGGAATGGTTGAATCCACTGTTCGGATCTACGGTTCATTGCACGGTTCGGTTCAACGGTTCGGATCTATGGTTCGGTTTAATGGTTCAGATCGGTTTTGCAGGGCCCTAAACCGGAACCGAACCGTAACTAATGGTTTTGGAATTTTTGAAACCGAAACCAGACCGTTAGCATCCTGGAACCGGACCAAACCGGACCGATCCAACGGTTTCGGTCCGGTTTGACGGATCCAACGGTTCGATGTGCACCCCTAATCTTAAATAGCATATGCAGGAGTGTTTGAATACCTTCAAATAAGTTGCTTTTTCCACTGAAAAAATAGATAAGCAATTATTTGACATAAGTGAGTTAGATTTATAATTAATTATAAGCATTTTTTTTTATTATATATATATTTGAAGTTATTTAATCAAGTTAGTTTAATAAATAGAAAAAAAAACTACTTAAGATATAAGTAGCTTAAGTAACTTATAATCCAAATGCCTCCTTGTATGTGACTAAAGTTTTGAATATGCTTTATTTTTGGGCTACCCATGCCGTAATATAGCAGGCAAAATGGATGGATAGATGGATTTCTCACAAACATCACGGTGCCCCAACTAACCTCAGACCATGATACTTCCACGGTCAATGGTGGTGGGCAGCACGCGTTGATTTTCTCCATGAGGCCCCTAATTAATTAACCCTTTTGCGTAAGAGAACAAAGACAGTGTGGGGCCCACAACTCGAGCCGCCCTGAGCTCGAAACAGTGTGCCATGCGGGCAAGTGTCCCTACGGCTACTAGCAGGAATGAGAAATTTATGATTGTGGACCGTACCCGCTTAGGCCTCTTCGTATGGACAACAAATTCCAGGATGAAAATACCCTCCTTTTCACGAAAACGGATGGGGTACTCCCCCTGCACCCGCCAATGGCGGATTGTCAGTGGCCTGTGGGCCCCACCATGATGTATGCTTTTCATCCATGCTGTCCATATATTTTTCCAGTTCATTTTATTGTATGAGACCAAAAATGAGGTATATCCAAATCTCAAGTGTACCACATTACAGGAAATAGTGTTAAATGAGAGTCAACCATTAGAAACTCAGGTGGGGCCCATTGTGATGTTTTTGAGAAATCCTCCCCATCTAAGTTCATTCATAGGGTCACAAAGACCCGGATGAAGAGGAAAAATAAATTTCATAATGATCCAAAAGTTCTATAACCCCTGAAAGGGTTTCAATGGTAGACGTTCAATTCCCCACTGCCTTTTACAGTGTGGTCCACTTGATAGTTAGATCTATCTTATTTTTTTTCTCAAGCCTTAATATGAGTTGTCACGCCCCAAACCAGGGGACGGACAGCTTCTGTGATGCCTCGAATTTGGCACTTGACTTCCATACACCAAGTCCCGAGTTCGGCGTACCACAAGGAAGATTTTCACTGAATTTTTTTTTTGTATATACATATAAAATAATACCTGAGCATAAAGATCATGATCAAATTACCAAGTAATACTCTTAAATAGAAATCCTGATGGTTACAAGTACAATGCTCTCCAAAAGGTACACAATGTCAACATTGCCAAATCAAAAAATAGATGCAATGCATCGAGAAAGTAAAGCCTTCCAAGCTACTCTAGCCCTGAAAAAAAATGAAAAATAGGAGGCTTACGCAAAAAGCTTAGTGAGTACACATGTGTGTGCAGTGTGTCCTACATGCAAGCAAGATAAATATGTGACAAGGAAATCATATAAGTGAAAGACGTATAACACGTAAAGTATGATGTCAATGCCAATGCAATGCATATGCATCATAGTAATACTCCCAAGTTAATGCCACCAGCATCATCAAGTCATATTTTCATTTCTCCTATACCACAGCCATAACTGTATTATACGCATCCATAATCACATCATCATCATCATATTGTCATGTGATAATTATAAAATATCAAAAATACTGACAAGTCCATGAGTCAAACAATATCAGAATATGCAATACAAGTCAATTATACAAATGAGGAACAATATCAGGATACGCGATACAGGTCAACTATACAAATGAGGAGTCATAAAGAGTCAAATATCAGATGTCGTATCTAAATCATATAAATGCGGAACCACAAGTAACCCAAAATGCCATATGCCGCAGATGTAATGCAATATGTGGTGCGAATGAAATGACCATACTGGAGTGTGAAGTCGGGATGATAGTACGTAGTATCGCAGGCTATGGGGTCCATCACAAGGGACTTCTATCCAAACCAGTCCCATACCTAAATTTGAATAGTTAGACTTAATGTGGTAAACTCCTGATCTCAGGTTAGTCGCGCTCCCCAACTGAAATCTTGGCCATTGCAAAGGTACACGTACAAATAGTTACGTACCACTAGCCCGAGTGGATAGTGAATGAATGAATGAATGAGTATGTAACTCCTTCTCAATATGTCCACATATCAGTACAGTTCCTCTCTGGGATCATCATCGGGGTTTAGTACACTCCAAATGGCACTGTCCCTCTCCCAACAGTACAGTCCAAGTGAGCATAAGAAACCTTACTATCCGCCTGGCCAATAGTCTGTTAATACCTATCCGGTACGTCGATAGCGGACCCATTCACGAGCTGGTTAAACTCAGCCTAACTACGCCCCCTACCCTTGGGGGGGCAAGGCCACACCCCCTCCCAACCGACCATGACACAGTGGGAGACGAGGCCTCCTGGTATTCGGTACTCTGGCACTCATGTATCCACTCGGTCTCGACGTTGGGGCGTCTCCAGGCCACGGAGGTTTAGGAATTTTCACCCAGAGACATCTACGGCGCCCGTATGCTAGAACCAAACATTTTCGGTGTCCCATATGGCTATCCATGATATGCCTGTAGAGGCTACGACCCTGATGTCACTAGGGCGTACGGTAATCATAATGTAGGATGCATGAGTCACATAATCCAGTCATGCATCAATCTTGCACATACCGTGCACTCAAATGAGATAACCTCCGCCTATCAGGGAGTCTCATAACAACATGCTCAATGACACATGCAATGATCAACTACATCTCATAAAAAACATGCAGATGATGCGTATGGGTATATATTATGATGTTATGTTATCATATACTCATAATCAGTATCAATAACTGACATCGACAATCGGCCTCGACAATGTGGATATTTAACCAGCATTGCCCCTAAGGAATGGCCCACATAGAACTTAATATATAGTGGACCCATGGCCTCACACGAGGGCTAAATATACGACACAATGGGCCCCACTCAAGAGCTTAATACACACTACGATGAGTCTTTCACATGAGCCTAACATACATCACAATGGGCTCCATCGCCTGGCCCTTAAATGCATCAAAATGGGCTTCATCACATAGGCCTTATATACATCACATTAGGCCTTAAACACGGGTTGAATACACATCATAGCTGGCCTCAAATACGAGCCGCATATACATCACATTGGGCCGTATCATATGACCTCACACATCGCAATGGGCCTCGGCACATGGGCCATGAATACACCACATCAGGCTTCATAACCCATGGGCTTCAAATACACAACAGGTGGGCCCTACACATGGGCCTTAAATACATCACAATGTGCCACAACCCATGGGCCTAAGATACATCTCAATGAGCCACACCCATGAGTCTCAAATACATCACATTGGGCCTTGCCCATGGGCCTCGAATACATTGTAAGTGGTCTCAAATCTATTTCACAGGTAGGCCACATACCTGGGCCTAATACACATTACTATGGGCCACATCACATGGGCTGGAAATACATCACAATGAGCCTCATCATATGGGCCGAAAATATATCTCAATGGGCCTTGCCCATAGGCCACGAATACATGGCTACACTAATTATGATAAGTCTTATACTATAACCGCTTCACACATCACATAGTTATTGGCTCATATTTGGTGTCGCATGGTTAAGGGCCAAGAGCCACATTTCATCGTACCATTTACGGTTTAGAGATCACAGTGTATAGAATCCATGACATTAATAGCATTAGCTTGAGTAACATAACCCTACATCACATTCGGTTTATTGTACAACTTAGTTATATGCGATTCAAGTGGCGGTATCTATATCGATAAGCACAAACCTACATTGTTGAATGGCCATCAGTGCCACTAAATTTCATATGGTTAGGTGGCCTTGTACGTATTTCACATTCATACAATTAGATGACTACATAACCTCCACCATTGCCTATGATTAGGTGGTGATACATACATCAAATACCCACATGATTAATGGGCCAAACAAGTATATCACACCCTCACACCACTAGAGTCTATATATTTATTATAATTAAACATGTTTAAGGGTTTAAACACAAGTCACATGATCCTATTACTTAGGGCCGCTCTCTAACCAAAGTGCAAAGTGGTGAAGGGTTGTGCACTTATTATGAAATTAGGTAATCTAGGGCAACAACCCAATCTCACACAATTTTGGTCCGACCGCACACACCGCACAATTTCACGTGATTTAGTGGTCGTTGAGGCACCGCATGATCATGTGGTTTGGACCACACATACACTATAATCGCACTTGTCTAGGTGGATACACACATAGATCACAATTATTGATGATCGAGTAGTCATATGCACACCATAATTTGCCATAATTGAATGGCTACATCCACATAAATGATCACATGAGTTTAATGGTTACAAAACTCTTGAATTCACGTAAATGAAAGGTCACAAGGAAATCACAAGTTCATAAAGTTTAAGTGGCCCTACAACCTCACAATCCTCCATAGGCAAGTGGGCCACTCAAAATTACAAGATCTCATGGCTTGGTGGCCATTAGTATATCACACATCAAAGTTCATATGATTGTACATATGTCATATGGAGTCATAAACATTTGCAAAAGGAGTTCATTCATTGGCACATGTAAGACTACCACTAATGGTTTCACAAGACATATACTCAAGGTGGGCCTGGGACTTAAAAATTAAGTCAATATGTGGTTTGTGTGGGGCCATACCACACGCAAAAGTTGAGGGGGTTACTCTCCATTAAAACATTTACAATTATTTGATGGGCCCACTAAGGCATGGATCACAAATCTAGCCCATCCATTATGTGTGTCTCACTTGGTTAAGGGGTCAAGCCAAGTTTCATATACATCCAAACTTAAGGTGGGGCCCTAGCAAGTGCTTTTGGTCTCCGAGTTGTACCAACAGTTCAAAGGAGATCAAAGTTACATGGGTCCAAAGTGATGTATTTATTACATACACACAGTTCATCTATTTATATATATATATATATATATATATATATATATATATATATATATATATATATATATATATATATATATTGAGATCATTTATAGCATCATCCAAAAATGAATCATATTCAAAGATTATCTAGACCCCACCACAAACAGTAGTGGAGATAATGATTTTACCGTTAAACAATTTAGAGGGCCCACTTAATGTTTATTTTCCATCCAATCTGTTCATTCGGTCACAAGGACCTGAATTAAGAGAAAAATCAAATTTCATATTGATCCAAACTTTTATGACCCCCAAAAAGGGCTGCAATGGTGGACGTCCAATCCCCTGCTACTTTTTTGCAGTGTGGATCGCCTGATGGTTAGATCTGTCTTATTTTATTTATTTATTTATTTTTCTCAAGCCTTAAGACAAACTTGCCAGATGAATGGACGGTTTGGATACAACACATACCTCTTGATCAGATTCCAAATTTTTATATTTTATTTTTATTTCTTTATTTATTTATTTTTAATGGTGTGGGCCCCCTGAGTTCCCAACAGTTAAAGGGGACCTGTCGAATGCATGGTACTGATGTTCCACATGCATCAAGGTGGGGCCTGTAGTGGGGTCCACCTCTTTCTAGCGTCAGCAGCAGACGCTACTGCTGCAGCGTTACATTCCTTTTTTTATTTTTATTTTTTTATTTTATACATGGGGCCCACAACAGGACGATCTAGTCCGTCTGTTGTATGTGTCCCACGTAGTAAACGGGTCATTCCAAGTTTCAGATGCATCCAAATTTCAGGTGGACCGTAATGAGTGATTTTATATGTTTAAGCATATATTTACATGATTTTTGCTAGTGTGGCCTACCGGGGAACTGGAATAGATCCATTTTTCGGCTCAACGCCTAAAATGATCTGAAAAAGTGAATGGACGGCATGGATTGAACATATACATCATGGGTTGGGCCCATTGTGGACCCATATCCTTCTCTTTAAAAAAAAAAAACTACAAAAGCATGCATGCAGAGTCCAGAGTCCCTTTGTTTTTTTTTTTTTTTTTTTGGTTTTTCGAATATGGGGCCCACAATAAGATGATCTAATCTGTCTATTGTGTGTATCCCACTTGGTGGACTGTTTAGTCCAAGTTTTAGATGCAACCAAATTTCAGGTGGACTGCAATGAGTGATTTTATATGATTTTAACATATCTTCACATGATTTTAGACGGTATGGTTTAACAAAGTTTTGGATTGTCTCCATTTTCGGCTCAATGCCTAAAATGACCTGAGAAATTGAATGGATGGCATGAATTAAATACATACATCGTGGGTAGGGCCCGTTGTGGACCCACACCTCTTCCCTTCTTTTTCTTTCAAGCGGCAGGGCGTCTGGACGTTGTTTGCATCAGCGTCCAACCTTTTTATTTATTTATTTATTTTTATATGTATTCTGCCATTAATCCACACCATTAAACACATCATTATAATGATCATACAAATAATAAAAAAGAAAACAAACTAAGAGTGGAGTGGGTGTACTCACCTTGATGGATTAGATGGATGGTTGAGATGGATGAATGAGATGGAATTGATGGTGTTGATGGCCCACCAAGATCTCTCTCTCTCTCTCTCTCTCTCTCTCTCTCTCTCTCTCTCTCTCTTTCCATGGAAAAAATTGGTGAAATGCTTAGGGGTGGAGGGGTATATGTAGGGAAATTATAAAAAATATGGTTAGATTCACTTAATGTGATCTTGGTTAGCTTAGACTAGGATTATATCAATTAATTCACGATTTACAATTAATGGTGGATTAAAGGAGCATTGGATGGCATGGTGTGATGATGTCATACTTAAGGTGTGGCATGGGAAAGAGTTGACTTGGGGAGACATGAGAGATGGGAGGTATGGGTGGGTGACATCACACACATGGGTAGAGATTCTCTCACCCATGTGTGGCATGTGCATATGTGTATGACATGTGTGGTGCACATGTGTGGAATGGAATACATGGCGCCTTGCGCACATGATACATCAATGATTCTTCATGGCGTATTTCACTAACGGAGTATCATATAAATGCACGGGTGGTACCAATGCGATCGTAGCGACGGGGCGGTCGATATGAGATAGGTTTCAAGGTCTTGGGGTTCCGGTCAGTCGGGTGTGTACTATAAACGGTCAATCCAGGTCTAGCTAAGCACATCGAAAATGGTGCGGAAGGGATGAGGTGTTACATGAGCTCACCAAATAGATGGACGGTTTAGATATAACACAGACCTCATGATGGGATCCATGAAAGCAACCTAGCAAAAAAAAAAAGCACAGACAGCCATGGGACTGCCACCGAACACTACCGCCGGTTCAACGGCAATGCCGCGGCTGTCTGACAGTTCTTTTTTTTTTAAAATTTTTACAGAGAGAACTTTTTTTCTCTTACATTTTTCTCTAATACATAATTATGTAAATATGTATATATAAGTATAAAAAAATATTTTTCTATCTTTTAATTCATTTCTTTGTCTATTTATTTAACAAGCATATCTCTTAAACTAGAATGATTTTTTTTCTTTTTTTTTTACACACACACACACACACCCTCATGCACTCACACTAGTGGAATTTCACAACGTATGGATACTCGAACGCTTGACCGAGTGTTGAAACTCCTAAGAGTCTTCCACCCAAGCAAGAGTAAGAATCCTAAACTAGCGGGGCAAGCATGAAAATGAGCGGGGTAAACTAAAAAATCAGCGGGGTAAACTGAAATATGAGTGGGGCAAACTAGAAAAACAGCGGGGCAACTGAAATATGAGCAGGACAAACTAGAAAAATAGCGGGGCAAACTGAAGTATGAGCGGTGTAAACTAGAAAAACAACGGGACAAATTAAAATATGAGCAGGGCAAACTAGAAAAACAGCGGGAAAAACTAGAAAAATATCGGGGCAAACTAAAATATGAGTGTGGCAAACTAGAAAAATAGCAGGACAAACTGAAGTATGAGCAGGGCAAACTAGAAAAACAACGAGGCAAACTGAAAAGTGAGCAGGGAAAACTAGAAAATCAGCGGGGAAAACATGAAAATGAGTGGGGGAAACTAGAAAATCAACAGGGAAAACATAAAAATGAGCGGGGCAAACTTAGTAAATAATTTCATGGCTTGAGCTAAAAATTTTAAACATATCCAATGTTCAAATGAACCACACCCCATAAAATTTTGAATTGAATTCTAATGTTGATCATTTCTTATGGGCCACAGAAGTTTTAGATCAGGCTTATAATTTTGTTTTCTATTAATCCATATTTGTATGATCTTATGAATAGGTTTGATAACAAATAAACATCACTGTTGGGTCGACTATGGTTTCAACAATGAAAATCATTATGCCCACTGCTTCCCGTAGTATGATCCACTTGATCTTTTGATATGCTTCAATTTGGGGCTAAACCCCTTAAAATAGATGGAAAAGTGGATGGAGAACGTAGATATACTACATACATTCAATGTGGACCAAATTGAGTTTACTTAGTACAATGGGAGCGTACTGACTAACGTAGTATGCAATCCGATTACGCTTGTGTAGACACTGAAAAATCGGACGTTTATGCTTGATTTGTGATTCGCGTTGCTGATTGAGGTGATAGGTTGATTATGGATGTTGGAGTCGCCACTAGCTGAAAAATCTCAAAATCTCGTGGTCAGCTAGAACCATGAAATATGCAAGGTGAGGAAAATCTAGAGACTTTCCTACCTTAAATTGATCCTGGTCTGCGATCTGGGATTTTCGGCAAGGGACCTTAGTTACAAAGAGGGAAGGTGTTAGGCACCCTCTCTGCCTGTATAAATGTACGGTCTCTACTCAGTGTGGTAAAACAATCTCAAGGGATGATGGATGTTGTGGCCGAGATGGGACTAGGCACACACGTGGATTTCTGATGCGGCGAGATCAGTGATTTCGGCAAGCCATAGAGCATTCGTCCAATAGTATGTCTAGAAGGTGGATGTGATGATGCTTATGCAAAATGGTAAGAAAATTGGACTAGATCACTAGAAATTTCTGATGTGACAGGATCCGATGTACGATAAGCCATAAAGCATACGTTCACTAGAGATCTAGAGAAACAGGGGGGTTAAGAAGGGAGTAAATTTCATGATGGATGCTTATAAAATGAATGGATCTTTGGCTTGATCTCTTGAGTAGGCTAGGATGTGGGTTAAACCATGATCAACAAGGTTAGGCTGATGGGTTGGAAAGGTTGAGAGAAAGGCTAGGGGGTGGCTAGAAAGATCAGATCTTTGAAGGCTTGGGAGTTCCTTCCATTTCCTTCACTCTCTTCCTCACTCTCTCACTCTCTTTTCCTCACTTTCCCTCCCTTGGATGAGAAGATCCTCCTCCCTTTTTTGTGAAGAGGAGAGGGCTATTTATAGCCTTCTCCAATGGCATTGCTGTAAATTCTGGGTTTGAGAGGGGTAAAAGGTGAGGTGACAAGTTATGGTTGGTTATGGAGAGAGGAATGCCACATGGCACTCCCTCATTAGCCATGAGGGACGGTAAAAAGGTAAATAGTGAAATTTGAAAGGGTAATTTTGTAGGAAAGTTGACTTTTGGACGCTGGGACAGCTGTCCACACGCGGCCCACGAGCGACGGCACTTGAAGTACTGCAGGCGACAGTCAGATTACCGCCCGGGCTCAGTTCGGGCCAGTTTCACGCGTGCGAACCTTGTACACTATGCGGGTTCGCTCGGAAGTCTCCTTTTGGGTTTTTCAGTTCAGAAAAATAGATTTCGACTTGGGTAATGAGGATATGGGCCATGGTATGGGGTATAGGCAGGGTTGTATGTGTGATGAATGGTTTGGATCATAGTTTTAGATTATGGATTGGGTTTTAAGGGCTTTGGTTTGGTTGGGTATGATCATGGTTCCTGAACGGTCTTAACCTTTTCAAGATGTAGCTTGGTTGGGGTGTCTATTGATGCCCCTCTTTGACCGAGGTTGCAAGCAACCGAAGGTTAAAGTGAGTGGACACCCCACCCTTCTGGTTAGAAAAAGGGAGAGTGACTCGAATCTGTCGCCTGCCATTGTATCATTGTCAATTGACTGTTTGGAAAAAGGGTGACCTGCACATATCACAAGGGTTGAGAAAAATGTTGTGATTGCCCCCTGCGCATTTGTCGCGGTTTTATGGATCACCAATCACAACCCTTTCACGTCTGATTGTTAATAGCATTGGAGGGTAAGTCTGAAAAGTAAGAGCCTCTGTGCATTCGTCGCGGCTTTACGAGGATTCTCGTACTATTTGATCTGTCGTTTCTTTTGTTACATAATCACCCTAGGAGTATTCGATCTGTTTGACTGTCAAAGTGGTTAGTTGCCCTACGCGTTGGTGCGGCCTTACGGGAAAATTACTACGCCGACTTGGACTCAATCAAACTTTTTCGCATATCCCGGACTAGGTATGTGTGAGTAATCTTTTGCCATACAGTCTGCTGATTCTGATACTTTGGTTACAATGGATCGTTGCCACTTCGAGTTTGATTATTCTTTCCAGAGGTAGATCCACTCATTTTACTAGCATTCGTACGACTGTCCAAATATAGAAATCGGGCCAATCGTACTTGTATCATGTACGGATTCGATCATCCACTGGGGTACCGGAAGAGATCGAATCTTATTTAGCTGTGTGCACTGGCCGCAACTGGATAATATGGGAGATTCCTAAGTATACTGCGCGCCGCGTGCGGTAGAAAACTTTATTTGAAAGCTATTCCTTCAGAGCTAGACGCCTTGGGGATTTTATTTGAAAATATATTTTTTTTGGATTTTTTTTTTTTTAAAACATCCGTTCGATTTCGCGGGTGGGCGTCGTCGTTTGGTTTTTATTTGTACATGTTAAGTAAACAGTCGCATTGCCTCCACTGTTGAGTCGGTGGAGCTAATAGTTTTTATTTGAGGTATTTTTTTGAGATTTTTTTTTTGGATTAAAACATCCGTCTGATCTCGCGGGAGGGTGTTATCGTTCGGTTTTTATTGTGAAAAAGTCAGATGGCCTCCACTAATAAATTAATGGGGCTAATAGCTTAGAAGAAGCGGACCCTTTTGAGGTTATACTTGCAAGGGATTTATGTCGTGCTTATTTTGGTAATTTTTGGAATATTTTTTTTTAGTTTATTTGAGATTTTTTCTTGGAGATTCTTTTGTGAAGAGGAGGCTGTTTTGGTGACTTTTGAAGATTTGGAGGCTATTTTTATAACTTTTGAAAATGCGGGACTGTTTGTGAAAACCTTTGAGAGTTTGGGTTTATTTTTAAAAATATTTTGGGTATTGTCCAGTGGTTAGAGGTAAAAACCGGTTGCTTGCAACTACCTTAGGGGACAGCCCACTGCCCCATGCACTCTTTCGGTCGGACGGCAGTCCGGCTACCACCTGCGTGTTATTTGGACCGCTGGTTCGTTCAGTGCATCAGTCCATCCGGTGTAGCTTTCTCCTCTATTTCATTCTTGCAGTTGGGACGTCCAGGGACCTATTGTGGTCCCTGGAGCTATTTTTGGAGAGGTTTTTCAGCTCATTTTCTTGCAGCTTTCTCTTTCTTTCCATTTCAGGTAATCTTGGCTAACAAATCTCTACTGGATCTTTGTGGGAAACTTTCTTCAAGAGCTTTTGGTGGGCCAAATTTTTCCTTGAGTTGGGAGAGAGCCATGATCGGGACCGTTAGATCATCTGGATTTGATCTGAGCCGTTGAATCTTGTTGAACTTGTTTTGTTCAGGCCAGATGGTTAGCTGGATCATTATTGTATTATTTTTTAGTGGGGTGGGGTGTGATAAGAAAAGGGCCCCACCCCCTTTTTTTACATTTTTTATCTTTTTTTTTTTGGGGTGATCTGAAACATTAGATCGATGATTTGGGGCCTATTTGTGCGTATGGATGATGCAGATGATGATTGGTAGTTTATGGTGGATGATGGACGGATGGAATTTTAAAAATTGGCCCCACATCATGATCTTGATTGGTTCAGATGTAGGGATGTGGTAAAATGTTTTGGATGATGGTCGGATGAGATTTTCAAAATAGGCCTCACATCATGATCTTGATTGTTTCAGATGTAGGGATGGACCTATGGAATGTGTACTGGGTCTTTTTGCATGGGCCTGGTAGGCCTTGAATCATGAGCTTGATGAGCCTGGGCTTTTTGAAATGGGCCTTGGATGTGGGCTTTTTGAAATTGGCCTTGGACATGGGCTTTATGAGATGGGCCTTGGACATGGGCTTTTTGAAATGGGTCTTGGATATGGGCTTTTTGAAATGAGCCTTGGACATGGGCTTTATGAGATGGGCCTTAAACATGAGCTTTTTGAAATGGGCCTTGGACATGGGCTTTTTGAAATGGGCCTTGGATATGGGCTTTTTGAAATGGGCCTTAGACATAGGCTACGGTACTTACTCGGATACTTTGTATGTGCAGCATGCCTCGACGTGGTAAAAATGAGGCTAACTACTCACGCCAGTCACCTGATCCATGCTTCGTGCCTCGTGAGGGTCGGCATTTGTCCGACATTGCCCGAGAAGGTGGTGCACCTACTGTTTTGAGAGGCGTGGGGTTAGGACGCACTGGCCTGATTGGTTTGAGGATCCACAACCATTGTTTTTCGATGTTTTGGAGCAGACCCCCTTCTCTCACCTGTTTCGGGTCTGTCTGAGTCGGACAAACATGTCTCTCTTGTCTGCTCTGGTTGAGAGATGACACCCTGAGACCCATACCTTCCAGCTTCCTTTTGGCGAGTGGGGTATTACCCCATATGACATTTATATGTAGCTAGGTCTCCAATATGATGGGAGGTCTATCCCTTTTGAGGATGACCTTCCGGTGCCTACTGAGGAGGATTGAATGAGTCTCATGGGGATGATGCCAGACGCAAAAGACTTTACTGGTCTTCGCTTCAAACTCCTCTGGTTATCATCAAATTTTTCCAGACGTGTCCTTGAAACCGAAGCAGCGGCTATGGTGAAGGTGCGTGCCCTAATTTTGTACACTATGGGTTCGATGATTTTCTGTCATGGGAATGAGCTGGTGAGTTCCATTTGTTGTCGCTCGTGGCAGATATCACCTTTCCCATACCATATAATTGGAATGCAGCCCTCCTGGCCCATTTATACTAAGGGTTGGACAAGGCCAACCGTTGTATTAGTCGATCCCTGACTGGCTTTTATCCCGTCATCGAGGTATTCTCTTTGGCCTCCATCTTTTGCAATATGTTCACTGAGGATGAACTGGTTTGTCCTCCTCTGACCGTGAGTCGTGCAGGTCTGCTTCTTTGACCACTTTCCACATTTGGCCCCCACCTTATCGACCATTTGCCTTCGTTTCCTCGCATGATGCATGGTACAAGGATAACCGCAGCTGCACGCGTTTATTTTTATACCTTGCCTGGAGGTCAAACGTTGATGCCCTTGTTCCGAGTGATGTGAGTGATCTCGCCCTTTTCTGTGTTGCCCATGTGTTATCCTTTTTTTCTCAAGTCTTCGATTTCCTTTTTACAGTTCTTATCTAGGCCGTATCTCCGATCTAATGCGGCACTTACTCCTGGAGCCCAAGAAGCTTTTCAGGCTTCTCGTCGATGCCGTATTCTTGAGGATCCTCATGTGACGAAATGATACTTGGGAGAGAGACTTTTCTGGCAGCTGACTGGTAGTCCCATGGTACCACTTAGTCCTCCGTCTGGTCCTTTTGATTGAAGATCAGTACCCAAAAGGGAGTTGACTGCTGCAATGGAGGGCTATGACGCTTGCACCTTCGTAGATCCATTCAGGGAGTACAACACCTGGTGTGAGCAATATGGTATCGGCCCGATTCTACAACCTAACTATGCTCCCGGCGGCGGTGCACGTTTTGCTGGAGGAGGGATTCTGGGGCCTCAATTTCATCGCCAGGATACTGATGCATATCTTTCTGATGACGACTAGCTTGTTGTATCTTACTTTTCTTGTATGTAAAATCTTCATGTTTATCGACTTCAGTTTGTTTATACTGTTCTCTTTCAATCTTTACTTTTATGCACCTTTGAGATCCTTGTTGAATGTATAGATATTTGTTCTAAGGTCCTAGCATACAGAGGCGAGTCCCACCCAAAATGTGGACGAAAGTGGGCCCGGGCGGCAGATGGACTGCCGCGGGCGGTAATCGGACTATCGTCCGATGAATTTTTTTCACCCGTTCTGCCCTGTCAGTGATGAATCAATGACACAAAGATGACGGGTCTGTAGGCGGTGATCAGATTACCGCAGGCGGTAATCGGGGTGCCACCTCCGTTCATCTTTTCTTCCAGCGACCGTCCCCTCTTCCTGTTCATTCTTGCTGACCTGTTTCGGACATTCTTTGTTGTCCCTGTCCGTCCGATCATCCCCTTTGTCCATTCTCCTTTGTCTCTTTCTCTTTGTCTTCTTCCCCTTTTGTCCTCTTTTTCCTTTTCGGTGCTGATTATGGCCAGCCATGATGGGAGCAATGATAGGCTCATGAGTGGTGAAAGAGTTGGTGGGTCCAATAATAGTGGAGAAAATCCATTTATGGAAGAGTTAATGGAGGTTGGTGGGGGAGTAATGGGCTCTTTTGGGGAGATCAATGCTATTTATGGTATTCCTACCACCATTAATGGAGGATGTGAAGTTGGATTGGATGGTATAGAAGGGTTTGATGGATCCATGCTAGATGGGCCATCAGGGTTCATGGATGTGAGTTTGGCGAGGATGGATGGCTTGATTGATGGGCCGATATCCATAGATGGGGTGGATGGTGGTATGATGGTGACGGATGGTGTGGATAGGATAGATCAGATTTCTACGGATGGCGGGCCCTATTTTGGTGGCGTGAGCGGCTTGGATCTGGCGGGTGATGATTTGCTTGCAGATGGTCTGGCTCAGATTTTTGACGCGGATATTGAGACAGTGTTGGGATAGGCAGTCACTGTTGGGGCGTGTGGTGTCAGTCCTGTTGGCCATTAGGAGTTCGTAGGTGCTGCAGATCCTAGGGCTCATATGTTTCAGTCAACTTCTGAGGTGACAGTTATTGGTGGCTCGGGCCCTCCTGTTGCTGCTTTTCAGGACACTTTGCGTGATGCGATGAGAGATGCTGGCTTCTTCCGTCACCATGAGATTGACTTACTGGATGAGGGGATGCCCATTTTTGATGATTCTCCTACTGATCTGGGGATCTTGATCGTTGAGGGCGTACCTGTCCGAACTTGCAGGTTGCAGCCTCGTGGTACATGTTCCGAGCGATTACATCTTTGGATCGAGAGTTTGACCGAGTCTGAGATCTTCGAGTTGAGCTCCCTGGGTTTTCGAGAGGTTCTCCACTTGCATTGGGTCCACCTAGATTGGCGGTTGTTGAGTGTGGCGCTATACGATTAGGTTCCATCCCTGAATTTGTTCTCTTTTAATGACTTGGAGTTGGGCCCGTCATTGGAGGAGTTTTCTCTCCTGTCTGGTCTGCCTCTTACTCGAGAGCCTTATGTTCCCTCATCTGAGACGGTTCGATCTTCTGATCTGATCGCCTGGTTTGGATTTCTTATGACCCTCCCCACCGCGGAGGGTGGGGTTGGTGAGTTATCACTTGAGATGTTGTATGACCGCTGCTCTACTTCTCGAGGCACCCCTGGATCTGATTGTCAGCTTCAATGCCTGAATGTACTGATATTTTGTGTCTTAGCCGAGCTGCTCTTCTCAGGATGAAGACGATCGTCGTTAGGAGCTTTGTTGGATGTATTCCGTCGTATATTGCATCGTAGGAGTATCATTTCGGTGGTGCTGGCGGAGCTCTTCTTAGGGCTGATTGAGAACTCACTCGGACGTACCCGCATCTTCCAGGGTTGCTGCTTGTTCCTTCAGGTACTTTTTACTCTGCTTCCTTCTTTCTCTCTTCCCCCCCAACCCCCCTCCCCCCCCCCCCCCATTTTTTTTGCTTGCATCTTAAGTTTGATTTATTCCTTCCCAGGTGTGGTTATGAGAACATCTTTGTATGACCCCTATGCTTTCTTGGCCTAATTTCCACCGTGATGGTGTGTTGTCTTTACTACTTGAAGGCTTTCCCTCTAATGCTGAGGCCACTGAGCCATTGTACCGTCGCATGCTCTCTCAGCTTCGGGGTTGGGAGATTAACTGGGAGGCTACCTAGCTCTGTCGCCCGCCACTGATTAGCAGTGCAGCTCGCACTCCCTTGCTATTGCTAGGCCTTCGGGGATACTGCTCTTATCATCCTATGCGATTTCTTCATCAGTTTGGCTTTTGGCAGGACATCCCAGAGTTTGCCTTTTCTGAATTTGGCCATGCTTCTTTTCCTTACGACCTAATTGCTTTTTACAGACAGGTTTGGATTTCCTGGCAGGGGTCCTTGGATGCGTCGATGCTAGAGCTTGAGTCCTGGGCTCCTCTTTTGGCCACAGTGCCGTATTAGAGGTGGGTTGCGGAACAATCTCTTTATCGATAGGTTCCGGGTTGACATTTGGAGGATGAGACTGCTGATCAGGACATGGTGAGTGATACTGCTTCACCCTCCTCATGTGTTGTTGACTCGTTTGAGGCTTTTGAGGAGCGTCCCTTCATTGATCCTTCCTTCTTGTTGGCCACACATGGCCACTTGATCAGTGAGATTGCTGTCCTCCGACACACCTATGAGGACATGGCTCGTCGTTTGGCAGTGGGGCGATGACATGATGAGAGTATGCTTGCGACACATCGCTTGGATAGGGACGAGGCCTTCTACCTACGCATGGAGATAGAGAGGCTTAGGCAGATATTGTTGATGTATGAGAGATAATAGTTTACCTGTAATGGTTGATGCTGACCAACTATTTTGCTTGCCTGAAACCTTTTTTTCTTTTTGGTGTTTTTGGCCTTTTTTGAAAATAGGAAGATAAAATACTTGCAAGAAAATTTTAAAGGAATGAAAGAAAATTTTGTTTGTGCCAAATGTCAATATTTTGCTTGTGTTTGGATTCATGTATTAGATGATTGGGATCATAATCTTGGTCTCAGCCCACGTTGTGTGAAGTAATCTAGATTGTATCCTTAGGGTCTTGGTTCCCTGAAGGGGTATCCGAGATCACATCCTGTGGATTTGGGCAGAGTTTGATAGAGTGTTGTTCCGAAGTTATCCCTTCCTTGTATCTCATTGTAATTCTTTATATCTCGGCTTATGTAACACCCTGAATTTTTTGCCAACTTGGGATTAGACGTCCTTAGGTAATGGGTCAACCAAAACACCTTGGTAATTGCTCAGAACCCAATTCCATAGTCAAATAAATCACTTAGGATTAATTTCTTTAGAAATTAAGCGTAAGGTAGCTAGCGCTACGCTGGAGTAGCTGTGAAATTGTCCCTGACCGCTTTAAATACGTTCTACAAGACCCAAAACTTGTAGAATCAATGGTGCTATAATACCCTGAAACCTAGGATCAAACTCTAAACCCGTTTTCTCTTAGGAACCCTTTGAAACTTTGTATTGGATCTAGACCGCGCGTCGAAAGTCCGATACCTACAATCTTAGACAATTATGACCGCCTTGTTGGACTTGACAATCGTTTCGAAAATCAAGGCCAACCGATGTTGAGAGGCTATTTCATTGAGCCTGGAGTGAAGAGAGTGAGAAAAGGGTTAAGTTTGGAAATTTTAATCCAAATCTGGCACGTGGCTTGGCACGTTATTATTAAGCGTTCTGACCGTCAGAATTCAGCCAAATTACACCCTCGGATTAGGAAAAATTTCTCTTTCATATCATGAGACTTGTAGACCTGATATAGGTGCGGTGACTGCTGAACTGAAATTGGACCGCCACGTGCGATCTGCGAACTCTTTCGGTCTGAAAACTTGATGTGTGCTAGATCCAGTATGCCTGAGCTTAAGTGCAACCGCGTTCGGCTAGGGGACCTCCAAAAATGCTCTTTTGGACCAGAACAGTCCTGATTTGGTTATAACCCAAGTAAACCTTATTCCCAAGTCTATTTTGGAAAGGTTTTGGGCTATATAAGGGCTTTAAACCCTCTGATTTCTCTCCCATCCAAATTTGGTTAAAACCCTAGATTGAGAGAGAGAAAAAGTGAGAGTTTGTGAGAGAGTGTGGGAGAGATCTTCCTGCCACTTACTGCTGCTGCTATACGTGCTAAAGCAGCGCACTCCAATCACTTTCTCGGCGATTCCAACGCACTTTTAGGTAAGAAAAACCCTAACCACTTGCTGATTTGGGGATTTCTTCGATTCAAATAACAAAGTAGCTGTTGTACGTGTGCATTAGGTCGCCTGTACGCCATTGACGAAGCGTATACGCTTCTTTCGAAACGATACACATATAAAGTGAAAGGTGCGGATTTTAGACGCTTTGATTGGCTGTTTTTAACGCTTTCAATGTTGTTTAATAGTAGATTATTGACGGCAACGCCGTTTGACATGTACAACATGCTGTCCGTTTCCTGTTTCGTAAACGTAGGAAAAATATGAGATTTAGGACATTTTAGTCATTTGTAGGAAATACTGTATACGTCCATATTTTGCTGAAATGGTTAACATGACTTTTTGTCGCATTAGGATATTAGGAATGCGTGCATAATTAGTTTGGCAAAGAGATTCGTCCAAAGGCACACTTTGAGTCGACATACACTATGTAGACTTAAGTGTGTAGACTAAGTGTTTGTATGAATGTTTGTATTAGTATGTATTGAGTATATGGTATTATGAAATACTTTTGAGATTGAATTCTCAAGTAATATGCTGATGTAAATAATTTCCATCATGTTGGCAATATGTAGGGATTACATTGTATGTATGAAATGCATGTGTTGAATGAATTGCTTAAGTTGTATGTTATAACATGTGATAACATGCTTGTATTGTTGTATTGCATTTCAATTACTCTCACATGATTATTGATGCTGATTTATAAATGTTTGGGACTATGCTTAGTCCAGGCAGTCGGTAATAGAGTAAATTCGTGGTTGACTTCTATTGGCCACGAAGGACGCGTCGATGAACGAGAGTCGTGTCTTGGGTTGGCGGCAGTGGTTAAGCCACACGAAGTGTTTCATGCACTTCATGTCGCTCATCTTGAGATGCCCTCACCGACGATCTCCCTCATACGGCACCATCTTACGCCCGCGACATGCTTTCTTCCCACAGTGCTCCACATCTTTCAGGCACATGCAATGTGATGTAGATATGATTACCAAGTAGTTATTAGTCCTTTTCATACAACAAGATTGGGAAACTAAGGTACCTTCCTTATATCAATCCCAACACAGATCCTGTCTAGAGTCGTCACTCCTAGTAATCTCATACGATGTTATATTTGTAGGTCGCTGCAAGGGCTACCAGGGCTGTTGTTCGCACTCGTTGCACCGCTCCCCCATCACCTTATCAATAAAGGCCTAATCCCAATCTTATTTAATGCCTGTTTACTGACAACATGCATCTAATATTATCTATGTTGCATAAATAACATTTTGAAACTCGGGAGTTGGGTTTTTACTCGACCCTCGATTTTCAGGGTATTAAAGCTTCTTTTTGTACAAGCACTTTTAGTATTTTTTTATTTTCTTTCCTTACTATTTTTACCCGTAGCGCCCTTTCAGGTTTTCACTATGTCCAGCTTTTCCCGTCATTTTTGCCCGTAGCGTCCTTTCATATTTTCACTACGTCCCGGGTTTTTTTATCTTGCCTGCCCCTTGGCAGCTGTGCTATTTTTACCCTTTGCGCCTCTTCAGGTTTTCACCAAGTCCACTACATGCCCGCTATTTTTACTAGTGCCGCCCTTTCGGGTTTTCAACTCGCCCTTTTTGCTTAGGCATGTCCTTTATTTTTTTTTATTTTTTTTTTTGGCGCGCTAGGAGTGATGGAGGAGGCGGAGAGACTTCCTTCATTGCCGGCCAACTGATTACTATCTTGTCCTTGTCTTTGAGTACAATTGTAAGCTGCCTTTGGTGAGGAGGAGATTTTGAAAAGGATTTTATTTTATTTATTTATTTTTTTTTTGGAAGCTTATTTTATGATTTATTTTTTTTTCTCATCTTCTTTCTTCTTTCTCCTTCTTTTTTTTCTTCTTTGTATGGGAAGTGATGAGTGCAGCTTTACGATTGTAATCATTGACAAAGTCAGGTAGGATTACCCGTGATAGATTTTCACGTTGTCAGCGTTGATGGGCTCGAGAAGATCTTCTCCCTTTAGACTGGTGAGCCGGAGGGCGCCTCATGGGAGCACTTCTCGGATGATCAGTGGCCCTTCCCATGAGGGTTTGAACTTTCTCCTGGGATCTGGTAAGTGTGGTGGCAAGATACGCTTCATGACCATGTAGCCGACTTTAAAACTTCTTTTGCGGACCCTTTTATTGTAAGCTCGAGCGATCCTTCTTTGATAACATTGGGAGTGACTTAGCGCCCGCATGCGCTTTTCATCTGCCAGATGCAGTTGATCGAACCTTGCTTGCTGCCACTCGCCTTCCTTGACTTCGTTTTCTAGCAATATTCACAGTGATGGAATTTCGATCTCAACTGGTAGTACCGCCTTCATTCCGTATGTAAGCTCATATGGAGTTGCACCTGTAGCAGATTGTACAGACGTTCGATAGCCCCAAAGTGCATAGGGAAGTATCTCCGACCAGTCGCGATACGTTTTCACCATCTTTTCCAGTATACGGATGATGGTCTTGTTTGTTGCTTCAACCCCACCATTCATCTGGGGATGGTAGGGGCTTGACCGATGACGCTGGATCTTGAATTTGTCGAGGAAATCGCCCATCCTTTTATTGACGAACGGAGTTCCGTTGTCAGTAATGATGGCCTGAGGGACGCCATAACGGCTGATGATGTTGTTCTTTATAAACTTTACCACATGAGATGCTGCGATGGTGGTTTAGGATACTGCCTCTATCCACTTGGTGAAGTAGTCTACTACTACCAAGATGTACTCATGCCCATTTGAAGCTTTAGGGCTGATTTTGCCGATGATGTCTTGCCCCCATACAGAAAAGGGCCATGGAGTGTCAGGTTATTGAGTTCGGATGTAGGGGCATGGATTCGGTTTACATGTTCCTGACACTTGAAACACTTCCTGACATGTTTGCAGCAGTCTGTCTCCATCATAAGCCAATAGTAGCCAAGTTGCACGATCTTTTTTGCCATCATGTGCCCATTCATGTGCGGGCCACATAGTCCTTCGTGAATTTCTGACATGACATGCATAGCTTCCCTTTCATCCACGCAACGAAGAAGGACTTGATTGAAGGATCGCTTATAGAGGATGCCGTCGGTAATTACGAATTGCGCTGCCAACCGTTGTATGGTGCGACGATCTGTCAGAGTTGCTCCTTCTGTGTACTTCTGGTGCTCGAGATACTCCTTGATGTCTGTGTACCATGGCCGATCATTTGAGGGAAGGTCAGTTTCATTGATTTGTAGGCAAAATGCGGGTTCCTCCTGAAGTTTGACGGTAAGTTCCCATTCAACAACTCCTCTTGGGATTTTCAGCATTGGAACGAGAGTAGCCAAAGCGTCTGCAAATTGATTCTTCGCTCGGGGCATGTAAGAGAATGTGATCTCCTTGAATTCTTCGATTAAATTCTCCAGATAGACATGATACGAGATCAGCTTCTCGTCCTTGGTCTTCCAGTCACCGTTCGTCTAATTGATGATGAGTTTCGAGTCCCCGAAGATCCGTAGTTTCTTCACATTAAGGATTATGGCTTCTCTTAGACCGGCGATGTATGCTTCGTATTCTGCTACGTTATTAGTGCACTGAAACGTTAGTCTTCTGGATATGGGAACTAGGACGTCTTCGGGAGAGTAGAGTATGCCGCTTACTCCACTTCCTTTCGAGTTTGCAACTCCGTCAAAGAAGAGTGTCCATTCTCCTGCCTTTCTTTCCTCTTCTTCCTCAATTAGGAGGATGTCCTCATTAGGGAAGAAAGTCTTCAGTGGCTGGTAGTCGGGCAGAGAATGTGCAGCTAGATGATCGGCCAGTGCTTGCCCCTTGATTGCCTTTTGAGTGACATAGGTCATATCGAACTCAGAAAGCAATAATTGCCATTTTGTAATCCTACCTGTTAGTGCTGGTTTCTCGAATAAGTACTTCAATGGGTCCATGCGAGTGAGCAGAAGGACTGGGTGAGCGATCATGTATTGTCGCAGCCGCTGCGTCACCCAGACTTGGGCGAGACACGTTTTCTCTAAGCTGGAGTATTTGGCTTCATAGTTTGTGAATCGTCTGCTCAGGTAGTAGATCGCTTGTTCTTTTCTTCCTGTGTCATCATGTTGGCTAAGAACGCTTCCAATTTCTTCTGCTGCAACGGAGACGTATAACAGTT
The DNA here is from genome assembly GCA_037074715.1 of Magnolia kwangsiensis. Classification (NCBI taxonomy): domain Eukaryota; kingdom Viridiplantae; phylum Streptophyta; class Magnoliopsida; order Magnoliales; family Magnoliaceae; genus Magnolia; species Magnolia kwangsiensis. The sequence continues at coordinate 143,273,184 of CM073574.1, read as the reverse complement.
ATGGTCTTCCTGGGATAGGTGGCATGAGCACTGGAGGGTTTAGCAGGTACCCTTTGATTTTGTCGAAGGCCGCTTGACAGTCATCATTCCATTCTTTTGGCGAGCTCTTCCGCAGGAGCTTGAATATGGGCTCACAAACCGGAGTGAGCGCGCAATGAACCTGCTGATGTACTGGATCCGTCCGAGGAAGCCTCGAATTTCTTTTTTGGTCTTAGGTGGTGGTATTTCGATGATTGTCTTGGTCTTGGTTTCTTCTACCCAAATACCATCCTCGCTGACGATGAAGCCCAACAGTTTGCCCCTAGTTGCCCCAAAGACACATTTTTGCGGGTTGAGTCGGAGCTTGAACTTTTCTAACCTGTCGAAAAGCTTCTTGAGATCTTCGAAGTGTCCTTTGATTGTGTGAGACTTGATGATCATGTCGTCCACATAGACTTTCATTTCCTTATTTATCATATCGTGGAATAAGGCAGTCATGGCTCGTTGATATGTAGCTCCTGCATTCTTCAATCCGAAGGGCATGACTCAGTAGGAAAAAGTTTCCCATGAGGTGATGAAGGAGGTCTTCTCACGATCCTCGATGGCCATTTTAATCTAATTATATCTGGAGAATCCGTCCATGAAGGAAAAGATCTTGTGTCCAGCTGTATTGTCTACCAATGTGTCGATGTGAGGCAGAGGGAAGTCGTCTTTAGGACTTGCTTTGTTAAGATCTCTAAAATCTATACACATTCTGAATTTTCCATCTTTCTTCGGAACTGGTATGATATTTGCGAGCCATTCTGGGTAGTTGGAGACTACCAGAAATCCCGCATTGTATTGCTTGATGACTTCATCACGGACCTTCAGGGCCCATTCAGGTTTCATTGTCCGCAGCTTTTGTTTGACTGGCCTCATGTCTGGCTTTGTCGGTAGATGGTGCACCACCAGATCTTCATCAATCCCAGGCATGTCCTCGTACGAGAAAGCAAAGTTGGACAACCTCGATTTCAGAAACTTCATCATTCTCTGCTTATACTCCGGAAACAGCGATCTTCCAATGCGCACCTCTTGGGGAGTTCTGCTGACCCTAAGTTCACAATTTCAAAGTCGTCTGCTATAACATTGGCCTTTGTTTCGAATTTCTCAAGGGAATCCTCAAATTCGAGAGCTGTATCATCATTTTCCTCATCCGGGGCTTCATCCAAACCCATGAGCTCAAAGTCCAACTCAAGATTGAAATCATACAAGTCGACCTTGAACTTCTGCGGTGTGTGTGAGATGTTTGGCACAGTGGTTTTTGAAAGTTTTTCTGTTGTTTTTATGTTTTGAAGATTTTCTGATGTTTTGTGATTTTGAGAAATATCTGATTTTTTTGTACTTTTGAGAATATATGATGTTTTTGTGTTTTGAAAATTTTTTGATTCTTTTGTGCCGCTTGGAGGTCCCGAACAGGATGGTGTTGCGAACCAAGATTGATCTTGTCCTAGTCCGGGGTACCAACTGCTATTTATATTGGTATTTTTTTTAGGTCGGCATCCACAGAGGATTCACCGACCGATTCGATTGTTAGGGGGACTGCTGTCCATGGTGATTCTTCCCTCCTTCTAATCTTGTTGTATGAATCAGTGTGTTCCTGTGGGTCACCTACTTTGATGACCATGATGTCTGCTGGGCTAGGCTCAGAGTCGGAATCTGATTCGACTTCTTCGCCCAAGAGCTGGAATTCTTCTGGTTCTTCTGATTGGTCCTGCGATGAGACCTTGATGTCTGTCCAGTCAAGGGCAGGCCACTTCCTTTTGTCAATCCAATGAATGAGTTTCTTCTGCCCCTTGTGCTGCTGGGCTAGTGTTGGGGACATGTTCCCTTGATTATGTGAGGGAATGAGTGTCTCTCTGGGTTTGCCTGTATCCTTTTCAAGAGGCATCCCTGGTTCTGGATCCCGCATGGGTGGATCTGTTTTCGTGCCCCTTGCCTTTTGTGGTGGGTTTGGGGGTCTGCCCCTTGTGTCAGATTTATTTTTACTGCCTCAAGAATCTTATCCCATCTTATGGGTGGCCAGACAGACTCTGGGTGGGAATGATCTGAGGGTTTGAGCCTTTGGAGGTGGTCCTCAAGGGGAATCACCGAGTTTTCACAAACTGTCCCAGCCCTGATGAAATTGATGGGTGTGCACCTAAATGGTTGTCTCTTCTTGAACTTTTCAACTTGACCCTCCGGTGTTGGTTGATATCTCAGTTCCTGTTTCTGCATGTTAGTACGTGCTAGTTGTACTACTGTACCTTTTTCATGGAACTCAGTACGGTAGTTCTATATTAATCGTTCAGCGGGGGAAATGACATGTTCAGTAGTGAGAGGGCGAGAATTAGTGATTGAATTTATAACTTCGAATTCGAAGCTGTGATATGATACATCGCCCTCTGTATGTTGGATGTCGATCACAGGAATGTCAGTTGCTGGGATATTAACCGCTACTGGTAGGACAGTTTATGGCTCGGCCAATACTGAGATGATTCGATTTCCTAAAGGGAACTTGACCTTAATGAAGGGTTGAGGGAATGGCTCTAACAGCATGGAGCCATGGCCGCCCCAACAGAAGATTAAACGAGGCAGGTATGTCAATGACCTGGAATGTGACAAGGGACAGGTCTGGTCCAATTTGTAGCTCAATGTTAATCTCTGCCTCAACCTGCCTTCGAAAATTATCGAAGGTTCTGACACTCATGGTGCTGGGCCTGAAAGAGGATGATTCTATCCCTAACCGTTCAGTAGTCCTTAGAGGGCAAACATTAAGGCTAGATCCATTATCAATGAGCACAAGTGAGACTTTGAAATTTTTGTGACAGGTCACTATGTTCAGTGAACGTCCGTGCTTGTGTCCCTCAAGTGGTAATTCATCATCAGAGAAAGTGATGGCTTGTGGTGCGAGGAGTTATCCAATCATACTTGCCACCATTTCGGGGGGTATGTCAGGAGAGATATGTGCATATTTAGAGTTTTCACAAAGATTTGTTGATGCGATCTTGATGTGCATAAGAGTTCCCAGATGGAGATTTATGCGGGAGTGGTTTTGAGTTAGGTTGCTATGTCATAAGCAGTGTCAGTTTTGCAGGTGGTTCCCGATAAAGCTCTCCGGGTTTCCTTTGGGTTTTGGTTATCTCTCCTAAAGTACCTCCCGTTGTTGCCTACTTCGGCGCATTCTGGGTAATGCCATGGGACTGCCTTCGGGTTATAGGATGGAACTGCCCTTCCTTCCAAATATATTAGGGGTTCCTGAGGCTGAGGGGTTGTGGTTGTGACAGTTTGTGGAAGACTTAATGATTTCTCTTGAAGTACCATTGGGGTTTGGCAGGTTTTAACATTGGTGTTTTTCTCCACTTTTTGATGTACAAGAGAGGTCCTCTGGCGTATGCCAATTGGTGAGGCATCAGGAATTCGGGACCTTGAACCGGGGGTGCCCCTTGCAAAGTAAGCGAAGATAGATCAGGGAGACCTATTGGGAGAATGACAGGTTTAGAATTTGACCTTTTTGGATATGCGAGGTGTGCCTCTTGAGAGGTAAGATGCTGCAAGTGTGACCTGTTGGGTGCGGCTTCAAGGGTCATGAGAGGCGGTGTTGATGGTGCTGCTTTTAGAAAGACAAGGGGTTGAATGGCTGGTGCTGCTTCGAGGAATATCTGTGGCCAAGGCAATGGCGCTTGTTGGTATTCCCGTGTCCGGTTCGTTGTGATTTCTTGTATGGAATGATGTGGGGAGGAATACCTGGGTTGCCCTCCTTCAATGTGGTTGAAGTAGAGGTGTCAGATGTGCTGGGTCCTGTTTGATGCAATGGTGGGGGATTTTGGAGAATGTTGGCCTGAACTGTATTGTTAGCCTGTGGGGTGATTGCAATCTTCTGACTTTCGATCAAATCTTGGACCGCATGTTTCAGGGCGAAGCAGCGGTCCGTCAAATGGCTAGGAGCCTGGTGATATGCACAGTATTGACTTTCATTGTAACCAGGTGGCAAGGGGTTAGGAGGAAGTCGAGGTTAGAGAGGTGTTAGGAGTTGCTTTTGCATTAGCATTGTCAGAACCTGACTGTTTGTTTGTGCTAAAGGGATGAAATTCCTCCCTAACATTGCCTGCTTGTATGGGCCTAACGCATTTCTCCTAAGCTGTTGTTGCTGTTGTTGAGACGACTGCCCCTGATATCCCTTCTGGGCTTGGTGTGATTGGTACTGCCTGTTCGGTTGCGATCGGTATTGTCTGTCATGCTCCTGTTGTGGAGCATACTGACTTCCTTGAGTGTTGGCAACAATGTTGTTAACTTCTTTAGTGCGTTACGCAGGAGCAGTGCCGTTTCCATTCCCATAACCAACAGGTTTCCCTTCGACTTTGTTTCTTTTGATTGTAAGGGTCTGATGTGCCCATGGAGAAATGGTTCTGGGTCTGATCCCTGCCTCGACTTGTTCTCCAGCTCGGATGAGTTGAGAAAAGTTTACGTATGGGTATGAGATTAAATATCCTGAAATACTAGGATTTTCTGAGTATACAATCATGGATATCCGCTCCTCGTCATCAATGGGGTTTCTCATCCGAGCTGTCATGGTTCGCCATCGTCCTACATATGCTGATAAGGATTCATCACTTTTTTGTCTAAAGGCAGCCAAGTTGGACCTTCTGGGAGCCATGTTCAGGTTGTACGAGAACCTGTCAATGAATGCTTGAGAGAGCTTTTCCCAGGTTCTGATTTGATGACTATCAAGTGAGGTGTACCAATCCAAAGCGTCACCCTTAAGGAATTTTTGGAAGAGTGGTATCAAGGCTCCATCATTCCCTGTTATCGAATTAAGTTCCTCGCAAAATGCTTTCATGTGTGTTGTAGGACACCCACTACCGTCATACCTTTTGAATTTTGGGTACCTCAAAATTTGGAGGTACTCGAGCGTCCGGAAAGGGACAAAGGTCCCTGAACTTAGTGGGTGGGTGATCCACTCCTTGCTATTTTTGAAGTTGGCTTTACACCATTTGTAATTGCTCTCGTAGTTCCTCAATTTCTGACTTTCCTTGTTGCGGGTATCTTGTCCTTTGGTGTAGGGCCTGCGCTGCTTCTTCTTCATATGAATCAATGATGGGATGTTGTAAGAAAGAAGATGGGCTCCCGGTGGCGGGAGGTGGCTGGAATTGGACACCGCTCCCTTTCGGAAGAGGGTGTGAAGTTCAGAAGTGGCTCCCGCCTGGGGTATCTGCCAACTCCGGAATGCTACTCCCGTTGGGGGGGGGGGGGGGTGAATTGGACTCGAAACTGACCCCCTTCATGGGCATTCGCCAATTATTGTCGGTGGTTCCCGTTAGGGGGAGCATGTGTTGTAACCTGATTGTTGTGATGTGTTGAGTAGGGATGTACGGGAGGGTTGCTCCAGTTTGCTGGTTGCTGTTGTTCTGGTGCTGACTCTTCTGGGAGAGAGAGCACGAGATTTGTTGGGGGAATGAGGGAAAAGGCAAAGGGGGTTTGCCGGAGTGAACTATTCTGTACACTAGGCTGGGTTGCCTGTGTGTTTGGTGTGGCATTTGACACTAGGCGATGTAGCAGCTCTTGTACTGCCCGTAAACTCTGGGCCATTTCTTGCATGGTGGTGTTGGCTTGTGGGTCTACCGGAGCAGCCGGTAGTGGTTGCGCAGGTGCCGATATGGGCGCCGGTGCTGATGTTTCGAGAGCTAACTGAGCTATTGGCTCTTCTTCATGGGTAGCTTGAGAGGTTATGGCTGCAGGGATCAGGTGGTCATGGTTCTGATATGTATCTATGCAAGAGTAAGCCAAAAGATTTTTTACATTTTCTATGAATGCGAATGATGATTTCCCTTGAGATTAGAGTACCACACGTTTTCAAGTTGGGTCTCGGCTAGTGTGCTCTAGCAGATCATCCCCAGCGGAGTCGCCATTCTGTAGACACTGAAAAATCAGGCGTCTGCGCTTGATTTGTGATTCGAGTTGCTGATTGAGGTGATAGGTTAATTATAGATGTTGGAGTCGCCACTAGCCGAAAAATCTCGAAATCCCGTGGTCGGCTAGAACCACGAAATACACAAGGTGAGGAAAATCTAGAGACTTCCTTACCTTAAATTGACTCCTGGTCTGCGATCCGGGATTCTGGACAAGAGACCTCAGTTACAAAAAGGGAAAGTGTTAGGCACCCTCTCTGTCCGTACAAATGTACGGTCTCTACTCAGTGTGGTAAAACAATCTCAAGGGATGATGGATGTTGTGGCCGAGATGGGACTAGGCACACACGTGGATTTCTGATGTGGCAAAATCCGTGATTTCGACAAGCTACAGAGCATACGTCCAACGGCGTGTCTAGAAGACGGATGTGATGATGCTTATGCAAAATGGTAAGAAAATTGGACTAGATCACTAGGAATTTCTGATGTGACAGGATCCGATGTACAACAAGCCACAAAGCATACGTTCACTAGAGATCTAGAGAAGTAGGGGGGTTGAGAAGGGAATAAATGTCATGATGGATGCTTATAAAATGAATGGATCTTTGGCTTGATCTCTTGAGTAGGCTAGGATGTGGGTTGAACCATGATCAACAAGGTTAGGCTGATGGGTTGGAAAGGTTGAGAGAAATGCTAGGGGGTGGTTAGAAAGATCAGATCTTTGAAGGCTTGAGAGCTCCTTCCCTTTCCTTCACTCTCTTCCTCACTCTCTCTCTCTTTTTCTCACTTTCCCTCCCTTGGATGAGAAGATCCTCCTCCCTTTTTTGTGAAGAGGAGAGGGCTATTTATAGCCTTCTCCATTGACATTACTGTAAATTCTGGGTTTGATAGGGGTAAAAGGTGAGGTGGCAAGTTATGGTTGGTTATGGATAAAGAAATGCCACATGGCACTCCCCCATTAGCCATGAGGGGCGGTAAAAAGGTAAATAGTGAAATTTAGAAGGATAATTTTGTGGGAAAGTTGACTTTTGGATGCTGGGACAGCTGTCCGCACGCGGCGGCACTTGAAGTACTGCAGGCGGCAGTCAGACTACCGCCCGCACTCAGTTCGGGTCGGTTTCGCACGTGCAAACCTTGTACACTGTGCGGGTTTACTCGAAAGTCTCCTTTTAGATTTTTTATCTCAGAAAAGTTGATTTCAGCTTGGGTAATGAGGATCTGGGCCATGGTATGGGTTATAAGTAGGGTTGTATGTGTGATGAATGGTTTGGATCGTGGTTTTGGATTACGGATTTGGGTTTTAGGGGGCTTTGGTTTAGTTGGGTATGATCATGGTTCCTGAACGATCTTAAACTTTTCAAGATGTAGCCTAGGTAGGGTGTCTACAGCTTACTACGCCCCACAATGATGTTTTTTTTGTAATACATCATGTTCATAGAGTATACATAAGGATCCAAACTAGAATGATTTACTTAACGTACCACATATGATTTTGGGGTAGGAGAAGCTAATTTAGCCAACCAACCTAGTTATTTTTCAATATTTCATCAGGTCAATGGTTGAAAATCTATTTCATTTAGTTTGTGGTCAATTTCAATCACTTCGCGGTCAAACTGAAAATTCATATTTTCCAAGATTTGAACGAGGCAAACTAGAAATTGAGCGGGGCAAACATGAAATTAAGCGGGATAAACATGAATTTTAGCGAGGCATAATGATTTTCTAGTTTGCCCCACTAATTTTCTAGTTTGCCCCGCTGAATTCCTAGTTTGCCCTGCTAAATTTCATGTTTCCCCCGCTGAATTTCATATTTTCCTCGCTCAATTTTTAGTTTGCCCTGCTAAATTTCATGATTTACCCTGCTGAATTTCATGTTTCCCCCGCTGAAAATCAAGTTTTCCCTGATCAATTTCTTATTTCCCTCCCGCTGAATTTAATGTTTCCCCCATTGAATTTCATGTTTGCCTCGTTCAATTTCATGTTTGTCTTGCTCAATGTACAGGTTCCCTTCCACATATGGGGTTTTGGTGTATACATATTCCTATGAAAACGGAGGGATATTACTTAATCCGATGAATATGATGTATTATAAATAAAACATCATTGTGGGGCGTAGCAAGCGTAATCGGATTGCGTATTGAGTTAGTCAGTATGCTCCCATTATACTATGTAAACTCAGTTGGGCCCACATTGAATATATGTAGTATATCCAGGTTATCCATCCGCTTTTCCATCTATTTTAAGGGGTTTAGCTCCAAATTGAAGCATATCAAAAGATTAAGTGGATCATACCATAGAAAACAATGGGCATAATGATTTCCATTGTTAAAACCATAGTTGGCCCAATAGTAATGTTTATTTGTTATCAAACCTATTCATAAGATCATACAAACATGGATTAATAGAAAACACAATTACAAGCTTGATCCAAAACTTCTATGGCCCATAAGAAATGATCAGCATTAGAAGTTCAATTCAAAATTTCATGGGATGTGGTCCATTTGAACATTGGATATGTTTAGATTTATCGACTAAAGCCATGAAATTATTTGTTAAGTTTGCCCCGCTCATTTTCATGTTTCTCACGCTGATTTTCTAGTTTCTCCCGCTCATTTTCATGTTTCCCACGCTGATTTTCTAGTTTCCCCTGCTCATTTTTCAGTTTGCTACGCTCATACTTCAGTTTGCCCCGCTGTTTTTCTAGTTTGCCCCGCTCATATTTCAATTTGCCCCGCTGTTTTTCTAGTTTGCCCCGCTATTTTTCTAGTTTACCCCGCTCATATTTTAGCTTACCTTATTTATTTTCTAGTTTCCCCCGCTCATTTTCATGCTTGCCCCACTCATTTTCATGCTTACCCCGCTGATTTTCGTGTTTGCCCCGCTCATTTTTATGCTTACCCCACTAATTTTCATGCTTGCTCCACTAGTTTAGGATTCTTACTCTTGCTCGGGTGGTTGACTCTTAGGAGCTTCAACACCTGGTCAAGCGTTCGAGTATCCATATGTGGTGAAATTCCACAAGTGTGAGTGCATGGGGGTGTGTGTGCGTGTATAAAAAAAAAAAGAAAAAAAAATCAGCTATGGATACTCGAACGCTTGACCGGGTGTTGAAACTCCTAAGAGTCTACCACCCGCGTAAGAGTAAGGATCCAAACTGGAATGATTTACTTAACGTACCATATATGATTTTGGGGTATGAGAAGCTAATTTAGTAGGGCAAACATGAAATTTAGCAGAGCAAACGTGAAAATAAGTGGGGTAAACATGAAATTCAGTTGGACAAACATGAAAGTGAGTGGGGCAAGCATGAAAGTGAGCGGGACAAACATAAAAATGAGCGGGATAAGCATGAAAATGAGCGGGGCAAGCATGGAAATGAGCGGGATAAGCATGAAAAAGAGCAGGGCAAGCATGAAAATGAGCGGGGCAAACATGAAAATGAGTAGGACATACTTGAAATTGAGCGGGGGAAACTGAAATTTGAGAATGTAGGTGGGTAAAATAAAGTTCTTCGTGTTAAAAAAAGACTGGTGCGGCACTACCACCGGTTCAACAGTACTTCCGCAGTACAATGGCTACGGTTATAGCTATGATTATAATCTGTAGCTAATCGTAGCCATTGCGGCCTGCCGCAGTAGCCTGCCGTACCAGCGGTAGTGCCGCGCCAGTCTGTTTTTTTTTTTTTTTAATTTTTTTTATAACACAGAGAACTTTGTTCTACGTACTTACATTTTTCTTTAATACATATTTATATAAATATGTATATATAAGCATATAAAAAATTTTCTCTCTTTTTATAATTTCTTTCTTTATTCATTTAATAAGAATATGTTCCAAGCCAAAATTATTTACTTGATGTATCATATATGATTTTGGGGTAGGAGAAGCAACTTTAGCCAACTAACCTAATTATTTTCTAAGATTTTATTAGGTCAATGGTCGAAAATCCATTTCCTTCACTTCGTGGTCAATTTTAATCAATTTGTGGTCAATTTCAATCAAATTTAGATGGCTTGGATTGTCGTGCAGCTATGCCATGTATGGTGGAAGAATTCCCTTCATTTTTTAGTCAGTGTTGTACTAAAAAAGAAGAGGAAATAGGCTTTATTGTTACACACTGTCAGCATGGCGATTCATATGTAGGTGTAGCAATTATATATGACACAGGCAAATAGAAAAATTGTGTTTGCAAAAAAGACGATTCATATGCTTGACCCGCTCATTTTCATGCTTGACACGCTCATTTTCATGCTTACCTTGCTGATTTTCTAGTTTTCCCCACTCATATTTCAGTTTTTCCAGCTAATTTTCTAGTTTGCCCTGTTCATTTTCATGCCTGCCCTGCTCATTTTCATGATTGCCCCGCTTATTTTCATGCTTACCTCGCTCATTTTCATGTTTCCCCCGCTGATTTTCTAGTTTGTCCTACTCATATTTCAGTTTGCCCCGCTCATACTTCAGTTTGTCCCACTGTTTTTCTAGTTTTCCCTGCTCATATTTCAATTTGCCCCGCTGTTTTTCTAGTTTATCCCGCTCATACTTTAGTTTGAACCACTGTTTTTCTAGTTTGCTCCGCTCATATTTCAATTTGCACCACTGTTTTTCTAATTTGTCCCGCTCATATTTCAGTTTACCCCGCTGATTTTCTAGTTTTCCCCTCTCATTTTCATGCTTGCCTCGCTCATTTTAATGTTTGCCCCGCTCTTTTTCACACTTACCACGCTCATTTTCATGTTCGCCCCGCTGAATTTCATGCTTGCCCCGCTCATTTTCTTGTTTACCCCGCTCATTTTCAAAGAGCTTGAAATTGGTATGGATTCCTTCGTAACAGCTCAAATGCCATAAATCGTTCATGTCATTAGTTGTCGTGGACTACACAAACCTAACTCGGAAAGGCTAGCTATGTGCAAACCTTACCATTTGGTTGAATATGTAGTTGTAGTCACTTTCCAAATTCACTCGGTGTTTCGAAGGACCTTGATAAAGAAACCCAATTAACAAAATTTTTGTTACCTGAGTTCACATCTCAAATAATAACTCTCATTGTTCTAATTGTTTTAACGAATTGTAGAATCCATTAGAATAGTAATTTCTGGAAATTTAACTCAAGGGCCAAATGCAAGGCTGAGAATACATGAATAAAATTTCCATGGAACTTCTATTCTATAAACATATCTGAGGATACATTTGAGACTATGTCACATAAGCCTTTTTAACATGTATGGTGATCTATTTAGCCTTTTAAGTATGATAGACTATCCTTAGGTAGCTGTTGCATTAGCTGTATAATCTATGCTGATATTTCTCCTTATGGTAGTGTAATAGTGCTTGAGGAACTACTTATGGATCTTGGAAAATAATTAGGTTGGTTGGCTAAATTAGCTTCTCCTATCCCAAAATTATATGTGGTATGTTAAGTAAATCATTATAGTCTAGGAGATATGCTTGTTAAATAAATAAACAAAGAAATGAATTAAAAGATAGAAAAGTATTTTTATATACTTATATATACATATTTACATAATTATGTATTAGAGAAAAATATGAGGAAGAAAAAGTTCTCCCAGTATATAAAAAAAAAGAAGAAGAAAAAAGAACAGTGTGACACTCTGCATGTTTTTTTTTTTATTACTTTTGTGGGTCCCATCATGAGGTCTGTGTTATATCCAAACCGTCCATCTATTTGGTGAGCTCATATTAAGGCTTGAAATGAAAAATAAGATGGATCTAACTATCAAGTGGACCACACTGTAAAAAGTAATGGGGAATTGAACGTCTACCATTAAAATCCTTATAGGTTACAGACGTTATGGATCATTATGAAATTTGCTTTTCCTCTTCATCCAGGTCTTTGTGACCCTATGAATGAACTTAGATGGGGATGATTTCTCACAAACATCACAGTGGGCCCCACTTGAATTTCCATCGCCGGACCGTCCATCAGCGCTCTCGACTCTGCACGCCAGCCAGAGGAAGGCGGGGTATTTTCGTCCTCAAATTTGGTGTCCGTACGAGGAGTTCCAAATGCGTATATCAAGTTTGTATTGTTTAGTAAAAACCACTGGATAAAAGGGGGGGTTCCACAGTCGTAAATTTCTCAGCAGGATTCTAGTTCTACCCGCACGGGTATCCTCATGAGGTCTCCAGCCGAGGATATACACCCTATTATACGGTGTACACCTGAGTTTTCAGCTTATACACTTTGGCGCATGGTCGAGTGATCTAGTCCATTGGTTTCTTATCCCCCAATGTGAATGGACCATATGCCAAAAGGCCTCTCAGATTACACGATCCAATCCAACGAACATGGTCCTTTCTCAATCAAATGTGGAGCGTTGCTGCATTTTCTTCCTAATCATCTCATCACAGGCCTCACATTGAAATAACAATAATTAGGATTTCTACATGGTCATATCCGTGACAGATCCAATGGTCTAGATCTGTAAACATGGCTCACCTGTACAATACATATTATGGTCTGAGGATCATACAAATCTGTCCCCACAAAATATCTAAATATCTAAATGAAGAGGGCGAGCGTCAGGCGTTGCCCGAAATGGAAATGTAAGAGAGAAAGTCACGCACAAAATAGGTTATTTTGTGATATTTAGGTCTAATTTTCTGATTTTTCTCATACAACTTGTATTGAAATTTCGTAAATTTCTTTTTTCTTACCTTTTAAAGCTGCACATCGAGTTGGAGGACCTAATTTGATAATTATTCCCTACTTCGAAGGTATTTCTGCCACGCGGCGCATCCGATTGGGTGGACCGTGTACGATACTGCGGCAGAGTAGGGGGACGCAGAAACGCATGCAACCAGACTACATCTAACGGAAAGATGCATTTCAGTCTCGACGCTGGGAAAACGTGAGGTCGAGCACCGTCGTCCTCGAGAGGATAACTATTCAGTATTAACGGAACTTTTTAAAATCCAGAACCTTTATTGTCTGTTCATGGATATTTCTCAATCTAAGATAAAAGAAAGTAAAAAAATAAAAATAAACTTTAATAAATTCAAAATTTAATTAATGAATGAATAAAAATGAATTCACATTCCTTTAAATAGAAATATCAAGCAATGAGAAAGAAATAGAATCAAATTACAACTAAAACTCTTAAAATTCACGGCTTACGATAAATAGTAAACTTACTATTTATAGACGGTCGTGATGTCTACTAGTGCACAAGGTTTTTGGCCAAAAATAATAAGTGTCCTATTTGGCTTCACCAAGTTGTTCTCCTAATTTTTCTAAGCTCCTTTAACGTTGCGCACAACTCTTAAAGCCCAATGGATGAAGAGTTATAATCAAACTAAAACTTACTATTTATAATAAAAATGGAATTAAAATAGGGAAATGACTGTCGATCTGGCGGTATTTCGCAAATCTGGCTTGGGTGACCTGGCATAGCAGGGTTAGGTGGCTAAAGTAGCTCGTTCTACCCCCCCAATCATATATTTTACGTCCGATAACTCGTTCCGGATTGCGAGATGCGCCTAATTTAAGGTTTGACGGTCCGGATCACTTCTGTCATCAACCGGGCCTTTTCTGATCCATCTTAGCCATGTAACTAGCCGTGACCCTCTTTACATTAGTCTCCTCCACTTCAAAAGAACTCTTCCTCGAGTTCTCGTTTTACTTTGATTCATGATACTTGGTTAGGTTCGCGACGTTGAAAGTCCGTGAGATTGTCATGTCATCTGTAAGATCAACAACGTAAGCGTTGTCATTAATATTTTGGATGATTGATACCAGTCCAATCTTTTTATTCTTTAACTTATTGTACATTCCGATCGAAAATCTTTCTTTGTGCAGATATACCATTACTTAGCCGTCCACCTCAAACACTTTTTGTCGCCGATGCTTGTTCGCTTGTTCTTTGTACTTTTTGTTTGAGGCATGTAACTTGGTTTGTACCTCCACATGAATGTCTATGATCCTATCTGCCATATGTTCTGTTGCAATGCTCATGCCTGAGAGCTTAGGTAGAGGGACCAAGTCAAGTGTGTGGTGAAATACTCGTCCGTAAATAACCTTGAAATGTTGAGGGTCAAATATTGCATATTAGACCCCATTTATTACTCGGATTTATGAGCCTAATATCGTTTAACACCCAGTTTTAATCATGTTTCATTACAGGGTGTGATTAGGAGAGTTGATTGAAAAAAAGTATTAAAAGTACTGATTTGATGCTCCAGAGGCACCAAGGCAAGGGATACACCCCTGGGGACCAAGATCGACTCCTGGGATCCGCAAAAATTGAGGAACTGAAGCTCAAGTGGCCTGAAGGACATTCAGAATGCGAGATCACGAGGTTCTCACCATCCGTTCATCTCGAAACTTTATACATGGTCTGAGGACCATAAATTAATCGTACACATCAAATTTCAGCCGTTCGATCTCTCTAGAAGTGGCCCAACGGACAGATTAGCCCATAAATCTATGAATTAGGGCCCGCTTGATATCTGGATATGCTTCAAATTTCATCTCAACGTATTAAAGGAAGTGCCTGAGAGGATGGACGGAGCAGATTTCACATAAGTATCAGAGGGGACCCCATTAGACGTGGAAGTGCACAAGTACACCAGTCGTGCACAAAAACTTAAGAACGGGTCAGCGTACGCTGACCCGAGCTTCTCTTAAAAAAATAAAAATCAAACAGCATCTTCAAATACTGACGCTAGTTCTTCTCAGTGGGGCCCACTCCTCATCCAAATATTCAATCTGGACCGTCTATTGTGTGTAAAGGTGGGGTAATAACCTCACCAAGGTGGCCATTTAAGACCATGCAAGCCAATGTAAAATCCTAGCCGTTAAACGTCAGATGGACGGCGGGGTAGATATGTTCGTGGGCCACACCAAATTCATTCAAAAAATAATCCTTCTAGAATGGTTTTTCGCCAGGATTTCAATGGAAGGAGTATATTTCTCCATAGACATCAAGGTGGGGCCCACCGATCGTCACAGAGAAGGTGCGGAAGCTCTGTTATGCGTGAAGCTGCGAACAGAGGTTGCGCGTGATCCTTATGGCCCACCACCGTGCTACAAAGATCTGATCCGGACCGTTCATCAGAATTCTACGGCCAATATCACCAAGACCTAGGTGACAGAATTTGAAGACATCACGTCATTGGCGTTTCAACCGTTTAAAATGCAGAATGGACGGTAGGTTTAAAACTCTGTGGGCCGCTTCATCAGAATTCCAAAATAGTCCCTGTCTGACTGAAATTTCATAACAAAACTTATGGACGGTGTGGATTTATTCACTAATATCAGTCATGGGCCCCACCGAGAGTCCAGCGCCGACCGTTTCGGGCTCTGTTTACGCAGTTCGCGCGCGCCCGGCCAATCCGGGCCGTTCTGCGATCATAGCAGGGGTCGGTTTGTCTATCTGGACCATCCAAAAGATCACCAAGGTGGGACTGACTAGATCTATGACGACTGAACGTCTTGGATCTTGCATCTGAAGCATCCATTGGCCGCAAATTCGATTCAAACGCAAGACGGTCCTTGAGAAAGAAGTTTCCAAATTATGGTTGTTGCGTACACCTCTTCACCGACTTTAGCTGCAGATGAGACTTCTGTATGAAGTCTCCACGTTCCCAGCCGACGTCCAGAAGCCATATAAGCAAGAGGGAGGGAGAGAGAAGGGGGGGGGGGGGGGGGGAATCTAATGCTTGGCCTGGACGTGGAGCAGGGAGATAGAGAGATAGAGTTGTTTTTCTTTTCTTTTGTTTAAGGGATCCAGCCCATCCATGTTGGGCTAAACCTCTTAGCTAGGGCTAAGGGGTGAAGCTTGTAGTGAGATGGGTGATTCTATGTTGTTAATTTAATTCTAATGTATGAATTGAAGTTGATTTTAGTTTGATTAGTATGGAAATATTTTTAGTAATGGTCTGTTGTGACTGAAATTACAATGGGTCTGCAATGGCTTTGAATATTTCCTTCCCTTTTATGTTTATGACGTCAGGACGCCCCGTTGTTCACCATAGTCTCCTGGGCATGGTCGGATGACGGTACCCTTCCTAGCCTTCATACATGTGATTGGTTGGTAATTAGTTTAATTCTGTTGTTTTCCATAGTCTCTTGGGCATGGTTTGGTGATGGAATCCATTCTAATTCATATACCTTCATCTTTTGAAAACTATCTTAACGGCAGTTCAGTTAAATGATTTTTAAAGTAGGCGTAAGATCTCCCTGATCTCTATAAGTGGATCCTCTGAATCCCTAGTTTCTCACTTCTGATTTTCTTAAGTTTTAGAATAATTATTCCACCATTTTTCCTTAAATTCTATTTGATTTAGATTTCATCTTAGTCTAGTTCTAGTTCTATTTAGTTTCAGATAGCGTACAGGTTTCACTCCCTTGGGATTCAACCTCGGTCTTACCGAGTTTATTACTACATCACAACCCTGCACTTGGGGAGTGAACAAGTTTTTGGCGCCGTTGTCGAGGACTGATGGCTACGATTTTCTAAAATTAATTAGTTTTGGAATTAGTTTAAGATTAGGATTTTGCTAATTTTAGTTTCAAGTTTTCTTTCTATTTTTAGAACTAACCTTTCTTTTGTAGGTTTTAAGATAGAAACTTCTAATTCGGTAAGATCTTTCTAATTCCTATTTTCTATTTTTCACATCTCTTTTATTACTTTCTAGTTAAGACTTTCCTAATTCGTTTTAGAAATTTTCTACTTTCTTTGGAATTTTTTCTTTTCTTTAGAAATTAGTTTACTTTTAATTAAGAATTTTAATTTTAGAAACTAACTTGTTTTATTTTTTCTGCAGGTTCTTAACGTAGGGCTCAAAATTTGGTAACTTCTTTCCATCTTTTCCTTTTATTTTCTAGATTTTTACTTCTTTTCTCTTAGGTCTAGGTTAGAATTTAAATCGAGGGCTGAGTGTGTTTTATGCCCCAGTGGGCACGCGACAACACTCGACGTCTCGTGACTGAAGGAGGATTAGTTGAGGGGTTGACTGTCCATCACAGGACTAGACACCACTTGAATTCCCCTGAGTTAGTTAAGGTTATGACTGAAAATCAACCTCAAGCACTACTCCAACCTATGGTTGAGGAAGTACAAGCTGAGAATGAGGTACATTAGGCACCCCCGCCTCGTACTTTATGAGATTATTTACAATCGGCGGGGGTGAGCACGCCCTCATGCATGATTTTTCCTGAGAATACAGGACATATGGACATCAAGCCAGGGGTTATCCAACTCCTTCCAAAGTACCATGGCCTTGAGTCTGAAGAACCGTATCTACATCTGAAAGAGTTCGATGAGATTATAACCACCTTATACTTTCCTAATGTATCTGAGGATACTATTAGGTTAAAACTCTTCCCATTTTCCTTGAAAGAGAAGGCCAAGACGTGGTTTCACTCACTGCGTCCTAGATCCATTGGCACATGGGATGACATACAGAGGGAATTTATAAAGAAAATTTTTCCACATCATAAGACAATTACCCTCAGGAGAGCAATCATGAACTTTGCCCAAAAGGAAGATGAAACATTCTTCCAATGTTGGGAAAGGTTCAAGGATTTGGTCAGTTCATGCCCCCAACATGGCTTTGAAATGTGGCGCATTACAAATTTTTTCTATGATGGACTGACATCTTCCATGCGCCAAATGGTCGAGACAATGTGTAATGGAGAATTCATTAATAAAAATGTTTACGAGGTATGAGATTACCTCGATAATCTTGCTGAAAAGACTCAATCATGGGATTATTACCCAAGTTCAAACACCATGTCTAGGTCGACTCAATCTAAGGAGAAAGGTAGAATATATCTCTTGAAAGAAGAGGATGACCTTAAGTATAAAGTGTCTATGCTCATAAGAAAATTCGATGCCATGGAAGGAAAGAAGGAAAAGGTTAATGAAAGTGTTTGTGGCATCTGTGATTGCAACATTCATACTACTAAAAATTGTCCTACAATACCTACCTTTCGAGAAGTATTGAATGAACAATCTAATGCCATAAATAACTATCAAAGACCTTACAATGGATCAACCTCTAATACATACAATCCTGGCTGGAAAAATCATTCCAATTTTAGCTGGAGGAATGGACAAACTGCTACCCCTCAAGGTTTCTTTAATAAAAATTCAAATCAGGGGAGACCTCAAGAAGAACCGGCTCAAAATTCTGTGCAAGAGCTGACGCAGATAATGCGAGATTTTATACAAAAGATAGATTCACGTATGACGGCTATAGAAAAGGGGATGCTTCCTGCACAACCAATCCCCAATCCTAAACCGCAATACGAGACAGGTGACCCCAGCTCTTCAAATCAAATGGGGCACGCTAAATCCATCACCACTCTTAGGAGTGGGAACGTTATTGATAAAACCCTTTCGGTTAGGCTCGAAAAGCCTCAAGAACCAGAAGAGGACTACAATGATGGATCTAGTGACGCCCCACAAAAAATTGAACCGGAACCTCTAGAAAAGTCAGTTGCTCCATTTTCTCAATGGTTAGTTGAACCAAAACGTCTATCTCATTCTCAGGATATCCTAGAGGTGTTAAAACAAGTGAAGGTCAACATTCCTCCACTTGATGTCGTAAAACAGATACCTTCATATGCCAAATTCCTAAAGGACTTATGCACAACCAAACGACGACAAGGTGTTCAAAAGAAGAATTCCTTAACTGAGAAAGTGAATGTCATCCTAAAACAAGATGTGCCACAAAAATTCAAGGACCCTGGTTGCCCAACCATATGATGTGTAATCGGGAACTATCGAATTGATCACGCACTTCTTGACTTAGGAGCGAGCGTCAATCTGATTCCCTACTCGGTATACCAACAGTTAGGTTTGGGTGAATTAAAACCCACCCAAACCATACTACAACTTGCTGATCATTCTGTTCATGTACCAAGAGGGATAATCGAGGATGTGTTGGTCCAGGTTGATAGATTTTACTACCCTGTAGATTTTATCATCTTGGACACCGAACCCATTACTTCCCGTCATTTTTGGTCGCCCATTCCTGTCCACTTCAAATGCAATTATCAATTGTAGGAATGGTGTCATGACTATGTCTTTTGAAAATTTGACATTGGAATCAAATATTTTTTTTTAATAACGGCAGCAACTTAGATGATGATGACGATTTCCACGATATTAACATGATTGATTCTTTTGTGGAAGATGGAACACCGCTCACCTTATCCTTTGATCCTCTAGAGACGTGCCTGGCCCACTCCCATGATCTTGATGATGATATGATTAGGAAGACGTGTGCCATGCTGGATACTACACCGGTACTTGAAGTTAACCGGTGGAGGGCACAAATTGAAGAGTTGCCCCAAACTGATATAATGCCTCTACCGTCTAACCTCAAGCCACCGAAGCTTGACTTAAAACCTTTGCCCTCTAATTTAAAATATGTCTATTTAGGTTAAGATGAGACGTACCCGGTGGTGATCTCTACCCACCTGGAGAAAGAACAGGAGAGTATGCTCATATCTACTCTCATTGAGCATAAGGGAGCTCTTGGATGGACGATAGCGGACCTCAAAGGAATTAACTTATCGATTTGTACTCACCGCATATATCTTGAGGATAATGCAAAGGCTGTTCGACAATCACAACGTAGACTAAATCCAAACATGAAGGAAGTGGTTAAGGCCGAGGTTCTCAAATTATTAGATGTGGGCATCATATACCCCATATCCGATAGTCAATGGTTGAGTCCAACACAGGTGGTTTCTAAGAAGTCCGGGATCACCATCGTAGCCAATGCTAATAATGAACTCGTGCCAACCAGAGTTACTACTGGTTGGAGAATGTGCATTGACTACAAAAAGCTGAATACCGTCATAAGGAAAGATCACTTTCCTTTGCCCTTCATCGATCAAATCTTGGAAAGGCTAGCTGGTCATTCCTATTACTGTTTCCTTGACGGGTATTCAGGTTATAATCAGATTAAAATCGCCTCTGAGGACCAGGAAAAGACCACATTTACATGTCCCTATGGCACCTTTGCTTACAGAAGGATGCCATTCGGGTTATATAATGTCCCTGCCACCTTTCAGCGATGCATGATGAGTATCTTCTTTAACATGGTGGGGAAATGTCTAGAGGTCTTCATGGACGATTTCTCTGTTTTCGGTTCATCTTTCAGCGAGTACTTAGAGAGTCTTAAATGTGTGCTGAAAAGATGTGAAGAAAAGAATTTGGTACTTAATTGGGAGAAGTGCCATTTTATGGTTTAAAAAGAAATTGTCCTTGGGCATATCATCTCATCCAAGGGAATCGAGGTAGATAAGGCAAAAATCGATCTTATCTCTAACCTACCTCCACCCAAGAACATCAGAGACGTGCGATCCTTTTTAGGACACGCAGGATTTTACCGATGATTCATAAAGGACTTTAGTCTCCTCTCTCGTCCTTTATGTAATCTTCTTCAAAAGGATGCACCATACGAGTGGACTGAGCAATGCCAAGAAGCTTTCACTAAGCTTAAGGGCATGTTAACCACTGCACCTATCATGCAGCTACCCGACTGGAGTATTCCTTTTGAACTTATGTGCGACGCCGCTGATTATGCTCTTGGAGCAGTTCTAGGCCAGAGAAAAGATAAGTGGCCTTACATCATTCATTACGCCAGTAGGATTCTAAATTCTGCCCAAGTGAACTACTCGACTACGGAAAAGAAACTCTTAGCTGTAGTGTTCGCTTTGGACAAATTTAGGTCCTACCTGATCGGATCCAAGATCATCATCTACACAGACCATGCGGCACTTAAGTATCTTCTTTCTAAGAATGATTCTAAGCCCCGCCTGATACGATGGATCCTTCTACTCCAAGAATTTAATTTGAAAATTAAAGACAAAAAGGGAGTAGAGAATGTAGTGGCCGATCACCTTTCTCGCCTTAATACCTCTGATTCCCTTAAGGCGACTCATATCAATGACATGTTCCCTAATGAACAACTGTTCAGAGTCTCCTATTCACCTTGGTTCGCTGATATTGCTAATTATCTTGCTACAGGTTCCATACCGACACACTGGACGTCGCAAGATAAGAAGAAATTCTTTACTAAGGTGCGCGAATTTTTCTGGGATGATCCATATCTGTTTAAATATTGTCCAGACCAAATTCTAAGGAGATGTGTGCCAAACGATGAGCATCAGAGTGTCATCTCCTTCTGTCACTCACAGGCCTGTGGTGGTCACTTTTCTGCTAAAAAGACCACGGCCAAGATTTTACAGTGTGGCTTTTACTGGCCCACTATGTTTAGGGACACTCATGAGTTTTACAAGGCTTATGAGCGTTGTCAAAAATTGAGAGCATTGTCCCATCGAAATATGATGCCCTTGAATCCCATCCTTATCATAGAAGCATTTGATTGCTAGGGCATTGATTTCATGGGACCTTTCCTCCAATCCTTTTAAAATTTATATATTTTGCTCGCCGTAGATTATGTCACTAAATGGGTCGAAGCAATTCCGTGCCGCAACGATGACCATCCCACGGTCATTAAATTCTTAAAAGAAAACATCTTGTCGCGATTCGGAACGCCTCGAGCCATCATTAGTGATGGGGGCTCACACTTTTGTAATAGACCATTCGAGAGCTTAATGAAGAAATACGGTATCTCTCATAAGGTGAGCACCCCATACCATCCACAGACAAGTGGGCAAGCTGAGATTTTCAATAGGGAGATCAAACATATCTTGGAGAAAACGGTTAACCCTAACCGTAAGGATTGGTCAATCCGATTGACCAATGCCTTATGGGCTACCGTACTGCTTTTAAAACCCCTATTAGAACATCTCCCTTTAGACTTGTCTATCGAAAAGCTTGTCATTTGCCTGTGGAGTTGGAACATAAAGCATACTGGGCGATCAAAAATTTGAATTTTAATCTGGACAACGCTGGCTCGCTACGCAAACTTCAATTAAATGAACTTGAAGAAATTTGGAATGATGCGTATGAGAACTCAAGAATTTATAAGGACAAGATGAAGGCGTTTCATGATCAACGTATTCTACGAAAATCATTCACGCTAGGTCAGAAATTCCTTTTGTACAATTCTCGACTACATCTCTTTCCGGATAAGCTTCGATCTCGTTGGACCTGCCCTTACATTGTTGTTACTGCATATCCTCATGGGGCCGTCGAGATAAGAGATCTCGACAATGGCAAGGAGTTTAAAGTAAATGGACATCGATTAAAATCATTTGTCGAGACATTTGATTTAGAGGATATGTCCATGCCTCTGACTGCTCCTGTTTATCAGGATTGATATCGTAGTTTAATGGAGGTATAGGTAGGTTTATCGCTTTCATAGGACTATGGTAGTTTGCTTTATTTGTCTGGCTAAAGACAGTAAATTTAACGCTCCTAGGAGGCAACCCAGCTTTTTATTCCATTTCATTTTTTTCTAATTAGTTAGTTCAATGTTTGTGGGTAACATTACTGCAAACCCTCACGAGACTACAACTCGTCCACTAGGGATAACCTAGGGGTTTAAAGGCTTGTTGCATACGCTAAATGCAATCAAGAGCACCTGCGAAAGTGGTATAGGTAAGATTTTATTTTTGTTTTGCTTTCTCTTTCGTACTAACTTGCTCTCTCCCAGCGATCTCTTGACAAATCTCTCTTGATTCGTTATTCAAGTACTAACTTCCCATCACTTCTAATTTACTTATGTTGTCCCATGTGCATTGCATGCTCATATCTTTTACATTGAGGACAATGTAGAGTTTTGGTTGGGGGTGAGAGATTAGGTTTCCTAATCAGTGTTTTCTTGGTCTTTAGCAAAAATCGTGAAAATTTTTAAAATTTTCTGGGAATTTTTATGAATTCAAAGTGATTTTGATAGATATCCTTGATTTAGAAGTTCAAGATAAGTGATGTTGATAATTTCGGACTCTGGGATTCAGTATCTGTTAAATTTCGCAGTAAAATCGAGTTATTAATTCATGATTAGAAGTTGTAAACATTGATTGAATCATGATTTCAGGACACGTCTCACTTACACATTAAGATTTCAGTTCCATATTAAAGGATTAACTTGGTAATCACTGAGCATGAAAGGAACCAGCCTAAAAAATCTTGCCATCAGGGTATAAAAATTGAAAAGGTTGGGCAATTAATCTTCACCATGGGTTTGCTTCCTATAGGTGAGGATTCGATTCCCCATGATTAACAGTTGAAAAGAGTTGGGCGACTAGTTTCACCTTAAGTTTGCTCCCTATAGGTGAAAATTTGATTCCCCTCTTGACATTCTTTTAATGAAAAAAAAAAAAGACTGAAAAAAAATGGAAGAATGACTCGTGAGGCAAGTTTTGATGTAGATTTAGGTTGTCAGACATTCTCTTAGTTGTTACCAATGATATCATAAAATAGAGAAGTGAAGCTGAATGTGATAAGCTAAGATTACATTATACACTCATGGATCTTAATGTTTATAAATTGTCTGATTTATGGATTAATACTTTGAACTTGATTATGAGTTTACCATGTGCCTGAGTCCAGCAGAAGTAATGGCCAACATTCTTGAGTTTTAGAATTCTAGTATCCGAATTGTTTTTCATAAATCACTCGAGTTCATAGGAATCGTCTTCTAATTCTCAACTTATTTTTCGCATATTTTGTTCGGGACTAGCAAAATGCTGGTTGGGAGTTGTGTTGAGGGTCAAATATTGCATATTAGACCCCATTTATTACTCGGATTTACGAGCCTAATACCGTTTAACGCCCGATTTTAATCATGTTTCATTGCAGGGTGTTATTAGGAGATTTGATTGAAAAAAAGTATTAAAAGTACTGATTTGATGCTCCAGAGGCACCAAGGCAAGGGATACACTCCTGAGGACCAAG
The DNA here is from genome assembly GCA_037074715.1 of Magnolia kwangsiensis. Taxonomy (NCBI): domain Eukaryota; kingdom Viridiplantae; phylum Streptophyta; class Magnoliopsida; order Magnoliales; family Magnoliaceae; genus Magnolia; species Magnolia kwangsiensis. Next base: position 143,249,438 of record CM073574.1, on the reverse strand, counting down.
ATCAATGCCTGGGATCCGCAAAAATCGAGGAACTGAAGCTCAAGTGGCCTGAAGGACATCCAGAATGCGAGATCACGAGGTTCTCACTATCCGTTCATCTCGAAACTTTATACATGGTCTGAGGACCATGAATTAACCGTACACATCAAATTTCAGTCATTCGATCTCTTTAGAAGTGGCCCAACGGACAGATTAGCCCATAGATATGTGAATTGGGGCCCGCTTGATATCTGGATATGCTTCAAATTTCATCTCAACGTATTAAAGGAAGTGCCTGAGAGGATGGACAGAGCAGATTTCACATAAGTATCAGAGGGGACCCCATTAGACGTTGAAGTGCACAAGTGCACAAGTACACCGGTCGTGCACAAAAACTCAAGAACGGGTCAGCGTACGCTGACCCGAGCTTCTCTTAAAAAAATAAAAATCAAACAGCGTCTTCAAATACCGACGTTAGTTCTTCTCAGTGGGGCCCACTCCTCATCCAAATATTCAATCTGGACCGTCCATTGTGTGTAAAGGTGGGGTAATAACCTCACCAAGGTGGCCTTTTGAGACCATGCAAGCCAATGTAAAATCCTAGCCGTTAAACGTTAGATGGACGACGGGGTAGATATGTTCGTGGGCCACACCAAATTCATTCAAAAAATAATCCTTCCAGAATGGTTTTTCGCCAGGATTTCAATGGATGGAGTAGATTTCTCCATAGACATCAAGGTGGGGCCCACTGATCGTCACAGAGAAGGTGTGGAAGCTCTATTACGCGTGAAGCTGCGAACAGAGGTTGCACGTGATCCTTGTGGCCCACCACCGTGCTACAAAGATCTGATCCGGACCGTTCATCAGAATTCTATGGCCAATATCACCAAGACCCAGGTGACAGAATTTGAAGACATCACGTCATTGGCGTTTCAACCGTTTAAAATGCAGAATGGACGGTAGGTTTAAAACTCTATGGGCCGCTTCATCAGAATTCCAAAACAGTCCCTATCTGACTAAAATTTCACAACAAAACTTATGGACGGTGTGGATTTATTCACTAATATCAGTCATGGGCCCCACCGAGAGTCCAGCGCCGAGCGTTTCGGGCTCTGTTTACGCAGTTCACGCGCGCCCGGCCAATTCGGGCCATTCTGCGATCATAGCAGGGGTCGGTTCGTCTATCTGGACCATCCAAAAGATCACCAAGGTGGGACTGACTAGATCTATGACAACTGAACGTCTTGGATCTTGCATCTGAAGCATCCATTGGCCGCAAATTCGATTTAAACGCAAGACGGTCCTTGAGAAAGAAGTTTTCAAATTCTGGTTATTGCGTACACCTCTTCATTGACTTTAACAGCAGCCAAGACTTCTGTATGAAGTCTCCACGTTCCCAGCCGACGTCCAGAAGCCATATAAGCAAGAGGGAGAGAGAGAGAGAAGGGGGGGGGGGGGGGGGGGGAATCTAAAGCTTGGCCTCTTAGCTAGGGCTAAGGGATGAAGCTTGTAGTGAGATGGGTGATTCTATGCTGTTAATTTAATTCTAATGTATGAATTGAAGTTGATTTTAGTTTGATTAGTATGAAAATATTTTTAGTCTTTAATGGTCTGTTGTGACTGAAATTACAATGGGTCTGCAATGGCTTTGAATATTTCCTTCCCTTTTATGTTTATGATGTCAGGACGCCCCGTTGTTCACCATAGTCTCCTGGGCATGGTTGGATGACGGTACCCTTCCTAGCCTTCATACATGTGATTGGTTGGTAATTAGTTTAAGTCTGTTGTTTGCATTGTCTCTTGGGCATGGTTTGGTGATGAAAACTATCTTAACGGCAGTTCAGTTAAATGATTTTTAAAGCAGGCGTAAGATCTCCCTGATCTCTACAAGTGGATCCTCTTAATCCCTAGTTTCTCACCTCTGATTTTCTTAAGTTTTAGAATAATTATTCCACCATTATTCCTTAAATTCTATTTGATTTAGATTTCATCTTAGTCTAGTTCTAGTTATATTTAGTTTTAGATAGCGTACAGGTTTCACTCCCTTAGGATTCGACCTCGGTCTTACTGAGTTTATTACTACATCACAACCCTGCACTTGGGGAGTGAACATGGAACAGGGATTTTCTTGTTTAGCGGTTCACCATAATGTTGAATGTAAACTCCTCTTGAGACAAGGCCAAATCTTACTACTTCAGTTTTTCTCCTGAAATATATCGAAGGAGGTTTCCTAATGTGCGATTCACAACCTTGGTCTGCCTGTTAATCTGTGGGTGGTAGGTGCTGCAAAACTGAAGTCATGTATCAAATCGAATCCATAAAGTTCACCAAAAGTGGTTAATGAACTTCGTGTCATGGTCAAAAGTAATAGTCTTAGGACCTTGTGTAGCCACACAACTTTTTTGAAGAATAGATTTACCTCGTGTGCTGTATCGAGAGTCTTCTTGCATTTAATAAAGTGCATCATCTTAGAGAAACGATCTACTATCACGAATACCGAATCCAGGCCGCATTGTGTTCATGGGAGACCAAGCACGAAGTCCATAGATAAATCCTCCCAAGGGCCGTCAGGCATGGGTAACGGGGTGCAGAGACCTGTATTCTGAGATTGCCCATTGGAAGTCTGACAAATATAATAATGTTGGATTGACTTTCCCACTTCACGTACTAATTGTGGCCAGTAATACTGCTCATTCACAAGAGTTTGTGTCTCATCTCGCCCAAGGTGTTTACTAAGGTCACCTCCATGTAGTTCTTGGATTATCTGTTCCCTTAACGAGCTTTTGGGGATGCACAGTCGATTCCCCTTGAAAAGGAACCCGTCCTGTATATGTAAGTCGCTGGGGTGACCTTTTTGGCATCTAACCTATGCGTCCTTCAAGTTGTCGTCGGGGGCATATATGTCATTGAGGCACTCGAACTCGACAACCTCATTGCTCATAGTGACTAATAAGTTGTACGGTGACTCATTGTATCAACTACTTTGTTTTTCAAACTTATATTTTAGCACAAACATGAATTCCTTCAAAAATAAGATCCATCTAGCATGCATACGGTTAATGTTAGCTTGACTATTAATGAATTTGAGAGCTTGATGATCTATGTAAAGTATGAATTCCCTTTGAATCAAATAATGTCGCCAGTGTCGCAGTACCTGAACCACTACATACAACTCGATCTCATATGTAAACCACTTCTTACGTGTATCGCTAAGTTTCTCACTGTAGACAAAATGCTTCCAATTTCGACATATGAGGCATCACATTTGATTTTAAACAGTTTGTCGAAGTTATAAAGTACAATAACCAGGGTCGTGGATAACCTGCGCTTAATTTCGGCCAAGCTCCTATCGGCTTCGTCAGTCCACTGAAATTGCCTTTTCTTCATACAATTTGTAATTGATGACATAATGGTACTAAAAATTTTCACGAACCGATGATAGAATGTCGCTAGTCCATGAAAACTTCACACTTCGTGAATATTTATGGGAATCGGCTATTCTCTGATTGCCTTCATCTTTTCCTCATCCACCCGAATGCCCGTGGATGTTACGATGAAACCTAGAAACAACAAGCTATTAGTCATGAAGCTGCACTTTTTAAAATTGAGATATAGTTTATTTTCAGTGAGCACTTGAAGGACCTTCTTAAGGTGTTCTACATGGGTGGTTTCTTCTTGAATTTATATCAAAATATCATCGAAATAAACCACAATGAACTGCCCAATGAAAGGTTTCAGAACTTGGTTCATTAATCTCATGAATGTGCTAGGCGCGTTCTAAGACCGAAGGGCATGACTATCCATTATTATAATCCTTCCTTGGTCTTAAAGGCCGTCTTCCATTCATCACCTGACCATATTCGAATCTGATGGTAGCTGCTCCTCAAATCTAACTTAGAAAATAATTTCACGCTTTCAAGCATGTTTCGACAAGAAACAAATGCATTATGTTTAGGAGATTGTCTTATTTAATCATAACAGAGAAAATGTGTAAAGATTAATTATCATATTTATTCATACCGAGTTTGTTTACATCCTTTGATTTCCCTTGATTCTAAGATAGCATATACAAAATACAAGAATTGAAAGAGTTTAAATGTTAAATCTGGTAGCATTTCAGCTTATGATTTGATCATCTCATTGAGAGGAATGTTGTGTGGATTTAATCATCTGATCTCTCTTTCTTGAGCTCATGTTCCTGTACGAAAAGAAGATTGAAGATCGTATTTCATCTAGTCATTTTGGCATAATTCCGGCTCTTGAGTATTCACTCCTGCACAACACAATGCTGTTGCGCGGCCCTACACAAAGCCTCCTCTCTCTTCTTCTTCCCTTCTTCTCCTGATACCTTCAGACTTCTCTTCTTCTCTGGAGCTCTTATCTTCTTCAGAATCTTTAACGTGTCCAAATGATATGGGGAGTGGGGTATTTATAGACCTCCACATGTGTGAACTCTCGATCTTTGTACCATGGGCCCACCTTTCATCAGCTCTCAACCATCCAACTTGATCTAGCGAAAACAGTGCTGCGCAGGTGCACGCAATCAACATGATCCGTTGCGCGATCCCGCGTAATTAACATGGTTTACGCGGGTTCGTACAAACACTATGAATTTCCTCATTTTCTTCTCATACTACCTCTTCTAATTTTTCTTTTTGATTTATTCTTGATCCTTCATTTTTATGCTCAACAAAGCATGTCCAGCATATTGTCCAGCTGTGGTATGAGAAACTTGTATTTTCTGGTGATTTTGTTAATGGCCCAGTTGTCAACACACATACGCCAACTCTCATGTTTCTTAGGAGTTAATAGAGCAGGTATGACGCATAGGCTCATACTTTCTTGGATGAGACCCTTATGGATCAGTTCATCCACTTGCCCTTGCAGAATTTCGCACTCTTTCGGACTTATCCAATAGTGAGGACGTTTTTGTAAGCTGGACCTAGGGATAAGGTCGATATGGTGGGAGATAATCCATTGGGAAGGTTATCAGGCCAAATTTCTTTAAACTCATGCAGTAAGGGTTTTAGTTCATCAAAGATATTGGTGGGATCAAGTTCTTTCCCTTTCACGATTAGTACATAGGCTTGTCCCGTTTCTTTGGATTCTTCCACAAAGTTTCATATGGTTAAGAGAAAATGACCTTCCACTTTAAAAGTTTCACGTGGTCCCTCTAGATCCATAGGGGCCAATATAGTCTTTCGGCCGTCCTTGACGAATATATATATGTTATCTCACCCTTTATGAGTGGCGTCACGATCAGATTGTCAGGGTCAACTGAGTAGTATATGATATGCTTCCATGTCAACCATATCACATACTACTTCATCCTTATAATGTTTGCCAATTGAAAAGGATATGGTGCACCGTTCAGTTACCTTTGTTTCGCTGAACTTCTTGCTCCAACCAATTATATATGGGGAAGAATGATGTTCTGTTTTCAATTGTAATTTTTCTACCGTTACCCTGGAGACGATATTCTCTCTGCTCCTACTGTCGATGATCACATCACACACTTTTCGATTCACCATACACCTAGTTTGGAAGATGTTATGCTGTTGTGGGTGTACTTCTTTCCTTAGCGTGTACAATAGTCGCCTCACGACGAGTGATTCACCATGATCCTGCTGAACCCAACCTGACTCATCCACCTCTTCTTCTATGGTGTGCTCTAGTTCCTCAATACCTGGATCGTCGTTGGCATTTTTAGCACTACCACCATTGATGGTAAGGTTCGCCACTTGTCGCTGGGGACAAGTATTTTGCAGGTGATCCAGCTGGCCACAACGAAAGCAATGGTCTCTCCTTGGCCAAGCATAGGGGTTTGGGATCCTGCTTGGGCCAGTAGCAGTCGATACGTCCCTTTGGGGCCCAGTTTGTCCGCTTCCTTGATCCCAGTTTATGGGTGTAGTAGGTTGAGTGCGTGCTCCTACGGGCTCTTTCCCATTGGGTTGTGGAGCTCTCTGGGGTAAATCTGTCATGACGACCCTTGCAGTAGGATAGGTCCGTATGTTAGGATGTTCAAGTTACGCTTCTGCCCGAGTAGCTAATTTGATTGCATCATTCATCGTCCAGGCGAATTGCATCTAGATCCGATCCTGGATTGCCATATGCAATCCACTGTTGAATCGAGCAACTTGCTGTGATTTACTCTCGACTAAATCGTTACCCGCCGTTAGGCGGTAAAATTCTTCTGCGTATTCTCTTACCGACCAATTAACCTACCGACAATTTTGGTATTGTTAGAATCATACCTGATTGTAGTTGCTAGGGGGGAAATGGGCACATAACAGTTGCTTCATCCACTGCCATGTGCGGATTGATGCTTTCGTCTACCTAGTTTGTATGAGTTGCAGTTGTTCCCACCAAGGTGAAGCTCTGGCCTTCAACTTGTAGGCCATAAGCTTGATATTTTTTGCTTTAGGGATGTCCATATAGTCAAAGAATCGCTCAACTTCAGAAAGCCAATCGAGAAAATCCTCAATATGTAGTGGCCATTGAAGTTAGGAATATCAACCCGATCTTAAATTCCTGATCTATTTGATCGCTGCCTTGTTTGGGGTGTTAGAAGATTATGTTGTCGATCTCCTCTTCTCTATATCTCCCTTCCTCAAGAATGACCCTTAGATGCACTGCTGGTACTATCTTGCGACTAAGGTAACTACGAGTCTCGACAATTGGTGGTGAAGGATTACCATCAGGACCACGGAGCTGCCCTAGGGCCTCCACTATGTGATCCGTCAAGCGATCTGCCATGCAATCGATGGAAGCTTGCAGCCCTTGCATGGCTTGTCGATTCTCTCGCTGCGCTGCTTCAAAAGCCATTAAAAGCTAATTCCATGGAGCACTATATATGGGATTATTGCCCCACCCGTCGTTAGAAGCCATCGATCTGAGGAAAAACCTCGCTTTGATACTAAATTGACTGTAACATCTCGAAAATCGGGGGGTCGAGCAAAAACCCAACTCCCGAGTTCCAAAATATTATTTATGCAACATGGATATGCATGATTGAATGTTGTCTGTGATAATGTATTAAACATGAGTGAGATTAATCCAGAACAGTATATCATACTCCAGAGACAGTTAAATTTGCAAGCGGAAGACTGTAATAGTATGTATAACGTACATAAACTGTTGTATGTCTCCAGAGTGTGAATATATTACCAGGTTATGCACATACATGTATACTTCAAAAGTAAACAAAATGAATATACATGAGGGCGCTAAAAATTCAAAATGACAAATGTCAAAGTATCTAATCAACCTCCCTGCAATCCCGTCAATCAGAACACGCATAAAGGAGGAATCCTCCTTCTCATCATCAAGTCCAGCTCCGCCTCACAGGCCGCGCCATCATCTGCAATCACAAAAGGGACTGGTGGGTGTCCGGAAACACCATCCCATAACGTGGGAGTGAGTGATCAACTCAGTGGGATAAGAGAGCAGGGATTAACATGTTCACAATTCAATCACGCGATAATAGTAAAGCAGTAAATCAGACAATCCTAATACTGTTGTTAATGCAAGATGATATGACGTGATGTATGCCCTCACCGACGATCACCCTCATGCGGCAACATCTTACGACCGCGGCATGCCGCACTCCCTCAAGTGCTCCACATCTTCCAGGCACATGCAATGTCATGGTGATATGGTTACCTAGTTGTTATTAGTCCATTCAAACAGCAGGATTGGGAAACTAAGGTACTTCCCTTGTATCAATCCCAACACAGATCCTGTTTAGGGTCGTCACTCCTAGTAATCTCATACGATGTATATTTCGTAGGTCACTGCAAGGGCTGCCAGGGCTGTTGCTCGCACTCGTTGCACCGCTCCCCCATCACCTTATCAATACAGGCCTACTGTACTCTACTGCGCGGAAGGGTCGTCGCCTCCCGTGGACTCAGAATACGCTCGCGGTCACTACAAAGGGCTCGTCGCCTGATCAGTGTAGGCCGACAGCTAGAATATAGTGTCCCATACCACCATAATCTGCTCACGAGTCAAGGTGCTCACTGGTCACTACGGAGAGGTTTGTGGCCCCAGCGTAGGCCGACAGCTCGACCACGGTGTCCCATACCACCATGCCCGGCTCATGAGTCTTCGTGGATCAAGGTACCACGGTTAATAGGGTTTACAATGGTAAGTTCAGTACCCTAGGTTCAAGCAGTTATGATACATACAAGGTGAACAAACATCGGCCAGTCGGGTTACTTGACGGGCTCGACTAGCGCGATCGCATCTCAAGTTGAACGACATGAAGTGCGTAAAACACTTCGCGTGGCCTAGCCACTGCCGCCAACTCTCAACACGAATCACGTTCATCGACGCGTCGTTCGTGGCTATGACCAGTCAGCCACGAATGCGCTCGGTTACCGACTGCCTGGACTAAGCCAACTCCCACACATCTAAGAATTGAAATACATCATGTGAGCATGTTAGCACATGTTATAACATCCAACTTAAGCAATTCTTCAAGGCATACTTTCTATGCATATTCAACTTAAACAAATCTTCAAGGCATACTTTCTATGCATGTAGTGAAATCATGCATACGGTAAGCATGTAGGAAATCATTTAGGTCAGCATTTAAATCATGAAATCAATCTCAAACTACTACATAACATCATTCAATACAATACATACTAGTACAAACATTTATACAAACACATACACTACACACTTAAGTCCACATATAGTATGTCGACCCAAAGTGCGCAACTTGGCGAATCTCTTCGCCAAACTGATTATGCAAGCATTCCTAACTCACTAATACGGCGACAAACCATGTCAATCACGTCAGCAAAATATGCATGTAGACCGTACTTCCTACATATGACTAAAATGCCCTAAATCTCATATTCTTCGTTAATTTACGAAACAGGAAACGGAGAGCATGTTGTACATGTCAAACGGCGATGCCGTCGATAATCGACTATTAAACGACATTGAAAGCGTTGTAAACCGTCAATCAAAGCGTCTAAAATCCTCACCTTGTCTCTTATGGATGTTGAAATTTGAACGGAGCGTATACGCTTCGTCTACGGCGACTAGGCAACTTAATACACAAGATCTATTAGCTATTTCTCTATGGAACCAAGGAATCAGTAAATCAGCAACTTTCTAGGGTTTTTCTTACCTGAAAATGCGGAGAAATCACCGGCAACGTGATCGGAGTGCGTTGCCTAAGCACGTGCAGCAGCAGCAGGAAAAGCTCTCCCACCTTCTCTCACAAACTCTTACTTTCTCTCTCACTCTTGCTAGGGTTTCTAGCAAATTCGGATGGGTGAGAGAAGTGAGGGTTTCAACCCCTTTTATAAGCCCAAATGTGCCCAAAACAGGCTCAAGGTCAAGGTACACTTGAGGTATGTCCAATTCGGGGCTGTTTTGGCCCAAAAGATGTTTTCTGGTGGTCCCCTGGCCAAATGCGGTCGGACTTAAGCTCATGAATACTGGATCTAGCATACATCAAGTTTCAGTCCGGCAGGGTTCGCAGATCGCACGTGGAGGACCAGTTTCAGTTCAGCGGTCACCGCATGTAGATCAGGCCTGCAAATCTCATGATATGAAATAGAAATTTTTCCTGATCCGAGGGTGTAATCTGGATGAATTTTGACGGTCAGAACGCTCAATACTAACGCGTCAAGTCGTGTGCCAGATTTGAATTTGAAATTCCAAATCCGTCCCTATTCGCGGTCGCTTCAGTCCGGGTTCAACGAAATAGTCTGTGATTATCGGTTTGACTTGATTTTCGAGATGATTGTCAAGTCCAGCTGGGCGGTTCTAACGGTCTAAGATAGGAGGTATCGGACCTTCGACGCGCGGTCTAAATCCAATATAAAACTTCAATGTGGTCCAGAGGACAAACCCGCTTAGAGTTTGATCCGAGGTTATAGAGTATTCTAGAGTCATTGGTTCTACTCGATTTGGGTCTTGTAGAACGTATTTAAAGTGATCAGGGACTGTTTCCCAGCCACTCCAACGTTGCGCTAGCTAACTTATGCTTAGTTTCTAAAGAAATTTATCCTAAGTGGTTTCTTTGGCTATGGAATTGGGTTCTGAACGATTTTTCAGGTGTTTTAATTGACCCATTGCCTAAGGACGTCAAATCCCAGGTTAGCCAAAATCCGGGGTGTTACAATCTACCCCCCTTAAAACACAATGTCGTCCCCGACATTGGCGAAGGGAAAGGAGTACTTTCTCTAAGGAAGGTTCAAATCCTATTTAATAACCTAATCGTACATATAACCTAAATCAAATGTTTCGATCCTGGGCCAGTGGGAAAGAGGCCAACCACTCTTCCGCTGCGCCACACTGATCGAACGGCAGTGTTGACTAATCCTAACTGGATTGGACTTAATACGTTCTACCCCCCTTAAAACTTGGTTCTACTTAAAGTCTAAGAATCATTGCATCGATCCGTATATCGGAACGGGGCGTAACTTAGGGGCTATCCTTAACCTTTCTCTACATGGTTTTAAGTCCTTGCCATTTCCCGAAGACAATGTGATCCTGTTTAGTTGTAGATGGTTGGGCCATCACAGAAGAAAGGTTGTGTAGTGGGTCTAAGCCGGATACGTTGAACCTTCTGTCTAATCAGGACAGAAAATGTGTTGTATCAGTTCTTAATCCAAGTCGATGCCGATCCTCTGCTTGATCAGAGCATTGGATTCATTGGTAACCACTAGGAGTAAGAAATCGACTCAAACCGCGAATACATCGCTTACATATAGTTCCTTTACTCTGCGTTCCCGAATGCAATAAGTCCTTGAGAAAGGCAATTCTAAGGGGTGTGCTAGTTCATTCTAAGTTCAATCTGAGGGAGTTATAAATGTTCCCTGAGAGTGTATGGTTCCTTCCTATGGGCAACAACAGGAGTCTATAAGTCATAAGGGGATCTATCCAAGGAAGGGAGTCTCATTCCAATCAAAACTAATCTATCATTCCTTAACATATACAGGCTTTACCCTACTCTAGGTAACTAGTAGGCTAGTCTGTAACTCAGTAGCTATAATCTAAAGCTTAAGATTATACGGTAAATGGCTTTCCATACCATTTCTACTACAGAGAGTTGTTCTATCGCTTAGGATTAAGATTGTCTAAATGGAATTGGATTTCTTATGTCGTCAGACTCTTCAAATCTAGGAGTGCTAACTCTAGGACCAAAACGCCAAGGGCCTATGTGGCCAGTAGCATTCAGTTGTATTAAATAGAACCACGTTCTTAGTCCCATAGTGGGATCGGAAGTGGCATGCTTGGTAAGAGGGTGGGGTGGGATAAAAACTAATTTGTAGGCTGAATCCCGGGAGTTACAATACTCCCGATCCAGGGACAATACCTTACAGTGAAATGAGACGGCATGCACTCCATTCCACAAATTTTGGCTACATTAAGCCCACACCACAACACAAACATTCACATAACAAGTCGAAAAGCATCATGCATTTCATTAAACCAAAATTGTCATAATACAAGGGATATCTCCCTATAAGTATCATGACAAAAAGTACATGGGAGCTATGTCAGTCAGCTACTACAGCAACATAGGTAAACTACCAGCCTTATCAGGCTTACAAAACACAACTTAAAACAGGAAATGACTAACTACTAATCATAACATCAAAGATCGCATCGCTAGTTGGAGTCTGGTGATGGAGGAGGAGCACCCTTATCCTGTAAGCAACACAGGATTGCCTTCAAGGTGCGAGTCACCTTGCCAAACTTCTTCTTTGTAACGGCCTTGGCATCAGCGACTTCTGCTCGAAGTTCTTGGACTTCCCTACGCAAAGCGGTCTGACTCTCCTCCATCCGAGCAATGCGGTCATCGATAGTAGTCTGCGCAAAAGGAGGAGGGCTCTCATCAGTATCCTGAGCCTCCTCTTCTGTTTCTTCCTGAACCTCTTCTCTAGGTTCTTCTTCGCTTTGATCTTCCTCTTCATCAAAGTCATCCCCACTATCCCTTTCAAGTTGATTTTCACGGTATTGCGACCCAATCTTCATCTTGACCATTGTCGACTCATCGATGGTGTGAATCGATACCGGTAATTTGGGCCCAAGTCTATAGGCAAACTCAAGTGCAGTCTTGCAAATGAGTCAGCTAAAGGGAAGCGATTCGGATGTTCTCCTCGACCTGGCTATGAGAACTATCTGCCGTAAGATGAAAGTGGCCATACATACGTTCTCTCCCTGGGCCACCAGAAATAAGAAATCTACCATAAGACGTGTGCATTCAATGCGGTTCGTCGACCTGGGATAGACATTGAACGTGCAGATATGATGCAGCAGGCGCAAATCCTCAGACATGTACGTCGCCTTGAGGCTATTATTAGGTTGCCATGGAACCAACTTACCGCATAGAAACCTGGTGGGCGATCTCGTTCGCGTCTAGTCCTCAAATTCTTCTCACTTGGATGCACATCACCTAGAGGCACGTTGAGAAGTCGCGCAATCAATCGGACGTCGATCGTAGCCATCCGATCTCTACCAAAAGGGATTTTGAACTGCAAAGGCTCCAAGGTAGGATTCTGGATGCTAGCATAGAAGGCACGAACAGTGCTCACATTAGCACGAGCGCGAGCTTCAAAGATTGGTCCCCAGTGCGCAGCTTCAATGCGTTCGAACAACAGATACTCGCCGAACAATCGCCCATCTACGTCCGCCTCAAATAACACTCTACGATCAGTGTATTCACCATGAGGCATCTCTGACAGAATGGTTCGTCAAAGGTGTGCATGGGGATCCAAATCCCGCTTTGTACGGCACTCCAGGACTGCAGCTGGACCTGCGGCGGCGCTTGAACTTGCGGCACCACCCCGCGGTCTTCTCGATCGAGCAGGACGGCTCGGCCCAGCCTCATCTGTCGCGGTTTTCCTCTTACCCATCAAAGATATGATGGATGAGAGTGACAAAAGGCCCAAAATGGCTTCCACGAAAGCCATGGAAAACGCTGAAAATGCGGAGAAATGGCTACCCAATCTGAGAAAAGTAAATCTAGGTGTCGTAGAGGGATGCTTCAAGCTTCCCAAGGCTGTAGTTTCAAAGAGAAATACAAACAAAAAGATGGGATGGAGCACCTCACGATTTCAGCTATATTTGAGGGGTTTTGGAGCTCCAAATGGTGATATCTTCAAGGAAAGAGGCTGCCAACACCCAATAAATGATGGGTGGTGGTCGGTTTTGGCCAAGGAAGGTTCTAGGAGTGGTTTGGGACGCTAGGGTTTGGAATGGGTTGCTGAAAATCAATTCTAGGGCTATGTAGAGGGCTGTTTGTGAAGGAGAGGTGGGATTTGGGGGTTTTCGTGAGGTGGGAGGTACCTAGGGATGATGTGGACCCTATTTAAGGGGGTGCGCCCGAAGGACAGCACCAACCGACACCGCCGGCCGGCGATGCATCGCCCGACCGGCGATGGCATCGCCGGACAACTCTCAAGTTGGCCAGTGGGACCCCATGGGTCTGGTCCCCCATGGTCCCAGGGTCCCAAAAAGTTAGGTCCCACCCCTTGGTTCACAATAATTTAGTTTGTATGAGCCCAAACATGTGTTCGGGGCTTTCTGGGTTCACATCGCAATCTCGAATACCAAACCATATGATGCAGCATATGAATTTAGGGTAGAAGGAGCCAGTACACCTATCTAGATCCTTAGTTGCTAAAGAAAGTGAAGTTAGAATGGCCTTATGACTATTTTTCATGAAATTTTACTATTCACTGTAAAATTTGGTGAATGTACTAATTTATGTTATTTTCACATTATGTTTGATGCCTAATATGAAATGGATAAGAAAAAACTGAAGGTTGAAGTGTTTAGAGGAGGAATTTTGAGAATTTTTGGCGAAACGGGGTTTTTAAGCCCTGGCGATTGATTATAGGAGTCGTGGTCATCCCACGGCCCAAGGATTCACTTTTGCGGTTTAAAACCGCTCATAGGACGTCTCCACCAGACTTCCTACAGTTTAGAAGTGATTCGGGTTGCTTTACGCGACCCGAGATACGTTACAGACTCGATCTTGCGATCGATCCTATTAGACTTCGCCTATCGGCGAATCTGCGATCCTAGAAGTGTTTTTAAACCCTTCTCGCACCCACCTAAGTCAAAGGAAGCGACAACGTACGTCGCGTGACCATAACCCAGGCCCGGTTTAATCCAAATCATGCTCTGATACCATCTGTAACATCCCGAAAATCGGGGGGTCGAGCAAAAACCCAACTCCCGAGTTCCAAAATGTTATTTATGCAACATGGATATGTATGATTGAATGTTGTCTGTGATAATGTATTAAACATGAGTGAGATTAATCCAGAACAGTATATCATACTCCAGAGACAGTTAAATTTGCAAGCGGAAGACTGTAATAGTATGTATAACGTACATAAACTGTTGTATGTCTCCAGAGTGTGAATATATTACCAGGTTATGCACATACATGTATACTTCAAAAGTAAACAAAATGAATATACATGAGGGCGCTAAAAATTTAAAATGACAAATGTCAAAGTATCTAATCAACCTCCCTACAATCCCGTCAATCAGAACACGCATAAAGGAGGAATCCTCCTTCTCATCATCAAGTCCAGCTCCGCCTCACAGGCCGCGCCATCATCTGCAATCACAAAAGGGACTGGTGGGTGTCCGAAAACACCATCCCGTAACGTGGGAGTGAGTGATCAACTCAGTAGGATAAGAGAGCAGGGATTAGCATGTTCACAATTCAATCACGCGATAATAGTAAAGCAGTAAATCAGACAATCCTAATACTGTTGTTAATGCAAGATGATATGACGTGATGTATGCCCTCACCGACGATCACCCTCATGCGGCAACATCTTACGACCGCGGCATGCCGCACACCCTCAAGTGCTCCACATCTTCCAGGCACATGCAATGTCATGGTGATATGGTTACCTAGTTGTTATTAGTCCATTCAAACAGCAGGATTGGGAAACTAAGGTACTTCCCTTGTATCAATCCCAACACAGATCCTGTCTAGGGTCGTCACTCCTAGTAATCTCATACGATGTATATTTCGTAGGTCACTGCAAGGGCTGCCAGGGCTGTTGCTCGCACTCGTTGCACCGCTCCCCCATCACCTTATCAATACAGGCCTACTGTACTCTACTGCACGGAAGGGTCGTCGCCTCCCGTGGACTCAGAATACGCTCGCGGTCACTACAAAGGGCTCGTCGCCTGATCAGTGTAGGCCGACAGCTAGAATATAGTGTCCCATACCACCATAATCTGCTCACGAGTCAAGGTGCTCACTGGTCACTACGGGGAGGTTTGTGGCCCCAGCGTAGGCCGACAGCTCGACCACGGTGTCCCATACCACCATGCCCGGCTCATGAGTCTTCGTGGATCAAGGTACCACGGTTAATAGGGTTTACAGTGGTAAGTTCAGTACCCTAGGTTCAAGCAGTTATGATACATACAAGGTGAACAAACATCGGCCAGTCGGGTTACTTGACGGGCTCGACTAGCGCGATCGCATCTCAAGTTGAACGACATGAAGTGCGTAAAACACTTCGCGTGGCCTAGCCACTGTCGCCAACTCTCAACACGAATCACGTTCATCGACGCGTCGTTCGTGGCTATGACCAGTCAGCCACGAATGCGCTCGGTTACCGACTGCCTGGACTAAGTCAAGTCCCACACATCTATGGAATTTCATTAACACTATATACCAAGGTATTGGAATTGAAATACATCATGTGAGCATGTTAGCACATGTTATAACATCCAACTTAAGCAATTCTTCAAGGCATACTTTCTATGCATATTCAACTTAAACAAATCTTCAAGGCATACTTTCTATGCATGTAGTGAAATCATGCATACGGTAAGCATGTAGGAAATCATTTAGGTCAGCATTTAAATCATGAAATCAATTTCAAACTACTACATAACATCATTCAATACAATACATACTAGTACAAACATTTATACAAACACATACACTACACACTTAAGTCCACATATAGTATGTCGACCCAAAGTGCGCAACTTGGCGAATCTCTTCGCCAAACTGATTATGCAAGCATTCCTAACTCACTAATACGGCGACAAACCATGTCAATCACGTCAGCAAAATATGCATGTAGACCGTACTTCCTACATATGACTAAAATGCCCTAAATCTCATATTCTTCGTTAATTTACGAAACAGGAAACGGAGAGCATGTTGTACATGTCAAACGGCGATGCCGTCGATAATCGACTATTAAACGACATTGAAAGCGTTGTAAACCGTCAATCAAAGCGTCTAAAATCCTCACCTTGTCTCTTATGGATGTTGAAATTTGAACGGAGCGTATACGCTTCGTCTACGGCGACTAGGCAACCTAATACACAAGATCTATTAGCTATTTCTCTATGGAACCAAGGAATCAGCAAATCAGCAACTTTCTAGGGTTTTTCTTACCTGAAAATGCGGAGAAATCACCGGCAACGTGATCGGAGTGCGTTGCTTAAGCACGTGCAGCAGCAGCAGGAAAAGCTCTCCCACCTTCTCTCACAAACTCTCACTTTCTCTCTCACTCTTGCTAGGGTTTCTAGAAAATTCGGATGGGTGAGAGAAGTGAGGGTTTCAACCCCTTTTATAAGCCCAAATGTGCCCAAAACAGGCTCCAGGTCAAGGTACACTTGAGGTATGTCCAATTCGAGGCTGTTTTGGCCCAAAAGATGTTTTCTGGTGGTCCCCTGGCCAAATGCGGTCGGACTTAAGCTCATGAATACTGGATCTAGCATACATCAAGTTTTCAGTCCGGCAGGGTTCGCAGATCGCACGTGGAGGACCAGTTTCAGTTCAGCGGTTACCGCATGTAGATCAGGCCTGCAAATCTCATGATATGAAATAGAAATTTTTCCTGATCCGAGGGTGTAATCTGGATGAATTCTGACGGTCAGAACGCTCAATACTGACGCGTCAAGTCGTGTGCCAGATTTGAATTTGAAATTCCAAATCCGTCCCTATTCGCGGTCGCTTCAGTCCGGGTTCAACGAAATAGTCTGTGATTATCGGTTTGACTTGATTTTCGAGATGATTGTCAAGTCCAGCTGGGCGGTTCTAACGGTCTAAGATAGGAGGTATCGGACCTTCGACGCGCGGTCTAAATCCAATATAAAACTTCAATGTGGTCCAGAGGACAAACCCGCTTAGAGTTTGATCCGAGGTTATAGAGTATTCTAGAGTCATTGGTTCTACTCGATTTGGGTCTTGTAGAACGTATTTAAAGTGATCAGGGACTGTTTCCCAGCCACTCCAACGTTGCGCTAACTAACTTATGCTTAGTTTCTAAAGAAATTTATCCTAAGTGGTTTCTTTGGCTATGGAATTGGGTTCTGAACGATTTTTCAGGTGTTTTAATTGACCCACTGCCTAAGGACGTCAAATCCCAGGTTAGCCAAAATCCGGGGTGTTACATTGACATAGGGGAGGACCTGAAGTCGAGCACTGTCTTCCTCAAGAGGATAACTATTCTGTATCCATGGAACTTCTCTGGACTCCTCATAGAAACTTCTCGAATCCACGAAGAAAGAAAGGAAGAAAATAGAAATAAATTCTAATAAATTCAAAATTAATTAATGAATGAATAAAAATGAGTTCACAACCCTTTAAATAGGGATACTAAGCAATGTGAAAGAAATCAGAATCAAACTACAACTAAAACTCCCAGAATTCGCGACTTACTATAAATAGTGAACTTACTATTTATAAATGGTCGTGATGTCTACTAGTGTGCAAGGTTTTTAGCCAAAAATAGTAAGTGTCCTATTTGACTTCACCAAGCTGTTCTCCTAATTTTTCTAAGCTCCTTTCACGTTGGGCACAGCTCCTAAAGCCCAACAGGTGAAGAGTTATAATCAAACTAAAACTTACTATTTATAGTAAAAATGAAATTAAAGCAGGGAAACGATCGTCGATCTGGAGATATTTCACAAATCTGGCTTGGGAAACCTAGCATAGCGGGGTTGGGTGGCTAAATTAGCTCATTCTACCCCAAAATCATATATTTTATGTCTAATAACTCATTCCAGATTGCGAGATACAACTGATTTAAGGACCAATAGTCCGAATCACTTTTGTCGTCGACCGGGCCTTTTCTGATCCATCTTAGCCATTTAACTGTCTGCAACCCTCTTTACATTAAATCTAAACCGTTCAAATTGTGTGGCCCATGTTTCTTGCTAAAACTTAAAAATTTAATAGAACGGATGACCCTACTTTTAAGTCATATACCTTGTGTACAGAGTTTGTATAACACCCTGATTCTCAAAACCTGAGGATGATCGCTCGATTACGAGAATCCCGAGGGTTACGTCATACTATGTAACTACCATTCATCTAATATCTAACATATTTCATAACATCAAAATGTAACTACTATATAAACTGTTAAGAAGAGTTCAACATATGTGAGTGGAAATAAAGAAGTAAAGCAAGATCCCATAACAGGGGATTTTTAATTACAATTCTCAAACCAACCAAAATGAAGATAATGTCTGGAACATAAAAGTAAATATATCCTATGTTATCGATTGAGCACTAATGGCTCGACTATATTAGCATACGATTCCTCCTCTCCATACTCCTCCTCAACTGCACAAGGAGTATCATCATAGGCGCCACCTTCCTCTATCATACCTATGTCTATTTGGTGTAATCGCACAATTGGGTGAGTGAAAACTCAGTGGAAATTTTTTGTGAGGATTCATGTATATCATGTCATTACAAAGCAGTTTAAACACCACATATTCAATTGTGATGAGGATAATATAACTCGAATGTAAATGTATGGATATATGAATGTATGCTCAAGTCACAGATCTGAGGATGCCAATCCAACTGTCAAAATAAAGGGTCACCCAAGGAGAACTAGCCACCCGAAAAAATATACAAAGGTACGCCCAAGGAGAACTAGCCACCCGAAAAAGACCACGAAATAAAGATCGTCCAAGGAGAATTAATCACCCAAAAAGTACATAAAGGTACGCCCAAGGAGAACTAACCACATGAAAAATACCATGTAAAGTAAGAGCGCCCAAAGTGGCACAAATTCACATGCTCTGGGAGTCTAACTAAAGTGGTAGGACTTATAGCAAATTGAACGGAATGTGGCTTATATTGAGCACTCGGAAAAGCTCATATGTCATGCGTGGATGTCATGCACCATGATACTCATGTACATTCTATAGGGTTAACGGGATTTCTCTCATAAACATTATCAAAGCTTACAATATGTTAATAGGATATCAAACATCCAAGAAAAAGTTCACATAATTACTTTACTTTCTCTAAGTCTAAATGAGGACCCATAAATGTGATATTTCAAGCATGCTAAATTAGTAACAAGTTGATTTTACATTTCTCATGAAAGATAACATCCCACACATAACCTTAATTTGTAAAATAGGATAAAATGAAATATCATGACCCTTGTCATGATTAGTAGGACTATGCCCAAAATCAAGTAATTACTAAGACTTCATAGAGAATGTAAGGCCAAATTCCAAATCCATAGTTATCAAGTGTGGAGCTTGAGTAAGGAAAATTTAATGTACTAGCTCATGTTCATCACATCCATATGGGAAACTAAAGAACTAAATTACCATTAGTCTTATTCTAAAACTTCATTAGAATCAAATCACAACGAATCTAACCAATATAAGGAGGAATGAAGCAAACTTATCATTGGAATGGAAACAAGAATTCTTAACTTTAATACAACTAGTAGAAGTATATATGTACTTGAGCAATTTTAAATGTGGCATAATGAGCGTGATACAACTCTTATGAGATGGATTAGAGCAACAAGATTTAAAAAAATTCTACATGACAATCATAAGGTTCTTATTCTATTAAACTTAAACCATCTTAGAATTTTCGGAAATGAAGAAGGCATGTGGGATATCCCTCACCTTGGGGTATTTTCTGATTTGTAGTGTTCCTATAAAGCATGTGTGATGATCCTAAAAATCTAATCAATCGTAAGTTCTAACTCCTAATTTCAACTCATATTTAGCTTAATAGTTAAAGAAAATATATTTCTTACTTGTTTGGATTGATAGAAGGAAAGGATGTCCTTCAAGGCAGATGATCTCAGGTATTTCCTGAATAGAAGATGGCAGTTAATAGTGAGTTGCTATAGAGCTGACTCGGTTGGGAAACCAGACGAGTCAACTCACGATCGAGTTGGGAGAAGTTTCACTTGAAGCTTGTGAGTTTTTCAGCTTCAAATCCAGGTGGAGGTTGTCTTCCATTATTAGCGAAATAGAAACTCAAGTCCTAGCTCTAACAGCTAATTGAGTTGAAGTCTGGTTTTAATATCGAGTCAACTCGTTAACCAGTTGCTTGAAATGGAGCTTACAGGGGCTTTTCAGGTGTTATACTGTTCAAGGAGTGGTTACACTTCAAGGTGAGCCACTGTGAATGGCACCTGGATAGGTTATTCTGAGATTTCAGTAAGTTGTTACTGAGTTAACTCATTACAGACTGTTTGCAATGGAGTTTGCCGGAAATGGTTTTGAGTTATACCTATTGTAGGGAGTGGTCTTATACGATGGTGCAGAGGAGTTTGGTTCGGTCCCACCACGAGTTGGATCACATCAGACTGCTGATCTCGAGAAATGACTAGCCTCGTGGACTCGTCCATGCTTTAGAAGTTCGGACCAGGATGATCAGGTTGGAACGAGTTAGCGCCAATCTGACCTGGTCCTGGCAGCACATTGGTGGAGCAGCAACTGGGTGAGGGCATTCTTAGTTGTTGAAGATGGTGAGATGAGTCATACCTCACTCCAGACCGATAACTCGATCGTGGACTTAACTCGAGTAGGATTTTGATATCCCTTGGAGCGTCTAGACGAAAAGTGATCTAGCAGGAGTTGGTTCGGTCTGGCCGTTTCAGAGAAAATGACTCTGTCACTGCCTGGAATCCTCACCACAACTCGGTAGTGTTGAGTTTGGGAGAAGTCACAGAGGTGGACGATGACAGCCGTGCTAGGAAGATTGAACAGCAGCTGGAAACTCGTTCCAGCAGTTGGTTCTCCCTCACACCTTCTTCTTCCACTCTCCCTTCTCCTTTCTCTCTCACTTTCTCCTTCCTCTCTCTCAGCTTTCTCTCAGAAGCTGAACGACTCGGACTGAGTCGAGTTGCTACCTGGCTTGCAACTCGCACAGCATCATCCAAACTTTCTCTCTCACTCTTACTATTTTCTTTCTCTTTTCTACCTTGGGATTCGCCCTAACACATAGCTATGTATAAACAATCCATTTCGGGAGGGGTCCACAGCTAATCACGAAGATTAACATGGAGACAACATGGGTTAGCCAAGAATGGCTTGCCATTAGGGCCTCTCTATGCATTAGATCTAGTGCATGGGCCTATACGATTGTTTCGGATGGACTTTCAATGGGGTGGGCCACATGATGAATGGTTTGGATGTGTGAAAGGTTTAGATTTATAGGATGTGGGTCAACTAGCCAGATTGGAGAAGATGACTGACTGATAATAGTGTTTTTGCATGGGACGGTTGATTCAACGATCTAAGACGTTTGGATGGTCCAGATGGTATCCAACAGGCTTGTGGGGTCCATTTCCTGGTGATGGATGGACCATTGATGATGCTTCTTTCTAAAACGGGGGCGGTTCGAGATGTGGTTGCAACTCGCCGATATCTCGACTTCCTTACCAGATTTTTCTTAACGGCCCTAGTTCGGATGCCCTAGATCTCTCGGATGAAGCTTCCAGAAACCTGTGATGGACTGGGATTCATCCTTCCTCAATAAGGAAAGATTCTTTCCACTTTCCGACGGGTAGGGGTGTATTTTTGTAAATAGTAGGGCTGACAAGGCTTTTCTTGCATCTGTGGGTGGTGATTGGTCATTCCAAACGGGTTGGATTTTCCAGCACATTGGTGTGACATGGATCTGGCTTCTATGTCAGGTAACTATGTGTTTATCGCAGTTTCGTGATCAATGGCGTGCCCACGACTGTGTTTCTCTTCATGGTCCTAGTCGGTGGGGCCAACTGAACCTGATGAACAGTTCGGATCTGAGGAGACCAACTCCAAAGATTACTGATGATGGCCCACGACAGACGGTTTGGTTTGAATCTAAGACGAGTGGAAAATACGTTGAAAATCGTAGGATATTTGGTTTTCATCGGGTCAACTCTCGTTTGACCCAATACTTGAGTTTTGCGCACAGCGTGTGCACATTATCTGTGTACACGCACAGATCAGATGTGGGGTCCACTTCATGACCCAGGCTATTCAACACCGTCTATCGATCTTGGAAAGTCATTAAACGCCTGAGGTTGGGGTTTTGGTAAATCTTCATTGTTAATGGATGAGGTCTGAGCTGTCTGTTCCTCTTATGGGGTTTATTCATTTCCTTGGATTGAAGATCAGCCTGTTTTTATTCTTGTAAGGGATCGTACTTGGAGGTTTATCCTTGATGAGTGTTGATTGCTTTTAGTCAGGTTGTAGATTTTAAGTGGGGTGGTTGATCCTATTTCATGTTGAAATTCACGATGAAAATTGAGGGTTGTTACAGTTCTTTTTGCCTCATGTTGGGCCTACATGCCTGAGATGGTCCTATTATCGGAACCGTTCCAAGTTCTGCAGTTTATTTCTATACGATTTGCGGTAAGAAGATTAGATTGATAAATTGGTTCTGACTGCTACTATGTCAGGATGAATTTAAAACATAATAAGAAAATTTCAATGGTTCGGATTCAACTTCACAAATCAAAGGTCAGGATCCTCTCTGGAGTGTGGTTTTTTGCCAATAGCTTATCTATGACGGTAACAAGAACATAAACAATTCAAATAATTAGACAATGGGCTCTAGCATGGTGACACATGCTGCCAATCCCTGAGTTGTGAATTTGATGCAGAGTCGGTAGCCCATAATTTCATGGCGAAGATGATGACAAAAACCCCTTGAAACGGACGTATCTCCCAAACTGAAATGAGTTATCGGACATACCGTATATGATTTTGGGGTAGGACGATCTACTTTAGTCGTCTAACCTACTATGTCGGGTTAACCACGTTGAATTTGTAAGATTCCATTAGATTAACAGTCGAAATCCCCGTCTATTTTCGTTTTTATTATTTTTAGTAAGTTTTAATTTGATTGTAACTCTTCTTACGTCGGGATTTAGGAGTTGTGTCCAACATGAAAAGGGCTTAGAAAAATTAAGAAAACATCATGGTTCTGCCAAATAGGACACTTACTAGTTTTGGCCGAAAACCATGCGCACTAGTAGGAATCACGACGGTATATAAATAGTAAGTTTACTATTTATAATAAGTCATAATTTATAGGATTTTTAGTTGTATTTTAATTTTGAAACTTCTTTCAAGGTTTAATATCTGTAATGTCCATGGAAATTTAATAATAATAATAATAATAAAGATTTTTTTAATCTTATCTTTATTTTATATTTATTGTATATCTTTCTTATCTAATATTTTATCCATATCATTAATCCGTCTACCTTATATATATATATATATATATATATATATATATATATATATATATATATATATATATATATATATATATATATATATATATATATATACCCTCCTTGTATCTCTCAAGTCTCAATCATTCAAACGATCATTTCTTTTTAAAGATGTGTCATAAAAGGAATTCTACTCAAACTTAGATATTAACAAAAAGGGCATCCTGCGATAAGTGAGAAATGGAGAGAGGATTTCGAATAGCTTAGATCAGGTATGTCTATCATCCTTCTTTTATTATTTTTATATATTTAATGTAATTTAATTTAATCTAAACAATGAAAAGTGTGGATCAACCACACGTTCATTGCATTGAATTATGAGTAGAAACGATATAAAGATGAGGGAAGTTTAAAATTTTATGCGAAATTTCTAATTATGATTGGTGTTCATCTGGTTGAATCAGATTAGATCTGTACGAATTATACGATCCCTAAGGCCAAAATATACAAGGGCCCTAATTGTCAGATCAATCTGACCATCGGATGAGCCACATTAGTTAGATATAGAAATGTTTAATAAGAAAAGCTTAGATTTCTGCGCAAGTATTAGTATCACTTGGTGTGGAAGGTCGAGATAAGCTATTGGTGTATGTGTGGTTAGATTCACACCATTTATCTAATATGTAAAGGAAAAATATGCTAATACCTCAAGAATCCGGATGAACCAATCATCTGGTGGGCCACCCTTACTAAGCATTTTTCATTCAATTTCAGAATCTTAAAAAGAAAGGAAAATATAAAAATGTAAATTTTGATAATTGAATTTACGAAACATATTATATATGAAAATTTTAATTATTTGATTATTTAGGGTTTGGTCACCTAGGATGTTAGTCAAAGACGGGCACCATCATGTAATATAATTAGATAAATACTAACATTGTGGATATAATTGATATGCTTTCTTAAATTCAAACTAACCTGATTACCTTATGGATTCTACATTATTAGACTCAGGTGAGTAACACAACGTGTCTCATGATTCATTAGAATTAAAATAAATTATTTTTAATGGTTTGATTGATTGATATACTGATTTGAGTGTTTTGTTACGATGCTGTTGATTTTAATTATCATAAATGTATACAATGATAAATCACATGCTAATCTGTACCAAATCACATGAATTATAATAATTGTACGTTGAATTCACTTATCAAAATAAGTATCTATGGTAGTTATGAAAATGCTATATTCATATATCATCCATCATTCATTGCATTTACATAATGCATGGTCGATCTTAGGATCTTTCGCTGGAAGAAATGTCGATCTTGTCAGAGTGTTACAAGATGTGGGCTATGCCTAAGTCTACCAAAAGGTGGAAGCCTACCCAATGGGTGGGTGCGGGTTGATGATATCCAACCCAAACAGATAGACGATCATCCCATCTGATGTATTCATATACTATTTGCATCCATATCATTTTGTATATATTTTTATATTTAGTACTTCATATTATTTTAATTGCTATGATTATGAACCATGCTGGGTTATTTTACTAAGTCTGGTCATTTTAACTTTTTATTGACCGAAAAACCATATAGACGAGCCATTAGCAAATGATGTAGCGTAGGAACCAGACGGATCCACCGCACCTGAACACTTTCCATGTGAAACGAGGCCATACTTGTTTGAAGACGAAGTGGTGACATTAGAACATTTTTATTATTATTTGCTAGAATAGTTTGATTAGTGGATAATGCATATTGGTATTGATTATGAGATTTTAAAAAAATGTTTACATTTATCTCATTGAAACAATGTGAGTATGGAATAAACATATTTATAATAGGATGATATAATAAATGAATAATTTTTAAGATTTATATTATTTTAATGGTCGTCAAGATTTATATATGCCTGGTTGATTAATGCTAAGTGTTGTGTATTTGTGATTGGAATTGGGGTGGAACTTAGACTGAATGTAATTATCACATTTGATTAAACTAATCAAAGAATTAAGTTAGTACACATTGTGTATGAGTTACGAATTGAAACTCCGGTCTGATGGTGCATACTCTATACCCGGATTTTGAGGCATGATAGTATCCTTATTTAAAGGGTTGTAAGCTCGTTTATTTCAATCATCAATTAATTATGAATTTTCTAGAATTATTCTACTTTCTTATTTTTTTTCCTCATGGATTCGAGGCATCTCTGTGAGGAGTCCAAAGAAGTTTCGTGGATTCAGAATAATTATCCCCTCGAGGAAGACGGTGCTTTACCTCGACGTGTCCTTCCCTGCATCAGAATTTGGCTAAACAAACTCTAGTATACAAAAGGGTGGGCCATTTTCAACTGTTTGATTGCTTTTCTACAACATATGGCCACCTGATGGGTGGAAAGACATGATTATTTACCAAGCTGTTATACTTCTTTTTCCGTGTCCCGACTCAAGATCGCACCTCATACTAGAGCTAGGCACGAACCGACTCAACTCGCCTAACTCGTCTCATCCAACTCATTCGGACCCGACTTCACCCGAACCGAATGGGTGAGTTGGTCTAAACCGAGTAGGCTTCACCCAATCCGAACTCAAACTGAGTCGAGTTTGAGTTACCTAGTAACTCAACCTGACTCGACCCGAAACTTGATCCTTTAGACTTGACCCGATCCAAAACCCAACTCGACTCAGGTTGTGTGTGTGTGTGTGTGTGTGTGTGTGTGTAGTTCCATGTGGTCGAGCTCATGGAAACTTGCCATGAGGTCGAGCTATGTGGGCCCCAACATGATGCGTGTGTCAAACATCTACCCCACAGTCAAATGCACCATTGCATGGTGGGCCTCGAGCTTAAAAATCAAGTCAATCCATGACTTTTGTGGGCCACATGACGTACAAAAGTTAAGAGGGGTTATCCTCCCATTAAAACATTCATAATCATTTTTTGGGCCCATCGAGATGTCGTTCACAAATCCAGCCCATCCATTATGTGTGTCCCACTTGGATGAGGGGTCAAACCAAGTTTCAAACACATCTAAATTTCAGGTGAGTCCCACCAAGTGTTTTTATATGTTTTAGGCATGTCTTCATATGATTTTAGATGGTATGGCCCACATGAGTTCCATGTACGACTAATTTTTGGGATATCCTATAATTTAAAGGGGACCCATCAAATGCCCGGTGTTGATGTTCAACACACATCATGGTGGGGTCCACACAGCTCAACCTTATGGGAAGTTCCCATGAGTTCCACCACATAGAACCATTCCCCCCCGCCCACACACACATAATTAATTCCTCTATTCCTCTCTTCCCTACCCGCCCCACATCACAATTTGAGAAAACCCAACCCCCTCTTGTCCGGCACCTATTGGCCATCCCGTCCCGTTCCGCAGGTAGCAGTAACCCTCCGGCCTCTTCCTTCTCTTCCTCCTCCTCCTCCTCCTCCTCTCTCTCTCTCTCCTCTCCTCTCCACTCCTAGTAGGCGGTAGCTCTAGCAGCCCATCAAGTGCGTCTAAATTTTTTTTAATTTTTTTTTGAAGTTTTTTTTTTTTAAAAAATAAATGTTAAGAGGATGGCGGGCGAGAGTTGTTCGATCATAGGATTCTATCTTGAATGTTGTTCTGCTGCGATTTACCTCGGATGGACCATGACTTAGATGGAAGTGGACTGTGTACTGAGTAAACATCATTGTGGGGCTAAGAAAAGTTTCAACGATGGAAATCATTATTCCCATTGTTTTCTTGGTATGATTTGCTTGAACTTTAGATATAATTAAATTTTAGGATCAACCCCTTCAATGATCTAAAAAAATGGATGGTGTCCATTTCTATCTTTTTGTGTGGTGTGGCCCACCTGAGTGGTAAACCTGGCTGATTTTTATAACCCAGCCCGAAGATCTGACCCGACTTAGTGCCAACTCGATCCAACCTGGTATTTCTGATAGGGTTGGACTCGGTTCAAACTAGTCCAGCCTAGACCTGAACTCGGATAGACATACTGGTCTCGGAACTAGGTCGGATCGAGTTCGGGTAGACCGGATCTAGGGGCGACTCAAAGGGGTAGGTAGGTGAGGCAATCACCTAAGGCCCCCTAATTATGAAGGCCTTATATTATTGCAAAATTAAAATTTCTTAATTATGAAGGTCCTATATTATAGCAAAATTAAAATTAGGAAGCTCGATCCGACCAGGTATTTCTGATAGGGTCGGTCTCGATTCAGATTAGTCCAGCCGAGACCTGAACTTGGATAGACATGCTGGACTCGAAACCAGGTCGGATCGAGTTCGGGTCAGGCCTTTTTCAAGACAGGATCCAGGGGCGGCTCAAAGGGGTAGGCAGGTGAGGCAATCGCCTAAGACCCCCTAATTATGAAGGCCCTATATTATAGCAAAATTAAAATTTCTTAATTATGAACGTCCTATATTATAGCAAAATTAAAATTAAGAAGAAAAAAAAAGCCTAAATTTTTTTAAATAAAACTTATTGAAAGGCCTACAAAATAGGAACATCTAAATATTAGTTTACAAATTTGAAATTGAAAATAAAAAACAAATCCTCAAAACTAACACTATCAATAATAACAGTATAACTATATCATCTCTTTTCAAAACAATAGCATCATTCCAAATAAATTCTTCTCCTAAAACCTAGACCACAACTACTTACTTTATTGCTTATTAAGTTCTCAAAAAATTAAATTCTAATGTCATTTTTTTAAATTAAATTCTAACTTCATTTTTCTAATGGTTTGGATTTATTTTTAGAATTAAAAGTTTTAAAAGAAGTTACAAAAACAGAAACTAATACTCCAATTGAAATACTTTAATCTAATAAAAGAACTAGATTTTTTTTCAAATTGTTTTATTGTATATAGAATACAACTTAACATACCTGTTATAGTTGCATATGTAGAAAGAAGTTTTTCAAAACTAAAGATTACAAAAAATTATTTATGAACAATTATGTCTCAAGATAGATTAAACAGTTTAGCAATTTTATCTATCGGAACCGATTTATTGGGTAAACTTTGAATACAAAAGTTTAATTAATATCTAATTTTGCATATAAAAAGGAAAAAGAAAATTTATGGTTTAATTTTAAATTTATTTACTTTTTTATTTTTAAAATAAAAAACCTCGTTTTATGACCTGCCTACGGGGCTGCCCCTAACCGGATCAGCCCTAGCTCAGTCCGACTCGACTCGATGCCCAGCTCTACCTCATACAAGATGCTCCCATGATTAGGTCCGTCCATCTTCATAGTGGTGCTGCCATAGGTGAGATCTGGACCGTATGGTCCAACAATCACACTTCAAGGACGACCTTTGAGCTATAGACTTGAATGTTGGCCATTGGAATATTTTACATTCACCTAAGCGATGGTCAGAACATCAGGACCTGGGCCGAGATAGGCTGCCTTACTCGGCTTGTGCTAGGCTCCCCGTAAGCCGTCGTCCTGCCCACTAAGGGCCAGATTTAAATAATCAAAGGTCGAAAATAGTCCAATCTAAAGATATCCTCCACCTGCAACGAGTCCCACCGTACTGAATCATATCATTGTTTTTGGGTTGCAAGTGTATTTAAACCATTAATTCCGTTCACGTAATGGTGGGCCACTCGGTGATTGGACTGGGACACGTTTAGAGGGCGAAGCCGGTCGGCCGTGGGCAACCTTGCCCGTTGCCACCAGCTGAACCCAGAGCATCCAGAAGATCGGACGGTCTCCATCATCAGATCATCTCAGGATGTCGGCTCCAATAAAATTGCTCACGTGGCAATCACGTCCGATTTATTAGACACTTCTATTTTAGCATGTGTTTACGCACGTAGGTGAGGGTGCAGGGATATTCTACGCGGATTGCCTGCAAAAGATTTTCAAGCCAACTTCCTGCCACAAGGTAAGTTAGGTGGGGCCCACCGTGTTGTTTGTAAGAAATCCACCCTGTCCATCCGTTTTTTCCAGATCAATTTGGGTCATGGGCACAAGGAGGCAGATCCAAAACTCAAGTCGGCTGCAGGACAGGAAACGGTAAGGATTAAACGTCCAGCGTTGAAACATTCATGGCCACAGAAGCACTGAATCAGGCTAACGTTTTTGTGTTTTCAGTTCATCCCAGTAGCAATAACCTTATGAACGGTATGGATGGCATACAATCATCAAGGTGGACCCCACAGAAGTTTCAACAGTAGGCATTTCCCTACCCACTTTTTCCTGTCGTGCCGCCCATTTTAGTTTTAGATCTTTCTCATTTTTTTCGCCCGTGGGCTAACATGATCTGGAAAACGGATGGACGGGGTGGATTTCTCACCAAAATCACGTTGGGCCCCACCTACTTCCCGTCACCAGAAGTTCCTGGGAAACGCAGGCAATCCCGGATGGTCGTCCCCAGACAGCAGAAGACGTTCTTTTGTGCTACTTTCCAAAGGCAAAGCTACGGTTGGTATTTGCCTACTAGCTCTCCTTCCTCCCGCTTTCCAGACACGTCTAGGTGGCAACTAAACGGACGTACGAGATTTTGTCAGATTAATCAGCTCAGCAGTCCACAGTCCACGTCAGTACACCCAGAAGCTGCCTCGCTGCTGAGTCCCGACTCTCTCTGCCTTTTTTTTAGAACGCGGTATCCGAACCCGCTCTCCAACTCTTATAAAAAGACAACTGCCTCTCCCTCCCTCTCTACTCCTCCACACAGAGAGTGCAAGATTTCTTCTTTTTTTTTTTTTTTTGGAAATCTTGGTTGCATGGCATCAATGGAAGAAGAGAAGGAGCACACCATTGTCAATGTGGAGATGGTGGAGACTATAGAGAATGTTGAAGAAACAGAAAATGATGAAGCAGTCCAAGTGCAACCAAAGCGGAAGCGATTCAACAGGCTCGATTCGCTCGAACAGGAAGCGAGCAAGGTGTCGGGAATGGCCAATATGACCAAAGTAAGAGAGCCCATCTTCATTTATTATTGTTGTGGTTGGTTTTGTACAAATTTCTGCTTATGTATGCATTTAAAAATAATAATAATAATTATTATTTTATTTTGTTTTCTTGTTTTCACATTCTTTGATGTGGGTTTTTGGTTATGAGTAATAATTTTATGTTTGTTGGGTGGGTTTTGAGTTTAATGAAAATAGCTCTCTCTCTCTCTCTCTTCTCTCTCTGCTTATTGTTTTTTGGTTTTCTCTTTGATGATATTATGATAGTGAGTTTTGAGTTTCATATGAATCTCTCTCTCTGTATGGTTATTGTTTTTTGGTTTTGTCTTTGATGATATTATGAGGGTGAGTTTTGAGTTTCATATGAATCTCTCTCTGTCTGGTTATTGTTTTTTGGTTTTGTCTTTGATGATATTATGAGAGTGACTTTTGAGTTTCATATGAATCTCTCTGTCTGGTTATTGCTTTTTGGTTTTCTCTTTGATTATATTAATGAGAGTGAGTTTTGAGTTTCATATGAATATGTCTTTCTGTATGGTTATTGTTTTTTGGTTTTCTCTTTGATGATATTATGAGAGTGAGTTTTGATTTTCATATGAATCCCTCTTATGTATGGTTTTTGTTTTTTGTTTTTCTGTTGATGATATTATGAGAGTGACTTTTGAGTTTCATATGAATCTCTCTGTCTAGTTATTGTTTTTTTTTTTTTTCTCTTTGATGATATTATGAGAGTGAGTTTTGAGTTTAATATGAATCTATTTCACTAGCTCTATGGTAACTGATAAGTACACCCTCCACATTTGGTGCATACAACCTGTTTTTCTACTTTTTGGTGCTTATTAAACAACAATTAATGGAAAAAGGGTGTGTACACCAAAGAGTTGGTTTTAAACCGTTTCTTCTTTTGGTTCAGTAAAACACTTCTTAGGTTTTAGAATAGCAAAAAAAGTTGGCTATTCTAATACCAAAAGTAGAAAAAAAAAGTTGCATGCATCAAAAAATTGGTGTGTAAATATAATCTCATATTACGTATTTCTATCTTTTTATTTTTATTTTTATTTTTTATTTTTATTTTATTTCTCATATGAGTACTAAAAATGCTGTGATCGTCCATCTTCATAAAATTCAGGCCGTCTCCATGGCTGCTGTAATGCAGTTGGCTTTCCAAAGCATCGGAGTTGTTTACGGTGACATTGGCACTTCTCCTCTATATGTATTTTCAAGCACTTTCTCCGATAGAATTCCAACACATAATGATATAATCGGGGCGCTATCTCTCATCATATACTCTCTTACACTCTTCCCTCTTATCAAATACGTCTTCATCGTCCTCTTTGCGAACGATAATGGAGATGGTTAGTGTTCAAATTGAGATTCTTTGAATCTGAATTCATTTTTCTATTTTATGTAAATATTGCATGGCATTGAATTCGACAACTTGAGATTTTTATTTATTTTTGGTTGCAGGTGGTACGTTTGCCATGTATTCTTTGATATGTAGGTATTCAAATGTGAGTGCAATTCCAAACCAACAAGTGGAGCACATGGATCTTTCAGCATATAAGTTACAGCTTCCCAACAAGCATTCAAAGAGAGCTGAGTGGATTAAAGAGGCTATGGAAAGAAGCCCTTTTGCTAAGTTATGTCTACTTTGTGTGGCTCTCCTTGGAACTTGCATGGTCATTGGAGATGGAATCTTGACTCCTTGCATTTCAGGTATTGCCAGTTTTTTTTTTTTTTTTTTTTTTTTTTTTTTTTTAAAGTTGAAAGAGATTATTTTCATACAATGGTCCACATGTATACGTTATCTGAACCAGTTATTCAACAGGATCCACCAATGATGGGGTAAAGGTCAGATTTCACAATGATCAGAGAATGACAAACCTTCAATTGAAGGTTTTTTGAAGATAAAAAAATTGATGGGTAATAAAAAAATAAATAAATAAATAAAAATGACCAACATTCCCTTCATCATTCCTTACATAGAACAATTCTCCAGTACAAGGACTAGGGATGGTCCAATCAGTTGAGCTTTTGGGCTATGAACCATCCATGGTGGGGCCCACTTAAATGAACGGTTCAGATATTGTAGTCACATGTTACAGGAGTAGAGTTGCTAAATACTTCAGAGAGTTTTTAAAATACCTTGTTTTAAAAGGTAATAATACCATAGTTTCGTTCATTATTATTATTATTATTATTTAAGATGGGGATGATCATGGTCTGGTGGCATGACTTCCCCCTGCGCTTTCACTTTTGCATCCTAGTAGATTCGATAGCCATGAGCTGTTCCTTTTCCATTAGTATGTTTTGGGATGTCAGTCCACAAGACTACTAAACGAAGTGGTCTCTCTGTCCTGCCAATTTTTGAAGCAAATGGGTCCCGCCAGCGTAGTACGTGGTCCAAAATGAAAATTATAGCTCCCCAATGGACCTGTTTAAAGGAAAATTTATGAAGGAATCATGTAAAATTAAGGGATTAATGCTATGTAATTCTGTTTTTTTCTAGATTAATTAAACAATTGGCTTTCCTATTATCATTTTGCAATTAATTTTTATCAATTTTAAACTTGTTCAAATTGATGCAGTTCTATCAGCGGTAGATGGAGTAAGGAAAATTGATGCAAGTATCTCTAAAGGTAAAGAAGAATAACTGAGAGCAGAATTTCAGTGTGCACTGGGAGTGGTGATATCCGGCAGCACATCATCTCCCACTATTTAATGGCAGTTGGTGGTAATCTATAATCAATTCAAAATTTGAATTTGAAAAACATGTACAATTTATAAAAACATGTTAAGATTCCCACCCATGATTGTTGGATGGTGGCAAATATGTGCCCGCTAAATCTTCATGCACGCCAGGCGCACACAATCTTTTCTTCTCCTCCTTCTTCTTTTATTTATTTATTTATTATTATTATTTTTTTTTACATTTTGGTTCTGATTCAATTTTAATATGTACTCCTCTTAGATGTGGTGGTGATGATCTCTATAGCAATTTTGGTAGTCCTATTTTCGATTCAGAGATTCGGGACAGACAAAGTTGGGTACACATTTGCTCCTGCAATCCTAATATGGTACTCATTCATTGGAGGGATCGGTCTCTTCAACATCACCCACCATGATTCCTCTGTGCTCAAAGCCTTCAATCCTATATACATATTCCGATACTTCAACGGCAATCCAAAGGAGGCCTGGATATCTCTCGGCGGAGTTGTCCTCTGTATGACAGGTACTCAATCATTATAGATATCCTCTCTTCTTTTTTTATTTTTTATAATCATTATAGATATCCTTAACTTACACAATCAATTTTGGTCAAAACATGCCCCACAATTTTGATGAATGATTCCGCAAAATGGCTTTTTATTCACCCAATTAATTTTATTTGGTTCTAATGAAACAGGAACTGAGGCCATGTTTGCAGATTTGGGCCACTTCTCTGTCAGATCCATTCAGGTCTAATATCAATAAGCAAATTCAATATTCTTCAATTCAATTTCAGCATTAAAAAAATAGATAGCCCATGTTATTCAACTATCAAATTGAGTTTATTTTGTCTGCTTTTATGTAGATTGCATTTACTGGGTTGGTATACCCATGTCTCATTTGTGCTTATGTTGGCCAAGCTGCATACCTTTCCAAGTTCCCAACTAATGTAGGAGATGCTTTTTATAAATCTACTCCTGGTAAGACTACAACTTCTATTCCTTATTTTAGTTGTGTTTGAATGCACAAGTAAATTGAATTGTGAGGAAGTTTCTTTCAAGTCCAACTTGAAAGTCATGTAATAACAATTTTGACTAAGGCCTTAATTTAAATGCTTAGGGCTATACAATTTAGACTAGTTATTGCAATTCAATATGACGATGCATCCAAATTCTCCCTTTACATCTTATCTTTAGATTTCAAAATTAGTTCGATACCTAACACTTTCAGTGAAAAACTTAATAACAGAGTCCGTGTATTGGCTAATGTTCGCGGCTGCGGTTATGGCATCAATTATTGCGAGCCAGGCTATGATATCGGCCACGTTTGCGATTGTCAAGCAGTCAATGGCATTGGGTTGCTTCCCACGAGTCCGAGTCATCCACACCTCACACAAGCATGAAGGCCAAGTCTACATTCCCGAAATCAATTTCTTGCTCATGTTCGCTTGCATCTTGGTTACGGCCGCTTTTAAAGAGACCACTAACATTGGGAATGCATACGGTAAGAAATCAAATATTCTTTTAGAAATAATTTATATAGTGATTTACATGGTAGGATCAGTGCGCGACAAACCATACATGTGAATTCAAGCTGTTAATGTGGTGGGTTCTATTTAGATGGAAGAGGCCCCAAAAATCTCCCTCATTGATCTTATGTCCTATTTGTTCAATTGGTCCCATAAATGTAAACAATTGCTTGTGATTGTCTACTTCCATAGGAGGGATATGATCAACTGATAGGGGAGATATTAGGGAATGGCCTTCCACAAGATCAAAAAATTAGCTAATGGCAATGTGGGTCTGACCTTGTCACTATTTCTATTGATAAGCATCATACAACACAAAATTAACATTTTTCTACAATGCAGGGATCGCTGTGGTTGCGGTAATGTTGGTCACTTCCTCTCTGCTTATTCTAATAATGCTCATGATATGGCAAACCAACATTCTCCTCATTGCTCTCTTCGCGATTGTATTCGTCTCCTTTGAGCTCCTATACTTTTCTTCAGTACTCTACAAGTTCACCAAAGGAGGATATCTACCTCTCTCCTTCGCCGCAGCGCTTTTCTTTGTAATGTACGTGTGGCACTACGTGCAGACCAAGCGCCATGCTTTCGAAGTTGAGAAGAAGGTTTCATCGCACCACCTAACCACCCTTGGCTCTGACCTTGGAATCACAAGGGTCCCTGGCGTTGGTCTCTTGTACACCGAGTTGACCCAAGGTGTCCCAGCCATATTCTCCCACTTCCTCACCAACCTTCCGGCTATACACTCAGTCTTGGTGTTTGTCTCCGTCAAGTATTTGCCTGTGAATAAAGTCCCAGCTGAGGAGCGGTTCTTGCTGAAACGAGTAGGGCCAAAAGACTACAAGATGTATAGGTGCATTGCTAGGTATGGGTATCGCGACCGGAGAGTGGGGAATGAGGAGTTTGAAAACCTGCTAATGGAGCATCTCAAGTCATTTATCAGGATGGAGAATTGGGAGAACGGGTGTGAGGATAAGATAGATGAGATGGGTGCGGAAGATGGAGTAGAAGAAATTCAATTCTTAGAGCAGTCGAGGAACTCAGGTGTGGTGTACTTGTTGGGCCACAGTGAAGTGAGGGCCAGTAAGGATTCTTGTATAATTAAAAGATTGGTGGTGGACTATGTGTATGATTTCCTGAGGAGGAATTTCAGGCAAGGATTCGTCGATTTACAGATTCCTAACAAAAACTTGCTGCAGGTCGGAATGAATTATAATATATGATATAGGATCAGTCGTGTGTTCAAAAAGTTTAGATCATCTTCTATTTTCTTCTTTTCATACCATTGTATATGTTTAGATGTTTATATAGGAATGAGGACAGCAGGCGATAATATTTTTACGCCTATGGCAACAAGAGAATGCTAACTAATGTAATGCAAAACGATGAAAAAACTTCAGTTAATGAAAATATTTCTTTTGCATTCGTGCACACAGAATAGCTTTGAAATGTTTGGAACATCGTTCTTCGAATGATTATATGTGTGTGCATATACATATACATATATAGGTTAAAGGTATTATGAGGTCGATCTCATGGGAGCGTTCTGTCTAAATATGTGTGTGTGTGTGTGTGTGTGTGTGTAAGCCTATGTATTGGCTCTTCAGGGAAAGCTTACACAAAATTTTCTTTACATTCTTTGGGGCTTTTCAATTAGATAGCGATTCCTGAAATGTGATCGCATGGTCTGCAAATTTATCATTTTGTTATGTTGGTAGACAAGCCAATGAGATATTAACTCCTGACCAAGGGAAGGAGTGGCAGTGAAAGCCCCGGTATTGGGGATTTTATTAAGAAAATTCCTCCTCAAATCTTAGAAATCTTGTATTTGTCGGCTTAGTCAGGAATTTTTAATCGAATTTCATATTTATCCATCAAGTTTTTATGTAATGATGTTGATTCTGCTCCCTTTCTTTACTTCCTAGCCTCACATATTGACCATCTTCTTTGAATTTTTCAGACTTTTCGGTTTGGCCCATTTGATTTGGGGTTGGATCATCATAAGTTTATATTTAGAGTAGGAATCCCTCAAGTTAAAATTTTCAGGGATTTATAGATAACTTCATAGCAAGAAACTTCCATATATAGAATTATCTTTGTCATGCTGGAGTTGAATATAAATTGGTAGGCAAACACCTTGGGATACACTGGTCCATCAATTGCCTTTCATTTGTTTGATTATCTGAAGTTTCTTCAGAAGATGCCTGATTGGATATAGAGAAATCAAGTAATCAGGTCATGGCGGTTGACATCCAGCAGAACAGTCATTTCAGTTTTAGTTGATACGTCTCGGACATAAAAATACTATTATAGTTTTATCATTCGAAACTCAAACAATGACTCCGGTTAGGTAGTTGTCTTATCAGTTGCGACTTGAACTTAGGAAGTACTATTACGGTAGACAGACCGAAAATTGCATAAGCTTTTTGACGGATTGACAAAATTAGCTAATTAGATTACTACTAAGTGTCATAATTCAGAGAGATGAACCCAATTGAGTTAGGCGTCTACACTGGAATAATTGCTACATCAAATGCTCGTTTATGCCATTTATGCAATCTATGTTGGACTTCCACCATTTTTATGCCATTTATTCAACATTAACACTGTCCATTTACCTCATCTTCCAATCTATGGGATCTTTTGGGATGCCTCCATCCTCATTGGGGATTGTCCACCATGGGAGCCATATGCCAAACTGGATATTTGCTGCTATTTTGGTGGCTTTGATCCTATGCAATTTTAGCTACACTGATCAGTAAGAAGATCTTATTAATACCAAATGCATTGCCTCAACTGAATAATGCACATTTTTTCAAGGAGATCGCTGCTAAAACATAGAATTCTTTGAATGTTTCTAATCTATCTGTTGAATAAAACATCTGATTAGCCATCTTGTGGATATAAACCAAAAACAAAAGGCCATCAGTAATCATAGCCATCTTATCAGTGGACCAGAAAATGGTTCAAAAGCCTGGCCAATATGGAGCAGTTGTTTTACTTACCCATAAGAGATTCTCCTCTCTCTCTCTCTCTCTCTCTCTCTCTCTCTCTCTCTCTCTCTCTCTCTCTCTCTCTCTCTTTTTCTCTATGCATTTCCATAACTATAAAGGTGAGAATTCGCATTGATGCGCTTATGTCCTGTATGTATTGATCATCAGTTTTGAATTCCTTCAATGTATGCTCCCATGCCCTTGATTTAAAGCGTGCCTATGAATGGATGGTTAATTCAAAGTTGAGCAGAAAAAAAAAATAAAAAATAAAAAATGAGTGCTTCTAAATTCAATGAGCACAAATGAACAAACGGTTTGTATTGTCCAACCACACTACTGTCATGAGAATGGTCGGCAATGGGCCGACCTTCGGCCAGACTGACAATCAAGGCCTACGCCCTATCCCAACCCCAGCTCAGCATAGGCCTAGCACAACAGGGTTGGGCCTGTACATGACTCCAGCCAGCCTGAAAATTGATAAAATTCCTATTTCTCATTTGAATGTTCCTAATTTATCTGTTGATCAAGTGGGCCGCATTTACATAAAGAAATAGACATTTTGAGGAAACCCACTGTCTACATTAAAGAACTGATTGCCTTGCCGAAGATTGGAATGACATATTCGTAAGATATAATGCAGCTACATATGAAGTTAGCTCAACATGGCTAGGCCAGGCCAGATCAAGCTAAAATGACTTGAGTCCAAGCCCAGCCTGAAAATTGATCTGGTTCACCATGCTATGCCTGAGCTCTGTCCAAAGCCAGGCTCATCCGCTGATGGGCTGCCTAGCCAGAATAACTGATACCTGGTGGAGCTATGTTGCTACGTTAACGCAGCAGCATCAAATCCATAATGAGGAAAACAGTTGATGGCCAACGTTAACAGGGAGTTTGGATTGTATGTTGCTTTTTTTTTTTGGTTAGCTTCTTAGTACACAACACTGTCAGTCACACTCCACTGTTAGCCACCTACCAAGACCTCAGTGTTGAAATGAGGTATTTTCACTGTGTCTACCACTTGAGCTATGGATCTAGATTATATGTTGCTTAAGATAAGCTACTTATTCCACAAGTAGCTTATCTTGGTTTCTCCTCTCTTTCGTCTCCCATATGCTTTAACTTCTGAAAAAGTAGAAAAGCTAAAAAAAATTTAACTGATGTGATTAAATACTTTTGAATAAAAAAGTTATTTATAACTAGTCATGAACCACACTAGTATGAAATAAGTTACTCACCTACTGTTATAAGTAGAAAAAGTAATTTATCTTGTGGTACCCAAACTGGTGCCAGAAAAATAAAGTAATGGCTATGGTCTTTTGATTAGTATGATTTTTGACATATCATTCATCCATAATTAGGCCTGTTAGTTGGACAATTCAGATTGATGGGCTATCTTTTCAAGAAGGTGTGGAGTAGTAAATGAGATAAATAAATAATTGGTAAGTATGATTTTTGAAACATGTTCGGTCCATCCATGATGAAGAGGCCCGCTAGTTGTATAGATGTAATTATGATTTTTGAAACATTGTTAATCAATAATAAGGCCCACTAGTTGTATAGATGTAATTATGATTTTTGAAACATCGTTAATCAATAATAAGGCCCGCTAGTTGAACAGTGGTCACTATGATTTTGACTCATTGTTCATCAATAACGAGGCCCACTAGTTGGACAGTTCAGATTAATAGCCATCATTTATCCATAATGAGGCCCGCAAGTCAAACAGGGGTAACTAAGATTTTGATGCATTGTTCATGGATAATGAGACCCATTAGTTGGACAGTTCAAATTTATGGGCCATCATTTTAGTGAGCATGATTTTTTAAACGTATAAGACAATTGAAAAAGAAAAATGTATATGAGACCCATTAGTTGGACAGTTCAAATTTATGGGCTATCATTTTAGTGAGCATGATTTTTTAAACGTATAAGACAATTGAAAAAGAAAAATGTATACGCCGTCTGTGGGAATCGAACCCACGACCACATGGTTAAAAGCCATGCGCTCTACCAGCTGAGCTAAGACGGCATATGACACTTGTGCACAAATTTATATTATTTATCAGTAATACTATCTCACCAATATGGGCCTCCAAGAAAAATTGAAATTTTTTTTTTTAAAAAAACAAAAACACAGAGATAGAAAATCAACTATGTTTACTACATACTTGTACTGCCCACCAGAACAATCCTGATTTAAGGGACTAGGGATGTTCGTGTGGGACCCACCTAATGATTGGCTTGGATCCATGGATCTCAAATTCACAACCACAACTAATGGTCCACACTGGGTAGGTACATGATGAAACAAGCTTAATGATACAAATAGAAGGGATTTTTGAGAAAAATCCCCCATACGAATGATTGGGACGAGCTAATTTGCTTGCTCATTGTAAAGTCAGGGTTGTTATCAGGCTGGGCCAAGCAAATGAAATCTTCATTATGGCTCGCCAAACAGGCACAACCAGCTTATTAGTTCAAAAGATATACTCAAGGCAATATATGTGCGAACCCATGTAAGAATTCTATAAAGTGGACCTTATTGATCAACGGTCCGGATTGTCATAAATGTTGGATAGTGTGATCGGGAGTATCAGTGGACCCCACTAAATTGTGATGCATCTAAAATCGTGTAATAGAATTGTAATACACATACAGTATTTAAGTGGGACCGGGATTACCAAATTCATGTGGAGTCATAGGGAGAGGAGTTTTAATGGGTTTCAAACTCCTCAGCCCTCTAAAATTATAAAAACATGGTTGGTCCCCAATCCAAGTTTCATTCCGCTTCTCTAAGGGTGTAAGGTGCGGAAGATTACAATATCAAACCTACAGTGATGGAATCTCAACAAGGTACGCTATCCAATTTATCTGATCTTCATACTCAATGCACAACACAGTCCTTCTGCAATTCCGCCTTCAGTTTACAACCAACCTTAGCCAAAATTTGTGATTGGGCTCACTAACAGCCCTAGCCCCATATTGTGATTGAGTGAAAGAAAGAGCCGCTTCTGTGCTGGATCAAACATAAAGAATTTCAATTTTGCATAATCTCCCACTCAAATTGGGCTGAACCTTCCATCTAAACCATTGTTTTAAAGAGCCCTTCTCATTCTTCACATTGGGTCATTCACTTCGTCTTATACTCTACCCCCTCATTTTTTGTTAAAGGGTTTGATCAATTACTCTAATCATTGTACCCAACAGCCTACCATGACCGGGTTCAACCCAAATGGGTTTCAAGCACAATTTGATTTGAACCCGTCAAGAACTCCCCCCTCCCCCCCCCCAATATATATATATATATATATATATATATATATATATATATATATATATATATATATATATATATATATAAATGGTCATATCTCAACGTGATTGGTCATAGTTCAAGCCTATTGGGCCAACAGTTTCACTAGCCTAATATCAGACTCAATTTTTTAAAAGGTTGATCCTAAGAAGATCCCAAATTTCATACCCGGGGTCCATGTTTCAATGACCTATACAATTTGATTTGATTTGATGGACTGAGTTGTATACATAGCCATATGGCACGACACTCATGTGGGGGATGATGGCCAAGCAGTCACATGAACCAAGTTAATATATACCTTGTGACTCATTAAATACCTTATGAAAACAATTGAATTGAACTTTTATAGTTGAAAATTTCTTGGGGGCCATAGAAGTTTTGGATCAAGCTTATATTTGTGTTTTTCGTTCATCCATGTCCGTATGATCTTATGAACAGGTTGGATGACAAATAAACATCACTGTTTGCAACGCCCTAGCCATC
Source organism: Magnolia kwangsiensis (assembly GCA_037074715.1). Lineage (NCBI taxonomy): Eukaryota > Viridiplantae > Streptophyta > Magnoliopsida > Magnoliales > Magnoliaceae > Magnolia > Magnolia kwangsiensis. The sequence goes on along the minus strand of CM073574.1, from coordinate 143,208,029 downwards.
GTTCATCTAGGTTGTGGTCTAGGCATGGGTTAGGGTAAGCCGTTTGATTCGGACCCCTTTCGAAAATAGCGCTTCAGTTGGTCCGGGCAGCATGCTGGCCAGCGATGCGAGTTCCACATCAGATGGATGGGCGCTTGCGGATTGGGCTATAACTTCGGTATCCGCCCTTCCCAATGTGACGCATTTTAAAGTCGTGTGGAGCAACCCAAAGCGGACAATATCACACTATGGGGATGGGGCTTTACAAATGGTATCAGAGTCAAGGGTGGCTCTACCCTAAAGGTGGGGGATTGTAACACCCCAACCATTATTCATCCCGGCTGCGGTCCAAGTGTGTGTTGGGGTGAGCTGTTTAATTCCCCTTCTAAAATAACACTTCAATTGGTCGAGGCAGCACGCTGGCCAGTGGTATGAGTTCCACATCAGATGGATGGGCGCTCACGATCTGGGTTATAAGTTCAGTCTCCTCCTTTCCCAATGTGAGGCGTTTTCAAGCCATGTAAGGCAACCCAAAGTGGATAATATCACACTGTGGCAAGGGGGATTTACAAAAGCTGCCACAGTCTAACTTATAACGCCCCGAAAATCGACACCTGAGTACAGAGACTCCAATCATCTTAAGATTTTAAGGAGTATTATAATTCATTAGGAGGTTTAAGCCTCATATTTATCAGGTTGCACTTCTGGTCTTGGTGAAAAAGTATTCTCGTTTTAGTTCATGTCCAACTTAGTGATTTTTTAAAAAAAATTCTCCCACTGTGCCTATGGTCAACGATCATCTTAGAAATGTTTCTAATGGCGTAAAATTTTATCTATATGTTGTCGTTTCAATCTTATGGGCGCGAGTTATGAGTAAATCAAACTTCAATTTTGTTAATTTCGAGATGGAATAAACAATCGAAAGTTCTAAAATATTTTAGAGGTCTAGAAGGCTGATAACGTTAAGAAGGGAGTGAAAAGGAAAGAGGAAAAACATTATCTCCTCAATGTAGTATGAACCTTAAATCTACAAGAGAATAAGGAACTCATAATATTTTAGTAAAGTTTGCCTTAAATACAAACTTACAAAGTCTTGAACAATCAAACTCAACCCTACTCAAGAGTCGTAGTTCAACTGTATTAGAAACTACTTAAAATAGAAAAATATACTAAAAATAATCTAATTTAATCATACAGGACAATTCCTAACATGATTAGAAGTAATTTTTAAAAACACATGAAGTTCTAAAACTTTAATATAAAAAGATACGACCAGTTCATTGGCAACTCGTACTTGTAGAAATTTTCAGTTTTAATACGTCTTTTGTTCATAACGTATTTATCACTTTTAGTTACTGAATTATTTTTATAATTTTTATAGTAACTAATAATTAAGTTTATATTTATCTCACTAAATTTTATTTCATTTTAAGGTAAAAAAAATTATAAAAATTCTAGAAGTACCAGTTGTCCAAAACTGACGATTTTTTGTATGATTGTAAAACGTTTTTATTTCTTGTAACGTTTCTTGTACTTTAGTAACTAAATTATTTTTAAAATTTTTATGATATTTTATCAATATGTTTAAACTCATCTTAAAAATTTTCATTTCATTTAAAGTTGTAGAAAAAATATTAAAATTCTACAAGTAACAATTGTTCAAAATTAATGACTTTTGGACAATTGTCAAAACACCATAAAATTAACTATATTTTTATTTTTATTTTATTTGTATCACTTTGTAAGTTTGTATTTAAGGCAGACTTCACTAAAATATTATGAGTTTCTTATTTTCTTGTAGATTAAAGGTTCATACCACATAGAGGAGATAATGTTCTTCCTCTTTCCTTTTCCCGCCTTTCTTAACGTCGTTAGCCCTCCAAACCTCCAAATTTTCTTACAACTTCCGATTCTGCATTTCCTCTCGAAATTAACAAAATCGAAGCGTGATTTACTCATAACCCACGCCCATAAGATCGAAACAATAATATACAAATAAAATTTTAAACCATTGGAAACCTTCTAGGATGATCATTGACCATAAGCATAGTGAGAGATTTTTTTTTAATCACTAAGTTAGACATAAACTAAAACGAGAACACTCTTTAACCAAGACCTGAAGAACAACCTTATAAATATGAGACTTGAACCTCCTAATGAATTATAATACTCCTTAAATTCTCAGGATGATTGGATTACGAAATTACGAAACTATACAATTGCGAGGCATTTACGGCTTGATCCAATTCTCAATCCTGAACGACTATTAATGGACTTGCCTCTTTGACCGAATAGAAGATCAAGATCTATCAGGACTAGGAAGGGATATAACAAGCTTTCTGCCCTAGTCAGGCAAATGATCGACGTATCGAATTAAAGCTTACCACAATTATTTTTTCATATTAACCCAATCGTGAAAAATATAATATACCTCCATTAGGTAAAATTTATCGCCAAACACATAGTACGATAATAATGATTTTGACTTTTATTTCCAAATCTTATTGGTTAAAACTTTTCAGGGGGATAGACTATAATAAGCCACACTAGTGTAGTTAGTATACACATTAACATATAGATAAATGTCAAATCAACGAAATTTACGCGTATTAAATTAGAATATCTTTACTTATTACTAGTAGGTAATTTCAAGAATGAAACTGTTTTTAAAGGGAGTAGATTGTAACGTCCTGTATTTTCACTATTTTGGATTACCAAAAATCTCTAAAATTTTTCGATATAACTAGCCTATATCGTCACTGATTAACACTTAACACTCGAGGTGAGCCTATACACGGGTGGTACTAGTAAAGAACCACACAAATCTGATTAATTAATTGTAAAAAGCTAACTAATCCCCCTGATCACTTAGGGCCTATTTATTTTTTCAAAGCCAATGTAAATACACTGTAAATAGGTAACTATTGCGTTTCACCATGTTTGAAAATTCATAAGAATTTATGCCTTTGAAACTAGTTCAAAAGAGATAATTTTAATTTTTAAACTGTATCATAATGTATATGATATATCTGTTCCGTTCATCTATTTTACTACAATATTTTGAAGCATTAGACAAAAATTGAAGCAGATCCCGCACTCAAGTGGCCCACACCAAAAGAAACAGTGGCCCCACAAAGTTTTTAATAGTAAGTATTCGATTCCCTTTTTCGTATGGTGTGGTCCACTTGAGTTTTGGATATGCCTCATTTTTTTGCTCATGCTATAAATTCAGCTGACATAATGGATGAATGGTGTGGATAAGCGAAATGCATCACAGTAGGACAAGTAGGTAGTTAAATCAGGTACAGATGAAAATGTTGTAAATGCATAAGGAAATAATTATTACTCTTTTACATGGTATTCACCAGTGCACTGAAAAATCAAACAAGTCCTTACACCTTGAGTCTAGCCTCGTGACTTATTTGTCTAGGGCCCAAATCTAACTAACTCATCACTGACTAATCAGGACGAACACAACTAAATAAATACCTATCGAAAGCTGAGACAATTACAGCTCAGATCTTAATTAACAATCCAAATCAATCTGATTACTCCTTTAGCCTAAAAACCAACTGTTTAGGTTTATTAGAATCAAATCGCCACTTCTACTAATTACAGATATGGCATACTATAAACTTATCTAATTCAAACAGTAATCATTGCACACGAGAAATCTCAATACCCAATTCATTACAGAAATTCTCTGATTATCCAAACAAGCTCTAAACCGCTCGTTAATTTTCCACTAAACTTGAGACTATAGAAAGACATTCTTCTTAGTGGGCTTGACGTCCATCGTGAGACAACGAGCCGAGGTCACGTCTCGAGTTGCTCAAATTAGACAGCAAGTCAAGTGCATGTGATGTGTGAATGACTTAGGTGAAAATCTAAAATTTAAGTGAAACTAGCACTTTACTTTTTCATGAAGTTATAACTTTCGAATCGACGATTCATAATCAAATTCGGGGTACCAACTAAAGCTATTTCTTCACATATATACATATAGCCACGACCCCGATTAATCATCGATGAGCATCGATCTAAGTTAGGGCCTTTTCAATTGATCAACATGTCTAATTATCCTATATTTGTAGACAAACAAAGGTCACATTGTGGGACACCTATTTCATGGCTTAGATTGACCTATATACCTTCTGTTAGGTTCCATTAGTGAGAATAACCTCCCTTAAGGTTAGAATAATGAACAAAGGACCATTGGGGCTATTTGTACGCTTTCTGGCATTATAAATACCCATTCATTTCACACCCCCTCTCCACGTACGAATTTCATGCCTTAACCTTGGAAGAGAGAAGAGAAAGGGAGAGAAAGAGAGAAAAAAAGAAAGAGAGGAAGAGAGTGAGGTAATTGGTGTTTGATTGCACCGGAATTTGTTTGACACAACTTAAGCTATTACCATTTTCCTCTGTTAAATCCACCCTACGCATGATCGGAGGTAAGAAATGCTTCAACCTCTTGTTTAAACTATCTCATGTTAAGTTTTATGAATCTTACTTTAGTTTTCCTTAATTTGATTAGGAATTGATATTTTCCCCTAAAATCCCAACCTCAAAGGCTTTAAGTCGGACGAATCATTGCAAAGGTGTGAACCATTATGTCTAAGTTTCCATTTATCAACCCTTGAGGGTTTCAGTTAATGTTGTCTTGTACTGAGTGGGTTATAAATAACCAGTATGTTTATATTTCATGTTTGATTATATTATGTTATTGGTTGTTTATGGATGTTTACATGTTTGATAAAATGCCTATTGATTAAAAGTATTATTTTAATGATGCTCACATGTATAATTGAATGCTCGATTGAATGCGTTAATTTGTTGATGTTCACATGTTTGATTAAATGATCTACTGAATATATTACTCTATTGAGGCTCACATGTTTGATGAAATGCCTAAGTAATTATGTCATTTAATCTATGTTATGATGGCATGACGAATTTCTAAGTCCATAGTGCTATTTAGGATTGCTTATGATGTGGTGTCAGCTGGCTAACTGCCCAAACTAAAAGGGTAGCCCAAGTTAAGGTGGGCATCCTAGGCTTGTTTGATCGACCTGTGCTGAACATGAACGACCAATAGTGACTGGATTACACAGGATGCTTGCACCTAATGCCGATTATGCCAAGGTTCTCGCAGGTCAATCAAAATAAACCACTAGCCGACTAATTATGTATATTCACAATGTATAATATGACCAAATAGAATCTAATATACCTCGTTTCCAATGGATGAGTCCATTCATAACTGTTAGTGTGATACGATCCCAATAAGGCTCATGAGTCGGGCATGGTGGTATGGGACACCGTGTCTGAGCTATTGGCTTATGTTAGGGTGACGAGACTCCCTGCAGTGATTAGTGAGCATTAATGGAGGTATAGATCATTGTTCAAATGACCTGCATCAAATTACTTGGCTGATATTTTCGTGCCAGAGTACCGTTCGAACGCCCCGGGCATGAATGGAATTGGTGACGAACCATTTCCTTTATATGATTTGTTTTATGTGACAAGCTCGAACTTCGAAACTGAATGATCATTGGCATTTGGGTATCATGACATACCTTTGAAATCATTGATTTATGAGATAAACGGGTGATAACTAAATTTAGATCAAGGGACATTGGTGAGGAGCTGTTATGTGCTGCAATGATCGACATGATTCGGATAAGGACTTGTGATATAACATTGGTATTCTAACTTTGTCAATCTGATGTATGAATTGGAATTAATAATCAGTTGACTAATCATGAGTACTCTAGGATAGGTTGTGATTTGGCGTTAGAGTCACTTGTGAGGGAGTGTTGACATTTACGAAATACACGTTGAAGTAACTTATGAGGGAGTGTTGAATTGTAAGGTGCATGCATCATTTCATAATCTCAATTATACATTTAACAAGAGTATTTATGAAATACTTGATGTTTTATTTATCATTAACTGCATTGATTGAGTTGATAACATGTGTAACTTAAAACTAATGGAACCACTAAGTTAACTACTCATTCCCACTTGGGATGGTATTTTAAAACACCAGTTAGAAAATATTGTTGATGCAGGTTTTATCAAGGCCTTCGGTGGGTAGGCTTAGATCTGCTTGCACTTTTATCGTGATTCCTTAGGAGCGTCGGGCGAAACTAGAAGACCTTACACTTATTTAATCCTGTGCTTGTAAATGTTGGAGTTCTGACTCGATATGCTCTGTATGTTAATTTTATGATATGTCCATTATGACTTGTATAATTTTTATTTTGGGCGATCACCAATATTGGAATTGTATTTTTTACTGTTAGCCCTATATTTCTGAATTTTTCATTATTTCTACCTTGCTTTGAATCCGCTAAGTTAAATTGCGTTACTTTGATTATTTTTATATGAAATGGATGTGAATATGAATAAATACACATGCATATTTTATTAAGTTAACACTCGGGAACTTGGGATCGGAGTCTATGTACTCGAGTGCTGATTTTTGAAACATTACACCGTGGAGCCTAGTGAGGTTTTAATGGTTGAAATCATTATCCCCACTATTTCCTATGATCTTTGGATATGCTTCTATTTTGGGCTCAACCCCTTAAATTAGACGGAAAAATGAATGGATGACATGGATAGACCACATACATTCAAGGTGGGCCCAACTAAGTTTACTCAGTACGATGACTTCGTCCAGGGAAGAAAATTGTGCGGTGAGTAACTCGTTACACCCAACGTATTGACTAAACTCCATGAGGTCCACTGTGATTTATGTATTTTATCCAATCTGTCTATCCATTTTCTTAGATAATTTTAAGGCTTGAACCCAAAAATGAAGCATATATAATGTTCAAATGGACCACAAGAAGTAATTGAATTGAACTTCTACCATTTTGAAAATTTCTCTGGGGCTATAGAAGTTTTGGATCAAGCTTATATTTGTGTTTCCCATTCATCCATGTCTGTATGATCTTGTGAACAGGTTGGATGACAAATAAACATCACTGTGAGGGCCTAGCAAAGGTTTCAATGGTGGAAATTATTATCCCCACCGTTTCCTGCGGTATTATCCCGAAGTTCATTAGCCGCCTGGCCTGAGTTTACACAGTCATTCAAAAAGCACCATTTACATGAGGCAGGAGTATAGGGTGAGGCCTAGACCGTGGACCTACCTTGATGTGCGTGTTTTATATTAATGTCGTCCATCCATTTTGATAGCTCATCTTAGTACATGGTCGGAAAACGATGTAGATTCGTACCTCACGTGGACCACACTAGAGGAAAATTCTGATTGAACGCACGCCATTAAAAACTTAATAGGGCCATCCAACATATTGATAAGGTCACCCAGATAGAAGCGTCTTCCAAAAATTTTGTGGTACTTAAGAAGTCTTTAACGGTGGCTGTCATTCAATCTCTATCGTATGGTCCACCAGAGTTTGGATCTGCCTCATTTTTGGGACAATGCGCTAAAATGATGTGGCAAAATAGATGAATGGCATGGATATGTGACACTTATATCGAGGTGGGCCCCAAGGTCAGGTTCTCACCCACCAAGCCAGTACTTGAGATGCGGATTATCTACTGACAGGATGAGTAGCAAAACTGAGCCAAAGAATGAGTTAGAATCAAAGCTCCAAAACCGAGCCAAAGAATGAGTCAGAATCAAAGCTCCAAAACCGAGCTAAAGAATGAGTCAGAATCAAAGCTCCAAAACCGAGCCAAAGAATGAGTCAAAATCAAAGCTCCATTGGACCCATGGATCCCACCAAGGAAAACAGTGGAAAGAGTGACGCCCACCATTAAAACATTGTAAGGGCCATAAAAGTTTTCGATCAAGTTGATATTTGTGTTTTCCAAGTGACGCCCACCATTAAAACATTGTAAGGGCCACAAAAGTTTTCGATCAAGTTGATATTTGTGTTTTATCTTTTTTAACATGTATTTTTTAACTTCTAAATGAGTTGGATCTCAAATAAAAATCACCGTGGACCTTAGGAAGGTTTCAACGGTGGATGTCACTCTCTCCACTGTTTTCTGTAGTGGGGTCCACTACAGCTTTCTATCTGCATAGTTCTTTGACTCGTGCCCTAAAATGACATCTACAAATGGATGGACGGTGTAGATACAACACATACATCATCGTAGGACGCACGTAACTTAGCAACGTCACTTTAGTAGCAGCCCGAACCTGTCAATGGGTATTCCGCGTCCATCACCATGCCTCACCTAAAACGGCCCCGCTGCCAATCGGTTGGACTTCCAAAGTAATAATAAATGTTTTATCTTTTGTGGTATTAATAAATGTTATGACAAAAATTAGAAAAAGTATTTATGGCGTGTGGTACACGCGACGGTATTTATGTAAAATTCACCCAGTATGTTTCCCATCTTATGCTTAGGGTGGTGTGTGTGTGTGTGTGTCTATATATATATATATATATATATATATATATATATATATATATATATATATATATATATATATATATATATATATATACACACATTTTACACACCTCCGTACACTCATGTTACTAGAATACACCACTGGATACTTGAACCCTTACCCCCTTGACCGGGTGTTGAAACTCCGGGGAGTCTACCACCTGAGCAAGATTAAGGATCCTTATGCTCCGGGTGTAAGAACTCTATAACGTGGGCATTATTAATCAATGATCTGGATTGTTATAAAGGTTGGATAACGTGATCTGGTGACCCCACTAAGTTATGATATATCCAAAAATTCGGGTAAGGGGTAGAGTGTTACAATTGTGATATGCACATAATGTTTTAAAGGAAATAAGATTACATATTCGTGTGGAGCCTTTAGGGAGAGGAGTTTTAATGGGTTTCAAACTCCTCTACGCTTTGCATTATAAATCAGGGCTGGGCCCTTAATTCAACACCACTAACAGAAGTTACAGGCCCATCATACCTTCTCTAAAGGGTGTAAGGAGAGGACGACTCTAGCATCCGACTTGTAGCAGCAATGACTTCCCTGCAAGATACGTCCTATAGTCATCATATCTCCATATCCTATGCATAACAAGGTCCTTTGGCAATTTCACATAAAGAGCTAACAATTCGTATCAGAGCCATCTCTACATCAGGTATGGAGGATCCAATCAGGATACTTAGGGATTTTGGATTCTGATCCCCAAATCATAGATTAGGGATTTATAATTCTCAATTCCATACAGAAAATTGAGATTCTTCGAGTTTCACATAAGGAATTGGGTATTCAAGCACTAATTAAGGATTTTGAATCCCTAAATCCCAAATCGGGATGTTAGGGATTTGAATCCTAAATCAGGAAATTAGGATATTCAATTCCCAAATCATCAAATTAGGGTTCCCATACCCATATAGAAATACACCAACGGTTCTTTTACATCCTTACCTGTGTCGTTGTTGGTGGTAGCCATGAATGCTCAGACCAACACTAGCATCATCTGGAACCGTTGCCCCATTCAATTTCAAAACCGTGGGTGCAAATATGAGTGATGGCAGATAGATGCAACAGAGCAATTCGCCACCATTAATGGCTGCTGCCTATAGAAATCCTCTGCGTTTGTTCTGGCAGCCATGGCAAACAGTAGTAGAATCATCACCCTTGCGTGAATGGAGAGTCACTCATGCGGCTAGGGTTTTCATACCCCGGCTCTTGCGATTGCATTGATTTTGTAATCAGGTCAGTAGACCCGATTGCAACAGATTCGGGTCTACCTTCTAGACCCGCGAACAGGATCCGTTCTCATACCCTCTCTCTTCCTTTATTTATTGGTTGGGCCTGGCTCCGATTTAGGCCACTTGGTACTAGGCTTGGGCCATTTGGGGCATTTTTCTCACTGTAGTAGATCACATTGATGGGCCATAATACAGAATCCAAGGTTGTATTCATAATTAAGTTCACATTCCATTGAGACTGCTTGTGGGCTTTGTTGTCACATCCCTTGGGCTCTCTATCAGGCCCAGTGTGTATCATGGACCCACTCTTTTTAAAGGGTCAATTCAAGACTGGTAGTTAACCAGATGATGCTCATATTTTAGGCCCATACCAATTTGACCCAAATTGAGGCATATTGAATGCATATCCAAGGATCAAGCCTCCCTTTGGGATTAGTCTTGGATTTGTTTCTTAGATCTGGCTGTCCATTTATTTTAAAATGAACTTATAATCTAGTACATTTACTAAATAGACAATAAAGAATATGGACCCTTCATCATGAGCATCTTAAGTATTGGATTTTAACTATCCATCTTGTAGACACTAATGTAAGTTTCTAACCATTCACATGAATTGTTCCATACCAGCCATCTATCATATGAATGTTAAAGGATGGATCTATAATACTCATTAGTAATGACCAGATCATTCAAAGTGTTGATTCAGTCCAATTATGAGCCCATTACTCATCCCTTAGGAGTTGATATAGACCATTGGAACATAGAGAATGAAACATATCTGTCTGTTTCTATCTAAGGTTCCTTTATTTTCCAATGATCAATACAGACCACCTTGTGGGCCGTATCAGATTGACTCAGATTTAATCCATTGAGGGCGGGATTGTAATTGTAATCCTAAGTCAAAATTTGTGGGATTGAATTCGGTTGTGTTAGCCACCATAATGACCTCAATCGGTGAAAATTTTCATGAATCAGGACTTGTGATATTAGGAATTTAGTTATAGGATTGCATTAATTTGTGTTCACATTTCATGCGAACGATGACGAAAACACAAACGATCACAGTTTGGAAGGGCATGAACGGGGTGAAGTAAATGATGCTAGTGATGTAAAGTTGATAGACTCATCCTACCCGCAGGTGTTGAGTGTCTCATATTTATATAATTGGCATTGCTTAACTTTATGTTCAAGAGAACACTTGTATATTATCACTACATCCCACAGGAGGAATGATGATGATGTAACTGATTCTCATCAAGATTGAATGTTTAGGCCCGTCTTTATCCTGAATAGTTGAGTTAAAAGCACAAATCAATTGAATTAATAAGTTTGCTTGATATTTGGTTTTATTAATGAATTATTTTATGTAAACAATCTACTAATGTGTGTATATTTTGCAACTAATTAAAATTCAAACTCAAACACATCAAGTTCCCATCCTAACAGAGTCTGATTATATTCAACGGATAAAATTCATAGAGACAATCGTGGGATGCTTACATTTGGACATTACTCTGAAAAAATCTAAACATTTGAGACCCTTTTAAAACAGTCAGAATATTAGTTTTGTGACCTCAGGACATGGACCTGAACATAATGGAAATAGAAAAAGGAAACGTGGTTCTAACAAGGGATCCTTGGGTCCTGATGGTCCTCTAGGTTCTCTTGTTGACAATCAACCTAGGATTCGATCGAGACATAAACGGGTTAAAAAGGGATATTGCTTCTTTTGTATGAAGTCGGGTCATTTGAAGGAAAACTGCATAAAGTACAAGCGGTGACCCATACGGAAAGTCGATAACAAAATTCTAGTATGTTTTGAATCCAATCTAACTGATGTGTCACTAGATTCTTGGTAGATAGATTTGGGAACAACTATTCACATATATACTTCTATGCAAGACCTACTACAAAGTAGGTAACCAACTAATACAGAGCATTTAGTATATGTAGGCAATGGCGTTAAAGTTGATGTGGAGGCAGTCGGAATCTATAGGCTTAGGTTAAGGTCAAGTCATTTATTGGATCTAGTAGATATATTTTGTGTGCCCTCTATAAGGCGCAAGTTGATCTGTATTTCTCGGTTGGATAAATCAGGTTATTCTTTCCAATTTGAGAATAAAAAATTAAGTATCTAGTTTGATTCAATTAAAGTTGACACTGACTCTATGGTGAACAACCTATACTAACTAGATTTGAATGCCTCACATGTATATAATATCAATGGCCCGCATGAAAATAAAGTAGGGTCTAAGAGAAGACTAGACTATCAGAATTTCTCCATATTGTGGCACAGGCGATTATGCCATATATCTCGTGAGAGATTGGATAGGCTTGTGCGAGAAGAGATCCTTCATTCTCTAGACTTCTTCATCTATAAAGTGTGTATTGATTGCATTAAAGGAAAATAAACTACAACCAGAAAGAAATGTGTAATAAGGAGTGTAGGACTCTTAGAGGTGATACATACAGACATTTATGGACCATTTCCTACAGCTCCTAGAATGAACATAAATATTTTATCACCTTTATAAATGACTACTCTCGTGTCGAGTACCTCTATCTTATCAGTGAAAAAAATCAAATGCCCCGGATGCTTTTAAAATCTATAAGGCTGAAGTTAAAAATTAACTTGACAAAAGGATTAAGGTCATCAGATTTGACTGTGGTGCTGAATACTATGGTAGATATGACGAATCAGGTCACAATGCAGGGCCATTACTAGATACCTACAAGATTGTATCATTATCACCCAATACACCATGCCTAGGACTCCAAAGTGGAACGGTGTGGTTGAAAGGTATAATCACACCCTTATGGACATGGTGTGAAGCATGATAAGCAATACGACATTGCCAAAATCTTTGTGGGGTGACGCAATCAAAACTGTAGTTCATATCCTTAATAGGGTTCCCAGCAAGGCTATAAGTAAAACTCCTTTTGAGTTGTGGAATGTGAGAAAGCAAAGTCTTCGATATCTGCATGTTTAGAAATGTCTTGCTGAAGCTAAAGTTTATAACCCACATGAAAGAAAACTCGATGACAAAACCATAAGTTATTTATTTATAGGATACTCAGAAAGGTTAAAAGGTTATTAATTCTACTATCCTTCTTATTCTATCAAGATCATGGAGACTGAGAATGCCAGATTCATTGAGGACACTGAAGATAATGGGAGCACGAATATTAGAAACTTTATATTCGATGAAAAAAAGACTGTAACTGTCACGCCCCAAAACTTGGAAATCGGATTCATATGAATCTCAATTGTCGAATCCGGTGCCGACAGCATCCGTAGTGCCCCATTCTCGGCTCTTGACAATCAAATTCCAGATTCCGATCCTGGGATCCTACAAGGAGGATTTTCAGAATGAATTTTTTTTTTAATGGAGCATAACCACAAGTATAACCAAGTCACAAAACAACATCACCACATATCCACTATATCAAAAACTTTAAGTACAATGCGGAAAGAAAAATACAAGGTGATAAAAAAACTCTAAAAGGTCCTGATACGCACTCCTGCCTCAACGCTGTTGCTGTCCAACGCTACATGCATGCAACTATCGTGCATAAGCTTATAAAAGCTTAGAAGGTGGTGTAAGTGTGTACGCAAGGCAAACGCCGAGTGTACAATATCAGGTAATGCGGAAGTATGCGGTAAGTTCATGAATAAAATCAACCATACCAAGGCTATGTAATGCAAGGCATGAATGCTATCGGCCATACCAAGGCCATGCAATGCGAAATATGAGTGTTATCGGCCACACCGATGCAATGCAAGGCCTACATAGCCAAATGTCATATGCGAAATGCAATCCAAGCAAGTCGGTACTCATCATGTACACATATCAGTACAGTTCTCCTCTGGATATCACCGGGGTCTAATACACTTTGCAAAGACTGCCACCTCCCTAGCTGCACAGTCAAGCAAGCAGAATAGACCTCACTATCCGCCTGACCAGTACTCTGCCAATACCTACCCGGCTTGTCGATAGCGGACTCATTTGCGAGCTGGTCAAACTCAGCTTAGCTTATAGCCCCCTCACTCAGGCGGATAAGGCCACACCCCCTTCCAACCGACCACGACAAGTGAGAGATGTGGCCTACTGGTATTCAGCACTCGGGCGCTCTCGTGTATCCACTTGTTCTAGACGTTGGAGCATCTCCTGGTACCAAAAATATTCTGGGACTCTCACCCAAGGACATCCTAAGTGCCCACAGTGCTAGAACATGTATTTTCGATATCCAATACGGTCATCCATGATGTACCTGTGGAGCCACGGCCCTGATGTCGCTAGGGCATGCAGTGATCAAGTCACACGTATGCGAGATGCATGAATCACACATCAAATCATGCAGAAATCCAGCGCGTACTACGCGATCATGTAGGGCACTCCGTCTCATAATGGGTCCCATAAGTGGTCTGCCCAATGGCATATGCTATGATCAGTCGCTACTTAAATCAAGCATACATATGATGCGTATGGGCATGAGTCATGGGATTATTCTAAGCATATTATAAAGTGATGAATAGTAACGAGTATGGACCTATCAATGGGCCCTAAAGAGAGTTACAATGCCGATATTTAACCAACATTGTTCATACAATGTGGACGTCAAACCAACATTATTCCCTAGGCACGACCCGCCATAAATATCATTACATGAACCATGAGAAACGTACATTGCAATGGACCCTAAGGACATCCGTTGGGCCTCGATCCATGGGCCATAGATACATCAAATGGGTCGTATTACATGAGCCTTACATTCATCAAATGGGTTGCATTAATGGGCCTCACCAATGAGCCTTATGTACATTGCAATGGTCCATGACCCATGGGCCATGAAATACATCAAAGTGGGCCTCACAACTTGGGCCTTAAATATATCAGATGGGCCTACACACATGAGCTTTAAATATATCAAATGGGCCACTCCATTTATGTCCCATACACATCAAATGGGCTTGATCCCATGGGCTATAATATATATATCAAATGGGCTTGAATCCCGTGGGCCTTATATGGAATAAATGGGCTGGATCCCATGGGCATTGCATATGTCAAATGGGCCCAAACCCATGGGCATTACATATGCCGAATGGACTTAATCCCAAGGGCATTACATATGCCAAATGGGCTTAATCCCATGGGCATTACATATGCCAAATGGGCTTAATCCCATGGCCTTAGATGTGCACCAAGGTGGGCCTAAATGAATGGCCATAAATGGATCAACATGGGCCCTATATACATACCAAAGTGGACCCATTTGAACCATAGATCTGGCTCATTTTTAGCTCAAGAAATGAGTTTTCAAAATGGATAGACGGTGAGATGCAACACATGCATCATGGTGGGGGTCACATGAAGGTTAGACGGCATGGATGCAACACATGCATCAAGGGTGGGGTCCACTGACCGGCCAGCGCTAAGCCAGGTGGCTGGATGGCTTGATAAAATACATACATCAAAAGGGGTCCCACCGTCCACTGGATGGTGGCAAACATCACAGGGAACTCCACTGTCCGCCTAGACGGTGGATGAAAAACACATACATCATTGTGGGTCCCATGTGGGGCCCACCATAACATTTATTTTCCATCCAACACGTTGATAAGGTCACTCAGACCTTAATGAATAGGAAAAATAAATTTCAGCTTGATCCAAAACTTATGTGGACCCCAAAAGGATTTCAATGGCAGAATTCAATTCACACTATTTCAGATGGTGTGGGCCACCTGAGGCTGAGATCAACCTGATATTTTGATGGATGACCCACCTAATGAACGGCTCGGATAGAATATAAACATCAAGGTGGGGCCCATGGCAGGGGCCGTGGGACCTGCTCGTCCGCCCGCTACAAGGCCGCAGGCAGCGCCTGCGGCTCTGACGACGGCAGCTTCTGCTGCTTACTTGCTATGATTTTTTTTTTGGAAAAACTATTTTTTTACGGTTTTTCATATGCGGGGCCCGCTCGAAGTGCATCCACTCCATCCATTGTATTCCCAAGCCCAAAATAAACCCATCAAGACCAATATCGGCCCATTTTCAACGTGTAAAAAGGATCTAGGTAGATTTCAATGGTAAAGGAACAATTTTCAATGCTATGGCCCACCAGATACTCTCATCAAGCTCATTTTTCAGCTCAACGCCTAAAATGAGTTGGTAAACATGATAGATGGCGTGGATTGAATACGTTCATCAAGATGGGGCTTACACAAGAGGGCCATCCCATTAGCTTAGAACTAAGATAATATTTGTGTTTTCAAATCACGTCCAGCGTCTAAGGACGCTGGACGGTGTGGCCTAGCACACGCACAAGGTGAGCCCTATTTTAGGTGGGCCACCAAATGGTAGGTGGTGTGGGTGTAACACATATAAGATGGGCCCCACTTTTAGATGGCTTGGGTCAATACATACCTAGTGGTGGGGTCCATCCAAGTGGGCCACATGGCCATTACATCACACACAAAAGGTAAATAAATGAAGAGAGAGGGAGAGAGAGATAAAGTGGGACACGTGTGTGATGGAGGGACCCCGACACTATGGGCCCTCCGTTTCAAGCATCCATTATACATCAATGGGTCCCATTGCATATGGGCCCTCCAAATAAAAGATCAACGGTGGAGATCCCTCTCCACCCAAAATGAACGGTCTATATGACCTCTTAATGTAAGAAAAGTAACATCATGATGGGGTCCATGGAGAATGGCCCCATCATGGAATGATTTGATGATCAAGATGGGCAATCGGCCACATCTTAGGGTCCCAAGTGAGTCCAAACCATTGATCGGTTGGCTTCACTTGGCCCATCTTAAAAATATGGAAAACTAGGCTATGAAAGCACCCACCACTTGATCTTCTTGGTCCGTTGGAAAGCTACACTCCTTAAGCTTCACTTTGATGGTGGAGATGGGAAATGGATGGCTAGGATTAGAGTTTTTGGGATGGGAAGTGGGCCACCAAAATCACCTTTTCTCTCATGGGAAGGGCTTGGACATGGGAGTGCTCCCTTGCTTGGGTTTGGTGTGTTGAGAAATGAGAGGGAGAGAGAGAGTTGTAAGAGTGATGGAGTGATGTGAAGTGAGTAATGGGTGAGGTGAGTGATGGGTGAAGTGAGAAGTTAGTTGACTTTGGTGGTTGCTTGACTTGTGGAGAAAGGAAGCATGGTTGCTTTGTACTTGACATGAGAGGTGATTGATGGGATTAATTTGATACTTTGTAGAGAGTCCCTTGAGATTTACAACGCGCATGTTTTTGCTCGAACAGAACGCGGGTTCGCATCTCCTCGTCTGGGTATCGGATCAGTGCGTGAGTCGCGGCGTTAGAACCGCGGCGACGGTGCGGTCGCAATGATACAAGTCTTGGATTAAAACGATTCAAATGTATAGGATACGACTTACGGTCGTGTGCAACGTCGATTATTAGTCACAGATTATCAAAATTCGGCGAAAAGGATCGCGGGAGTTGACAGAATAGTACGGACTAGGATACGGGTCTTATAGTAACTCCGGTCATAGTCACTCCAGATCATGTGAATATTAATGTTGCATCTGAACCTGAAATCACTGTAGAACACCACTATGAACCTCCTATACAACCCATTAATAGGGAAAATCAAAATCACACCCAAGAGACTGAGCCATTGAGAAGATCTGAAAGAGAAAGAAGACCTATAAATCAAGACGATTACATTGTATACTTGCAGGAGTAAGAATTTAACATAGGGGTGTAAAAGAATCTTGAATCCTTTATTCAAGTCAAACAGAGTGTTGACCTTTCTCATTGAATTGATGTCATGAAAGATGAGTTAAAATCTATGAGGGACAATAAAGTGTGGGATCTTGTAGAGTTACCTTCAGGAATAATGCCGATTGGTTCTAAATGGATATTTAAAACCAAGCGAAACTTCATGGGTAATGTTGAATGATATAACGCCAGACTTGTTGCCAAGGGTTTTAACCAGCGTGAAGGCATTGACTTTAAGGAGATTTTCACACCAGTATCTAAGAAAAACTCATTCAGGATCATAATGGCTCTTATGACTCATATGGATTTGAGCTATATCAGATGGATGTAAAAATAACATTTCTCAATGGAGATTTTAATGAGAATGTATATATGTTACAACTTAAATGTTTTGTAGCCGATGACTCAGAACAAGTAGTTTGTAAACTACAAAATTCCATTTATGGGTTGAAACAGGCATCACAGAGGATCGCGGAAGTTGACGGAATAGTACGGACTAGGATACGGGTCTTACAGTAACTCCGGTCACAGTCACTCCAGATCATGTGAATATTAATGTTGCATCTGAACCTGAAATCACTGTAGAACACCACTATGAACCTCCTATACAACCCATTAATAGGGAAAATCAAAATCACACCCAAGAGACTGAGCCATTGAGAAGATCTGAAAGAGAAAGAAGACCTATAAATCAAGACGATTACATCGTATACTTACAGGAGTAAGAGTTTAACATAGGGGTGAAAAAGAATCTTGAATCCTTTATTCAAGTCAAACAGAGTGTTGACCTTTCTCATTGAATTGATGTCATGAAAGATGAGTTAAAATCTATGAGGGACAATAAAGTGTGGGATCTTGTAAAGTTACCTTCAGGAATAATGCCGATTGGTTCTAAATGGATACCAAGCGAAACTTCAAGGGTAATGTTGAATGATATAATGCCAGACTTGTTGCCAAGGGTTTTAACCAGCGTGAAGGCATTGACTTTAAGGAGATTTTCTCACCAGTATCTAAGAAAAACTCATTCAGGATCATAATGGCTCTTGTGACTCATATGGATTTGAGCTATATCAGATGGATGCAAAAATAATATTTCTCAATGGAGATTTTAATGAGAATGTATATATGTTACAACTTGAATGTTTTGTAGCCGATGACTTAGAACATGTAGTTTATAAACTACAAAATTCCATTTATGGGTTGAAATAGGCATCACAAAGGATCGTGGAAGTTGACGGAATAGTACGGACTAGGATACGGGTCTTACAGTAACTCCGGTCACAGTCACTCCAGATCATGTGAATATTAATGTTGCATCTGAACCTGAAATCACTGTAGAACACCACTATGAACCTCCTATACAACCCATTAATAGGAAAAATCAAAATCACACCCAAGAGACTGAGCCATTGAGAAGATCTGAAAGAGAAAGAAGACCTATAAATCAAGACGATTACATCGTATACTTACAGGAGTAAGAGTTTAACATAGGGGTGGAAAAGAATCTTGAATCCTTTATTCAAGTCAAACAGAGTGTTGACCTTTTTCATTGAATTGATGTCATTAAAGATGAGTTAAAATCTATGAGGTACAATAAAGTGTGGGATCTTGTAGAGTTACCTTCAGGAATAATGCCGATTGGTTCTAAATGGATATTTAAAACTAAGCAAAACTTTAAGGGTAATGTTGAATGATATAACGCCAGACTTGTTACCAAGGGTTTTAACCAGCGTGAAGGCATTGACTTTAAGGAGATTTTCACACCAGTATCTAAGAAAAACTCATTCAGGATCATAATGGCTCTTGTGACTCATATGGATTTGAGCTATATCAGATGGATGCAAAAATAACATTTCTCAATGGAGATTTTAATGAGAATGTATATATGTTACAACTTAAATGTTTTGTAGCCGATGACTCAGAACATGTAGTTTGTAAACTACAAAATTTCATTTATGGGTTGAAACAGGCATCACAAAGGATCGCGGAAGTTGACGGAATAGTACGGACTAGGATACGGGTCTTACAGTAACTCCGGTCACAGTCACTCCAGATCATGTGAATATTAATGTTGCATCTGAACCTAAAATCACTGTAGAACACCACTATGAACCTCCTATACAACCCATTAATAGGGAAAATCAAAATCACACCCAAGAGACTGAGCCATTGAGAAGATCTGAAAGAGAAAGAAGACCTATAAATCAAGACGATTACATCGTATACTTACAGGAGTAAGAGTTTAACAAAGGGGTGAAAAAGAATCTTGAATCCTTTATTCAAGTCAAACAGAGTGTTGACCTTTCTCATTGAATTGATGTCATGAAAGATGAGTTAAAATCTATGAGGGACAATAAAGTGTGGGATCTTGTAGAGTTACCTTCAGGAATAATGCCGATTGGTTCTAAATGGATATTTAAAACCAAGCGAAACTTCAAGGGTAATGTTGAATGATATAATGCCAGACTTGTTGCCAAGGGTTTTAACCAGCGTGAAGGCATTGACTTTAAGGAGATTTTCTCACCAGTATCTAAGAAAAACTCATTCAGGATCATAATGGCTCTTGTGACTCATATGGATTTGAGCTATATCAGATGGATGCAAAAATAACATTTCTCAATGGAGATTTTAATGAGAATGTATATATGTTACAACTTAAATGTTTTGTAGCCGATGACTCAGAACATGTAGTTTGTAAACTACAAAATTCCATTTGTGGGTTGAAACAGGCATCACAAAGGATCGCGGAAGTTGACGGAATAGTACAGACTAGGATACGGGTCTTACAGTAACTCCGGTCACAGTCACTCCAGATCATGTGAATATTAATGTTGCATCTGAACCTGAAATCACTGTAGAACACCACTATGAACCTCCTATACAACTCATTAATAGGGAAAATCAAAATCACACCCAAGAGACTGAGCCATTGAGAAGATCTGAAAGAGAAAGAAGACCTATAAATCAAGACGATTACATCGTATACTTACAGGAGTAAGAGTTTAACATAGGGGTGAAAAAGAATCTTGAATCCTTTATTCAAGTCAAACAGAGTGTTGACCTTTCTCATTGAATTGATGTCATGAAAGATGAGTTAAAATCTATGAGGGACAATAAAGTGTGGGATCTTGTAAAGTTACCTTCAGGAATAATGCCGATTGGTTCTAAATGGATATTTAAAGCCAAGCGAAACTTCAAGGGTAATGTTGAATGATATAATGCCAGACTTGTTGCCAAGGGTTTTAACCAGCATGAAGGCATTGACTTTAAGGAGATTTTCACACTAGTATCTAAGAAAAACTCATTCAGGATCATAATGGCTCTTGTGACTCATATGGATTTGAGCTATATCAGATGGATGCAAAAATAACATTTCTCAATGGAGATTTTAATGAGAATGTATATATGTTACAACTTGAATGTTTTGTAGCCGATGACTCAGAACATGTAGTTTGTAAACTATAAAATTCCATTTGTGGGTTGAAACAGGCATCACAAAGGATCGCGAAAGTTGACGGAATAGTACCGACTAGGATACGGGTCTTACAGTAACTCCGGTCACCGTCACTCCAGATCATGTGAGTATTAATGTTGCATCTGAACCTGAAATCACTGTAGAACACCACTATGAACCTCCTATACAACCCATTAATAGGGAAAATCAAAATCACACCCAAGAGACTGAGCCATTGAGAAGGTCTGAAAGAGAAAGAAGTCCTATAAATCAAGACGATTACATCGTATACTTACAGGAGTAAGAGTTTAACATAGGGGTGGAAAAGAATCTTGAATCCTTTATTCAAGTCAAACAGAGTGTTGACCTTTCTCATTGAATTGATGTCATGAAAGATGAGTTAAAATCTATGAGGGACAATAAAGTGTGGGATCTTGTAGAGTTACCTTCAGGAATAATGCCGATTGGTTCTAAATGGATATTTAAAACCAAGCAAAACTTCAAGGGTAATGTTGAATGATATAACGCCAGACTTGTTACCAAGGGTTTTAACCAGCGTGAAGGCATTGACTTTAAGGAGATTTTCACACCAGTATCTAAGAAAAACTCATTCAGGATCATAATGGCTCTTGTGACTCATATGGATTTGAGCTATATCAGATGGATGCAAAAATAACATTTCTCAATGGAGATTTTAATGAGAATGTATATATGTTACAACTTAAATGTTTTGTAGCCGATGACTCAGAACATATAGTTTATAAACTACAAAATTCCATTTATGGGTTGAAACAGGCATCACAAAGGATCGCGGAAGTTGACGGAATAGTACGGACTAGGATACGGGTCTTACAGTAACTCCGGTCACAGTCACTCCAGATCATGTGAATATTAATGTTGCATCTGAACCTGAAATCACTGTAGAACACCACTATGAACCTCCTATACAACCCATTAATAGGGAAAATCAAAATCACACCCAAGAGACTGAGCCATTGAGAAGATCTGAAAGAGAAAGAAGACCTATAAATCAAGACGATTACATCGTATACTTACAGGAGTAAGAGTTTAACATAGGGGTGAAAAAGAATCTTGAATCCTTTATTCAAGTCAAAAAGAGTGTTGTGAAAGATGAGTTAAAACCTATGAGGGACAATAAAGTGTGGGATCTTGTAGAGTTACCTTCAGGAATAATGCCGATTGGTTCTTAATGGATATTTAAAACCAAGCGAAACTTCAAGGGTAATGTTGAATGATATAACGCCAGACTTGTTGCTAAGGGTTTTAACCAGCGTGAAGGCATTGACTTTAAGGAGATTTTCTCACCAGTATCTAAGAAAAACTCATTCACGATCATAATGGCTCTTGTGACTCATATGGATTTGAGCTATATCAGATGGATGCAAAAATAACATTTCTCAATAGAGATTTTAATGAGAATGTATATATGTTACAACTTGAATGTTTTGTAGCTGATGACTCAGAACATCTAGTTTATAAACTACAAAATTCCATTTATGGGTTGAAACAGGCATCACAATAGTGATAGCTAAAGTTTCATGAAGTGATTTCCTCATATGGTTTTGTAGAAAACACTGGGGGTGAATGTATTTACATTAAAATCAGTGGGAATAAGTTCATTATGATGATTTTCTATGTTGATGATATTTTGTTGGTTAGCAGTAACATCAGGATGTTGAATGACACCAAGAAATTCTTATCTCAAATATTTGAAATGAATGACCTTGGTAACACCTCTTATGTTATTAGTATTAAGATTCGTTGTGACAGATCACGAGGACTACTCAGCCTGTCCTAGAGTGCCTATGTTACTACGATACTTGAAAAGTATGAAATGTAAAATTATGCTCCTGGACAGTCACCCATTGTTAAGGATAATAAATTCGGGCAATTCTAGTTTCTTAAGAATGATTTATAAGATAGTTGAATGAAGGAATTTTTGTACACATCAGTAGTAGGGAGCTTCATGTATGTTCAAGTCTGCATGTGACTGGATATTACCTTTATTATTGGAATGTTAGGTGGGTATCTATCTAATCCAAGAATGCAGTATTGAATAGTCGCAAAGAAAGTGTTACACTACCTGTAAAGAATAAAGGACTTCAGACTAACTCACAAAAGATCTGACCATTTGGAGTTCGTTGGATACTCAGACACAGATTATGTTGGCTGCGTTGATACTAAGAAGTCCACCTCAAGCTACATCTCATTGATGGTTGGTGGGGTTGTCTTGGAAAAGCGTGAAACAACCAATTACAACCTCATCCACCATGGAAGTTAAATTCATTACTTGTCATGAGGCATCTAATCAAGCATTATGGTTACAACATTTCTTCTTAGGTTTATGGGTACTGGAGCATATCCTGACACTATTGAGAATATTTTGCTATAATTCAGTTGTGATTCCTTCTCTAGTAATAACAAGTATTCATCAAGGTAAAGGCACATCAACATCAAGTCTCTTTTTGTAAAGGAAAAAGTTCATAATCATGAAGTATATGTGGAGTTCATCGGCACTAAGTAAATGATTGTAGATCTGCTCACTAAAAGATTATCTATCATGCCATTTCAGGAGCATGTAACATCCATGGGAGCCAATGATCCCAAAAATGTTTTCGGTTAATGGGAGTTGAACGTGTTTTATTTTCATAGACATTTAAGAGATCTCATTTGATGAAGTTATTTGATGATTCTGATATAAAGTTAATTTCTGTTTCTCTCTAAGCATGCGCAATCTATTTTAAGTAAAACTACATTCATGTCTCGCTGGAGACATTTGAAAGTTTTAGGACCTCTTAAGAACAGGTACATATCATCACACTACGTATGTAATCCTTATGTCATACTTCCTAGTTCCTGATTTATGTCATTGAGACTGATATTTTTTTTGTAACTATACTTAGTCTCACTTCGCTTAGATTAAATGTTGTGATGGCTACCATGATTCAATATTAGCAGTCTTGATGAATCAGATTGTAATAGCAATACCCGTATATCCAATAATTGCATTGGTTAACCATTTGAATGTTTCTTCAAATCAAAACATGTTTTTCAAAATTATTTTCAAAAGATTAATCATTAACATTGATCAATGTGGGCAAGTGGGAGAATGTAAGAACTCTAAAAGGTGAGCCTTATTGATCAACGATATGGATTTTCCTAAAGTTGGATAATGTAATCGGGTGCAGCAACGGACCCCACTAAGTTGTGATACATCTAGAAATTCATGTAAGGGGTGGAGTGTTACAACTATGATACGTACACAGTGTTTTAGAGGAAATAGGATTACATATTCGTGTAGAGCCTTTAGGGAGAGGAGTTTTAATGGATTTCAAACTCCTCCACCCTCTACATTATAAATCAAGGACTGTCCGCAATCCAACACCACCAACAGAAGTTTCAACCCATCACAGCTTCTCTAAAGGGTGTAACGAGAGGAAGACTCTAGCATCTGACTTACAATAGCAATTGTAACACCCTGAATTTTTTAATACCTGAGTATTAAAAGTTCTCGAGTTTTACCATGAAGTTAACTTAATATGTATACATGTATAATATCAATTTAGTTATCCTAACCCTACATCTAGTCTCCAACATGAATCTAACCGTTAAGAATGATCTTCATCCATAGATCAAACCATCTGACTGTTAATTTAGATTAAGTTTATTCGGGCATCCGCTAGGAGAATTTCAAGGGTAAGCTTATCTAAGGCTCAGGTCTACTTCATAGTTGAGCCCATAATAAAACATGACCCTGCAATACTGATGAACGAATTGGATTGCATAATGAATGCCATGATGGACTCCACTTGGATTGTAACTTGAATAGTTCCCATGCCATATTGGAAACCTCTTGCAATAGCCATTCGTGGGAAAATTATGGCCATCCAAAGTGGTTTCCACTATAGGCTTACATCGACTCATGATAAGTGTAGTACACCAACATATGGATCCACTAAACTATCTGTGTCAATGTAATCCGGCCATTCAAATGCAATCTAATCATCGGATCGGTGAAAAACTACAACTAAGGACCCCAAATCAGATGATATGGCCCATTTAAGCCTTGAATCTGCTTCATCCTTTGGACCGAGCCTTAATATGAGCTGCCAAAATAAATGAACAGAGTGGATCGGATCACAAATATCTCCATGGGCCCCACTTTTGATGTGTGTGCACGACCCATGTGTGCACTCGCTGTGCAATGATTCGAGAGGCATGGTCAAACACGGCTGGCCCGTGAAATTTAAAACGAATGGACAACGTCTATTTAAAGGATGTTATGACCCATCAGGACCACCCATCCATTCAATCTGAACCATCCATCGCATTTGGAAGCCACCCTCGTCCCAATCTTAACTATTCTCATGTGAGATCGCACACATGTGTACACTCAACTCCCAGCAAAGGAGGAGCCTCTGCACTACAACATTAACAGGCAGGATCTATTTGAGGACGCTGGTGGCCCACCATCAGGGACCCCTAGGGTGATCTAAACCATCCAACCGGTTCACACAAATGGTTTAACTAGAATCACGAAGGCCCCACACGCAGATGCATAGGTGTGCACACACAAGTGAAAGCAGGCCATGTATGGCTAGGTTTTCTAAAAATGGAAACTCTCTGTATCTGCTACGAAGCTTCTCCTGAGATTTTAGCCATCCGAGGCCCACCCAAAACAATCCTGAATCTTCCCATGTTAGCAGAAGATAAGATGGAGGGTGACCGAATGTGGAAATTCGCCGTCTTCCATAAGAGCACAACAACAAGTTGTGGAGATGATGTCCTAAGAATCTGCATAGGATCAGGATCTGATCCATCCTCTCCTTACCTCTAAGAGATCTAGAGCATCCAAACTATATCTGGGATGATCTGAGAAAGAAAGGAGGAATCCAAGAAGATAACGGCTGGCGAGAACAAGAACCGTAGCCTTATTTTCTCGGTTACGCAAACAGTTGTTGCGTAAGGAAACCCTTCGGTTTCCTTGTTACGCAAACAGTGATTACATAAGAAAACTTTTAGAGCCTCTTAATCAGCCTATAAAACCTCCGACTGAAAGACAATGCACCACCAAAAAAGGAAGAGGAAGAAAGGATGGAAACGAGAGAAAAGAAGAAAGGAAAGAAGGAAGAAAAAGAGAGAGACCAGTCCCATCCGACTGTGGGAGAGGAGAAAGAAAAGAAGAAAAGAAAGAAAGAAGAAAGAGAGAGAGAGATAGATAGAGAGAGAGAGAGAGAGAGAGAGAGAGAGAGAGAGAGAGATTGGCTGCCTTGCGAAGCGTTACGCACAGATTCAAGTCTGACAGATACTAAGTAGGATCATCCTGACCCCTGATTAAGATCAAAGGTATCGATTCACAATTTTATAATTTTTCAAAAACGGTTCAAATTGAATCAACAAAAGATTGACTGAAAACAGAAATCGATTGGATTATGAATAGTGGCGAATTAAAATATATCCACACCTATTCCGATATTCACTCCAATCCTAACCTAAATCACAACCTAACCTTATCATTCTAGACAATACAATAACATAATTAGATGAATCATATCAATGCTAGTAGATTTGAAGCGTGAGGACACATACCTAACAACGTTAGGGAGAGATCAAGGTTGATAAGGTGAGGGTTTTATTCCTTTGAAGCTTATAGTAATTTAAGTTGATGTGCATTATCTTTCTTTTTACATACTATGTTTTCATGATTCTATGATTCTCTCTTTACAATTGTTCAATTTACCATCAACACTTATTTACCCCCTTAGAAATTATGATATGATGTTAATTAGAAGTGATCTTCATAAATTTATGTGGAGCGATGGATACAGGCGTTGCCCATGCCTTTACCAATTTGTTGAGTTGGCCCTTACTACTCTTCTTTTTATTGAGTTGGCCACTGCCACTCTCTTTGTTATTGAGTTAACCATTGTCACTCTTCTATTTGTTAAGTTAGCCATTGCTACTCTCCTTTTATTGAGTTGACCATTGTCACTCTCCTCTTTGTGAGTTAACCATTACTACTTTCTTCCTTACTTTACTAACCTCATGCTATTTACTTTTGAGGCTTGGGCATGTGTCTTGATATTCCAGAACACCCATAATTTGACTTTTGTTCTCTATAACTACAAGGAATGTGTTAAGAGGTATCACAACTAGTGATTCAAATATTTTATCATGGACATAATGTGCTTTAGGTACAGACTCTCTTGGTCGACACATAATTTCATGGGTGTTTGGGTAGTGGTGCACAAATCGATTTAAGAAATTCGTAATGCGTGTTATATAACTTTTAGGATTATATGTCATAAAGAGTCACTCCATGAACAATCGTGTTATGTAATTCATTCGACTCATGTGTCGTGCCACCTCGAGGTGTTCACATAAATCCATGGTAGCGTTGGCCATGCCGGCGATTATCCGTAGTTATGGGATGCGAGTCGAGTCAGGTTTTTCATTAATCGCATTTTACATTGTGATGATCACTACGTATGATGAGCCACACACACTTTGCTATGAATGTATCTCATATAGGTTGTTTACGCATACTAATATCCCTTATAGTAGTGGAGTACGAGGTGTATCTAAATATTTACATTACTTTTATATCTCTCTTGAACTATTATTAATCTTAAAGGATAACCATCACTATGAGTAAGGCGTTGACCCTCTCCAACCGTATAAATGATGCAAGTGATGTACAGAGTGAAGACCTAGAGAACCATTTCCCTATGGAAGATTATACGGAAAGAATAAAAAGAAAGTTTTTTTATTTAGTTTTATACTTCCGTTGTGAAATCTGATATTATAATAAGCCTCCCTTGAGAAGGCATTTGATTATTTGTTAAATTCTTTTACTCTAATGAAATAATCAATATAGTCAATTTTATTCTTGTAAATGTTACCTTCATGAATATATCTAGATGTGATCTAAATGAAAAAAATAATAATAAGGTACGAGTTTTAAAGCATCCAATTTATACATTATTAACAGTCGGTTTTCTCGGGCACGAATATAAACTCTGGCCATGAAAATTGAAGATGTTATAGCAATAACGTCCTAACAAGGTACGTCCTATAGTTCTTCAAATCTCCATATCTTATGCATGGCAAGGCCCTTTGGTAATTCCGCATAAAGAACTAGAATAGGGACCAAAAATCAAGTCCGTATGTGTTTCAAGCGGACCATATGATTAGAAATCATGTACAGGGCAACACTTACTCTCCAAACTATTTCCCTTCGTATGACCCATCTGAATGATGGATGGGGTTAATGTTTAAGCCTCGGGCTTAAATTTTAGTGTAGATCTAATGGTTGGAGTTAATTTTCTATGATCATAATGGGCCTTGTAAATATCAAGGGTGGATGTCACACTTCTAAGTACTTCCCTTGGTGTAGCCCACGTAAATCACGGGTCACCTTGTCTTTTTAACCATCGGCCTAATATATTATTATATATTTAATGATCAAAGTGGATCTCACCTAAACATCAAGTTGGGGCTCCTAAAAAGTAAAGGGTATGAGGGTAAGGGAGAGTTAATTTAGGTAATCTCACGCACTAGGGTGTTGTTTCAGTCTTCTAGAAAAACAGTCAGTGGGTTTAGTGGGATTCACCTTGGTGTTGATGTAAAATCCATCTGGTCCATTAAGTGTGTCACACCATGTTAGGTCTACAACACAAAAATCAGCCCCATCCGTGGTTCCAGTGGGCTACACCATTGGAAAAAGCATACAGGACAAGGCTTACCCTTCGAGCTGTTTCCTTTGGTGTGTCTCACCTAAATTTTTTATGGCTCCATGCCTAAATATTGGTGTGGCATGTGGATTTTATATAATTATCATGGTGGCCCTATAATAATCAAGGGTTAACATCTCTCTCCAAACTATTTCCATTGGAATTCCCCACTTGAATCACAAGACTGATTTTTTTCACACATGCCAAGCATGGGATTACACATCTAATGATCGGAGTGTAGATCTCACATACAAATTATGGTGGGCCTCTTTAAAATTCCAGGGCCTCCATTTATTTTAATTTAGGCATGCTTGGGTCAGGCTCAAGCTAGACATTTTTGCCCGTCACGGGCCAGGTGGGTATTATCATAGCTTGAAAGTTGCAGTCTGAGCTTGGCCCAGCCATAACCTGGCCTATTGACACCCCTATTTTTGGGGCTGAATTGACCAAAAATGCCTTATTTTCTTGAAAAAGTGGAGCGAAGCAGTGTGAACCTATATAGTGTGTGTATGGTGTCCAACCTATCCAATATAGTTTAAAGGGCTATCAGTGGGCTAGGCATAGCCTACATTGAGATCTGTCCACCCACAAAGTTAAGAACCAGGGGAATCCTTGCCTTAGCCCATGTTGGGCCAAAACAAATAGGCCCAATCCCAACCACATTCTCCAAAAGCACCATAATATCCTATATTTCCTATCAAAATCATCTCAATACCCCACATTTCATAAATCATATCAAGTGTCCCACCTCTAAGGCCAAAATCAACCCGCAAATCTGAAATTTCACTCCAAAATCATCCTAACATCCCAATTTTCACAAAAAAAAATCATCCCCAACAACTTCATTCAAATAATGCCAGGAAGCCAACTGATCAAAACCCATAAAATTGATTCCCACATTTCAAATTCTCACCATTAAATATTTTTAAAAAGCAACCAAGGAGAAAAAGACTTGCAGAGATTTCCATATCATGAAGGTGATACATGATAAAAATGCCCTCAAAATCTTTAATGGTCCATGCTAGGCGAGGTTGATCACAGGTTCTAAACTAACATATATAACATTGGGCATGGACCTGAACTAATCAATTATAGCTAGTTGACAACTATTGGAAACACATATAAGTGACTCATTGGCACGTGTAGACATACAACACACTTATAGTTAATAATGGCATGCGTGTGCATAGGCTCTCTCTCTCTCTCTCTCTCTCTCTCTCTCTCTCTCTCTCTCTCTCTCTCTCTCTCTCTCTCTCTCTCTCTCTCTCTCTCTCTCTCTCTCTCTCTCTCTCTGTGTGTGTGTGTGTGTGTGTGTGTGTGTGGCGGTTCCTAGCCCTCTAGACCTTGATGATGTCATTGGTGATGTGGGAGTGAATTGGCTTGCTAGTACTTTTGATCGACTTTGAGTCGTCACACCAATCGAAATAGCCTAGAATCCATGATTAGCCAATTACTGTGAACTACTACTAGTGGGAGAATCAAAGCCTCACCCAACTTGAATTACTTGTGTGAATGGTGTATGATTGGGAATTTTAGGTAAGGACCTTGATGATGATAAAGGAGGCAGTTAGGTACCCTTCTCCACCCACAAACTTGTGTGATCTCTACTAAAAATTTAAATTTAATTTTTTTTTTTTTTTTTTTTTTAAAAAATGAAAATTTTAAAGCTCTCTAAAGAATTATTATTATTATTATTGAAGCTGGAACCGAGGAGATGGAGCATTGAATGTCAGCTTAGACTTCAAAGAAAATAAGAAGCTAAAAAAATAACTATTATCACGATCATAAAAACATGGAGCTGAACATCAATCTTGATTGTGGTCTAATGCAAGAAAATAAATATGACATTATTGCGAAAAAAGTAAATGCAGATTTGCACCTTAAAATGTCAAAGAAAATTAGGAGATTTAATACTCTTCAATGGAAGAGATGATCAAATATCTTCGACTCCAGCCCTACTTGATTTAAATTTGAGTTAAAGAAAGTTTAGGATTTGTTTTCTTTTACTTTATCTCTTTTTCATTTCTTTTCGTTCTCCTTTTTTATTTTTTCATCGTTTTTCTTCTTTTTTGGCTTATCTCTCTGTTGACATGCTTATGTATGTAAGAAAAGTCGAAAGATGGTGGCAATCAGATTCTCACAAGCTACCTACATAGCTAATCTCAAATATCGAGGCTCCCTCAGAGTTGTTATATGCTCAATGTTGTTTACTTGGGGTGCCGGCAGAAATTTGATTCTTGTTTTATATGCTCATTTTTCAAGGTGCATTCGCTCGCAACAACTTAAGGTGCCACACATTAATCTCTAATTGATGGATGTGGTTGACTAGGAATCAGATTCTCGCTAACACCATTATCTTTGATTTTCCATCAAGCTTGATTTTGGAGGTAATGAGAGGAGGATCCCTAGCTAATTAGATTAGGGCTTTAAGTTCTCTCTTGAGTCAACCAAGTAACTAGTTTGGAAGTCTAGCCCGGATCATACATAGTAGTTTCTCTTATCTCCGAACTGGAAACATGGACGACAAAAAATCGAGCAGCAACGGGTGTTTTTACATTGAAGACTGCTTAGTATCATGGCATAGAAAGAAGCATAACTTCATTTTATTATCCACCGTCGAAGCTGAATATATTGCAACAATTAGTTGTTGCGCCCATCTTTTACAGATGGAACAAAATTTGACAAATTATGGAATTGAACAAACTACAATATACTATTTTGCAATAATGCTAGTGCTATAAATATCTCTAAAATTTTAGTACAACATTCTAAAACAAAGCACATAGATATTCGGCATCATTTCATTTGAGAACTTGTTGAAGAGCATACCATATTGCTAGACTATGTGCCAACTGAGAAACAAATGACTAATATATTGATTAGACCCTTGTATGTAAATAGATTTGGAGATCTCTAAGGGGGCATTTGGCACAAGGTATTAAATGTGATTAGGTGGGATTGAATTGCATTTGGTCTCATGCAAATTCCATCCAGCATTTGGGGATCAGAGGAGGGAAAGGTTGGGATTAGGTGGGATGGAATTGCATTTAGTCCCATGCGAGATTTCAGTGGATTTTGAAATCCACTACATATGTGGACCCCACATTGATGCATGCAAATATCCATGCCATCCATCCATATACAACATTTACATGTTACATTCTAGTTATATATGTGTACAAGTGCATGACATCCTTTGTGAATTTAGTCCGTTGATTACAATTCAATGGTCCGCCAAACAGGATTTTTCTTAATTTAATGTTTTCTCATGGCAAGAATTTTATCCCAAATATGAGATTGGATTACTAAAATACCATGGTATTTTGGGGCATGCAATCATTGTGCAATAATGATCTTAATCCCATCTAATACAATTCAATACCATTGTCTTCCATGGGCCAAACACGCCCCAAAAGTCCATTGGGGTATGTGCTACATAAGTAATTATCACCTTGTTATGGTTTATTGACAAATATGAGGAAATGTACGTTGCCTCCTTTTGAACTTGATTTTTATTTTTTTATTATTCTTTTTGTTTGTCCTATTTGAGTGTACAAATACAAAACTTAAAGTATATCTTTTATGTACATCTCAAGTCCGAAGTCAGCCCCATGCACATTTGAAAGAACACAACTCATTAACTGATCTTCGTTGGGACTTAGATGGAACTTCGATGCCATCGAAGATCAAACTTTGATGATATTGAAGATTCTTCAATACCATCAAATGATCGATGACTACTCAAAAGGGGTTGCAGATCAGTTTCAAACCCACTATAAGGGAAGTGCAAAGCGATCGCAAGCGTAAACATCACACCAATCACAAATATAACACTATACAAATCATCCGTACAAACACAAATATAAAACATTACACCATCATAATAAATAAAATGCATCATTCACATAGGGAAGAACGTGATGACGTCGATCACCGTCTTTCTCAAGGATAACTACTCTGAATCTACGAAGCTTCTTTGCACTCCTCACAAAGACTTCTCAAATCCACTAGCAAAAAGAAAGGAAAATAGAAAATAATTCTATAAAATTCATAATTTGATTGATTACTGAAATAAACAAGTCTACAACCCTTTAAACTGAGATAGAAAGCCTTGGAATAAGTTTTGAAATTAAACTACAACTAAAACTCCCTAAAATTCATAACTTACTATAAATAGTATAATTTATAGTAAGTGTCATATGTGGCTTAACCATGTTATTTTCCTAATTTTTTAAAACACTTTTCATGTTGTATACAACTCCTAAAGCCCAACGGATGAAGAGTTACAATCGAACTAAAACTTACTAAAAATAGTAAAAAAAAAGAAGAAATAAACATGGAATTCAACGTAGATCTGATGGAATCTCATAAATATGGTGTTGGCAACCCAGCATAGCCGGGTTGGTTGGCTAAAGTAGCTCATCCTACCCAAAATCATATATGGTATGCTGAGTAATTCATTTTAATTTATGATATACACCTGTTTTAAAGTTATGGCGGTTTCGATGACTTCCACCTCCTATCGAGCCTTCTCTGATCCATCTGGACATGAAAGTATCCGCAACCTGCTCTACATCAACCAAGGACGACCTGTATAAATAGATGAACCATATGAATGTACAATACATGTATCAAGGTGGGCTCTACTAAGGACAGCCTGTATACATGTAAACACATGGTGGGTTACACATGCTATCAAGTCTCACGCGGTAATACCTCAATATTCGCTTTGCCAACAGATCTGATGGCTCAGCACACCACGTCCCAACTAATTTAGCATGAAATGTAGGTGGGGCCCACCGTGACATTTGTGAGAAGTTTACCTCATCTATCCATTTTGTGAGCTCATTTGAAGACTTGAGACGAAAAATCAGAAGGATCCAAGACTTAAGTCGGCCGCACTGAAGGAAAAGGTGGGTAGGTAAATTCCTACTGTTGAAACTTCCCTTGGGTTGACAGTGACATTTACATGCCATCCATACTGTTCATAACGCCATTCCTACTGAGATGAACTGAAAACACAAATATTATCCTGATTCAAAACTTCTGTGCCGCACGAATATTTTAATTGTGAAAGTTCAATCCTCATGTTTTAGGTCCACTTGGGTCTTGGATCCAGCTCATTTTTATCCCATGACCTGAACTAATCTCAAAAAATGGATGGATAAGGTGGATTTCTCAAAAACATCTTGGTGGCCCACCTAGGTTTCCAACACAGGAACTTCGTGAGGAAGGCTTTCATAGGAAATCCGCGTCCAATTAGGGCCTGTTTGGATTCGCTATAGCGGGTGTACAGTATTGTATTAAAGACCCTGATGTGACATGTCAGGTATTTGTTTTCAAGTGGGCGACCACGAGTTCCATGCGCTCGAATACAACGTGGAGCAAAAATATCAACTCGATTGTAATGTACTCAATGACGTCTACGCAGGGTACTGTCATGTCTCTTCATTATATTGTATTGAAGTGGGAGGGAGTTTGAAAATGCAGTATATGGAAGATAAATGCAGGGAGAACGGGCGATTCTATACACCATTTCTCCGTAGATCATCTCCTTTAGTCTGCAAGTTGGAGATGAACTGAGAAGAGTCCCTCGCGAAGACAAATTTTAACATACAGTGGCTCAAGTAGCTTCCTGCCACCTTCCTCATTGCAAACCGAGCATCTGTGCTTCTCATTCCTGTTGCGAAAAGCACTTACTTTAGGTATGATCCTGTCTCCTCTGAAAATCACTTTGGCTATATCCAACGACCTTTAACCATGAGCGGATTCTGTGTTTATACGGTCAGGTGTATACACCCTATTTCCCATCCCTTGATGCATACACTGGCAATGGGATGGCAATCTTCTCTTGTCGAATCCAATATCGAATTTGACAATAAATCGCTGAAAACTGAAAGACTGGAAAGGATGGGTGCATGACACCCATCTGTTTGTGGAAGGCTAGGTATAGGAGGTGTCTGTACAGACGAAGATTTTGATACTTGGAATGCAATGGATTACATAAAACCTTTCTCTGATTTTTCAAAATCATTCCTTCGTTTGTTGTCTTCAAACCTTTCTGTTTTGGGGAAGTTTACATATCTCATAAGGAACTGCATAGTCTGGGTTGATCTCAAATAGAGTTATTACTCTATCAACAAATTCTCTCCTAAAATTTGGATTATCTAATTGAGGAACCAAGTGTTTATATAGTCTTTTTTACTTTCTGTACATATTCTTAATGTCATGTGAACGGGTATGGTGTATGAAACTATTCAGCAACAAGTAAAAAATTGATGAAATTAAAAAGCAAATGAATGAAGAAACAAGTGCTTTGCTATTATTTTTAACTCTCTATACATTTTCTAATTCTGTTGTTTACATGTTTGATGTATCAATTTGAGGTTAAAGGTTAAAAATTATGTTCCCATAATTCTGTTGTGAATTCTATTGTTACATCTTCTAATTCTGCTGTTAACCGATGTTAAAAAATTCTCTCATAAAATATTGAATAACTGATTGAATAACCAACTGTTTTATTGTGTACTCTTTTTAAATACTGTACATGTTCTTAATGTCATGTGAACAGGTATGAAGTATCAATCTGTTCAACAACAAGTAAAAAATTGATAAAAAAAAAATTAACTGATTGAAGAAACAAGTGGTGTAGGTGTTATTAGTAACTCTTTGTACATTTGCTGTTTCTGCTCTTTACATGTTTGACATATCAATCTGAGGTTGAAGGATAAAAGAAATTCTGTTGTTGATTCTACTGTTAAGTTTATTGTACAACTTCTAATTCTGCTGTTATCTAAGGTTGAGGGATAAAAAAATTCTGCTGTTGATTCTACTGTTAAGTGTGCTGTACATCTTCAAATTCTGCTATTAGCTGAGGTTAAAAAATTCTCTACTAAAATCTAAGTTTTCTAATTTAAAAACCAAGTGATTTATGTATTCTTTGTAACTTTGTGTACATCTTGTTAATGTGATGTTAACAGTTTTGATGTATCAATCTGTTCAACAGCAAGTAAAAAATTGAAAGAAGAAAAAAAAAATAACTGATAAAAGAAACAAATGGTTTAAGTGTTATTATAAACTCTCTATACATTTACTTTTTCTGTTGTTTACATGTTTCACGTTTTAATTTGAGGTTATCAATCTGAGGTTGAAGGATTAAAAAATTCTTCTGTATATTCTGTTGTTAATTCTGCTGTACATCTTATAATTTTACTGTTATCTGAGGTTACAAAATTCTCTCCTAAAATCTTGATTAACTGATTGAAGAACTAAGTGATTTATGTATTCTTTATAACTTTCTGTACATCTTGTTAATGTAATGTTAACAGTTTTAATGTATCAATCTATTTAACAGAAAGTAAAAAATTTGTCTCCTAAAAACATAACTGATATAAGAAACAAGTGTTTTATATGTTATTTGTAACTTTCTGTACATCTTCTAAATTTGTTGTTATCAATTTTGTTGTATCAATCTGTTCATTGAGATTTCAATATTTCCTCCGGACTACATAACTGATATCAGCAACATGTGATTTATGTGTTATTTTTTATTTTCTGTATATCTTCTAATACTGCTATTAATAGGTTTGTTGTATCAATCCGAATTCTCAACTGTGTTACGTACTCTTTCTTATTTTCTGTATATCTTCTTAATGTCCTTGGAATAGGTTTGATATACCAATCTATTCAGTAGTAAGTAAAAAAATTATCTCCTCTTAACAAAACTGATAGAACCAATAAGTGTTTTATCAGTTATTTTTAACTTTCCTGACATATTCTAATTCTGATGTTCATACATCATACCTTTATATATTCATTTTAACTTTCTGTACATCTTCAATATTGAAGGAACTAGTGTTTTCAGACTTTCAATGCTTGTTAGAACTAGAGTATAATTCTGAAATTTTTGTCAGCAACTTGAATATTTTACTTGATTCACCAAGGCATGAAGGATATCAATCTCAATAATTGTAAATATTTGTTGTACTATGTTTACATGTTTATATACAAGTCAAATTTACAGTTTCTTCTAATTGTCATTCAGATTATTTTTTGAATTCCCTTAAATTGCAATGGCTTTCGAAAGTGCGAAAAATTCCGATGATAGGTCATTTGGCAGTGATTGGACTGAGAGTGAAATAGTCATTGCAATAACAACCAGTGTAGCTTTAGTAAGTGTAATGGGAGCGGCTTAATATTATCGCTGTTACTGTATAAAGTCTAAACCCAATGAAAGTCACATTAAGAGGGATAGATTCATAAGCCGAATTATACATAAGAGTGATACTGAGTGTCTTGCGCAGCTGAGGATGGGCAGGGATAATTTTTTTAAATTATGTTCATTGTTAAGGGATCAGAAACTACTTTCCGATAGCAGGAGATGTAGCGTGGAGGAGCAGCTTGTAATGTTTCTTCATACTATCGGACATAACATACGTAATCATGTGATTAGTCATCGTTTTACACGATCTAGTGAGACTGTAAGCAGACACTTTAGTAGAGTGCTGGATGTTATAATCTGTCTATATTCCGAGTACGTGAGGTTTTCTAGATTACAAACACTCAAGAAAATATCCGACAACCCTTTGTGGAGTTCATACTTTCAGGTAAAGTTGACAATATGTTGGATCAATTCCTAAATTATAACTTGATAGTTAATGGATGAATTGATCATGTGCCACCCTTCTGATTGTAGGACTATATCAGGGCCCTAGATGGTACCCATATCCCAATTTATTTGCTAAAAGAAAAGAGCCTAACTTTCAAAAATAGGAAAGGATTTCTGTCATAGAATGTTTTGGCCGAATATACTTTTGATATGAAATTTGTATATATGTTTATTGGTTGGGTTAGATCCGCATCTGATGCTTGTGTGTTACAAAATGCACTAACCCGTCTCCCCGACTATTTTCTTATTCCACATGGTAATTGTGTAAAAGGGGTGACTGTTTAAATTGTAGGTGTTTATGTATGATAGATATCAGAAACATATCGTGCAATTGTATAGGAAAATATTATATTGTTGATGTTGGATATGCACATTCGCCTGGATTTATGGCACCCTATCTAGGTGTGTGATATCACTTGAACGAGTTTCATACTGGAAGGAAGTCTGCCAATAAAAAGAAACTTTTTAATTATTACCACGCACAATTACGAAATGTCATAGAGCGTTCATTTGACATTTAAAAAAACCACTTTCCTATTCTACGTATTCCTCGGTTCAAGTTTATAACGCAAGTGAAAATTTTTATAGCTTGTTGTGTCCTTCATAATTTCATTCGTGTTAGTAGTGATGATGGACTGGCTAAGGTAGTTAAGGATAGTGTGGACAATACAGAGGATGTTTCGCCATCCCCTGTGGATGTAACTACAGTAGATGAAGGACAAACGTTAGCTCGGTTGACGGATAACGCACGTGATGAGTAGACAAGGAAGAGAGATGAGATTGCTGAGAGAATATGGAATGACAGTCTTCCACACACAAGACAACAGACTTAGTTTTTTTTATTTATGTAATGATCTGAAAGCAGGAATATTTTAACATATTTTCACCATGTTTAGGATACTATGTTTATTATTCGTGTTGACTGTCATTATGTCTGCCTATGACTCATTACTATATTGCATCACTTGGCTGTAGCTATTATATCTCTGTTTACATTTTCTGCTTATAGGTTCAATGAATTTTCTAAGGAGTACTGTCAAGGACTCAAGAAGGAAAGATGTGGAGTCATCACCTTCAAAGAAGGTTGTTGCTTCAAACTAGTGCTCGAGTTCATCGACTGAATTAATTGGAACTCCTAAGAAAAAGCATATGCCCTCGCACAAAGGGTCACCCCAAAATGTGTTTTCCAGCCAAGGCATAGTTTAGGTGGTTCAAGTAAAGTTAGTAGAGTTCAATGAACAGACAACATGGATAACGCATTGGTTGATGGGTTGGTGGAACAAGTAAACCTAGGACTTAAAAGTGGCGTCGGGTTTAAACTCGAAGCCTATAAGGTCACGATTAAAGTAATCTACGATACTTGTGACATTTTGGTAGAGAACCGTCATATTTCTAATCGCTTATGGACCTTAAAGAGGTTGTACTAGGCAATAAAGGACTTGCTTAATGCCTCGGGTTTTAGATGGGACGAAGATGGTTCTTGCTATAGAGAATGTATGGGATGGATACATCGCGGTATGATTTTAACATATAAATGCTTTTCAAGTTTGTACAATCCGATTTTATAAAATTGATGAAAATATTGTCTTTGTGTGTACAAACACACCCGTACGCCGAACGGGTTCTAGACAAACATATTGAAAAATGGGACGATCTCGCGTTCATGTTTGACAATGATTGTGCCCACGATGAATTTGCTAGTATGGCATATTTTTCTCCGATATCAGGAAAACGGCACGGCCATGACAAGTTGAACTCTAACGATGACTCGGATGAGGAGGCTTCCTAGACAGTACATCTCTCATCCTTTGACGAGGATGATCGGAGGCCTCCTCCCCGAGTTCGCGGTGGTGATGGATCCTTAATAAATTGGGCAAAGCATGCTAACAAAAGCCCAATAGAAGTCACTTTAGGTTCTCGTCATTGCCACATATAGGGAAGTGAGATAAGCCATGGAAGGAAGTGCAGGCCAAGTGAACATATTGGGGACAAGATGGGGGAAGTGGCATAAGCCGTTAACAACCCGACCATTACATTGGCTCAGGAAAAAAGCATGACGTGCATTCAGCGGCTGCTGGGTATCCTGGAAGAGGTTGATAGTCTTTCCCATGAAGACCAAATCAGTGCTGCAAGGGTCTTACAATCTGATTTAGTCAATGCAGGATTTTTTATTTATAAAGATATTCATGAATGTAGGAACGAATGGATAGAAAATGTTATCCTTCCTCGTTGTGGCCCAAAGTGAAAATGGGAGATGTTTTATTATATCACTTGACTGTTTACATTTGGAGGATAGTTTTTTTGGATGGTTTGATGTAGAAACTGTTTTTTCGAGTCTGTGATGGCTTGATTTGGATTGGTTAACTTTTTTCGGTTATAGATGATATATTTGCTGCTAGTGCAACATTGCTAATGTTGTCCTTTTGGACTGCTATATTTTGAAAATGCGATAATGGAGTGATATAATGTTGATAATGCTTGTAGGTTCTAACAGTGGACTTATACAATAATTCTGTACCAATGTGCCGATACAGTTTTGATAGTGGAGCTACATTTTAGTCTAGTTATTATGTTCAAGGACTCAGACATTGACCAGGACAATCATTGATTTTATGTCTTACTGATATATAAGTTGAAATAGTTTTTGACTGAATGAGATTATTACTGCTTGTATTCATTCTTCTGTGTTAACACTCTTTTATGTGTTATTTTCTGATACACCCTTGACATTCATAATTTATTCTTGGATTATACATTGATTCTACTGGTTATAATTGAAAGTTATACTAATATACCTTTGTCATATGTAACTGACGTGGATTACTATGGCTTCACTTATGGTAAAATGAGATTTTTACTAGTAATGTTTCTACTTTTGACATGCCCTTTTATCTGATTTTATAAAAGGTGTTACTGTAAATGCTAAATTTTCTTGATACTCTTACTGGTATTGAGAAAGTTCTGATTCCATCTGAGGTAGATTACTTTGATTAGATACTGTAATAATACATATCTGTCTTAAATTAAAACAGACAAATGTGGAATGAAATACTGTCTCTGTAGTCCAGGTTGTAGGAGTCCAAGTTAGATTTTCAGAAGGGTGTTTTTCAAGATATTAAGAATGTTTTGAATTGAACTGAAATAAAATGGACTGATTTCAAGATACTATATTAATTCTCTTTCCTCTAGAAATTCTGTTGTGACAGATGTGCTGTGGAATACTGTCTTTGATACAAAAGTTTTACTGAATAGGTACTGTAATAATACATATCTATCTTAAATTAAACTAGACAGATATGGAGTGAAATACTTCTTTGTGGTCCAAGTTGTAGGAGTCGTAGTCGCATTTTCAGAAGGGTTTTTTCCTACTATTGAGCATGTTTTGAATGGAGCTGAAATAAAGTTGACTAATTTCAAGATACTATATTAATTCTCTTTTTTCTAAAAATTCTGCTATGACAGATGTGCGGTGAAATACTGTCTCTGATACAAAAGTTTTACTAATTGGATATTGTAATAATACATATCTGTCTTGAATTA
This sequence comes from Magnolia kwangsiensis, assembly GCA_037074715.1. Lineage (NCBI taxonomy): Eukaryota > Viridiplantae > Streptophyta > Magnoliopsida > Magnoliales > Magnoliaceae > Magnolia > Magnolia kwangsiensis. Next base: position 143,167,196 of record CM073574.1, on the reverse strand, counting down.
AACCAGACATGTGGAATGAAATACTATCTCTGTGGTCCAGGTTATATGAGTCGAAGTCAGATTATCAGATGCATTTTTTCTGCTATTGAGAATGTTTTAAATGGAGCTGAAATAATATTAACTAATTTCAAGGTACTATAATAATTCTCTTTTGTTTGGAAATTCCGTTGTGACAGATGTACGGTGAAATACTGTCTCTGATACAAAAGTTTTACTAATACTATCGAATCTTTTGATATATACAGATAGGTAATAGGGAGATTTGGCAGGTTTGTTCTAGTGAATGAATATGAACCATCTTGGTGGCATTGATCAGTTCCTTTCTGTATATCAGGTTGGTTGAGATGATCATTTTATAAAGCTTAAGGTTCAAGATTCGTACTTGTTACCCACACCTTCGTTAGGTAGGTAATATGGAGATTATATAAACAGACACATCATCATAACTTGCACGTTATTGTTTACACTGATAAGCCTACCAATAACTTGTTGAGTTCCTGTTGCAGCGAAATGAAGCGCAAGTATTACGTGGTGTTTGTGGGGAGGAAATCCGAAATATATACGACATGGGAGGATTGCAATGCTCAGGTTCACGGTTACACTGGTTGCAAACACAAGTCCTTCACGACATTGGGAGATGCGATGCATACGTGGAATCATTTTCAAGTTGGTTATTACGTCTCAAATAGAATTCATACATATGTAAATAGATTTCATACTTCAGGAATTGAGTTTTACAAGTTTCTTATTACTGGGATGAACATAATTTCTTTTTTGTGTACTTTATAATTTAGGCAACAGTCTTCGATCGTACTGCAAGAATGCCAAATACAGTTGAAAGAGGCCCTACATCTCATCGTACGATGGACAGTGGGACTTGTGTAGTTGTTATTACTGATCGAATCGTAATTGACAGCATGTCTGGGGGGGAAGATGGCAGCTCGCAAAGGCTGACTGTTGTTGAGGATAGGAACGAACTGTGCATCTGTCTGGTGCTTCGTTTGTTGCTTGGAGTGCTGATTTTCTATGTGTCATTGAGGTTGATCTTTCAGTTCTAGTTTTATGTGAGAGTGGTTGTAGTTCTATGTGCGAGTCAGCATGATGGACCTTTTTTTTTCTTTTTCTTAAAAAATATATCATTGGTCTAGATCAATATTAACAGTGTGGCATTTTATTTTTTTGAGACTTTCAGATCAAGAGGATAATCGGATCACATATGCTTTGATGATGTGTGTGTGTGTGTGTGTGTGTGTGTGTGTGTGTGTGTGTGTGTGTGTGTGTATTTGTGAGCATTTCAGATTAGGAAAATAATCTGTGCCCTTTGTAGACCCACATCTGATGGGGCCTACGGTCAAATTTTTCTGCTGTTTCATGGCTCCATCTGAGTTTGGAGTCCATTTTCTTTGTCCTTTTATGCCGTGTAGGAGATCTTCAGGACAATGTGCCATTTTTTATGCTAGATATACTGTTAATCCAAGTTGGGGACAATGGATGAACAGTCATGATTATTTTGTTGTTTACATGAGGTGCAAGATTAAAGGACGATTTCTAAGAATTTGATAACATCAATACCGTTAATGGTGTCATCAATCCATGTTTTACAATGGATTAATGGTCATGATTTTTCAATCATAACATGATACACGGGTAGGATTAATCACAACAACCACACTCGGCCCCACTTGGGATTGAATGTATGAGAGTTTATAAATTGCGACAGTACTACACATACTACCAATATTTACATGTATATATAATGTGTGGCCCTTATACGTCATTTCCAAACATTGATCTTTACAAGAAACTGGACATATGTTAGGACAATACCTTCTATCCAAACATTGGGCTGAGGCATGTTTGTGATGGATGTATTCTGAAAATCACCCAACATATACACGAATAGTACCACAGCAAATGTGAATCTGAACAGTACCTGAATACAATATTGTACACTATAAACGTGAATCCAAACATGCCCTTGAGCAGTATTAGGAAGTTGAGTAGGGACCGAGTCATCCTGTAGATTAGGTTCGTGCATGTGGTAACACATGAGGAAGGCCATATTGGCCACATCACACGTGTCAAACCACACGTGCCAATAGTTCGGGTTAGCTTAACATGACTTGACTCATTTATAACGGTTGGGAAAGTTGGGTGAGAACCCAATACCATGTCTCATTGATTAGACTCAAGCTTCGTCACAGCCTAATTGGGCCCAGTAATTACATCCCTACTATTACGGATAAATAGTAGATTTTCATTGGTCAATGATGTCTAATATCTGAGCTAGATCCCTTCTTTTCATTGAACATGGACAGTTGATTTCTTTTCTTTTCGTTCTTCTCTTCTTTTTTTTCTTTTCACCTATCAATTTGTAGGCCACTGGTTGGGATCTTCTCGTATGGTGGATATGTCCAGCATGGCACATCTCTGATCCATCAGATTAACACTTGGCACACCAAAATGTGGTTCCCACAAGCAGTGTCAATCCAATGGTGCCGCAGGTTACACACATGCATCTGCTCACTCTATGTACCACGTATTTATGTGGATAAATTGTTAAATGAGCCTACTATTAATGGGGCATAACCAAAAGTCTACCCAACCCAGCCCAGTGCCCTATGTTGGTAGTAAACCACTCTAGGGATGCGGCAAAGCCATATAGGCTTATTGATAGAGCTGTACATCAAGCCAAGTTAAGTCAAGGTGGGCAAAGCTCAGCTTGACTCGTACGTGCTCTCCTTAAACTGAAGCTCAAACTTGGTCTTGAGCTTACCATTGGAGTTTAGCTTGTTTGCTGAAACTTTCGAGTCGAGCTCGAGGCAAGCTAGTGGATCAATTCAAGGTAAACTTACCTCGAGTTGAGTCAAGCTTGCTCCCAACCCGACCCGACCCAACCCAGCACACAACCCGCACTCAACTCAACCTAGCCACCCAACCCAACCCTCACCCAACCCAGTTCTCAAATCAAATATTCAATTAATAATAATAATAATAATATAATATTAGATAAATCCATAAAGATATTTTGTTGTTGGTGTTGAGGGAGAGTGTAACGCCCCGTAATTTCTATACTCGGGCATTACTATAGAGACCAACATAACTTTATACATGTGATAGAACACATGCAATTTAGACCACACACCTCCATCCCCACTATCCTAAATCTATCCATCTTGACCATAAGATCCGGACTTTGCCAACCACAATGTACCTGTAGGGTACTTTGAATTGGCCCTTAACCTTTCAACCAAAGAGTACATCAACATAATGATTCAACCATCAATCCATAAATTGGACAATCCCTCCACCAAGTGGACCTACTTTTGGGATTTTAACCATTGATAAACAAATCAAGTCATTCACTATCAATGTTCAACTCCATATTACAAGATCCAGCCTAAATTTAACTATATAAAGAATGCAAACCCATAGGTCAAGCTACACCGCCGGTTTAGACCCAGATCAAAAGTTCTACTGATATTCGAGCCTACATAATTCCCTTAGGCAAGTTAACCATTAGATTACACCTTTAGAACATCTGATAGATGGATTTCAATTAAACAGCCCGAGGACCCTTTAGGGTTAGGTTTAGTCACCCTTGTTAGCAATCCAACCGTTAAACCTTTCAAAATGACCACTTAGATATAGATACAACCCACCTAAGCCTTGGATCTGCTTCATCCTTTGGGCCGGGTCCTAACTTGGGCTGACAAAGCAGGTGGATGGTGTTGATCGCCTCAGATCATCACGTAGACCTCATATCTAAATCAGTGCGTGTGTACAGATAACGTACACACGCTGTGCACCACACCTACGTAGCGGGTCAATCGGGCATTAAATCAATAAAAACCAAAAATTCTTAAAATTTTAAACTAAAGAACTCCCGCCCGTCGCTAGCTTAAAACTGGTCGTCCGTGTGACAGTGCAAATAAGCATTTTTCGAACACCATACCCCGATCCAGACTGTTCATCTGATAGATAGGGTCCCACCGATCCTAACCCTCATGTTACCTGGGATTGAAAGTTCCCTACGCCGACTCGATTAATGACCGATCAGGCATTGTTTGAGGAGGGGCACTGACGGGGAGAGTATATCCATGTGCGCTGCTTCTCTGGTATATCTGACCATTGGAAACCGTCGGATGGGAGCCACGTACGCAGAAGAATCCCAGTCAGCCCTACCTATTTCCAAAAACGGACCCCTACACACTGGAAGGCAGAAGGAATCTTCCCACTTATAGCAACAACCATCCCATCTGTCCATTTTCATCTAGAAGCTCCCTCAGAGCTTATCTGGGACGCTGAGATTAGGGCTACCTAGTGTATCTCGTAAGAGAGACAAAAAATCGACGAGACTCAGCCACACCTCGTATCGACCCTCAGCTTAATAAAAGTACAGATCATCAGCCATCTTTCGCTATGAAATGGACACCACATTGTGTTTAAACCTTATCAGGACCGTCCAAACGGCCCTGATCCGAAGATAAACCACTCATTCGAGATCTGCCATTTTTACACCTCATCTTCCTCAAACCAGCTGAGAAACCCAACTTCGGCAAGAGTGACCCATTCACCCATCCAAGACGTCCATCGTGTGGCCTACACCATCTAAAGACCATAAGGGAAAGTTGTGTAGACTCATGCTTAAGATCTAATGTCACGCCCCAAACCCAGAAATCAGATTCACAGGAATCTCGATTGCCGAATCCGGTGCCGACACCCTCCATAGTACCCCATTCTCGGCTCCCAGCGCAACATACGCTAGATTCCGATCCTGGTATCCTACAAGGAGGATTTTTTGAACGTACATTTATCTTATAATAAGCATAACCACAAGTTTATCCAAATTATAAAGGAAACATCATCATCACATATCCACTAATATAATCACTTGAATACAATACTGAAAGGAAAATACATATATCAAAATCAGAGCTCCTGAAAATCGCTGCACGCTCCAAGCTCAACGCTGCTGCAACCTAACGCCACCTACACACATCTATCGTGCATAAGCTTACAAAAGCTTAGAGGGTGGTGTAAGTGTGTGTAAGGTAAGTGTCAGGTATATAATCAAGCTCATAATCATATATAATCGGGATAAGCAAAAATTCTAACAAGATCAAGAATCATACGATATCAGAGTGATGCGAAAATATGCAGTAAGTCCATGAATACAATCAGCTGTACCCAAGCTATGTGATGCAAGGCATGAATGTTATTGGCCATACCATGGCCATGTAATGCAAAACTTAATAAGACAATAACAGATGCTGAGGATACAATGCAATATGCAAATCCAGACAAGCCATAAATACCATCAACCTCATCTAGGCTATACAAGTACAAAACATCGTAACCCAAAATACCAAGTACGGTGGATGCAATGTAATATGCGGTGTGAATGAAATGACAATGATGGAATGTGAAGTCGGGATGACAGTACAAAGTATCACAGGCTATGGGGTCCATTACAAGGGACTTCTATCCAAACCAGTCCCACACTTAAATTTGGATAGCCAGACACAATGTGGTAAACTCCTGATCTCAGGTTAGTCGCGCACCCCAACAGAAATCCTTGTCATAACGAAGGTACATAATAATTAGTTACGCACCACCAACCCGAGTGGAGAGTGAATGAATGAATGAATGAGTATGCAACTCCTACTCAATAAGTCCAAATATCAATACAGTTCATCTCTGGGATCATCACCGGGGTCTATCACACTTTACGCCAGCTTGCCGCCCCTATCCAAGCACACAACTGGGTAAGTGGAAGAGACCTCAATCCTGCGCATGCCGTGCACTCATGTGAGATAACCTTCGCCTATCAGGGAGTCTCATATCATCCTACCCAATGACATATGCAATGGTCAATCATATCTCATAACAAACATGCAGATGATATGTATGGGCATGTATCATGATGTTATGTTGTCACATACTTATAGTCGGTATCAACAATCGGCCTCAACAATGTGGACATTTAACCAACATTGTCCCAAGGAATAGTCCACATAGATCTAAACATATAATGGGCCCATGGCCTTACACAAAGGCCTAATATACGATACATTGGGCATTACTCAAGGGTCATATATACACAATAGGTGGGCCCTGCTCATGGGCCTCAAATATATCAAATGGGCTACGCATCATGGGCCTAATATACATCATAATGGGCCTTGCCCACGGGCCACGAATACATCACAATGGGCCTCGATCAAGGGCCTCATATACAACAGGTGAGCTGCATCAATGAGCCGTACTAATGGGCCTCATACACATTAAGTGAATCACATCAATGGGGTGCACTAATGGGCCACAAGTATATCAAAGTGGACCTTATAACCTAAGCCTCACATGTACCACATTAGTCCTCACATAAGGCCATATGTAACATTATAATGGTCCCCATATACAGGCCGCATGTATAGTATAATGGATCATATCCATAAGCCCCGAACACATCGTAATGGGCCACATCCCTTAGGTCTCTCATACATAATATCAGGTCTTGCCATCTGGACCGAAAATACATCACAATACACAGGCCCAATACCTAATGGGTGGGCCCTACATATGAGCCTAATATACGTCACAGGTGGGCCCTGCACATGGGCCTCATACACAAAGAGTTAGGCCTATCAGTAGGCCCTAGGGAGAGTGACAATGCGAACATTTAACCAACATTAATCTTACAATGTGGACGTCAAACCATCATTGCTCCCAAGGCTTGGTTCGCCTTAAATATCATTAAATAAATCATGGTGGCATCATACATTGCAATGTACCTTAGGTACATCCCATTAGGCCTCAAATACATCAAGTGGGCCGTATCTCATAGGCCTTATATTCATCAAGTGGGCCACCTCAATGAGCCTCACCAATGGACCTTAGGTACTTTGCAATGGGCCATCACCCATGGGCCTTAGAATGCATTAAAATGAGCCCAATCACATAAGCTTTATGTGCATCAAATGGGCCTAATCACATAGGCCTTATATATACCAAAGTGGGCCTCAACATTGGGCCACAAATACATCAAATGGGCCTACACACATGGGCCCATATATAACAAAGTGGGCCTTACTGGGCGGGCCACAAATACATTAAGATGGGCCTCAACAATGTCCTTAAAATGATCTCAAAATGGTTAGACGGTTTGGATGAAACTCATGTATCATGGTAGACTCCCATGTGGGCCCACTATAACATTTATTTTCCATCCAATCCTGGGCCCACTGAAATTCTTATTTGCCACCCAACCTGTTGTTAAGGCCGTGTGGCAAGGCGCCCACCAAAATGTTTATTTTACATCCCACCTGTTGATAAGGCCATGTAGCAAGGGGCCCACCAAAATGTTTATTTTCCATTCAAACCTGTTAATAAGGTCATATAGACCCAGGGCCCACCGTAATGTATATTTTCTACCCAACTTGGGTCCACTGTACTATTTATTTACATCCAAACTGTTCATAGAATCACATGGCCTAGGGCCCACTGTAATGTTTATTACCATCTAAACCTGTTCATAACGTCACGTGGCTAGGGGCCTACGTGATGGACGGCGTGGACACAATACATACATCTGAGTGGGGGTCACCGTCCACTGCCATGGACGAACGGCGTGAGTGAAACACTTACATCATAGTGGGTGTCACCACCCACTGTTATGGACGGTGTAGTAAGCCACACATACCACAGTGGGTCCCATGCAGGACCCACCAAAGTGTTTATTTGCAATCCAACCCATCCATTACGTGTGTCCCACCTGTTTGAGGGTTCACACCAAGTTTTAGCCACATTCAAAATTCAGGAAGGCCCCACCAAGTGTTTTTATATGATCTAGGCATGTCTTCACATGATTTGGATGGTATGGCCCACCTGAGTTCAGTTTGTGGATGATTTTTGGAGTTAACGCACCATTTAAGGGGACCTATTAAATGAACGGTATAGATGTAAAACATACATCATGGTGGACTCTACAAGTGGGCCAATGCAGCCACCCTTTTTAACGTGGACATCTCTTGACGTCATGGCACAAAGTCATGCCAAAAAATTTTATTTTATTTTTTTTATCTTAGGTGGGACCCACATTAACCAGATCTACCCCATCCATTGCATGTATCCCACAAAAATAGGGGTCCAAAATAAGTTTCAGGTAGGTCCAAGCTTCTGGTGGACCCCAGAAATCATTTTTCCAAGTTTTAAAGAAAAATACTAGTATTCTTAATGTCACGGCCCGCCAGATAATTGGATTGGTCTCATTTTTTGGCTCAACGCCTAAAATGATCCCGAGAATAGAATGGATGGCTTGGATTAAATATATACATCAAGGTGGGGCCTGCATCAGTGGCCCACCGTAAAAGTATATTTTTCCCTTTTTTTTTTTGAAAAGTGCAGTGTGTTAACGTTGCCAGTCCAGCGTCCAGAGACGCTGGACGGCGTGCTTTAAACAGATACAACACGGTGGGTCCCACAGGGACATGGTCCACGTTCACCAAGGTGGGTCCCACACGATCGTGACCCACCTTGCATGTACATATATATCTATCTATCTATATATATATATATATATATATATATATATATATATATATATATATATATCATTTATCTAAGATGTAGTGGGCCACACCATTTGATGGATGGAGTAGATTTATCATGAATCGGTGGGGCCCACTTCATTTTAGGGGAAGGAATAGGAGAGAGAAAGAGAGAGAGAGAGAGAGAGAGAGAGAGAGAGAGAGGACAAGAGACGGTGATGGTGGGGCCCTGCTACTATGGGCCCCACATAATACAAATCATACATCAAAAATGGGTCCCACCAACTAGTGGTCCCTAAAAAGAATTTAACGGTAGATCATCCACCTCTAAGCCTCCTCCTTGCTCCCCTAGCCTCCTTAGCTCCTTTGCTTGACTTTTAACGGTAGTAGATGATGTATCAACGGTTGAGATAAGAGATGAGAGAGTAGGAAAGATGAGAAGGTGGGCCACACTTGGGAATTGGGAGGAGCTTGAACGTGTGGATTTTTTTGCTTGGGAGAGATTTTGAGAATGAATGAGAGAGAGAGAGGGAAGTGATGGGTGATAAGGGTGATGGAGTGATGTGGTGTGATGGGTGATGGGTGGAATGGTGTGTTGTAAGAAGGGATGGGTGGAGAGAGAGGTGAAGTGATGCGAGGGTTGACCTTGGGCTTGCTTATGTAAGAGAAAGGTATGGGTTGTTATACTTGGGTATGGAGTGACTTGACTTGTACTTGACATGAGTGATTGATTGATTGATGGGACATCACGTAGAGATTCCCTTGTAATTCGCAACATGCGGTGTTTCTTCGAATTGAACGCGATCTTATATCTTCTACCCAAGGTATCGGGTCGGTGCGCGAGTCGCGGCGTTAGAACCATGGCGATGGCGCGGTCGCTAAGGTATAAGTTTTGGGTCGAGTCGACTCTGATATGCGGGACTCGACTTAGGTTCGAGCGTAAACATTGAATACAGGTCGAAGATTGCCGAAATTCGACCGGAAGGATCGCGGAAGTCAACGGAACGGTACGGTCTAGGATACGGGTCTTACATCTAATTCATTGAGCGATCCGAACAGTAAGCCATTCTCGATTGCTTTATGTTAACCATCATGCTAATCCTAGTGATTAGCTGTAGAACCATCCAGAAATGGAAAGACTATAAATAGTCTTTCTATTAGGGCATATCCCCAGACAAGAGAGAGGAAATGGAAAGTTAAGGAGAGATCGGGGGTCTGTCGCAGCTGGTGTGAGTGGCATGAATAGTTGCAACCCGACTCAGTGTGCGACCCATCTGTAGTTGGGAAATTAGAGAGAGTGTGAGGGAGATTGCATAGGGGAAAGTTTGAAAGAGAGAAGGAAGGAGAAAGCGCAAGGGTGCTGCTGTTGGAATCGATCTCCAGTTACCGCCCGTCTCAGCCCCTCCACCCTGATCTCTCAACTCAGGCAGATAAGATCGTCCCCAAATTCAGGTATTATCGATCCCTACAAACCCGTTTCAATCAGCTAGTTAACATACTGACTCGGTGACCTGCTACCTAGTAGATTCGCAAACCCCGTCAACCATTTTGAGGGCGTGTTGGGCTGTCATCTTCTCAACAATGGAAGGTAGCCTCGACCAGGTACAACCATCCAACTCAGTCATTCGATTGACTCTGCTCTCAACCTGCAAGTGAGTTAACTCAGCGGGTATTCGACTGAGTCGACCCTACACTTAATACCGGGCTGACTCGATCTTTTTCTTGTCTGAGTCTAACTGACTTCAGTTATTCTAGCATGATTTGGGTAGCACTGGGTTCTATAAAGTCAATAACAGAACCTTGTGGCTAAGGGAACCCTCCCAAACTAACCCGACTCACTGCTAATTAGAGACCTAGACCGAGTCAACTCGGTTGTGACTCACCTATATTACATAACATTTTATCCAGGCACCCCAACAATCATTCTATCTTAAAGGACACCTCAAATAAAGAGGACTCTCAACCAAGGTGAGGAGCATCCCCCATAGCTTCTTCCATTCACTAATTTCCATGTAGATTAACCCCTTAATGTATAGTATTTTAGAGAAATATTAATTCCTAGTCATCTTGACTGTTATGAAGAAATGGTTTTAATGCCATGTTTTCCTTATAATTACGTGTATGATGTATTGTCTTGAAAATTTCATGCCACATTTATAAACATTTACCTATGTGTATATTCCCATTAGACGTGCTGAGAAAAAAAAGCTTTCATACGAGATTATTTGTGAATTGTGTAGTGAGACATTACCTTCATGAATTTCTATGATTGTGTAGGTACAACTTGTGAATGGTTCTTATAATATAGAAAATGAGAATTTGTTTACGTGTAGTGTACTTATGGATGGACTCTTAGTTAACGATGTGACCTCACTTGAAAAATTACATGATACTTGGTGTGCCCTCCTTTGAATGTAAAGAAATTATGGAAGTTATTATGGAATGCATAGTTGGATATTCCTTATTTGAAGGTTGATGATCTTTCCTATTTTATCAAAAGTAATGTATATAAGTGTCATGGCGCATAACATCCACACACGACACATGAGCTTTTCCGAGTGTTCTTCGTAAGTCACATCCTGTTGGGTTGGCTATGGTTCTATTACCTAAGTCCAACCATCAGGCATATGCTTTTGTGCACTTTGGGCCGATCTTTCTTTACATGAGGCCTTTTCGGGATTTTATACCTCCACGGGCATACCCCGAGTATTTTTCCAGGAGTCATCCTTGGGCGTACTCACTTTCATGGCCTTTTTCAGGTAGTTATCTACCGCAGGCGGTCTATATGGTCTTTTCTAGCTAGTCTACTACAGCGGGCGACCCTTTATTTTGAGAGTTGGATGTGCATCCCCAGATCTGTGACTTGAGCATACATTCATACATTCATGCAAACGCATTGTTAGTGTATTGCCCTATGAATTATATATGAATGGTTAACCCATTTTAGAATGATGTGTCATGGTTGAATCTATGAGAAAAATTTTCACTGAGTTTTCACTCACCCATCGTGCGGTTACACCAAATAGATGCAGGATTGATGACAGGAGAAGACCCTTATGACAGGATTTCAGAGACGGCTGCGATGGATTGTGGCGAGGAAGAGTTCTATGTACATGTTGTTGAGCCGTTAGAGCTCAACGATTTACTTGCTTTCATAATTTGGACTTAAAGTTTTGTTTGAGTTGTAATAATAATTTTCCTTGCTGAAGGATTCCATTTACATGTATTAAACTTCCTTGTTGTTATTATGGATATTCTAGTTTACATGGTAATTGTAATGAGGTTTGCCCTAATTAGATGTAATGTACTCCACTTCATAGCGTAACTGTAACATCCCAAAAATCAGGGGTCGGGTAAAAACCCAACTCTCGAATTCTAGAACGTCACTTATGCAACATAGATAATGATAAATGCATGTTGTCTATAGAATGGCATTAAACAAGATTGAGACTAAGCCAAAACATCATATCATACTCCAGAGACAGTTAAATTAGCAAGCGGAAGACTGTGATAAATACATAAAATATATAAGTAATTGTAAGTCTCCAGAGTGTGAACATGTTGCCAAGTTAATTAACTACATGTACACTCCAAAAATGGAAAGAAAAGAATATACATGAGTGCTCCGAAAATATAAAATGACAAGTGTCAAGGCATCTAATCAACCTCCCTGTAATTCCGTCGATCAGAACACACATAAAGGAAGGATCCTCCTCCTCATCATCAAGTCCGGCTCTGCTTCACAAGCAGCGCCATCATCTGATACTAAGATAGGGAATGGTGGGTGTCCGGAATACCATCCCATAACGTGGGAATGAGTAATCAACTCAGTGGAATCATAGAGCAAAGATTAACATGTTATCAAATCAATCACGCGATAATAGTAAAGCAAACAATCAAACATTCCTAGATACCGTTGTTAATGCATGCATGAATGACATGATGGATGCCCTCACTGACATAATCCCTCATACGGTACCATCTTACGCCCGCGGCATGCTTTCTTCCCGCAGTAGTCCACATCTTCTAGGCACATGCAATGTGATATGGATAATGATTACCAAGTTGTTATTAGTCCTTTTCATACAGCAGGATTGGAAAACTAAGGTACCTTCCTTATATCAATCCCAACACAAATCCTGTCTAGGGTCGTCACTCCTAGTAATCTCATACAATGTTATATTTGTAGGTCGCTGCAAGGGCTACCAAGGCTGTTGCTCGCACTCATTGCACCGCTCCCTCATCACCTTATCAATATAGGCCTAATGTACTCTCGTCGCTACGGAATGGTCGTCGCCTCCCGTAGACTCAGAATACGCTCGCGGTCACTACAAAGGGCTCGTCACCTGATCAGTGTAGGCCGACAGCAAGAATATAGTGTCCCATACCACCATAATCTGCTCACGAGTCTGGGTTGCTCACTGGTCACTACGGGAGGTTTGTGGCCCCAGTGTAGGTCGAAAGCTCGACCACGGTGTCCCATACCACCATGCTCATGAGTCTTTATAGATCAAGGTACCATGGTTAACAGGGTTTCCAATAGTAAGTTCAATACCATAGGTTCAAGCAGTTATGACTTATACAGGGTGAACATACAATGGCCAGTCGGGTTACTTGACGGGCTCGACTAGTACAATCGCACCTCAGGTTAAACGACATGAAGTGCATAAAACACTTCGCGTGGCCTAACCAATGCCGCCAACCCAAAACACGACTCGCGTTCATCGACGCGTCCTTCGTGGTAAATAGAAGCCAACCACGAATTCGATCCATTACCGACTGCCTGGACTAGATCATAGCCCCAAGCATTTGTATATCAACATCAGTAAGCATATGTGAGTAACAGGAATGAATATAAACAATACAAGTATGTTGATACATGTTATAACGCACAACGTAAGCAAATCATTCAACACATGCATTTCATGTATATAATGAAATCAATACATATAGCCAACATGATGAAAATCATATACATCAGCATATTACTTGAGAATTCAATCTCAAAACTCATTCACAACACCATTTACTCAATACATACTAATACAAACATTTATACAAACACTTAGTCTACACACTTTAGTCTACATAGCGTATGTCGACTCAAAGTGCACATTTTGGCGAATCTCTTCGCCAAACAGATCATGCACGCATTCCTAATATCCTAACACGACAAATAATCATGGCAAACATTTCAGCAAAATGTGGATGTAAACAGTATTTCCTATAAATGACTAAAATGCCCTAAATCTCATATTTTCTATACGTTTACGAAACGGAAAATGGACAGCATGTTCTACATGTCAAACGGCATTAGCGTCGATAATCTACTATTAAACGATATTGAAAGCTTTGAAATCAGTCAATCAAAGCATCTAAAATCCTCACCTTTCGCCTTAGACGTGTATCGATTCGAATAGCACGTATACGCTTCATCAACGGCGTAACGGCGACCTAATGCAAAAGATACATAAGCTATTTCAATAATGAATCCAAGAAATCCCTAAAACAGCAAGTGGTTAGGATTTTTCTCACCTAGAAGTGCATTAGAATCACCGAAAAAGTGATTTGAATGCCGGGATTTAGCACGCGTAACAGTTGTAGCAAGTGGCAGGAAAAACTCTCCCACACTCTCTCACAATCTCTCACTTTCTCTCTCTTTCAATCTAGGGTTTCTAGCAAATTCGGATAGGAGAGATATGTGAGGGTTTAAGGCCCTTATATAGGCTAAAACCTCACCTCTTTAGACTTAGGAACAAAGTATACTCGGGTTATAATCAAATCGGGACTCTTTCGATCCAAAAGAGCGTCTCGGGAGGTCCTCCGGCCAAACGCGATCGATCTTAAGCTCATGGTCACTGGATGTTGCTCACACCAAGTTTTCAGTCCGGTAGAGTTCCCAGATTGCACGTGGCGGTCCAATTTCAGTTCAGCGGTCATCGTACCTAAATCAGGTCTACAAGTCTCATGATATGAAAGAGAAATTTTTCATGACCCAAGGGTGAAATTTAGCTGAATTCTGACGGTCAGAACGCTTAATAATAACACGCAAAGACCCGTGCCAGATTTGAATTAAAATTTTAAATCTTAACCCATTTCTCACTCTCTTCACTCCAGGCTCAATGAAATAGCCTCTGAACGTCGGTTGGGCTTGATTTTTGAAATGATTGTCAAGTCCAGCTAAGCGGTCATAACGGTCTAAGATTGTACATATCAGACTTTCGACGCGCGGTCTAAATCTAATACGAAGTTTCAAAGGGTTCATGAGAGCAAACGGGTTTAGAGTTTGATCCTAGATTTCAGGGTATTGTAGCGTCATTGGTTCTACAAGTTTTGGATCTTACAGAACGTATTTAAAGCGATCAGGGACAATTTCACAGCTAATCTAGCGTAGCGCTAGCTAATTCACGTTAAATTTCTAAAGAAGTAGGTTCTAAATGATTTCTTTGGCTTTGGAATCGAATTTTGAGAGGTTACCAAGGTGCTATGGATGACCCGTTGCCTAAGGACGTCTAACCCAAGTTGGTAAAAAAATTCGGAGTATTACAATCTACCCCCCTTAAATCAGAATTTCATCCCCGAAATTGGCTAAGGGTAATGAGTCCCTAGAGAGACTTTAGTATTGGCATTCTAAGGAAGGTTCAGATCCTGTTTAGTGACCTAACCTTACGTATAACCTAAATCAACTATTTCGATCCTGGGCCAGTGGGGAAGGGACTAACCACGCTTCCACTGCGCCACTCTGATCCAACGGTTGTATTAGATAATCCTAAGTAGATTGGGCTCAATACGTTCTACCCCCCTTAAAACTTAGTTCTACTTAAGGCTCAAGAATCTATGTCTCGATCCGCATATTGGAACGAGGTGTAACTTAGGACCTATCCTTGACATGGAATGAGAGACAACCTCTCGCTACATTGGTCTTCCTTTACTAATGATGCATTATATGACATTGGTACCTATGGTTGTAGAAAAGAGCTGAAATGATGGGTGTTGTGGTTGATTTCAAGGACGGATGTGAGTTTGTGGCAAGAGGTCTAATTCTCTACTGGCTATAAGTCCTTGACATTTTCTAAGGTAAGGCAATAACTTTTGATTGTAGGTGGTTGGGCCAACATGGAAGAAAATTTGTGTAGTGTGTCTGAGCCGGATACATAGACTTTCTGCCTAGAACAGAAAATTTACCGTATCAGTTCTTAATCCTAGACGATGCCGATCTTCTTCTTGATTAGAGTATTAGATTTATTGGTAACTACCAGGATTAAGAAGTCAATTCAAACCGCGAATACCTCACTTATATATAGTTCTAAGTTAAAATAACTTTCCTAAGGGTTATAACAGAAGTCTATAAGTATTAAGGGGATCTATCGAAGAAATGAGGTTCTACTCCAACCAAATCTAACCTACTATTCTTTAGCATATGTAGGCTTTACACTGCTTAGTATGACTAGTAGACTAGTCTGTAACTCACTAGCTGTAATCCAAAATCTATACTTATACGTTAGATGATTTCATACCATTTCTACTACAGGGATTGTTCTATGGCTTAGGGTCAAGATTGTTTAATAGTTCCTATATCGTCAAATCTTTCAAATATAGGGATACTAACTCTAGGTCCAACACTCTAGATGTCCTAGCACTAGATGGTTGTTGTTTATGGACTAAGCTACTGCGTTTGGTCTCGCTCGTCGGTAGTAGATTGGAGGTCGAGAAGATGGCTAAAACTAGCTCTAATGAGCCATGGAAAATGAAGAAAATGAAGGGAAAGGCTGAGGTCTTTGGGTCTCCACGACTTTGGACCTGACATGGGAGTGTAAAGGGTCTAATAAAAGGTGCAGGAGAGAGACCGCAGCTGTAGGAGGGAGTTTTCGAATGGGTGACGACGGTGGAAAGGGAGAAGAGAGCTAAAATAGCCTCTATAATGGCCATGGAAAAAGGAGGAAGGGGGAGAAATAGCTGTCCAAATGGACTGAAACGAATCTAAGCACTGTAGAGGGATGAATCAAGCTCCCAAAGGCTAGATTTTCAAAGGAAAAAGAGCAAGATAGGTAGGAATGGAGGCTCACATGAATTCTAGCCTCCAAGGGAGGATGGGAGAGCTCCAACGGACAAAAATGGAGAGAGAGGGGAGTGTGTAGTGCTGTAAATGGTGGAGTGGCGTGGGTTGAGACAGAAATGGACGGTGGGAGTGATTGGAACTGGGATTTAAGAGAGAAATCAGTAAAAATGTGAGAAAGGGAGAGCTTGGGAGGCATTTTTGTTAAGGAAGTACTAGTTCAGAGGAGTTTTAATGGACGGCCCACCTACCAGGGGGCTACCCTAGCCCCCAAACACCTCCGGCCCAAAGTCCGGACCCAACCGAGCATTTTGACCGACGATGCCATCGCCGATGAAAATCATTTCCGGTGAGGCCGGCCATATGAGTTGGGTCCCTCCTGCCCTAGGGGCCCCAAAAATATATGGTTCCCACCTTGGTTCATTCTGGAATAGCGTGGATAGGCCCACGACTCCATTTGAAGTATTTCAGGGCCAGTCTATAAACCAGAATGAGTTTATGTATCATGTAGCATATGATTTTGGGGTAGGAGAGGCTAATCCATCCAACTAACTCATTTATTTCACAAGATTCAATAATTGGAATGGTCAAAAGTTCAATTTATACGTATATTTACTATTTATAGTAAAAATTTTATTTAAGCATGATTCACTATCATTCACACATTAGGATTTATGTGTAGTAAGAAAGGACTTAGAAAAAGCTAAAGAATGGGGTGGTGAAGGGAAAGATTCTGAAGGAATTGGATGAAAAGGAGTTTTTAAGCCTTGAGATTGAGTGTAAGGGTTGTGGTTGCCCCATAACCCGAGGACATGCATTTCTGGGTTTGAAATTTTTTAGGGAACGTCTCAAACCCGCTAACTAATGACCTAGAGGAGACTTAGGTTGCTTCACGCAACCGAAGATATGTTATGGACTCAATCAAAATGATCGATTTGAGTAGACTTCGCCTATTGGTAAAACTGAAGTCCTACGAGTGTTTCTAGATTTTTTTCGCACCCACCTAAGTCAAAGGGGCGACAGCATACGTCGCGTGGCCATAACCCAGGTCCGGTTTAATCCAAATCATACTCCGATACCATCTGTAACATTCCAAAAATCGGGGGTCGAGTAGAAACCCAACTCTCGAGTTGCAGAACGTCACTTATGCAACATAGATAATGATAAATGCATGTTGTTTATAGAATGGCATTAAACAAGATTGAGACAAAGCCAAAACAGCATATCATACTCTAGAGACAGTTAAATTAGCAAGCGGAAGACTGTGATAAATACATAAAATACATAAGTAATTGTAAGTCTCCAGAGTGTGAACATGTTACCAGGTTAATTAACTGCATGTACACTCTAAAAATGAAAAGAAAAGAATATACATGAGTGCTCCGAAAATATAAAATGACAAGTGTCAAGGCGTCTAATCAACCTTCCTATAATCCCGTCGATTAGAACACGCATAAAGGAAGGATCCTCCTCCTCATCATCAAGTCTGGCTCCGCTTCACAAGCAGCGCCATCATCTGAAACTAAGATAGGGACTGGTGGGTGTCCAAAACACCATCCCGTAATGTAGGAATGAGCAATCAACTCAGTGGAATCATAGAGCAAAGATTAGCATGTTATCAAATCAATCACGCGATAATAATAAAGCAAACAATCAAACATTCCTAGATACTATTGTTAATGCATGCATGAATGACATGATGGATGCCCTCACTGACATACTCCCTCATACGACACTGCGACATGCTTTCTTCCCGCAATGCTCCACATCTTCCAGGCACATGCAATGTGATATGAATAATGATTACCAAGTTGTATTAGTCCTTTTCATACAGCAGGATTGGGAAATTAAGGTACCTACCTTATATCAATCCCAACACAAATCCTGTCTAGGGTCGTCACTCCTAGTAATCTCATACGATGTTATATTTGTAGGTCGCTGCAAGGGCTACCAGGGCTATTGCTCGCACTCATTGCACCGCTCCCTCATCACCTTATCAATACAGGCCTAATGTACTCTCGTCGCTACGGAAGGGTCGTCGCCTCCCGTAGACTCAGAATATGCTCGCGGTCACTACAAAGGGCTCGTCACATGATCAGTGTAGGCCAACAGCAAGAATATAGTGTCCCATACCACCATAATCTGCTCACGAGTCTAGGTTGCTCACTGGTCACTACGGGGAGGTTTGTGGCCCCAGCGTAGGTCGAAAGCTCGACCACGGTGTCCCATACCACCATGCTCATGAGTCTTTATAGATCAAGGTACCATGGTTAACAGGATTTTCAATAGTAAGTTCAATACCATAGGTTCAAGCAGTTATGACTTATACAGGGTGAACATACAATGGCCAGTTGGGTTACTTGACGGGCTCGACTAGTACGATCGCACCTCAGGTTAAATGACATGAAGTGCATAAAACACTTCGCGTGGCCTAACCACTACTGCCAACCCAAAACAAGACTCACGTTCATCGACGCGTCCTTCGTGATAAATAGAAGCCAACCACGAATTCGATCCATTACCAACTGCTTGGACTAGGTCATAGCCCCAAGCATTTGTATATCAACATCAGTAAGCATATGTGAGTAACAGGAATGAATATAAACAATACAAATATGTTGATACAAGTTATAACGCACAACATAAGCAAATCATCCAACACATGCATTTCATGTATATAATGAAATCATTACATATAGCCAACATGATGAAAATCATATACATCAGCATATTACTTGAGAATTTAATCTCAAAACTCATTCACAACACCATTTACTCAATACATACTAATACAAACACTTAGTCTACACACTTTAGTCTACATAGCGTATGTCGACTCAAAGTGCACATTTGGACGAATCTCTTCGTCAAACAAATCATGCACGCATTCCTAATATCCTAACACGACAAATAACCATGGCAAACATTTCAGCAAAAAGTGGATGTAAACAGTATTTCCTACAAATGACTAAAATGCTCTAAATCTCATATTTTTCATACGTTTACGAAACGGAAAATGGACAGCATGTTCTACATGTCAAACGGCGTTGCCGTCGATAATCTATTGTTAAACGACATTGAAAGCTTTGAAATCAGTCAATCAAAGCGTCTAAAATCCTCACCTTTCGCCTTAGAAGTGTATCGATTCGAATAGCACGTATACGCTTCATCAACGGCGTAACGGCGACCTAATGCAAAAGATACATAAGCTATTTCGATAATGAATCGAAGAAATCCCTTAAACAGAAAGTGGTTAGGATTTTTCTTACCTAGAAGTGCGTTAGAATCACCGAAAAAGTGATTTGAATGCCGGGATTTAGCACACGTAACAGCCGTAGCAAGTGGCAGGAAAAACTCTCCCACACTCTCTCACAATCTCTCACTTTCTCTCTTTTTCAATCTAGGGTTTCTAGCAAATTCGGATGAGAGAGATATGTGAGGGTTTAAGGCCCTTATATAGGTTAAAACTTCACCTTTTTAGACTTAGGAACAAAGCATACTTGGGTTATAACCAAATCGGGGCTATTTCGATCCAAAAGAGAGTTTCGGGAGGTCCCTCGGCCAAACGCGATCGGACTTAAGCTCATGGTCACTGGATGTTGCTCACATAAAGTTTTCAGTCCGATAGAGTTCTCAGATCGCACATGGCGGTCCAATTTCAATTCAGCGGTCATCGTACCTAAATCAGGTCTACAAGTCTCACGATATGAAAGAGAAATTTTTCCTGACCCAAGGGTAAAATTTGGCTGAATTCTGACGATCAGAATGCTTAATAATAATGCGCAAAGACCCATGCCAGATTTGAATTAAAATTTCAAATCTTAACCTATTTCTTACTCTCTTCACTCCAGGCTTAATGAAATAGCTTCTGAATGTCGGTTGGACTTGATTTTCGAAATGATTGTCAAGTCCAGCTAAGCAGTCATAACGGTCTAAGATTGTAGATATCGGACTTTCGATGCGTGGTCTAAATCCAATATGAAGTTTCAAAGGGTTCCTGAGAGCAAACGGGTTTAGAGTTTGATCCTAAATTTCAGGGTATTGTAGCGTCATTGGTTCTACAAGTTTTGGGTATTGCAGAATGTATTTAAAGCGATCAGGGACAATTTCACAGCTAATCTAGCGTAGCGCTAGATAATTCACGTTAAATTTCTAAAGAAGTAGGTTCTAAATGATTTCTTTGGCTTTGGAATCAAATTTTGAGAGGTTACCAAGGTGCTATGGTTGACCCGTTGCCTAAGGACGTCTAACCCAGGTTGGCAAAAAAATCCAGGGTGTTACAGTAACCCGCGGGTTCTCGTACTCGAGCGAGTATACTCGAGTTTCGAGAACCAGGGTGTTACAAGATGGTATCAGAGAGAGAGTCTAGACAAACCTTGCCTATGGGAAAGAATTGTATATCAACCTTGAATGCCTTAAGTTAGGGTGATGGAATTAAATGTTGAAACTTAAGTAAATCTCCCCTAGACTTAAGGAAATTTTTAGAACATAGAAGACAAAACTTAGGTCCTATTTAAAATTATTTAACCACTTGGATGCATGTGGAGCTCCCTTAGAATTGGGAAGGTTGGAGAATGTAGATATCTAAACTTAGGTTCCCTTGGGAATTGATAAGATAGCAACTTGAATTCATTTAGAATTCCCTTAAAGTTAGGAACAATTTTGAAAATAGAGAGGCAAAATTTTAGGCTCCTTTAAAAATTTTAGATGTAGTTGTTGGAACTTAGAAACCAAACTTAGATTCCCTTCGAAAAATTGTTGACTAACCACTCAAACTTATATAGAAATCCTCTAGATTTAGAGAGAGTTTGAGAAAATAGAAACCTAGATTTAAGTCCCCTTGAACTCATTAGGGTAGCCATTCGAACTTGATTGGAATTACTTGGGAAATTGCGAACTTAGAAACAAAACTTTAGGCCCCACAGGAAAGTTCAAGTTTAGTTGTTGGAACGTAGAAATTAAATTTAGGCTCCCAGAACTGAACGTCATAATCACATTAGATTTCGTAGACATATACTCACTCCTGCCAACATCCTTATGTCAATTGTAATTAGCTGTAAACATCTTGTTTCTTAATTAACAAATATTTCTATCCACAACAACATTACTAGTTTAATAGCCATCTTATAAAACTTGACCTTCAATTTAAGTAGGCACACCGATTCCATGTTGCTACGCAAATTGAATTTTGTTATGATATCTTTCTTAAAGCATACTAAACTAAAAATGTCGTTAATTGAATGATCGTAATCTTTGATCCATGAAACTGTGATTATTAAACGTGAGCTGTTAGTTTCATTTCATAAGAATCATTCACTTGATTTTAACTAATTAGATGATGATTTATTTTAGTCTAATTATTATTTTATATGCCATCTAAAGTGGGAACCACTGTGCATGTTTTAGATTGCACATGACATGTTTATAATTTCTGAATACCTGTATATCATTCACAACTAGAGTATCAAAGGTGTTTTCTTATCCACCTTGAAGTATGCTTTTGAATTCTGGCTTTCCATTATCCTTTGGAAGATCAAGTTGAAGCTTACTAGTTGGATGTTATGATCAATAGATATTTTCATTACAATTGCCTAATAAATGTCCACCATGTTTGGTTGTTTGAATATAGAAATCAAACTTAGTTCCCCATAGAAAATTTTTAGGGAAGACATTTGGATGTATTTAGAGTTCCCTTAGAGTTAATGAAAATTTTGAACATAGAGACCCAACTTGTAGGCCCCTTAGGAAATTTCAGATTTAGTTATTTGAACTTAGAAATTAAATTTAAGTTCCCTTTGGAGTTGATAGGTTAGCCACTTGAATTTACCTATAATTCCTTTATAGTAAGGAAAATTGTGAACTTAGAGACTCAAAATTTTTAAGTTCTATAGAAAATTGTTTGAATAACCATAGAACCTAAAAACAAGACTTATGTCCCTACTATAAACTACCCTGATAATTATTGAACTTAGAAATTTGACTTAGGTACTATGGGAAGACAAATACCCACTATGATGCGATTAAGATCATCAAGAACATTTTTAGAAATCTAGGATTTGAAATTGTCAGAAATAACATTTTCCATAATTCCACCATGTAGGAATTCTGGACCGAAAATTTTTGAGTAGTGCATTTACTAGAGTGCGCAGTGGAAGCGTGATGGTTTTTTGTGTCTATTCACATAGATTTCGGGCACTCTCATTGCGAATTTAGATGATCACATGATATTCTCTGAAAGTCTAGAATAATCGGGATCACGGGTTGATGGAACCATATTTAAGCAAAGTTGTGTTGTTTGATCCAAATTTCATATCCTAGCAAATTCCAATGATATCAATGCCCTGATCAGGCAGAAGATCGAGAGTTACTAGGATTAAGAAATGATATAGTAAGTCCTATGTTCTGCGCAGGCGAAAGATTGACGTATCAGGCTCAAACTCACTACAACCATCCATTCGTGTTAACTCGAATACTGGAAATAGAAAATCATATTGTACCTTAGGGATAACCTTACCACTTGTACCGTAATAATTGGGACGCACTATCGAATCTCGCAGGCGAGATTCTTCTTTAAGGGGGGCAGATTGTAACAACCTCAATTCTGGCCGTTATTGGTATAGGTTTGCGCATACAAACAACCTTTGTAAGAAAATAATAAATGCTTAGAATTACCGCAAATTATATTATAATTGTCCCCAATTCTTTTAGAAGCACCGAATCTCGAGGACGAGATTATCTTTAAAGAGGGTAGATTGTAACGCCCCGTAATTTCTATACTCGGGCATTACTATAGAGACCAACATAACTTTATACATGTGATAGAACACATGCAATTTAGACCACACACCTCCATCCCCACTATCCTAAATCTATCCATCTTGACCATAAGATCCGGACTTTTCCAACCACAATGTACCTACAGGGTACTTTGAATTGGCCCTTAACCTTTCAACCAAAGAGTACATCAACATATTGATTCAACCATCAATCCATAAATTGGACAATCCCTCCACCAAGTGGACCTACTTTTGGGATTTTAACCTCATTGATAAATAAATCAAGCCAGTCATTATCAACGTTCAACTCCATATTACAAGATCCAGCCTAAATTTAACTATATAAAGAATGCAAACCCATAGGTCAAGCTACACCGCCGGTTTGGACCCAAATCAAAAGTTCTACCGATATTCGAGCCTACATAATTCCTTTGGGCAAGTTAACCATTAGATTACACCTTTAGAACATCTGATAGATGGATTTCAATTAAACAGCCCGAGGACCCTTTAGGGTCGGGTTTAGTCACCCTTATTAGCAATCCAACCGTTAAACCTTTCAAAATGACCACTTGGATATGGATACAACCCACCTGAGCCTTGGATCTGCCTCATCCTTTGGGCCGGGTCCTAACTTGGGCTGACAAAGCAGGTGGACAGTGTTGACGCCTCAGATCATCACGTAGACCCCATATCTAAATCAGTGCGTGTGTACAGATAACGTACACACGCTGTGCACCACACCTAAGTAGCGGGTCAATCGGGCATTGAATCGAAAAAAACCAAAAATTCTTAAAATTTCAAACCAAAGAACTCCTGCCCGTCGCTAGCTTAAAACTAGTCGTCCATGTGACGGTGCAAATAACCATTTTCTGAATACCATATCTCGATCCAGACCGTTCATCTAATAGATAGGGTCCCACCGACCCTAACCCTCGTGTTACCTAGGATTGAAAGTTCCCCACGCCAACTCGATTAACGACCGATCAGGCATTGTCTGAGGAGGGGCGCTGACGGGGAGAGTAGATCCACGTGCGCTACTTCTCTGGTATATCTGACCATTGAAAACCGTCGGATGGAAGCCAAGTACGCAGAAGAATCCCAGTCAGCCCTACCTATTTCTAAAAACAGACCCCTACACGCTGGAAGGCGGAAGGAATCTTCCCACTTATAGCAACCACCATCCCATCCGTCCATTTTCATCTAGAAGCTCCCTCAGAGCTTATCTGGGACGCTGAGATTAGGGCTACCTAGTGTATCTCGTAAGAGAGCCGAGAAATCGACGAGACGCAGCCACGCCTCGTATCGACCCTCATCTTAATAAAGTACAAATCATCAGCCATCTTTCGCTGTGAAATGGACCCCACATTGTGTTTAAACCTTATCAGGACCGTCCAAACGGCCCTGATCCGAAGATAAACGACTCATTCGAGATCTGCCATTTTTACACCTCATCTTCCTCAAGCCAGCTGAGAAACCCAACTTCTGCAAGAGTGACCCATTCACCCATCCAAGACGTCCATCGTGTGGCCCACACCATCTAAAGACCATCAGGGAAAGTTGTGTAGACTCATGCTTAAGATCTAATTCATTGAGCGATCCGAACGGTAAGCCATTCTCGATTGCTTTGTGTTAACCATCACTCTAATCCTAGTGATTAGCTGTAAAACCATCCAGAAATGGAAAGACTATAAATAGTCTTTCTATTAGGGCATATCCCCAGACAAGAGAGAGGAAATGGAAAGTTAGGGAGAGATCGGGAGTCTGTCGCAGCTGGTGTGAGTTACATGACTAGTTGCAACCCAACTAAGTGTGCAACCCATCTACAGTGGGGAAATCAGAGAGAGTGTGAGGGAGATTGCGTAGGGGAAAGTTTGAAAGAGAGAAGGAAGGAGAAAGCGCAAGGGTGCTGCTGTTGGAATCGATCTCCAGTTACCGCCCGTCTTAGCCCCTCCACCCTGATCTCTCAACTCAGGCAGATAAGATCGTCCCCAAATTCAGGTATTATCGATCCCTACAAACCCGTTTCAATCAGCTAGTTAACATACTGACTCGGTGACCTACTACCTAGTAGATTCACAAACCCCGTCAGCCATTTCGAGGGCGTGTTAGGCTGTCATCTTCTCAACAATGGAAGGTAGCCTCGACCAGGTACAGCCATCCAACTCAGTCATTCGATTGACTCTGCTCTCAACCTGTGAGTGAGTTAACTCAGTGGGTATTCGACTGAGTCGACCCTACACTTAATACTGGGCTGACTCGATCTTTTTCCTATCTGAGTCTAACTGACCTCAGTTATTCTTGCATGATTTGGGTAGCACTAGGTTCTATAAAGTCAATAACAGAACCTTGTGGCTAAGGGAACCCTCCCAAACTAACCCGACTCACTACTAATTAGAGACCTAGACCGAGTCAACTCAGTTGTGACTCACCTATGTTACATAACAGTTTATCCAGGCACCCCAACAATCATTCTATCTTAAAGGACACCTCAAATAAAGAGGACTCTCAACCAAGGTGAGGAGCATCCCCCATAGCTTCTTCCATTCACTAATTTCCATGTGGATTAACCCCTTAATGTAGAGTATTTTAGAGAAATATTAATTCCTAATCATCTTGACTGTTATGAAGAAATTGTTTGATGCCATGTTTTCCTTATAATTACGTGTATGGTGTATTGTCTTGAAAATTCCATGCCACATTTATAAGCATTTTCCTATGTGTATATCCCCATTAGACGTGATGAGAAAAGAAAGCTTTCATACGAGATTATTTGTGAATTGTGTAGTGAGACATTACCTTCATGAATTTCTATGATTGTGTAGGTACAATCTTATGAATAGTTCTTAAAATATAGAAAATGAGAATTTGTTTACGTGTAGTGTACTTATGGATGGACTCTTAGTTAACGATGTGACCTCACTTGAAAATTTACATGATACTTGGTGTGCCCTCCTTTGAATGTAAAGAAATTATGGAAGTCATTATGAAACGCATAGTTGGATATTCCTTATTTGAAGGTTAATGATCTTTCCTATTCTATCAAAAGTAATGTATATAAGTATCATGGCGCATAACATCCACACACGACACGTAAGCTTTTCCGAGTGTTCTTTGTAAGTCACATCCTGTTGGGTTGGTTATGGTTCTATTACCTAAGTCCAACCATCAGGCATGTGCTTTTGTGCACTTTGGGCCGATCTTTCTTTATATGAGGCTTTTTCAGGATTTTATACCTCCTCGGGCATACCCCGAGTATTTTTTCAGGAGGTCATCCTTGGGCATACTCACCTTCGTGGCCTTTTCCAGGTAGTTATCTACCGTGGGCGGTCTATATGGTCTTTTTCAGGTAGTCTACTACCGCGGGCGACCATTTATTTTGACAGCTAGATGTGCATCCCCAGATCTCTGACTTGAGCATACATTCATACATTCATGCAAACGCATTGTTAGTGTATTGCCCTATGAATTATATATGAATGGTTAACCCATTTTAGAATGATATGTCATGGTTGAATTTATGAGGGAAATTTTCACTGAGTTTTCACTCACCCATCGTGCGGTTGCACCAAATAGATGCAGGATTGATGACAGGTGAAGACCCTTATGACAGGATTCCAGGGACAGCTGCAGTGGATTGTGGCGAGGAAGAGTTCTATGTACATGTTGTTGAGCCGTTGGAGCTCAACGATTTACTTGCTTTCATAATTTGGACTTAAAGTTTTGTTTGAGTTGTAATAATAATTTTCCCTGCTGAAGGATTCCATTTACATGTATTAAACTTCCTTGTTGTTATTATGGATATTCTAGTTTACATGATAATTTTCTTGAGGTTTTCCCTAATTAGATGTAATGTAGTCCACTTCATAGCGTAACCCTCGAGTTCTCGTACTCGAGCAAATATACTCGGGTTTCGAAAACCAGGGTGTTACAGAGAGAGGGAGAAAGAGAGAGCTCAAGCGAGTGGCAAAGTGCAGATCGTATAACTAAGATGAGTCGGGTAGACACCGAGTCGAGCTCGGGCGAGTGATAGGGAAAGAGAAAGAGGAGCTTGGGTGCGGCGGGTTGGATAAGAAAGGGACAAACGGATAGGGCAGAAGTTTAAGTTTTAACTTTATATTTACACACACACACACACACATTTTGTATGTATTTGTGTGTGGGGGGGAGGAGGGAGGAGTGAGCCCCGCTATGATACGTGTCAAACATCCACCCCATCAGTCAGATGCACCATTCCATGTTGGGCCTCACGCTTAAAAATCAAGTCATTTGATAACTTTATACACACACACAAATGTGTGTGTGTGTGTGTGGGGGGGGGGGGGGGGGGGGGGGGGAGTGAGCCCCACTATGATACGTGTCGAACATCTACCCCATCAGTCAGATGCACCATTCCATGTTGGGCCTCACGCTTAAAAATCAAGTCATTTGATAACTTTTGTGAGCCACACTATGTACAAAAGTTGAGAGGGATTACCCTCCCATTAAAACATTCATAATCATTTGTTGGTCCTACCGAGGTGTGGTTCATAAATCTAGCCCATTCATTATGTGTGTCCCACTTGGATGAGGGGTCAGACCAAGTTTCAGATGCATCCAAATTTTAGGTGGGCCCCACCAAGTGCTTTTAGATGCTTTAGGCATGTCTTTACATGATTTTCGATGTCATGGCCTACCCGAGTTTCGTATACGATTAATTTTTGAGATATCCTATTATTTACAAGGGACCCATCAAATTCACGGTGTTGATGTTCAACACGCATCAAAGTGGGGTCCACATAGATCGACCTCATGGGAAGTTCCTATGAGCTCGATTGCATGGAGTCATTTTCATATATATATATATATATATATATATATATATAGAGAGAGAGAGAGAGAGAGAGAGAGAGAGAGAGAGAGAGAGAGAGAGAGAGAGAGAGAGAGAGAGAGAGAGAGATGCTAACACACAACTAGTTCAACTGTTCAAATTGGTCCAACTAGCTGGGCATTATATATATATATATATATATATATATATATATATATATATATATATATATATATATATATATATATATATATATATATATATATAACCTCTTTTTATTCCCACATAATGCCTCCTCTTGAGAGAACACATGGCATCAAGGTTTATATAGGTATAGTAGGAATAAGTGTCACATATTCAATCTATTTATCAAATAAAGCATAAATTGTTAAAATGAATTTCTAACCACTTAATTTTCTTGTACAAGAATATCTTATTATTAATTGTAAAAAAATAATATTTTATATATTTCACATGCTTATATGCTTATAAGGGATGCTAAATGTTTAACCGATAGAATTTGTTACACGTATGATAGATCACCAGGTAAATCAAAAGTGCACAACTTCTCTAAATAATCCATTTTCCAAGCTTCCTCAACCTCCTTTATTTTTCTCTCTCTCTTCATTTAATCCCTCCCTCGTTTATTAATGCTCTCTCTCCCCTGTATTATTGAAATGAAGTCCAAAGCATCCTATTACAACTGCAAGCTAGGTGGGGCCCACCGTAATGTTTGTTATAAATTTATCCTGCCCATAACTTTTCCTAGATCATATTAGGACATTGACCCAACAATGATATAGATCTAAAATTCTAGTAGGCCACAGGACAAGAAAATATGAGGATTGAACTTCCACCGCTGAAATATTTATGCGGCGACCAAAGTTTTGGATCTTGCTAAATTTATTTTGTTTTATTTTATTTTATTGTTATAATTTCAGTTCATTCAAGTAGAAATGACCTCATGAACGACACGAACGGAAATTATACATCAGTGTCTATATGACCTCATGAACATGTTGGATGGAAAATAAACATCATTACAAGCTGAGGAATGTTTCAATGGTGGGCATTCAATATCCATTGTTTCCTGTGGTGGTCCACTTGAGATTTGAATCTGCTATATGTTTAATAAGTTCCACTAAAATGACATGCAAAAACTGATTGACGGTCTGGATATATATCATGGTGGGCTATATGGTTTGAGAAACACTCGCAGCCTATGTTACTGAGGGAAATTAACAATTTTATGGAAACAGTGATGGTTTAACGGGCGCACACCCCTTTCAATTTTTGAAATGCCCCGTGATGTATTCAGTCGATCTATTCTGATCATTATATGTCTAAATTCTAATGCCCATCGGGCTCAGAGTCAAAATAAAAATAAAAATAATAATAATAATAATAAAAGCAAGCTAATCAATGATTTAAGTGGGTTATACCAATTGAAACAATTGAAACAGATATTCAACCTTAATTTTTATGAGGCCTACCATGATGAGAACGTAAAATCTACTCCAACCATTAGCTGCCACACCAAATGTTAGGCACTGTACCTTAGTGATAAGGATTCCTTAGTGACAGATGGATGGTTTAAAAATGATGAAGGATGGAAATTTAACAAACAAGTCTTCACAGTCCAGTGGTCAATCGTGTCCGTCCATTTTGACAGATCATTTCATAGGATGAGCCCAAAAAAGAGGCGGATAGAATGCTTAAGTGGACCACACCACATGAAGCCGTGGTGACAATGCGGCCCACTGTCGAAACCTTCCTATGGCCTGCTATCTAACTTATTCATAAGGTCACATGGACCTGGGTGAAGGGAAAATATAAATGTTAGCTTGATCCAGATCTTCTATGTCCCCGACCACTGCTTCCTGTGGTGTGGTCCATTTGAACCTTCGATTTGATTCCTTTTTTGGCTCATGCTTTAAGATAATCTGTCTAAGTGGATGGACGGCGTGGATAAAATCCATAAATCACAGTGGGCCTCACAGAGTCCCTATCAGGACCGTCGGTCTCTATCTAAGTCCTGTTGGGGTAGTACCCAGTCCGCTCCAGGGGCTAAGCTAGAACGCCCATCTGGGCCCAAAGCTAGGTTTTGAACCGTCCAACTACTCCAAATCTTACTCACAGAACGTCTGTATAAGATCCAGGCCATTCTTCAGGTGAAAGTATGCCCTGGCGCAAAAATAAGCCAAGCAATCCATCAGGTGGGCCACACTTGTAGAAGATGAATGGTTAAAATAAATGATCAATGATACTAAACGTGAACGCATGGCCAAGATGATGGATAGACGAGTGTTATTTTCGAGCAGGCCATGTTCGCAGTGAGCGGTCCGATGAATGGGCCCCACATACGTGAGCAGCTCACATGCGGACGCAGATTTCCTGCGAAAGCCTTTAGCAGGAAGTTTCTGCGCTCGAAACCTTGGTGGACCCCACTGTGATGCTTGTGAGAAATCCACTACGTCCATCCGTTTTGTTAGATCATTTTAGGAAGGCAAAAAATAACCCTTTAGTAGGAATGACGTTATGAACGGTATGGATGGCATATAAATATCGCTATACAGTCTGGGAGGTTTCAACGGTAGAAGTTTCCCTACCCACTTTTTCCTTTGTTGCGGCCAATTTAAGTTTTGGATCCTGCTCACTTTTGGTCTCAGGTCCTAAAATCAGCTTAAAAATATAGATGGACGGGGTGGATTTTTAACAAACATAACGGTGGGCCCCACTTAGGTTTCCACGGCAGGAACTGTGAGAGGTGATGAAGGAAGCGGACTGCGTACTGAGTAACTCGGTACAATAAGCGTACTGAGTAAACTCTGTGGAGTCCACCATGATTTACATATTTTATCTATTCGGTCCATCCATTTTAAAAGATAATTTTATGGCTTGAACCAAAAAAGGAAATATATCCAAATATCAAGTGGACCTCACGAAGGGAAACAGTGCAAATTAAAATTCTACCGTCAAAAATTTCTTGGGACTCACAGAATTTTTGGATCAAGCTGATATTTGTGTTTTCTCTTCATCCATGTCTTTGTGATCTTAGGAACAGGTTGGATGACAAATAAATATCACTGCAGGCCGTAGCAAGGTTTCAACGGTGGAAGTCATTAGTCCTACTGTTTTCTTTGGTGTGATCAACTTGAGCTTTGGACATACTTTTATTTTGGACTCAACCAGTAAAATTATCTGGAAAAATGGATGGACGGCGTAGATAACCTACATGCATTCATAATAGGCTTAACTGAGTTTACTCGGTACCATAAAAGCCTACTGAGTAACTCAGTAGATGAAATAGGATTACCTACTTTTATTTAGGACTCAACCAGTAAAATTATCTGGAAAAATGGATGGACGGCGTAAATAATCTACATGCATTCATAATAGGCCTAACTGAGTTTACTAAGTACCGTAAAAGCCTACTGAGTAACTCAGTAGGCAATCCTATTTCGGAGATGAAGCATCTTTTCATATCACCGACTTCTGCGCCGACCGTTACACATCCACGTGGGAATCAGACAATAACAATGGGCCACGTAAAGGAACGGTTCTCGGATACGCTGGTCCACCAACCTCAATACCTGAGTCACGAAACTATTGAAGAAAAAGACGTTGATATTCTGGTAGAGTGTGATGGTCCATACCCCGTACTGAAAAATGGTAGATGTTGCACACAAAAACTGCTCAAATAAAGCCGTCAAAATGGTGGGCCCAATTGTAGAGAAATATTAAGCATGAAATTACACTTATTTGATATCCTAAATGACCATTTGAATGAATTATTTTTTCAACGGTTAACATTCAACTGAAAGAAATCTAATTAATCGTGATGTATAGTTTTTTCAATCCAAATAATTATTGAATAATGAGCTATCTACAATGTTTCCCGAAATTTTGACCGTTAAAATTCAGTAAATGTGGACCACCTATCCAAGTTTTAGTACCTGCGTATCAAACATCACATGCTACCAACAAATAACTCTCAGACTTTTCAAACGTTGAAAATGGACTATAAAGGAGTATTTTCTCGCGTGATGAGGAAAATATATTCTCGTTATTTTCTCCCAAAAAATAAAAGTTATACATGATCTGATCCATTCATTGTTCGAAAATATCTGACTAATATATTTTTTAAAAATTAAAATTTGTTTAATAACAGAAAAATCTAAATTTTTTATTGAACCGTTGATCTTTCTTCAACTTGAATTTGTATCATATGAATTTTTCGCCTTTTTTTAGTTGTGATAGTATTCCAAAATATAAGAGTAACGAATGAATGGACAGGATCTTTAACAAGTATGATATATTACAATTTGAACGGAGAAGACATATATATACAAGACACACGAGCGAGAGCGCAGGTTATTGAATTCCGAAATACGAGGCAAGTACGGGAGATTTTCGAAAAACTTCAATGCTCTGGGAGAGTGTGATAGATTATACGCCGGCACTTCGAAATTGCAGACTTGGCATACAAGTAGTCGGATTAAACCATCCAAATTATGGAAACAATTTTAGATGTATCATAAAATATAAAAAAATTAGGGTTATTTAACTATTTCAATATCGGATTGATGTCCATTTATTGGACAGTTAAAAATAAAAATATGCAACGGTCCTGTTTCAACATATAAGTGTACACGAATCAGAGGTTATATTTGTTTAAACAATCTGATATGAATATTATGGTTTGACGACAGTGGAATGCACAATCTAGTCGGTTTTGTTTTAGTAAATATATGCCATGAGTAGAATACTGAGGGCCTGCGTATCCTTCATACGCATCCGGAGTATCATATAACTCCTGTTTTTGTTTTTTAACTTTTTTTAAATTTGGAAAGAGGAGGAAAATTCAAGTGTCGTTGATGAGAGTGGATAAGGACACGCAATCGCTCGGCTCAGATGCTTCCAAAAAGCCAAAACCCTAACCCTAATCCGTACGCTGGCGGATGAGAAACGTGAATCGAAAAAAGCTGGAGCTGTTACTGAATGCCATTGTTTTCCACCAAAATTACGGAAATGGACCTGTCGTCCGTAGGAAGGCTTCTTCAAATGCTTTTGTCGTGACACGAGATCCGAAATTCCATATTCATCCTCTGTACTGAATAGTTCGGTGATAGTTTACAACCATATAATTGTAATATATATTCAACAGCCCAGATTTAACGACCAGCATCAGACGATTGATATGGCTTAAATCAGCGTGACTATGGGCTGAGATCCTGTCCATCGTGGACTAAAGATTTGAAATTTTCAGATATTGAGATTTGTATAGCACGGGCAGAGAGACACCACAGCTCATTTATAGTTTGCATATAATCACATTGTGACAATCTCTCACCTCCAGCCGTTGGTTTTCCAATGGCTCTCGGTTGATATTGGTTCGAATAGAAGTTAAAACCAAACCAAACCAAGCTTTGGGAGAGAAGCTTGTTTTAAAAAACAAACCAAGCTCAAACTAAAGTCTATATAATACATAGTACATGTACATGAGTACACATTATTTTTGGCCCACTTAAGCTTTAGATATGATTTAATTTTAAATCATATCCTAAAATAATTTGTAAAAAAGATTATACATATGCATGAAGGCGGGGCCACAAAGTTTACTTAATAGGCTAAAGTAGGATTTAATTTTGATGGTGACCTCAACACTTGCCACGTAGCTCGTATCCCACCATGATATTGTGTATTCAACAACGAAAAAAAAAAATTAAACAAGGAGCTGATTCTATTTGAATTTGGCTTAATTTGACTTGGTTCAACTTAGATATTTGGACCAAACCAATCTACTCTAATCTAGATCAAACCAAGCCAAATAGTAGGAATAGGCTCGAAGTTCAGCTGGTGTGAAACTTGAATAGGAGTGTCACGTGAACAGGTCAATCTAAACTTGAGACAAACTCAGCTCGGCATGTACAACTCACAACACTAACCGAGCTATTGTTGTAGATTGCTCTAAAATCAAGCCATGAATGTGGAGGGCGCAAAATTTGTGCGGCCCACTATGATATAAATGTCATATCCACACCGTTCATATGTTCCTCCAGCTCATTTTTGGGCACGAGTACAAAAATGAGCCCGATCATAAGCTCTGGAGTGGTGAGTTCAAAAATGAGCCTTATGATCAAGTGGACCACACCACAGGTAACTATGGGATTTGACCGTTTTGGATCAAGCTGATATTTGTGTTTTAACTTTATTCATGTCAGCATGATCTTGTCAACAAGTTGGATAAGAAATAAACATGGTTGTTTGTGAGCTCTAGGGAGGTTTTAACTGTTGATACTTCAAAGATCACTTTTTCCTGTGGTGTGATCTACTTGAGCTTCAGATCGACTTTAATTTTGAACTCATACCCCAAAATAAGCTGATAATATGAATAACATACATACATAATGGTGGGACTCACATATTTCACTGAGTAGGCAAGCCTTTGGAATTCACTCTTCTAATTTTTATTTTTCCTCTTACAAACCAGTCTTGAAAGTCATTATTAGCATTGTACACATATTTATAGGTATTTTCTAAAAGCCCCCCTTTGCTTTTCATAACTTATGTTATTGACCATAAGAAAATGATAAATATCACTACCTTTTCTATCCTGAGAAGGGAAGCTGATTGCATTAATAAGTTCATATAGATATGGATGAATGGAAAACATAAATATCAACTTGATTCAAAACTTATACAGCTAGCAAGAAGTTTTTAATGGTGGGCATTCAATCCCCAATGTGTGGTCAATTTAAGCCTTGGATCTACCTAATTTTTGGGTTCATATAACCTAAAATGATTTAGAAAAATGGATGAATGGTATGAATAAAACTTATACATTAAAGTAGTCCCTAAGCCATATTGTTGACAACTCCAAGTGCAGGGTTGCGATATAGTAATAACTCAGTGAGACCGAGGTTGAAACCGCGGGTAATGGGGAATACAGCCTAGAACTAATCTAAGTCAAATGATGTGTCTGGGTTTTGAATTCAGCGATAAAGAAAAAAGTTTTGAAATAAATAGATAAAAAGACTAAGGATCTAAGAATCCACCTATAGCAATCTTAATATTCAGTCTACTTAATTTAATGATAACTCGATTAGAATTAAAATCCTATCATATTCAATCGAATGATGGAACAGTTAAAACAAAATATGAACTTTTCATTAGTTTAGTTCCCAAATATCCGTCTAATTGTAATAATCGTACGGAATTCAATCATCCACCATGCCCATAAACGATGGTGAACAACAACTTTTATACATCACACAAGTTTAAAGCCAATAAGATCATATCAAAAGCTTTCACGGCATTTACTGTAATTCTAGTCACAATAAATTATAGAAAACTATAAATATATCTTTATTTAAACTAAAACTTAATGCAAGTTCAAGATATACTTAAATCAGAGAAAACTAAACATCAAAATAAACCATAAGTTTCATCCCTTAGCATTAGCTAAGATACTAGCCTAACAAGACAAACATCTCAGAAGAAAAAACAAAAAGATCAACTAGAACCTGTGAAGAAATTAAAGTGAAAGAACATTGTCGATGTTCTAACTTGGCCTTCTCTCTCTTTCCAAGCCCTAGAAGATACTTTGGAATGTCATAAGGACTCCTATTTATAGTTGTGAAACTCTAACTTTTGCATTGACTTGAAGATTTCGCAAACCGACCTTGGATTTGTGCACTTCCGTTATGTTTCAGTCGCACTGAAGTCGCATCTGAATAAGTTGTGCAGAATCTGTCAAATTTGGGTGTAACCGAAGCTAATTTTGGTGGGATTGAAGTTAGCTTCGGTAGGACTGAATTAAGATTGAAAATCGCACTTTCTCGCTAGACTGTTTTACACAATTTCAGTTAGACCGAACCGAACTTCGGTGGGACCGTAGTCTATTTTTTGAATTATTTCAGGACTTCTCTTTTTTGAGTCGGAATTTCATAATATGATTTTTTTTCGATAAAATTTTAGGATTCATTTTCTTCACTTCAAATCTTCGATCCTCTTCATTCTTCACTTGGTTTCCTTGAATCTTTGGCACGCGAATTCTTCATTAATGACTTCTAAATCTCCAATTCTTCGTTATCTTCCTTTGAGCTTTAAATCCATCATTTTAAGCGCATATTTATCTTTAGTTCTAAAACCACCTCACTTGACAAAAACATATACAACTAAATTGAATTAACACTTAAATGTCAGAAAAACTAATAAGATTGGAGGATTAAATATGCAATATTTGAGTCTCAACACTTACCGGTATAGATTATCGGTCAGGAGGGGGAAGGATACAATTTACTTACATGGGAAGAGCTTAAATCTTTTAATTCTCCTTTATGTAAATTATACCTTAATAATTTTAATTGAGTTTTTTAGAGTTAGAGAGAAGGAACGGTTTTATGATAATCATAGTTTCATTATATGTTTTTTTACAATATGCTAAAAAGTAAGCAACTGCAGTAACCATGAATTAATGATTTGATTGTTTGCATGTATGTTTTTTCTACATGGGTATTTGCAAATAGTCTATTATTTAAGCAGTTACTTATGAAAACTCCAACTGAGGATACTTCCATGATAATTCATCACACTACTTTAGAAATGGATAT
Source organism: Magnolia kwangsiensis (assembly GCA_037074715.1). NCBI lineage: Eukaryota > Viridiplantae > Streptophyta > Magnoliopsida > Magnoliales > Magnoliaceae > Magnolia > Magnolia kwangsiensis. The sequence goes on along the minus strand of CM073574.1, from coordinate 143,130,393 downwards.
GACAAAATGGTACCATGAATTAGTTGTACAGTAAGTGTCTAAATCAGTGACCTAAATGCGGTGGAAAAATAACCACAAATCATTTAGAGTACATGACAATAACCACTTGATTTGTCTCTGGTATTTAAACGGTTGACTAATTTACTTTTGAGAACTAATCATTTTTCTTTACTTTTAACCATATATTTGATAGTCGTGAATCCAATTGCTACAATGGTTGCCAGATCAATGAGATCTTATGGATATGCCCCACAATTTGGATGGCTTAAAAATAGTAGCATTGGGTGCCACATGAGAAAAAAAATCAATACCACCATTTAATAAGGGCATGCTTCAATGGTGCCACTCCACTGTAAGCTTACACTAGTACTATTTACACTAGGCTTATTATGGCCAGATCAAATAGTCCAAAAGATGTCACAAGATAGTCATGCTATGTATAGTGTAGATAAATTTTAGAAGTAAGGAGTTAAAGATGTGTAAATGTGAAAAGTATTAAATGCCAAAGCCATATCAAAGTAGTTCTCTAGTAAGCTTTAAATGATAGGGTATCACCAAAAGCAACTTTCTTCAAAAGCAAGAGCCCAGTGACATAAAAACTTCAACAAAACTTTTTATGTAAGAGTACAGTGATGCAGAGATTCTTAAGAAAAGCTTCTAAAGCATGTTGCTTTACCAAAATAACAAGAGAAAAATATATAATCTCTCTTTAACAGATGGCCTAACTTGATAGGCTGAACTTACGTGAAAACTGAAGATGATCTGCATGGCCGACCATGCAAATCTTTCACAGAGTTGAAGACTGCATATGACTACTACTTCTCCAAAACTTATAAAAGATATACTCGACAATGAGCTCATGGGCACATACCAATTCAATAACACACATATTTTTTGCTCTACGTTTCTTATCTCTTTCACCATTTATGGACACATTAGTTTAGCTACTTAGCTTAGTTACATCCACTTCTGTTCAGCATCATGTTATAGAAAATTCAAAGCCATTAATTCTTAGCTTATTTTCGTTGTTGTCCAACGTACCACTATAGTACACTATTAAAATTGTTAAATATCCACGACCCCATCATCGAATCTCTGGATTACTGAGTTCATACTTAATACATCTCTGGTCACATCCTACCGACCTCACACCACAACTATCCCACGACCGTCTATTATTTCCATGACCGTCTCACCAACACAGAACAATGTAGGTAATACGTTACACTTATTTTTTCCTTTTATTAATTATACTTCCTTGATACTCTCGTTAATAAAATTGGCAATCTAAATATTTTTAATTTATCTATCTTTTATTGCTTTATTGATAAACATGATTTAAGTTATCATCGTTGAAAGAAAAGTTTCCATCTTCAAGGTAAAAAGATCTCATTCAGAATGACAGGCCTCATGGTTGAAAGAAAAGTTTCCGTCTTCAAGGCAAAAAGATCTCACTTATAATGACAGCATTTCCCCTTCTTAAATTGTTTAATTGTTATAACAATCAGTAACTGAATAGTCAAGCTAATCTTCATAGATTTAATCCTAATCCAACTAGTTTAGCACCTCGAGTCATAAGCATTTAGCTTGATTCGAGTCAAACATGACTTTGATATGTTTGACACCTAATCTAATTGCACATGTTTAACCAAAATCAAGCCCTTCTTTATACACATGGCCATGTGTCTAGATTGAACAACAATAGGTACCTGGTAGATGTGGGGCCTACTTATGTGTATATGGAATCCAACCATTGCACATGGTACTTAGCCTTCAAAACTCAAACGTAGATTGCCTATCGATGCTACCATAACAAGGTGACTATGGGTTGGTGCTTTGTGGGCTCCACCATTATGTATATGTTTTATCTACACCTTTCATCCATTTTTTTAATATTATTTTAAGGTATGATCTTAAAAATGAGTCAAATCTAAAAAGTCAAGTGGAAAATAGTGGTGACTAAAAATTTCCAACCTATTGATCGAATCACAAATACCTGGACGAAGTGAAAACATAAATATCAGCTTGAACCAAAACTTTTGAGACCACCAAGAAAGTTTTAACAATGAGCACTCAGTGATCATTGTTTTCAATGGTGTACTCCACCTAATATATGTATCTAGCTCAATTTTGGGTCTATACCATAGCTTGATATGAAAAAAATGGATGAATAATGTAGATAAACTATATACATCATGAGGCCCACAGAGCACCGACTAGTAGCCACTCACAACTACAAGCAATTGTGTTAAAAAAAAATATCCTAAAAAAAAATCCTAGTGTTGAAAAATCAGTCAATCCAAAAACTAAGGTGTGCCACGGTAAAGGGAAATCCTATAGGGATTGTTCACCCTTGAATATCACAAGGGCCCACCTAACCGTTGATTATAAAGATACACATCCCATCGAACCACCTATCCTAATTAAAAGTGGGTATTTTCCTCCGAACCACGGCAAATCATTCCAGTCACGTCAACAAAAGCTACGCAAGCGTTTTAGATGTGTTTTTGAGTTAAGAGTGTAGATGGGGTTGAGCTTGACATACATGGCTAGTTTGTCAGACATCCAAGCTGGCTCAAGTGGGCCAAATAGTGAAGAAGATGGCCAAAAATTAGGGACACAGATTAGCTACTCACAACGTAAGTAGGGACTGAAGTGACGTCACCAAGTTATGTGGGCCTCAACATGATGTATGTGTTTTATCCACACCATCCATCCATTTGGAGAGATCATTTTAGCACATGAGCCAAAGATTGAGGTGGCTTCAAAGCTCAAGTGGACCCCACCACAAAAAATAGTGGGGATAGTGATGCCCACCGTTGAAACCTTCCCGCACCCACCATCATGTTTAGTTTAGATCTAATCTGTTCATAAGTTAACAAGACATTGACAAAGGGATTCTATAGCCCCTAAGAAGTTTTTAATGGTAAGCATTCTATCCCCACTATTTTCTCTTGTGGGTCCACTTGAGCTTTGTATCTACCTCATTCTTTGGATCATGCACTAAAATGATCTCTCAAAATTAGGGGTGTACATCGAGTTGAACTAAGTCGAGTTGGCCTCAGCTCGACTCGGCTCGGCCACTGGCTAACCTTAGCTCGAACTTGGCTCGGCTCGGTCCTCGAGCTAACTGGCCAGCTCGGCTCAGTTCGGTTAGCAACTCAGGCTAGCCGGGCTGAGTTCGAGCCAAGAACGAGCTGAGTTGGCCATTGAGGCATTTCCACAAACACTTGGACTGCACCTTTAAAATCCCTTTGTATGTGAAACAAAAGCAATGGTTTTACAGGTATTTTATCAAACACCTTCTAAGCAACATAAAAACTAAGAAAAACTCAGAAAAAATGGTATTTGTTTCATGTACATACCATCCTTAGCTTCAGAAACCATTAGCGTTTACTGTAATGTTTTGGTTCAATCCCATCTACGACTGGAGAAGTATATGACAACAGCGGCGACGGTTAGGTACAAAAGACACCAGTAGAAGCCACAAGCACTCTTATCAAAGAGAGGGATCCCAGCCTATATTGCTCTTATCTGTGCCACTCGTCGTTCTGTTGTCAAGGGCTTACTGGTCTCTAACCAAAGGCAACTCATGAATAGCTCCTGCATCCTAGGACGAGGTCTGAGTTGCTCAACAAATATCGTAAATGAGGGGGGAATCCAGAACCACACCACTTCATTGAACTCAGGAACTCGCCCTGGCTTGGACAATGGGCAATACACTTCGTTGAGTCATTTTATTAAACACTTGGTGAGCAAAATCAATGGCAAAGTAACCGAGTCACCGAACTGGTTCAATCCGAGTTCAATTCGAGTTAGATTCAATCCGAGTCGAGCTGAGTTGGGGCCTGCTTGAACTCATTTTCGAGCTTAAAAAATCAGCTCGAACTCAGCTTTGAACCAAGTCGAATCGAGCTTTTTCAAGTTGAGTCGAGCTAGCTCTGTTCATGTACACCCCTACTCAAAATGGATGGACAAAGTGGATACAACACATATATCATGGTGGGATCCATAGATTTGATGACGTGAATTTGCTATTGACGTTGTAAGAAGCTAATACGCATCTAAAAATCAAGCTCCTAAATCATATAATGGGACCGCTTGATTTCCAAACCAAGTAAGATACGTGGCAGGTTTAGCCTATAAATGACTTGAAATCTATGAGAGCAGATTGGATGCAACTGTGCTCAGGGTTGTGTGGGCCCATAGAGATGTCCGTGACAAATCCACTCCGTCCATGCATGATTTTAAAAATTAGGCAGATCCAAAACTCATGTGGGTCATACCACATGAAATAATGGGGATTGAACGTCCGGTAGTTGTCATGCCCCAAAATTCGAGTACAGAGTGTGCACTCTCAGACTTGAGTTTTGGTTTGTAACTTATACACAAAGTGTACCAACTTCATCTGTTGATCAGTTTAATCAGACGTGAGAATTATGTTCATTCTAAGTTCTACCCAAGTTCATCGAATTTCAATCACGAATACATAAACTTAACACCAATCAACCAGGCATATATAAATTTTCACAATTATTAAAATAATATAAATTTCAAATATTTATTCATTTGTTATAGTATCTTACAATAAATATGTTTATTCTGAACTCACAATGTCTTAATCAAATAAATCTAAACAATTATTTAAAATCCCACAATCAATGCCAATATATATTGTACACCAATCAAACTATTATAACAAATAAATTAAATATTCATGAATGGTATAATGCTGTTAATTTATCTTAAGACAAATATGGCCACGTTTCACGTGGGTCATGTCTAGGTTCAATGGCCCCTTTCGGTTCCTACGCCACATCATCTACTAACAGTTCATTTGTATAATTTTTTCATCGGTAAAAGGTAAGTTGGCTAAGCTTACTGAAATAACCAAGCAGAGTTTATAAATATAATGTAAGACCCGTATCTTACTCCGTACCATTCCGTAGACTTCTGCGGTCTTACCGGTCGAATTCCGGCAACCTTCGACCCTTAACCGATATTTACACGCGACCTTGATTCATATACCATCAACCCGTATCGACTCAACCCAAGACCATTTCCATAGCGACCGCGCCATCGCTGCGGTTCCAATGCAGCGACTTGCGCGCCGAGGCGATACCCTGATCAAGAGATGTGGGTCAGCGTTCGGTGCGAGGAAAATGTCGCGCGTTGCGAAATCCAAGAGAATCTCTACGAGATGTCACATCAATCCCATCAATCAATCCATCAACATGTTAAGTACATGTCAAGTACACATCACCTTTCACCCATTTCCAAGCAACCACAAAAGTCAAGAATCTCTTACAAAGCTCATACCTTTCTTACACCAAAAACCCTCAAAGTCAAAAAGTTCTTATACCTCTCATGCTTCTCTTACACAAAAGGCCACAAAAGTCAAGGTTTTCTTACACACCCATCACTCATCACATCCATCCATCACCCATCTCTCTCCCTTTACAACACTCTCTCTCTCTCATTTTCAAACTCACAATCTAAGCAAGAAAAAAAAATTCCATACGTATGAGAATTTCTCCAAGTCTTCCAACTCCAAGTGTGGCCCACTTTCCTACCCCATCATCTCCCATCTTAGCCATCCATTCTCCATCTCACCCATTGAAATCAAAGCTAAGGTGCTAAGGAACCCATAAGAGCAAGAAGATCGAACAGTGGGTGCTTGATAATGGTAGTTTTTCTTGTTTTTGAGATGGGCCAAGTAAGGTCAACCGATCAATGGTTTGGATCTTGCTTGGGACCCTAAAATGTGGTCGATCGCCCACTTTGATCATCATGATGTTTATTTTATTGCATTAGGAAGGTCATCTAGACCGTCCATATTGGTGGGGAAAGGATCCCCACCGTTGATTTTCAATTTAGGAAGTCCCATGTGTAAAGGGACCCATTTGATTGTATGATTTCTTCAAGGGAGGGCTCATAGTGTCGGAGCCCTCCATCACAAGCGTGTCCCACTTTCTCTCTCTCTCTCTCTCTCTCTCTCTCTCTCTCTCTTCTTTTCTTTTTCTTTCTTTTAGGATGATGTAGCCTAATGGCCCACTCGGATGGACCCCACCACGAAGTATGTATCTTGTCCAAGATATCTGGGAGTGAGGCCCATTTTAAATGTGTTGTGCCAATGTCATTCATCACTTGGTGGCCCACCTGAGCCGGGCCCACTTCAATGTATGTCGCCCAACCGTCCAACGTCTGGGACGCTGGACGTCAACTGGTAAAATACAAAAATTTTAGCTTGTTCCAAGCTTGTGGGGTGACCCACTCCTATTGGTCCTACCTTAATGTATATAATCAATCCACGCCGTTTATCTCATTCCTTAGATCATTTTAGCCATTGGGCGGAAGAATGAGGTTGATCTGAATATCTGGTGGGCCATAGCATAGGGAACATTGGCAGTTACCATTGAGAAATTTTATAGTGTTTCTATGTGCCCAAAAATTTTGAACTTCGGACTCATTTTGTCTGTTACGAGCTGTAGAACTCTATGGCTAGAGTGGATTCCCAGGTAGCGGGCCCCACATATAATTTTCGGCAAAAAAAAAAGAGAAGAGGACGGGAAGCAGCAACGCTGACGCAAGACGGGCGGACGAGCAGCCACCCACGGCCCCTGCCGTGGGCCCCACCATGATGTATATGTCTTATCCACACCGTTCATTTGACGGGTCCCTCTCTAAGGCGGCCCTTCAAAAAAAAATGAGGCCGATCTGACGCTCGAGTGGCCCACATCATAGAAAACAGTGTTGATTGAGCGCCTACCATTGAAACCCTTCTGTGGGCCATAGAAGTTTTGGATCAAGATGAAATTTGTGTTTTCTCTTCACCCAGGTCCAAGTGACCTTATCAATGGCTTGGATGGCATTTGAACATGATGGTGGGCCCCACATGGGACCCACAGTGATGTATGTGTTCCACATCCACCGTCCAGGCGGACGGCGGTACCCACCGTGATATTTGTGTTTCAGCTCCACCGTCCAGTGGACGATGGAGCCCACTGGGTGTGTGTGTACGTGTGCATGCGTGTGGGTGTGTGTGTACGTGTGGGGTTATGCATGTGTGTATATATTATATTATATATAATATTGTATATATATATATATATATATATATATATATATATATATATATATATATATATATATATATATATATATTATAATGTAGTTTATATATTATTTTATATATAATATACATGATGGTGGGCCTTCATGTGGGCCCCCACCCTTGTTGCCGGTGCTGCATCCAATCTGTCCACTCATTCTATAAGCTCATTTTATGAAATGAGTTAAAGAATGGGCCAAATCCATAGTCCGAGTGGACCCCACCTTAGCATATTATAAGGCCTATGGATTTAGGCCCATTTGATTCATATAAGGCCTATGGGTTTAGGCCCATTTAATATATAAGGCCTATGGGTTAGGCCCATTTGATAAGGCCTATGGATTTCGGCTCATTTGACATATAAGGCCTATGGGTTTAGGCCCATTTGATATATCAGGCCTATGGGTTTAGACCCATTTAAGACACATAAGGTCCATGTGATTAGACCCACTATGACGTACTCTGAGGCCCATGAGTTATGACCCGTTGCAATGTACCTAAGGCCCATTGGTGAAGCCCAGTAATGCGGCCCATTTGATGAATGTAAGGCCCACTAATGTAGTCCATTTGATGTAATGAAGGCCCAATAGGATGTACCTAAGTTCCATTGCAATGTGTGAATCCAACATAGTTTGTGTAATGATGTTTACTACAGGTTATGGCTTGGGAGCAATGATGGTTTGACGTCCACATTACAAGTATAATGTTGGTTAAATGTCCGCATTACGACTCTCCCTAAGGCCCATTGATAGGCTGCACTTGTTGGGTGTAGGCCATCTAGGCCCACCTGCGTTATATGGGTAATTCATTAATTTATTACATGTTTAGTATAGTTCCGTGACTCATGATCATACGCATTATGTATATGCTTGATATGAGAGGTGACTGATCATAGCATATGCCTTCGGGCAGGTTGTTTATGGGCTCTCGATTAAGCGGTGTTGCCCGACATGAGCGCACGATATGCGCAGGATTTGCTGTATGATTGGATAGTGTGATTCATGCATTTCACATTGTGTGATGTGGTTATTGTACGCCCTAGCGACATCGGGGTCGTAGCCTCCATAGACAGATCGTGGTTGGCAGGATTGGACACCGAAAATCTCGTTCTACATGGGGTGTTATAGATATCCCTGGGTGAAAGTCCCTAAACCCTTATGGTACCAAGAGGTTGCTCCAACGTCTAAACCGAGTGGGTAGATGAGCGTTGAGTGTCGATTACCAGATGGCTGCGCTCTCCACTGTGTCGTAGTCGATTGGAAGGGGGTGCGGCCTTACTTGCCCGAGTGTAGGGGGCAAAGCTAGGCTGAGTTTGACCAGCTCGAGGAATGGATCCGCTATCGACGAGTCAAGCCCGATATTGGCAGACGGATAGTGAGGTCTCTTCCACTTACCTTATTGCGCACGATGAGGCAGCAATCTGGTTTAGAGTATACTAGACCTCGGTGATATCCCAGATTTAAGTTGTATTGATGTGTGGATATAGATGAGGATTTGTATGCTTGAGTTGCATTTCACATCGCATGGCCTTGGGATGACCGATATCATTCATGTCTTGCATCGCATAGCTTTGGTATGGCTAATGGTTTTCATGGATCCATCTGCATATTCCGCATTACTCTGATATTGCATGTTCATATTACTACCTTGCGCACACACTTTCACCATCCTCTAAGCTTTCTATAAGCTTATGCACGACCGTTGTGTGCAAGTGACGTTGGGGTGCAGCAGCGCTGAGGCAGGAGTGCTTTGCAGATTATCTTGGAGTTTTGTTCATCATCATTGTATTTCCCTTTATGCTCATTGTACTTGTAAAGTTTTTGATCATAGTGGAAATGTAATGGAGTTTTTGGTTGTTGTTAGTGGGTTATGCTTATTACGAATCAAACTGACGTTGAAAATCCTCCTCGTAGCATCCCAGGATCGAAACCTGGCGAATGGGTGCTAAGAGCCGAGAATGGGGTTTTACGGATGCTGTCGGTGCCGGATTCGGCGATCAGAAATTTTGTGAGCCCAGTTTCCTAGTTTGGGGCGTGACACATAGTAATTAAAATAGTACAAAACACTGAATGAAAAATGTATATACATGATGTATGAATGTGTTAGATGAGGTGATTGTCCATCTGCTTAGATTGGAAATCATCAACCCGCATCCACCCATTGGGTAGGCTTCCACATTTCGGTAGGCATAAGCATGACCCACATCTGGTAACACTCTATCATGATCAACATTTCTTCTAAGGAGAGCCCCAAGGATTGATAATGTAAAGTGCTTATGCAATGGATGACGTATGATTTTATTATTTCATGGCTATTCATAAATTCTTGCCTTATTAAAAATATATGTATGTGATTTCATCATGTTTCCAGTAATCAAATGTAAAATCATATATTAGTATGTATCATAATTTCATATATTATCATCACTTAAATCAATAAAACAATATACTAATCAAGACAACATATCAATCAATCAACCAAACAATCAATTCTATTTTATTTTACATGAACATGATACATGTTGGGATTACTCACCTAAGTCTAGCAGTGAAAATTTCATAAGATTATCATATTGATTTGTGTTCAGAAATCCTAACAATCATATACACCACATTATTATTTGATCCAGTTTCATCACACAATGATGCCCACCTTTCATTAATCACCTATGTGTCTAACCACTATTTAACAAATCCTAAGTAATTTATACATCTTAATAAGTTCATGGTTATCTTAATAAGTTATTGATTGAAGATTAATTTAATATTGTGGAAGTTTTTTCTTTAATCTTAGATTAATGGGTTATTTACGTCTTTGTATCAAATTTAAACCGACAATTGACTTTTCCTTGATCGATTTAAGGAAAAGCCAATTAATTATCCAGATTTAGACCATTTAGGATCCACATTTCTCATGATACCATATTAATAATAAATTTTCTTTAGATCATTGGCCCATCAGATGAACAGATTCATTCACAGTTCTAAATGTCATGATAGATTTGTCCCAGAATGTATACGAATGGTAAAGATCAGATATGATACGTCCGATTACCTATCTTGGAATTAAATATACAAATTAATGTCTACAATTATATTTGACTAGTGTGGCACGTCTGATGATTAGATCAATCTGGAAGTTAAGACCCGTGTATATTTTGGCCTTAGGAATCTTATGATCCATTTAGATCCGACCTAACACATACAGATGGCCTCACACAAATCTCTATAATCAAGAGATTTTCGTATGAAATCCAAGTTTTTTTATCGAATTAGTCCATATATTAATGTAATGATCGAATGGCCAATCCATCATAATTATTACATATATCCAACAAAAATAAGTTAAATGTAAAAAAATAATAAAAGAAAAATAACAAACTTATCGTGTATGAGTTCTCCAAAGTCATTCTTCTTTTTTTTCCTAGTTGTATGGAGGGTGTCTTTTGGTTAATATTTGAGTTGAAGTGTAAGTCTTCTTCCAGTACATTCCTTGAAAGGAAAGACTAATTGAGAGGCTGAGGGGAGAGAATTACAAAATAAAAGGGAGAGAAATTAGAGATAGAAATAAAATAAAATACTAGAATATAAGAGATTATCGAATATATTTGGATAGAGATAAAAGATATGAAATATGTCTCTCAAATTTATTTATTTTTCATCCGCGTCATAGGGCTACAGAAGTTTTATATCGGGATGATACTTGTTCGTAAGATCTAAGTCATAATAATTCTATCAACGATTTGAATGGTATGTAAACGTCAGCTCCAGGACGTTGCTGTTCCGAAATGGCCCATTTCATTGTGGTACGGCCCACAGGCAATCCGACAGAGACAAGTGGACCACCAAAAACTGGACGGCTTGGATGTTCAACATCATGGTCAGCTCCATGATGGTTTCAACCGTGGACGTTGCTGTTCTCACTGTTTTGTTTGTGTTCCCTTCGGAATGGCCCATTTCATCATGGTGTGGCCAAGAAAACGAACGTATAAAAAATGCACATGCACCAGCCTGGAATCGAACCCGGGTCTGTACCGTGGCAGGAACTATTCTACCACTAGACCACTGGTGCAGTCGTAACTTTTATATGAAAATTATATATAAAATCTAAAGTATCATGGTTCGACTTTCCAACAAAATAATGGTAGGCATTGTGTATCACTTGTTTCCTATGGTGTGGCCCACCTGAATGTTCGATCATCCATATTTTTTTACTTTTGTTTTCAAGACAAAGGGACGTACCTGATGGAAGGAGTGGATCCATGTGTCTTGCCGAGCAGCACGAAGGCACTCAGAAATTGCATAGGTTTCCTTCATGAATCCAAAATAAATCTACTAAAACATGCAACACGCCTACTGCATTGGCAGCTGTGCTGTATGGAAAAATGTGTGGTGGTTAAACCACCTGATTATCCAAATCATGAATATGTGCTTGATTTTATAACACAAACACTCCACCCACAATGGAAGTTGCAAGTGTTGAGCGGTCAAAAATTGCTCCATGGATGATCTAGTTGGCCCACCATGGGTCAAGGAAGTGAGGACCCTGCAATTAGATTAATCCATTCATGATGTAAGAAATTAGATTTTAAAAATAAAAATAAAAAATCCAGTGACCATATAATGCATAGATCTGTCAAATCTTGAAAAATCAAGCAAATGGAGTATGCAATGGGTTGAATATTCAATCCATGGACATGAGGATGTGTTTGGTAGAGATTCCTGATTCTGTGAACGTCCAAAGTGGGTCCCATAGAGACACCCTACCGCAGGAACACGAGTACTATGCCGTGGAAAAGAGGAAAAAAAAAAAAAACAAGAATGGGGAGTGTTCAATAGCTATTTCTGTTGCAAAAGATCAGGTGCATTTAAATCCTAACATTTTATATCCTTAGTTCTAGATTAATCACAAATAAGAGTGATCATATACTGGCAAAATGGTATGGCAACCATCCCTTTCATATGGTTGCTTTTGGGCTCATTAGCATTTGCATCACCTATCCAGGGCATCCATTAATTAGGTTCATTCCACTCTTCAAAAGTTTACTTGAAAAATCAATGTGATGGGGATCCGATAACAGATGTTTCTTAGAAGATATGTCCAATTACAGATGTTTCTGATTTTTGCAGATAGTAGTATAAGATGGGACAAGACCTAATGGTCGCTTTTCAGATCGGGGATGTGATTTTTTTCTTGTAATGGAGCTCTTAAGCAAGTTACACATCCAAAAAACAGGACAACGCCGACGGCTAAAAACCGTCGGCAATGAACTTCCCCAATGGCCAACGACTAACAGCCGTTGGACAGTCCATTGGGAAAGGGGGCATGGGCGTGGCTCGCCGATGGATTTAAACTGTAAGCGTCTCTGACGGCTAAAACCGTCAACATTTTCGACAGCTGAGGGTGACAGTTTTAGCCATCGGCATTTTTAATTGTGTTGATACTTTCTGTTCTGTTAAATGGAAATTTATTCTCAGGGATGGAGTTGTCATTTGACTGAAGAGAAGTTTATTGCGGTGAAGAAATTGGTAAGTGGATTAACTAAAATGAGGCAATGTAGTGGCAAATAGAGAATTGATACTCTTTCAGTGTGACAAATGATTGAGGGAATCGAAATAAAAGCCAAAGGAGGTATTGATGAAGACCCAATATCAATCAAAACCCAGAAAAACATTTGACCGAAAATAACCAATCAGAACAGGGCTCAAGGACTAACTGTTTTCCTCAAATCAAGTGGCTAGGACTATCCAATTAGGGTGATCTTTCGTCAAACGGTTAAAGGCTATTCCAATTCAAGGCCGATTGCCACCAACATGCAGCAATATTCTTCCACACCAGCCATTTGTGGGTCACTGATCAAATAGTTGAGACATTCTTAGTGAGCTCTATCTGCTGTAACCAGGAAATCTAAACAAAAACAAGGTCAATCATAGCAAAAAAATACAGTTACGAGATTCCAGGCTAAGAACCAATAGAAATGTTGCCTAAAAAAACACATGCGATTTTCCTTACCAACATCCATTCAGGGAACCTTGAGTTAGAGCTGAAATCCGACGTTGCCGGGGCCTAGCCCGATCCTCCGATCTATGCTTTCATCAACTCATGCATTCAAGTTGATCCACGCGGCACTTATACTGACATGGAGAAATAAAATCATGTGGGGCAGTTCTCGTAAGCCTATAACACAAAGGTCAGCAGGTATCCTCTGATCTGTGCTTTCATCGACCCAATCGTTTGTGTTCTTGCAACATCACATGAAGAAAATAGAAAAAGCAATGATAGATGGAAGAGATTCTAGAATAAAAATAGTAAGAAAAGGAACAATCAACGAGGAAAATAAGGGATTTTGAGAGAAGCTCACCTATTTGAGATGAATCTGCACGGCACAAGGAAATTCTTCAAAGATTCAGAGCTCCGGCGAGGAAGATTGTGCCATTCGAAAGAGGGAAGAGCTCTGACAAGGAAGATTGCCCGTTCAAAAGAGGAACAACCGTGCATTTGGAAATCCCTCATCTGAAATGAGGAGAAAATTTCAAATCCGATAATTGTGCATTTACCATCATTTATAACAAGCACATATTACCAGTCATACATGTAATGGACCATTTACTGGATGGTTACAATAGTTTTATATAATAAAATATATACATATTACCCATCTACAACTAGACCCATTATTTGGTTGGTCTGGATAACCCTATATCATTACCACTATTTATATAAAAAATGATGCCTTGTGCATTGGATCTGGTAGTGCTCCATGGGGCCCACCATGATGTTTTTATTTCATCCACACTGTACATCCATTTCTAAACAATCTTTTAAGAATGTGTAGCACCCCGAAATCCAAGGGCCGAGTAGGAACTCGGCTCCTGAATTTTCAAGTGCCACGTATGCCCTAATAGGCCCCATATGCAATTGTAAATGAAATATCCTATGGGCAATGGAGAATTAAACCAAGCATAATGTAATAAAATCTCATACAAAAATGTGAAGTGCTACTAATAAATTAAACATCCAACATAAGACCGAAATGTCCAAAATTATATCCAACCAGGGATCTAGTCCCATCCATACAAACAATCCCAAAATGGCTAAAGCCCTAGCCCAGTCTTACGATCGTCCACCAAACTAATATGATCCGCCAAAGGTCTGGAAGTACATCCACTCCTCATCCACACCGGCATCCTCCAGTGCATCTAGCTCCAGTGTCCCTGCATTTATGCTAGATTCTGGTTGGTGTTTTAGAGCACCGTCCCAGAGTGGGAGTGAGTAGTTAACTCAGTGGTACCATTAACAATAAGTTACACAAATTATCATATACAAGTACAAATTTAGTGAACAATATACATCATAAAATCTTAGATACTCTGGTTAATGCAATGCATGATTTAATGACGTGGTGCATGCCCTTTTCACCAACACTCCCTCAAGCGACAACATCTAATGATCATGAATGACTAACACTCCCTCAATGCGACCTCGACTGCCGAATCGCCAAAGTAAATAATGCAATGTCATGTAAATGTTATCCAAGATGATTAATTAGGTTCATTCATCCAGCAGGTTGAGAAAACCGAGATACCCTTGTCGGAAAACATTGCCCTAATTCGATCGTGCGACTCTAATAGTTGTGGCCGTATGACTCTCGTGATCCTTAGCCCTCGTGGGTTCATTAATCTCATAGTTCTTAAACTCATATGAAAAAAATTTGGGACTTCAAAGTCCTGCTCGCTGTCACTACGGGGAGGTCATCAGCACAGCGTAGGCCGACAGCACGGGCACAGTGTCCCATACCACAGTCCCCAGTTCACGAGTCTTGGTGCTCACTGGTCACTATGGGGAGGTTCGTCACCTCAACGTAGGCTGACAGCATGAGCATTGTGTCTTATACCACCATCCCTAGCTCATGAGTCTTATGGGCCGCAAATTATGATTAACAATGGGCACAAGGGTCACAGGGTACCTCAGGTTCAATCAGGCGTATACAATCATGGTTAACATCCAAGGATGGCCAATCAGTGGGCTAATATGTCCCCATAAGATGAACCACAGACTGTACGACATGAGAGCGATGCCTCGTGTAGTCCGACTATGGCCGACAAGTCACAGTTTGACTAGTCGGGCCAAACTTTCCCGTGGGCTGACCCAAGGGAAAGGTTGCCCCAAGGGATTACGGTTGATCGGCAGATCCAAAAGGGGACATGTGCACAGGTAGACAACATATATTCAACAATTTCAGGATAATTTCACAAGTGAGAAGCATATTTCAGCATTATAGGCATATGGGCATCAACGTGCTAAACTCCGCCAAAACATTCACATGTGAAGAGTCAACATTACAATTTCAATAGTAATTAGAAATCATGATCAACATATTCCAGCCATTTAGCAAAGATGGACAGCCATACACCCATTTCTCAACAATTTAATTTGCATGTGTCAACATAAATCACACAATTCAGAAATGTAGCGGGAATCGAGTGCAATAAATTCAGCATTTCAACAATTAGACGACAATTCACCCATTCTACGCCAAACAATTTTCATTCGACAAGGTTTAAGATACTGAATCAGTAATATTTGGGGAATTAGATGCTTAATTCTCTAAATAGACAAATAAACTGACATTCCACACATCCGAGAGTGCTCGGGACTTAAATCCCTCTCCTAATTTTAGGAAAAATCCATGACTATGTTCAAAATCAAGAAGTTTCAAAAATTCAGCAACATGTAAGAACAATACACCACATAAATTCACTAGGATCTACACTAGGCATGATAATCGGCCACCTAAAGGTAATGGTGTAACGCCCTGGAAATCGAGGGTGGAGCAGAAGCTCAGCTCTCGAGTTCCAACACATCACTTATGCAATATAGATAATGATGATTAAATGT
Organism: Magnolia kwangsiensis; assembly: GCA_037074715.1. Classification (NCBI taxonomy): domain Eukaryota; kingdom Viridiplantae; phylum Streptophyta; class Magnoliopsida; order Magnoliales; family Magnoliaceae; genus Magnolia; species Magnolia kwangsiensis. The sequence continues at coordinate 143,114,384 of CM073574.1, read as the reverse complement.
TGTCTGTATTAGCACATTAAACATGAATGAGATTACACTAAATTAGCATATCATACTCTAGAGATAGTTAGATTACGCAAGAGGAAAACTGTGATAGATATATAAAGCATATAAGTGGTAAGTCCCCAGAGTATCAACATGTCACCAGGTTAAATAATTACATGTATAGTTCCAAAATAAACAAAATGATTGAGTGTAATGTCCTCTAATCCATGTCCCTGTAGCCCCGGTGACGCAACTCCAGGTCTACATAGACCTATTAAAGAGTTGCATGTAGGAGAACTCCTCATCATCATAAAAGTCAGGCTCCGCCCCATAAGCATCACCGTCATTTGAAACTAAAAAAGGGACTGGTTGGTGTTTTAAAACACCGTCCCAGAGTGGGAGTAAGTGATCAAATCAGTGAAGCTATAAGGTAAAGGTTAACATGTTATCAATTTAATCAAGCAGTAATGATAAAGCAATACAACAATCATATCCTAAGTACTCTTTTTTAATACAGGAATGGTATGCGATAATGATGTATGCCCTCGCCTACACTCCCTCAACGACATCATCTCACGATCGCGGCATGCACCACTCCGGACGCGTGCACTTCCTCGCCAAAGCACATACAATGCATGTAGGATCATGTCAACCCAATTTTTAATTAAGTTTATTCAAACAGTATATTCGGAAAGCTAAGGTACCTTCTTTTTCGTCACTTACCCAAATAATGATCCATATAGGGTCGTCAAACTTAGTTAATCACATACGATAGGCAAGTTCGAGAGTTTACACTCTAGGTCGTTACGAGAGGCTCGTCACTGTTAGTGTAGGCCTATTTTGTACTCAAGGTCACTCCACCAATTCCCTACCAACTGGTAGTCTATTTTCTAAGGCTCATCACTAACCTGACTGGAGACCACAGCCAGGCTGCGCCAGTGTAGGCGAACTTCTCGAATACAGTGTCATATACCAATATATTTAGCTCATGAGTTTGGGTTACTTACTGGTCACACGGGAAGGTTCGTCACCCAAGCGTAGGCCGACAACTCGACCACGGTATCCTATACCACCATACCCGACTCATAACTCTTAGAGGATCGTGATACCATGGTTAAAGTGGGTTTTTCATTGGTAAGTGGTATCTTAGGTTCAAGCAGTAGCTTCCATACATAGTAAACACACAATAGGCCAATCGGTTTATTAGACAGGTTCGACTGGTACAAGCGTATACTAAATTCATCGACATGGTACCACGGTCGACAATCATCGTACGACTCGGATTCACCAAACACATCAACTGTGGCGAGATTAATTCGGTCACATAAATAGGAATTGTTACCGATTGCTTGGACTACGTACTAGTCCCAATCATACTCAAATGCAGCATGTGGAGACATATGATAATCATATAGGCATTTAACAAACAATCCAAGTACAACACTCATTTGATCATTTTATCAACCTATTGAACATGTTATTTATACATATGCATTTCACCCATAAATTGCACAATCAAAATGAAGATTATAGGAAGGAAACTATACATATAGATGAGGTAATTGAGAATCTCGACTCAATACTCTTATTAAATACAATTCATCAAACAATACCCCATTCAGGCATTTCATCATACACATAGAACATGTTACTATATATATATATATATATATATATATATATATATATATATATATATATATATATATATATATATATATATATATATATGTATGTATGTATGTATGTATGTATGTATGTATGTATTTCATCCATAAATCACATAGTGGTAATTTACATTGTATGAAGGAAACCATTCATATGACTAAGGAAATTAAGGATCCTATCTTAATACACCTAATAAGTACAATTCATCGAAAAAATCTCATTCAGACATTTTAACAAATACTTAGACTACACAGTACTTTATACATAGATTAAATTAGTTATGACATATATTATAACAAATCTTTTCACAAAGGAGTTGTCATGCACACAATAAACATGGATTCTAGATTAATAATAATGGGAAGCACAAATCATAATCTCATGTTCATTCAGACATTTCAACAAACACATGGAATGCATGTGTTAAACATAGTTCATACATATGTAATACATGGAAAACATCGTAGCTAAGATCATATGGCAGCAATCAAGTTAGACATAAATCATTAGCTGACATTGAAAGCCTTGAAAACTATAACCTAAACGTTTATAGTCCGCACCTTTCGTCGGATTGCTTGTTTCAAACTCTGTTCGCACCCGAACACGAAATAACAATACCTAAATCATCAAAATAGGTTAGTTATTTCACTGATTACCCTATTTGAACTTCTAAAACAAGATTAAGGTTAGGGTTCCTTATCCAAATCGAAGTTAGAACAAATGGTGTATCGATGGTGGGGAGGCAAAACGGCATGTGGAGTCGTGAGAATAAATCCCAACAACGATCTCCCTATCTCTCTCTTCTCCTCACTCGTCTCTCCTCTTTTCTCTCTTCTCTCTCCTAGGGTTAGGGAAAATCATTTGGAATGAAAGAGGGGTGGTTTGAGGCCCTTATATAGGCTCAGAACTAACCTCAATGGCCCCAGGGCCATGATATACTTAGGTTATAGCCAAATCGTGGCTTTTTCAATCCAACGGAGCACATCAGGAGGCTCCTTTTCTGCATACAGTCTGGGAAAAGGTTTCTGACATTGAATCTAGGCCAAGTTAAGATTTCGGTCCGATCGGATCGACCGTGGAGGACCAGTTTCAGTTCAACGGTCACTGTTACTCGATCAGGGCCACAAGTACACTGACATGGTTGGAAATTTTCCCTGATCCAAGTATGTAGTTGGGTCAAAATCTGATGGTCTAAAACCTCAAATTTGGCGTACAAGCGAACGGCCCAAATCACTTAAATCTGAGTTTATTTTCTAAAGATATTCGTGTTTCTCACACACTTCGCTTCGGGCTCAAGTTGTGTGTTTTTAAATATTATTTGAACTTGATTTCCGAGATAGTTGTCAAGCCCAGTAAGGCGGTCATAACCATATAGTTTCACAGTAATCGAACTTCTGACACGCGATCCAGGTCCGATGTAAAGTTTCAATGCGCTCCCGAGAGTAACTGGGTTTTGAGATTGATTATAGGTTTCTAGGCAATGTAGCATTAGCGATCCTACTAGTTTTGGGCCTTGTAGTTTGAATTGAAAGCAATTCAATCTAATTCCATTGATTATTTAGTTTAACACTTAATAAATTTTCATCTAATTCCTAAAGGATTTGGTCCTGAGTGATTTATGCCTGAGGTGGTACTCGGGTCTTTGTACAGATGTTTCCTAGACATTACAAATGGTCTGCACCTATTGTCAACCGGAAACCTTTTGCGGTCGCTCTAATGTCGTCGGGTCCGCAAACTCGACGTTTCGGGGCCCTGCGTTACATGAAAAATCATGGTAAGGTGCATGCATGTGGCTTGTTGCTAGAGAGAGATGGATTGAGTCCAAATATTACCTTGGATCGGGTGTAGCTTGATTCTATGGTGATCGGGTAGGAGTTTCCGGCAATGTAGGGGTGTGGGTGCGGAGAATTTCAATCCCCAAACACCACATGTACCACACTACTCTCCCTCTCCTTCTCTCTCCTCTCACACTCTCTCTCTCAGCTGCTGAAATTTCAGCGGAAATGAGAGAGAAAGGCTTAAGAGCTTATATACCCAGAAATTTAATCAGTTGACCCTGGGTTCCATTAATTTCTTCAAACGGCCTTGTGGGGCCCATTTTTGGCTGTTGGGGAGACCCTGATAGCTCCTTGGCCCATCCAATTGGTGGGACAGGTGCCTCATGGCCCGATGAAGGGTTGTGTGAAGTTTGATGGCAAACAGATGCGGAGTTTTGCCACAATGGTCTGATTTGCGATCAACGGTCACTGATTCTTGATCAATGGTCAGATTTTGTGGGCGAGTGCAGGGAAGTATCTTCATTCTTCGGTGTAAGTTTAAAAGAGATCTGACGGCTGAAATGCTCAAATTCACTAACTCAAGTAGCAGGGCCAATTAATTTAAAATTCGACATTTTTATTCCCTAGGCAGGGCGACTTGCATTTTCCAAGTGTTGACCAGACAACACAATTTGTCCATTTTCGGGTGTAGTCCCAGTTTGTCGTCTATGATGGACCACAAGCCCAGTGAGGCCCATGGCCTCCTAAAGTTTTAAAATTTCCTATCCTACCTTAGGCAGCGAATGGTTCATATAGACATCCGCCAAGTGTAATTAGACTGACCGGCTCTACGGCCCACGTTCGGCCCAACGTAGATGAATTCAATCGCATTAGTGGCTTAACTGGATTAATTTACCAGTAATAAATCCACATGTGTGATTGGATAGTACGGTCCTATGTCAATTCACACGTGGACACCTCATGACACTATTCCGATTGGGTCGGGTGTTACAGAATGATACCAAAAAATGAGCACTAAATAAATCTCGGGTGAACCACACCACAGGCTTAAAGAAGCGGTTGGATGTCCACCGTTAGAAAAATTCCCTTTGGCTATGACTTTTAGCCGTTGGTATTGCCAACGACTTTTAGCCATAGCCGAAACCACCCCAAGTCTGTCGGCTTTGCCCTTTTTTTGGTAGTGGTTCAATGCAAGTGCTTCATAAAAAAGTGCAATCCTTTTAACATTTCATCAGTGCTACCACATCAAGTGTGCCACCTTATTTTTTGCCTTGATTCTGAAAAAGGCTAATTCAAGACTAAAGTGGGCCACACCATAAGGAACAATGTAAAAGAATGCCTAACACTTTTTGGCCTGTTTGATTTTCTAATTCCCCCGCAAAGCCACCGTAAATGGGTCATAATCATATTTTACAACCATTTGATCATTTTCAATTATTTATAGCCTTTCATTTTTCATTGCGTTACGGTGAAATGTGGAAAAGCTTAAGCCAACGTATCTCTTGGCTGTAAATATGCAATTCGCTGGAGATTTGAGTAATGATTTCGCAATATGGAAAGATAGCTAACAGGTATCTTATGGTCCTAAGGACCACCATTTTGAAGGTGCATTTCCATAGACATATTATAAAACCTTCCTAATGAAAGGGAGCATTCCAACGCATTCTTTCTCTAGATCTCGACTATGGGAAGCAGGTACCTTCTAGCATCGTTACTATCATTCTTTTCTTCTGATCTGACTTTTTGGTGCATGCAATTTCTTATAGATGAACTGACCTCCATTGTATTCTATTAACATAATCTCCTTTGAGCAATGCAGCGGCGACAAGTGGTAGTAGAAAACCTACAACTCCATCATCAAAAGTTGCTATAGTTACATGCAATTGAAAAAGATCTTGGTTTTTTATTATTATCTATATTTGATAATGTCGATACTATTGGATTTGTCTATGCTTGGGATTTTTCACAGGACATTCTCAAAAGGCGATTTTTCGCGGACTGCATATCTCTGTTTTGAGCTCAGAGGGGTCCAGCATGGTGTACTTATTTCGATCCGTCATCGCATATGGTCCCCAGTGAAATTGCCCGAGATGGTAGTGGGCCATTCGAGATATGCGTGTGGAAGTTTGGCAGAGCTAAGGAATGACTGACTAAGTCCTAAAGGGCAGGGGTGAATAGGAACACTTAAAAATTATGCCAACAAAAACAAAAATTGCCTAATTAAACTAATTTATCAATTTAAACTAATTAAGGAAATTAACACCAAGGCTTCCAAGCCAATAGTGGGTCCAATCACATAAATTGCATATGATATACCAATTAAGCCTATAATCGATAATGTATATGTGTGTAGGATGTATTAACTATTTTAATCTTAGCATTTATCTAATTATGCATGCATATAATTCAACTAAACAATCACATAAGAATAATTAGAAATGTGCTCAATTGATAATCCCAAATACAAGTATGTATAGTGGTTTGGTTTCCCTACTCTACTTCCAGTGGACATACTATCCTTGAATGTACCAGTATTTACTATCAAAGCTTTTAAATCAGATTCACCTCTAACCTATTTAAGGGTACACCCCCGCCACAGGCCAACACAAGGACTTACCCATGTACTCACCCATGTTGGTGACCTACATAAGGAATTACCACGTACACACTTGTATCAATGGCTTATACTAGGATTTACCACGTACACACCCATGTCGATGACCTACACAAGGACTTGCACACGCACTCACCCATATTAATAGCGATGCGGTCCTACATAAGAACATACGCGAGTTTGAGTTATAAACTTTACACTCAATCCTACATAAGGAAGGAGTGTGTATTGAATCTACAATTAACACTTACTAATTGGATCAAGCTCATTTGTCATGCCTTACTTAAGCTACTTCTTTAAAGCTCTCACATACTTAAATCTGCTCCTCAATTGCTCACCACATCTGCTGGTGCCTATAATAAAAATTCACGAACAAACACCTTACATGTGATGCTCCATTTGAGGTAACAAAGGTAATAGGAGGGTGGTAGAATCTCTTATAACTAATGATGCCGGTCCAACACATAAGAAAGGGTAAAAATGGACATGAGCAAGAAATGAACAGGAAAAAAAAAGATTGATTGCTTTGATTAGGAATGAAGTTGACAATACACTATATATTGCATGAGGATTCACTCACTCAAGGTTGGGGATTCACTCACCCAAATATAAGAGGACATAATCACTCTCAATGATCAATAAATCTTACAAAAGAAAGGGAAAAATGTACTAATGATTTCTTCTTCCATACAAACCATATTTATAAAGAGGCAGAAATATAAGAGAGAGAGAGAGAGAGAGAGAGAGAGAGAGAGAGAGAGAGAGCCGTTGGGGTGGGGCCCAAGGCAGCCTTTGCCTTAATGTAATAGATCTCCCCCTCATCATCAAGTTTGCTTTAGAGATCCCCTTCTATAACTCTTTGTCAATATTTTGTAGCTCCTTTTCACTGATCCAAGTGTCCTTGGATTGGAGCTTGTTTTTCCATCAGATAAGGTATTGAATATGTATCTACCTCGCTTTGTAGTCATGGATCGTACATCAAGAATGTCAACGATTTTGAATGAGCTAATTGTTGAATGTATTCCTAAATCTTGAAGACTTGGTGGGGATTGATGTGGATCGCCATGAAAGGGATAAAGGCGGGTAATGTTGAAAATGAGACTAATCCATATTCCTTCAGGTAGTTTAAGCCGATACACATTTGGCCCAATCTTCTTAAGGATATAACATAGATCAAGCTTCTTACTCTTCAATTTAAGATAAGTTCCCATTGGAAATCACTTTTTTCACAAGTATGTCATAACCAAATCACCTTCTTTGAACTCCAAGTGGCGGCGATGAAAATCAATAGCTTCTTTGTATCGATCATTTCCACTTATAATGTTGGTCCAAACTTGTTCTTGTATTTCTACAATGTGGTTGACAAGTTCTTTGGCTTTTGTACTACTCTTCTTCAAGTTAGGAATTGTCACCCAATCCAAGATATGATTTAGGTTTCTTCCATAAACCACTTCAAATTGAGTCTTTTGATTAAATCGGTACTTAGAGTTCTTGTAGGAAAATTTGACTTGAGGCAAGACAAGATCCCATTATCGTGGGTGGTCACTTGCCAAATGTCGGAGTAAATCACTAAGGCATCAGTTGATAACTTCAGTTTAGCCATCAGTTTTTGGATGATAGGCACTTGAAAATTGAAGTTGAGTGCCTATATTTTTCTATAAAGTTTGCCAAAAGTGTATTACGAACCGTGTGTCTCGATTGAAGGTGATGGTTCTTGGAACACCATGGAGTTGGATGATCTCTTTAAAGAAGATGTGCGCAATGTGAGAGGCATCAATAGCATTCATGTATGGAATAAAATGGGAAATTTTAAAAAAGTGATCAACTACTACAAAGACAGAATCATAAACTCGTTGTATTCGTCTATACTAATGTCTTCACATGGATGAGATGGAATAGGCAAGGGTTGGTATAGTCCACAATTTTGTTGCCTACCCTTAGCTATTTGACATTGCATACATTTATGAACAAACCATTCTACATCTTGATTCAATTTTGGCCAAAAGTACTGCTCACGAACCATAACAATTATTTTATCTCGACCAAAATGACCCCCCAAACCACCAACATGTATCTTGGCTATGACTTGATGTCATAGGGATCCTTCGTGAAGGCATGTTTGGTTACCCTTAAAAAGGTACCCATTTAGGATGGAATACTTTTCATTTTGCCCATTTTTACACTCTTCCCAAATATTTCTAAAATATGGGTCATTTTTGTAATTTTTTGGAAAATGATCAAATCCAATCACCTCAAAAGAAGTTTTGAGGAGACAGCCTTATGATGAATCACAAAAGTATACCCTTGTAAATAAGAAACCTACTTAGCATGAGTAGAAATAAGTTTCATTTAGGGTATTGAGAAAATGGATAGCCTCAAAGTACAACACAAACTCCTTATGAATTAAGTAGCGATGCCAAAACTGCAAGGCTTGCACAAACACTTCTTAGTATTGTTGAGTTTCTCAGTAAAGTAGGCAATTCGACATCCCTTTTGGCTTAAGACGACCCCAATTTATATGTGCAATGCATCATATTCTACCTCAAACACCTCACTGAATTTTGGCAATGCAAGCAGGAATGCTTTGGTTAGTTTTTCCTTAATCAAGTCGAATCTCTCTTGGGCTTCTTGAGTCCAAGTAAACTCTATGGCCTTTATGGAATTGGTCATAGGGGCAATAATACTACTAAAGTTCTTAATGAACCGTTGGTAGAATGTGGCTAAGCCATGGAAACTTCATACTTTGGTAATCGATTTTGGAGTTGGCTACTCTACAATTGCTTTGATCTTTTTCTCATCTACTTTGACACCTTTGAATGAGACAATATAGCCCAAAAAGATCACATTATTGACCATGAATGAACACTTCTTGAGATTTACATATAACTTCTCTTCAAGCAAAACTTGCAACACTTAGAGCACATGGTTAGTATGCTCACATTGAGAATAACTAAATATAAGGATATAATCAAAATAAACAACTACAAATTTTTCAATAAAAGGCCTCAAAACTTGATTCATGCATCTCATGAAAGGACTTGGATTCAAGCTTTCTTGGATAAGTCCTTCCTATAATAGTCCTTCCACTTGCCTTTGGAGCTTGGAATGCTCCATAGGACTCATGCAGTAGTGTGGAAAATTTAACAATGTGGCACCCAACACCAAATCAATTTGATGTTGGATATCACACATCGGTGGTAACCCATCTGGAAGTTCGTCGATTGTGACATTAGAAAACTCTTCCAAGAGTTCCACCATGCATTTGGGTATTTCTCTTATTTTTTTTTTCTTTGGGATGTCTTGGGCCACAAGAGCATAAACATGGGTCATTTTCCTACAAGTCTCTTTAAAATGTTTTAAAGATAAAAAGTTAACTTGATGTTCTTTGGAAGCACGAGAAGGAGTTTCCTTTAAATGAGTTAATAAATGCTTTACCCCATGAAGAGAAAGAGAATAAACATTTTTTCTCCCATCACGATGAACATCCCAGTCATATTGCCATGGTCGTCTAAGTAAAATGTGCTAAGTATCCATATGTATGATATCTAACCAAAGTTCTTCACGATACTTATCAATGAAAAATTTCACCAAACATCTTTCATTGATAAGGACTTCACCTCCCTTTTTGAACCAAGAAATTTTGTAAGGGCTAGGATGCTTTTCACATTCAATTGTAATTTATCAATGATGTTTTATTTAAACCAATCTGATTTAAATAATTTTATACTCATAAGTATACGAATCAGCTGTAGATATGATACGTATTACGAGATCGTTCCCACAAGGACTGGTTGTCACAATTCAAAATTTAAGACTCTTCTTAGGTAATCCAATGAATGGTTTAACAAACTATTAAGTAAACTAGCTTAAATCTATGAAAAATAACCACGAGTAATAATGAGGAAGATCCAATCAAGGAGAATACTAGGACTTTCGAATCCACCCCTAATTATCCTAACCCTTATTTTACCTGTTGATTTATTCTAATTCAGATTGATAAAAATTTTATAAACAAAGCACATCTTATGTCCTTGGTCGGGCACACAGAATGTATAATCCTTTAAAGCATATGGATCACATCTTTTCATCCATGGTCAGGCATGGAGAGATGTAAATCCTATTTCTTCCTCTATAGGAAATCTGTTCATGGTCAGATACAAGCACCTAGTTAAGATTCCAAACAACATCCATATCTAGACTTTGGTCGAGCTCATAGAATGGAGAAGCATGGAAATTACAGTTAAGCTATCATGCCCCGAACTTGGAAACCGGGCTCACAAAATTTTCGATCGTCGAATTTGGCGCCGACAGCCTCCATAGAACCCCATTCTCGGCTCCTAGCGTCCATTCTCCAGGTTCCGATCCTAGGATACTACGAGGAGGATTTTCAACCTCAGTTTAATTCGTAATAAGTATAACCAAAAGCATAACGCACAAACAACAATCAAAAATTTCATTACATTTTCACTATGATCAAAAACTTTATAAGTACAATGAGCATAAAAGGAAATACAATGATAGTGGACGATAACTCCAAAATGATCTGCAAAGAGCTCCTGCCTTAGCGCTGCTGTGCTCCAACGTCACTTGCACGCAACGGTCATGCATAAGCTTATAGAAAGCTTAGAGGGTGGTGAAAGTGTGTGCACAAGGTAGTAATATGATCATGCAATATCAGAGCAATGCGGAATATACTGATGGATCCATGAATACTGTTAGCCTACCAAGGCTATGTGATGCAAAGATACAAGTTAAGCATATAATCCTCATCTAAGTCCACATATCAATATGACTCAAATCTGGGATATCATTGGGGTCTAGTACACTCTAAACCAGATCGCCGCCCCATCGCGCATAATAAGGTAAGTAGAGGAGACCTCACTATCCGCCTATCAATATCGGGCCCGGTTCGTCAATAGCGAACCCATTCCTCGAGCTGGTCAAACTCAGCCTAGCTTTGCCCCTACTCTCGGGCGGGTAAGGCCGCACCCCCTTCTAACCGACCACGACACAGTGGAGAGCACAACCATTTGGTAATCGGCACTCAACGCTCATCTACCCACTCGGTTTAGACGTTAGAGCAACCTCTTGGTACCATAAGGGTTTAGGGACTTTCACCTAGGGATAACTATAGCTGTAACGCCCGTGAAAAATCCATCCTTGGGCTCGAGTACCAACTCGACCCGAATTTGCGTAGAATTCATTCCTTTGAAAAATTTGACTAGGTTAGCTAGTGCAACGTTAGAATAGCTGGAAAATGGTCCCTGATCACTTTAAATACGTTCTACAAGGCCCGAAGCGAGTGGAACTAAGGGTGCTATAATGCTCTAAAGCCTCGGATCAAACTCTAAGCCGGTTTGTTCTCTGGACCACTTTGAATCTTTGTATTGGATCTAGACCGCACGTTGAAAGTCCGATACCTCCTATCTTAGACCGTTAGGACCGTCTAGCTGGGCTTGACACTCATTCCAAAAATCAAGTCAAACCGATGATCACAGGCTATTTCATTGAGCCCGGACCGAAGAGAGTGTGAATAGGGACATAGTTGGAATTTCAAATTCAAATCTGGCACACAAATTTGACGCATCAGTATTGAGCATTCTGACCGTCAGAATACAGCCAAATTACACCCTTGGATCAGGAAAAATATCTATTATATATCACGGGACTTATAGGCCTGATCTTGGTGCGGTGACCGTTAAACTGAAACTGGGCCGCCACGTGCGATCTGGGACCCCAACCGGTCTGAAAACTGGATGTATGCTAGATCTAGTATGCATGAGCTTAAGTCCGACCGCACTTGGCCTGGGGACCTCCAGAAATGCCCTTTTGGACCGAAACGGCCCCGATTTGGTTAGGCACCAAGTAAACATTGTTCCCAAGCCTATTTTGGGAATGTTTTAGGCTATAAAAGGGGTTGAAACCCTCACTCCTCTCTCCCATCCGAATTTGAGAGAAGCCCTAGCTTGGGAGAGAGAAAAAGAGTGAGAGATTGTGAGAGAGTGGGAGAGTTCTTCCCGCCACTTGTGCTACGTGTTGCACGTGCTTAAGCGACACTCCTCTACCGCTTTCCCGGCGATTCCACCGCAATCCTAGGTAAGTAAAAACCCTAAATAGTTGGTGATTTGAATTTTTCTTGTTTCCATGGCGATGTAGCTTATGGATCTTATGTATTAGGCTCCTTACTCGCCGTAGACGAAGCATATACACTCCGCTTCAATTCCCGAGTCTACAAGACACTAGGTGAGGATTTTAGACGCTTGGATTGACGGTTCCCAATGCTTTCAATGTCGTTTAATAGTAGATTCTTGATGGCATCGCCGTTTGACATGTACAAAATGCTCTCCGTTTCCCGTTTCGTAAGCTAACGAAGAATATGAGATTTAGGGCATTTTAGTCATTTGTAGGAAGTACTGTTTGCATTCATATTTTGCTGATGTGATTGACATGGTTTGTTGTCGCATTAGGAAGTTAGGAATGCGTGCATAATTAGTTTGGCGAAGAGATTCGCCTAGTTGCACACTTTGGGTCGACATGCTATATGTAGACCTAAGTGTGTAGTGCATGTGTTTGTATAAATGCTTGTATTAGTATGTATTGAATTAAATGATGTTATTTGATGCTTTGTGATTGATTTTTCAATTATTATGCCGACCTAAATGATTTTCTACATGTTGACAAAATGCATGATTTCATTACATGCATGGAATGTATGTGCTTGAGGATTTGCTTAAGTTGAATATGCATGGGAAGTATGCCTTGAAGATTTGCTTAAGTTGAAAGTTATAACATGTGTTAACATGCTCACATGATGTATTTCAATTCCAATACCTTGTATAGTAATTCCATAGATGTGTGGGACTTGACTTAGTCCAGGCAGTCGGTAACCGAGCGATTTCGTGGCTGACTGGTCATAGCCACGAACGACGCGTAGATGAATGTGATTCGTGTTGAGAGTTGGCGGCAGTGGTTAGGCCACGCGAAGTGTTTTACGCACTTCATGTCGTTCAATTCGATATGCGATCGCGCTAGTCGAGCCCGTCAAGTAACCCGACTGGCCGATGTTTGTTCACCATGTATGTATCATAACTGCTTGAACCTAGGGTACTGAACTTACCATTGTAAACCCTATTAACCGTGGTACCTTGATCCACGAAGACTCATGAGCCGGGCATGGTGGTATGGGACACCGTGGTCGAGCTGTCGGCCTACGCTGGGGCCACAAACCTCCCCGTAGTGACCAATGAGCACCTTGACTCGTGAGCAGATTATGGTGGTATGGGACACTATATTCTAGCTGTCGGCCTACACTGATCAGGCGACGAGCCCTTTGTAGTGACCGCGAGCGTATTCTGAGTTCACGGGAGGCGACGACCCTTCCGTGCAGTAGAGTACAGTAGGCCTGTATTGATAAGGTGATGGGGGAGCGGTGCAACGAGTGCGAGCAACAGCCCTGGCAGCCCTTGCAGCGACCTACGAAATGTACATCGTATGAGATTACTAGGAGTGACGACCCTAGACAGGATCCGTGTTGGGATTGATACAAGGGAGGTACCTTAGTTTCCCAATCCTGCTGTTTGAATGGACTAATAACAACTTGGTAATCATATCACCATAGCATTGCATGTGCCTGGAAGATGTGGAGCACTCTAGGGAGTGTGGCATGCCGCGGTCGTAAGATGTTGCCGTATGAGGGTGATCGTCGGTGAGGGCATACATCACGTCATATCATCTTGCATTAACAACAGTTTTAGGACTTGTCTGATTTACTGCTTTACTATTATCGCGTGATTGAATTGTGAACATGCTAATCTTTGCTCTATGATTCCACTGAGTTGATCACTCATTCCCACGTTACGGGATGGTGTTTGCAACACCCACCAGACCCTGTTGTAGTTGCAGGTGACGATGAGATCCAGGAGGTGGAGCTAGATGATGACGAGGACCAGGATGAGTTCTCGTATATGCAGTATCATGACGGCTTCCCGTAGGTGACCTGGATCGAGGGGACATCAGTGGGACTTTTCTTTTTGAACATTATTCTTTTGTTATGTACATGTATATGAGACTCAGAGATGTAGTCATACTTTGGAGACAGTTGAGAGTACTTTGTTTTTCCATACAGTGATATATATCTTGTTTAGTCTTCCGCTTGCTTTTATCACTGGATCTGAAGTATGAATTGCAGTTTTGGTATACTTTTACTCATGTGGATGCTTTAAATCAGACAACATTGAATCATAACCATTTTTGTTGCATAAGTGACGGTCTGGAACTCGGGAGTTGAGTTTATACACGACCCCCGATTTTCAGGGTGTTACAAGTTGGTATCAGAGCATGAATGAGAGTATACTGGGCCTGGGTTATGGTCTTGCGACGTACGCTGTCGCTTCTTTTGACTTAGGTGGGTGCGAGAAGGGTCTAGAAACACTTCTAGGATCACAGATTCGCCGATTGGCGAAATCTATAAGGATCGATCGCAAGATCGAGTCTGTAACGTATCTCGGGTCGCGTAAAGCGACCCGAATCACTTCTAAGCTGTAGGAAGTCGGGTGGAGACGTCCTATGAGCGGTTTTAAACCGCAAAAGTGAACCTTTGGGCCGTGGAATGACCACGACTCCAGTAATCAATCGCCAGGGCTTAAAAACCCCGTTTTGCCAAAAATTCTCAAAATTCCTTCTCTAAACACTTCAACCTTCAGTTCTTTTGTATCCATTTCATGTTAGGCATCAAACCTAATGTGAAAATAACACAAATTAGTACATTCACCAAATTTTACAGTGAATAGTAAAATTTCATAAAAAATGGCCATAAAGCCATTCTAACTTCACTTTCTTTAGCAACTAAGGAGCTAGAAAGATGTACTGGATCCTTCTACCCCAAATCCATATGCTGCATCATATGGTTTGGTATTCGGGACTGCGATGTGGACCCGGAAAGCCCCAAAAACATGTTTGGGCTCATAGGGACCAAAATACTATGAACTAAGGGGTGGGACCAGACTTTTTGGGACCCTGGGACCATGGGGGACCAGACCCATGGGGTCCCGCTGGCCAACCTGGAGGTTGGCCGGCGATGCCATCGCCGGCCGGGCGATGCATCGCCGGCCGGCCACCTCGGACGGTGCTGCCCTTTGGGCGCACCCACTTATATGTCTCCCACAACACCCCTAGGTACCTCCCATCCCACGAAAACCCCTAAAACACCCCTCTCCTTCACAAACAGCCCCCTTGCATGCCCTATCTTCGATTTCCAGCGCTCCATTCCAAATCCCGGCGACCCAAACCCATCCTAATCCCTTCCTTGGCCAAAACCGACCACCACCCATTGATTATTGGGTGTTGGCAGCCCCTTTCCCTGAAGATTTTCCCATTTGGAGCTCCAAAATCCCCCAAATAGTGCTGAAATCGTGAGCAGCTCCATTCCACCTTTTTGTTCTTATTTTTCCCTGAAACTACAGCCTTGGGAAGCTTGAAGCATCCCTCTACGACGCCTAGATTTCCTTTTGTCAGATTGGGCAGCCATTTCTCCGCATTTTCGGCGTTTTCCATGGCTTTCGTGGAAGCTATTTTGGGTCTTTTGTCACTCTCATCCATCCTGTCTTTGATGGGTAAGAGGAAAACTGCAACAGACGAGGCTGGGTCGAGCCGCCCTGCTCGATTGAGAAGACCGCGGGGTGGTGCCGCAAGTTCAAGCGCCGCCGCAGGTCCAGCTGCAGTCCTGGAGTGCCGTACGAAGCGGGATTTGGATCCCCATGCACACCTTGGACGAACCATCCTATCAGAGATGCCTCATGGTGAATACACTGATCGTAGAGTGTTATTTGAGGCGGACGTAGATGGGCGATTGTTCGGCGAATATCTGTTGTTCGAACGCATTGAAGCTGCGCACTGGGGACCGATCTTTGAAGCTCGCGCTCGTGCTAATGTGAGCACTGTTCGTGCCTTCTATGCTAGCATCTAGAGTCCTACCTTGGAGCCCTTGCAGTTCAAAATCCCTTTTGGTAGAGATCGGATGGCTACGATCGACGTCCAGTTGGTTGCGCGACTTCTCAACGTGCCTCTAGGTGATGTACATCCAAGTGAGAAAAATTTGAGGACTAGACGTGAACGAGATCGCCGCACCAGGTTTCTGTGCGGTAAGTTGGTTCCATGGCAGCCTAATAATAGCCTCAAGGCGACGTACATGTCTGAGGATTTGCGTCTGCTGCATCACATCTGCACGTTCAATGTTTATCCTAGGTCGACGAACCGCATTGAATGTACACGTCTTATGGTCGATTTCTTATTTCTGGTGGCTCAGGGAGAGAACGTATGTATGGCCACTTTCATCTTACGGCAGATAGTTCTCATAGCCAGGTCGAGAAGAACATCCGAATCCCTTCCCTTTGGCCGACTCATTTGCAGAATTGCGCTTGAGTTTGCCTATAGACTTGGACCCGAGTTGCCGGTATCGATTCACACCATCGATGAGTCGACGATGGTTAAGATGAAGATCGGGTCGCAATATCGTGAAAATCAACTTGAAAGGGATAGTGGGGACGACTTTGATGAAGAGGAAGATCAAAGCGAAGGAAAACCTAGTGCAGAGGTTCATGAAGGGACTCAGGAAGAAGCAGAAGAGGAGGCTCAGGATACTGACGAGAGCCCTCCTCCTTCTGCGCAGACTACTATTGACGATCGCATTGCTCGGATGGAGGAGAGTCAGACCGCTTTGCGAAGGGAAGTCCAAGAACTTCGAGCAGAGGTCGCTGATGCCAAGGCCGTTACGAAGAAGAAATTTGGCAAGGTGACTCGCACCTTGAAGGCAATCCTGTGTTGCTTACAGGATAAGGGTGCTCCTCCTCCGTCGCCAGACTCCGACTAGCAACGCGATCTTTGATGTTGTTATGAGTAGTTAGCTATTTTCTGTTTCATGTGTGTAAAGCCTATTAGGGCTAGTGCTTTGCTTTTGTCGCTGTTGCTTAACTGTCTTAATTTCCATGTCATTCTAGTCATGATGCTTGTAAGGATATATCCCTTGTATTGTGACAATTTTGATTAATTGAAATGCATGGAATGCCTTTGACTCTTTAGTGAATGATTGTGGTGTATTTGTGCAATTGAGACTGACAAGGTTGCGCCCTATTTTGAATATAGGGAATGCCACCTAAGACTACGAGGAGCGCGGTACGGCTTTCATTGTTAGAGCAGATGGATCAGGCTCCTTCTCAGTCTGGCACTCGTCCGGACCCTGCTGTGGGCCCGATTCCTGAGACTGTTCGATCGTCTCAGCCTGCTACTGGTCCTACAGATGGACCACCGCCATTTACACCATCAGTTAGAGAGCCACAGCGCGCATCTACTTCCGCACCTCATCCGCCACAGCCTGCTCCACCCCCTGATAGATTCGAGCAGATGATGGCTATGATGCTACAGCAGCAGCAGCTTCTGACCACCATAGTTGGGACTTTAGCCCAGGGTGGGGGTGCGACTGCATCTACTCCGCCTGCACCACCTGCGCATCCAGCTGAGGATGCCTATGCTTACGCCCAGGATGAGGGCATAGCACTTCCTGCGCAGCCTGCTTTCCCTGCGGGGAACCCTGCCGACACACGGGGCCTTCTGGAGCGATTTCAGCGCTTGCGGCCTCCTACTTTCACGGGTTCTCACAGACCCGAGGAGGCTGAGTTTTGGCTCGACCGAGTGTCGAAGATTCTGCGCATGTTGCACTGTACTGAGGCAGAGCAGGTAGAGCTGGCTACCTTCCAGTTTGAGAGAGAGGCCAGTATGTGGTGGGATAGTGTATTGCGGACTGTTACCGCAGACTTCGTATGGACATGGGCAGCATTCGAGTTTCGCTTCCATGAGAAGTATTATCCTCAGACCTACAGACACGAGAGGGAGAATGAGTTTCTCCGTCTCAGGCAGGCAGCGATGACGGTCACCGAGTATGAGCATCGGTTCACAGAGTTGGGCAGGTACGTCCCGACGATTTTAGCTGATGAGCAGATGCGCATACGGCGCTTTTTGGAGGGCTTGCGACCGGATATTCGGTCGAAGATGTGCTGCATCAGTTTCTCCTCCTATGCGGAGTTGGTTCACATGTCCATGCGGGCAGAGCAGGACGTGGATCGACTTGCGCGATCACGAGGCCCGACTACTTCTAGGCCGCGACCGGAGTTGCCAGATAGGCCCTTCGCGGGCAAGAGGCCTCGCATTGATCCTCCTACCAGGACCACGGCGCCAGTAGGACCGTTTCGGCGCCCTGATCTATCATGCACATACTGTGGTAGGACGGGCCACCTAGCGCCGAGTTGCTTTGCGAGGATGCGGGACAGTGGGTTCTCGCCGCCGCAGAAGATTGATCGTGTACGTCCACAGGCGATATCAGCACCGCCTATACGGTCAGCTCCTGCGCAGTCCTCTTTCAGACCCACAGTATCGCAGATTCGACAGCCCCCACGGCCCTTGACACAGCGGCCGAACCGGCCACAGCAGGCTCGAGTTCATGCACTGACCGCTGAGGCAGCTACGACGCCGACTTTCCAGCATTCAGCCTTCGAGGTCACGGGCCATATCGGAGGTACTCCCGTTCTTGTCATGGTGGACACTGGTTCCACGATTTCCTTGATATCGCGTGCCGTAGTCAGACGTCTTGGGTTGCAGACTATCACTATGGATAGCGTGCGAGTCCTTGCAGCTCATGGAGATTATTCGGATGTCACCCAGATGTGTGAGGGTTGTTTACTTGATCTGGGAGGCAGGACGATGACTCTTGATTTGGTCGTCGATCCCTCGCTCGTATATCTCGACGTCATTCTTGGCATGGACTGGTTGACTGCAGCGAGAGCCGAGATTGACTGCGAGGCTCGTGTGGTGACGGTGTACGAGCCTGAGGGCACGCCTTTCACATTTTCAGTGCGGGTAAATCTTCCTTTCCGCATTCTTAGCTACGCCACCCTGTTGCACGACGCTGGTGCCCAGGTACTTGAGCAGACGCCGGTTGTTTCTGAGTTCGGGGATCTGTTCAGGAAGATCCCTGGTTTGCCACCCCGACGTGAGATCGATTTCACTATCGATCTGATTCCTGGTTCTACACCCGTCTCACTGCCGACGTATCGCATGGCACCATGTGAGATGGAGGAGTTGAGGACGCAGATTGATGGTCTACTAGAGCTTGGCCTTATACGGCCTAGCGTATCTCCTTGGGGAGCACCGGTCTTGTTCGTGAAGAAGAAGGATGGTTCGCTACGATTGTGTATTGATTATCGCAGGCTGAACCAACTCACAGTGAAGAACAAGTACCCTTTGCCCAGGATCGATGACTTATTTGATCAATTGAGAGGAGCGCAGTACTTCTCGAAGATTGATATTCAGTCAGGATATCATCAGCTGCGCGTCAGAGATGAGGACGTGCAGAAGACAGCGTTCAGGACCAGTTTTGGTCATTACGAGTTCCTTGTGATGTCGTTCGGTCTCACGAACGCACCGGCCGTGTTCATGGATCTGATGAACCGGGTACTACGGCCTTTCCTCTATCGATTCGTCGTTGTCTTCATCGACGACATTTTGGTATACTCTAGGAGTCGAGAGGAGCATGAGGAGCACTTGCGTTTGGTCCTTGATACGCTCAGACAGCATCAGTTGTTCGCACAGTATAAGAAGTGCGACTTCTGGAAGCAGGAGGTGAAGTTTCTGGGACACGTGGTGTCCAAGGATGGCATGGCAGTTGACCTGTCTAAGGTAGCTGCGGTGCAGGACTGGGAGCAGCCTGGTTCTGTCACTGAGGTGAGGAGTTTCTTGGGTCTCGCTGGCTACTATCGGCGCTTCATTCAGGATTTCTCGAAGATCGCGAGACCCTTATCTCAGTTGACACGGAAGGACGTGAAGTTCGCCTGGAATGATAAGGCGGAGTCAGCTTTTCAGGAGCTGAAGGATAGACTCACGTCCGCCCCTGTGCTAGTATTGCCAGAGCAAGGGGTTAAATACACTATATACACTGACGCGTCTAGCGTTGGTTTGGGTTGCGTCCTTATGCAGAGGGACAGGGTAATTTCGTATGCCTCGAGACAATTAAGGAAGCACGAGGAGAATTACCCTACACACGACCTGGAGTTGGCAGCCGTGATATTCGCACTGAGACTCTGGAGACATTACCTCTATGGAGAGGAGTTCGAGCTCTTTTGCGACCACAAGAGCCTCAAGTACATATTCACACAGCGGGACTTGAATATGAGGCAGCGGCGATGGATGGAGACGCTGAAGGACTTCAAGTTTGAAGTCTCTTACCATCCTGGGAAGGCGAACCTTGTGGCTGATGCGTTGAGCCGCAAGAAGGCGATAGAGTTTGCGGCTCCGCTGATGGTTGCCGAGTGGGATATGGTTGAGTTTTTGCGAGACTTTGAGCAGAAACTCACCGTAGAGGAGCCATTTGAGTTCATCGCACATGTTCAGGTGCGATCCCCGATCGACGACCGTGTCATCGAGGCGCAGAGGGACGACGCGCATCTTACTGAGCTTCGAGAGCAGGCCAGTGATGATGATGACGCCGACTGGCGAGTTGGCATGGATGGGGGTTTACGTTACCGTGGCCGCCTATGCGTTCCTGATGTCCCTGACTTGAGACGAGAGATTCTCGAGGCTGCGCATTCTACTAGACTCGCGATGCATCCTGGCAGCACGAAGATGTATCGTGACGTGAAGAGGACGTACTGGTGGGAAGGTATGAAGACCCACATTGCTGAGTTCGTGTCCCGTTGTCTCACTTGTCAGCAGGTGAAGGCAGAGCATCGCCGACCACCTGGACTTTTGCAGCCTATGCCGATTGCAGAATGGAAATGAGATTTCATTTCCATGGACTTCATTTCTGGGTTGCCGAGGACGAGGAAGGGGCATGATTCCATTTGGGTGATCGTCGACCGATTGACGAAGTCGGCGCACTTCCTACCGATCAGAGTTACGAACTCTGCAGACGAGCTGGCTAGATTGTATATCCGAGAGATTGTGCGTCTGCATGGAGTTCCGTTGGAGATCGTGTCGGACAGAGACACGCGGTTCACTTCTATTTTCTGGACTCGCATTCAGGAGGCTATGGGTGTGAAGTTGAAGTTCAGTACTGCCTTCCACCCACAGACGGACGGACAGACAGAGCGAGTGAACCAGATCCTGGAGGACATGTTGCGAGCTTGCGCGTTGGACTTCAAGGACAGTTGGGATGACTGTCTTGCATATGCGGAGTTTGCGTACAACAATAGCTTCCAGGCGAGTATCGGCATGGCACCTTATGAGGCGCTGTATGGGCGACCTTGTCGCGCACCGCATTGCTGGTTAGAGGTCGGTGAGCGCAGCTTGATCGGCCCAGAGTTGGTGCAGGCGACGTCAGAGAAGATTGATATTATTCGACGTCGGCTTCTTACAGCGCAGAGCAGACAGAAGAGCTACGCCGATACGAGACGGAGACCACTAGAGTTCACAGTCGGGGATCATGTGTTTTTGCGAGTTTCCCCTATGAAGGGAGTCCTTCGGTTCGGAAAGAAGGGGAAGCTGGCACCGCGATACATTGGTCCATTTCAGATCCTCGATCGTGTGGGAGCAGTGGCTTACCGATTGGCTTTACCCACGCCCCTCGCGAGCGTCCACAACGTATTTCATGTTTCTATGCTGAAGAAGTACGTTGCTGATCCTTCTCATATCATCAGATGGGAGCAGGTGCAGTTAGGAGAGGATGTTACTTATATCCTGCGACCGACACGCATCTTAGACCGGAAAGAGCAGGTACTGCGTAGCAAGGTGATTCCCCTTGTGAAGGTATTATGGACGCATCATACTGAGGAGGAGGCTACTTGGGAGACAGAAGCCGAGATCAGAAAGAACTACCCACAGCTTCTCGAGGAGTACGAAAAGGTACAAAATTTCGAGGACGAAATTATTTGTTAAGGGGGGTAGATTGTAACGCCCGTGAAAAATCCATCCTTGGGCTCGAGTACCAACTCGACCCGAATTTGCGTAGAATTCATTCCTTTGAAAAATTTGACTAGGTTAGCTAGTGCAACGTTAGAATAGCTGGGAAATGGTCCCTGATCACTTTAAATACGTTCTACAAGGCCCGAAGCGAGTGGAACTAAGGGTGCTATAATGCTCTAAAGCCTCGGATCAAACTCTAAGCCGGTTTGTTCTCTGGACCACTTTGAATCTTTGTATTGGATCTAGACCGCACGTTGAAAGTCCGATACCTCCTATCTTAGACCGTTAGGACCGTCTAGCTGGGCTTGACACTCATTCCAAAAATCAAGTCAAACCGATGATCACAGGCTATTTCATTGAGCCCGGACCGAAGAGAGTGTGAATAGGGACATAGTTGGAATTTCAAATTCAAATCTGGCACACAAATTTGACGCATCAGTATTGAGCATTCTGACCGTCAGAATACAGCCAAATTACACCCTTGGATCAGGAAAAATATCTATTATATATCACGGGACTTATAGGCCTGATCTTGGTGCGGTGACCGTTAAACTGAAACTGGGCCGCCACGTGCGATCTGGGACCCCAACCGGTCTGAAAACTGGATGTATGCTAGATCTAGTATGCATGAGCTTAAGTCCGACCGCACTTGGCCTGGGGACCTCCAGAAATGCCCTTTTGGACCGAAACGGCCCCGATTTGGTTAGGCACCAAGTAAACATTGTTCCCAAGCCTATTTTGGGAATGTTTTAGGCTATAAAAGGGGTTGAAACCCTCACTCCTCTCTCCCATCCGAATTTGAGAGAAGCCCTAGCTTGGGAGAGAGAAAAAGAGTGAGAGATTGTGAGAGAGTGGGAGAGTTCTTCCCGCCACTTGTGCTACGTGTTGCACGTGCTTAAGCGACACTCCTCTACCGCTTTCCCGGCGATTCCACCGCAATCCTAGGTAAGTAAAAACCCTAAATAGTTGGTGATTTGAATTTTTCTTGTTTCCATGGCGATGTAGCTTATGGATCTTATGTATTAGGCTCCTTACTCGCCGTAGACGAAGCATATACACTCCGCTTCAATTCCCGAGTCTACAAGACACTAGGTGAGGATTTTAGACGCTTGGATTGACGGTTCCCAATGCTTTCAATGTCGTTTAATAGTAGATTCTTGACGGCATCGCCGTTTGACATGTACAAAATGCTCTCCGTTTCCCGTTTCGTAAGCTAACGAAGAATATGAGATTTAGGGCATTTTAGTCATTTGTAGGAAGTACTGTTTGCATTCATATTTTGCTGATGTGATTGACATGGTTTGTTGTCGCATTAGGAAGTTAGGAATGCGTGCATAATTAGTTTGGCGAAGAGATTCGCCTAGTTGCACACTTTGGGTCGACATGCTATATGTAGACCTAAGTGTGTAGTGCATGTGTTTGTATAAATGCTTGTATTAGTATGTATTGAATTAAATGATGTTATTTGATGCTTTGTGATTGATTTTTCAATTATTATGCCGACCTAAATGATTTTCTACATGTTGACAAAATGCATGATTTCATTACATGCATGGAATGTATGTGCTTGAGGATTTGCTTAAGTTGAATATGCATGGGAAGTATGCCTTGAAGATTTGCTTAAGTTGAAAGTTATAACATGTGTTAACATGCTCACATGATGTATTTCAATTCCAATACCTTGTATAGTAATTCCATAGATGTGTGGGACTTGACTTAGTCCAGGCAGTCGGTAACCGAGCGATTTCGTGGCTGACTGGTCATAGCCACGAACGACGCGTAGATGAATGTGATTCGTGTTGAGAGTTGGCGGCAGTGGTTAGGCCACGCGAAGTGTTTTACGCACTTCATGTCGTTCAATTCGATATGCGATCGCGCTAGTCGAGCCCGTCAAGTAACCCGACTGGCCGATGTTTGTTCACCATGTATGTATCATAACTGCTTGAACCTAGGGTACTGAACTTACCATTGTAAACCCTATTAACCGTGGTACCTTGATCCACGAAGACTCATGAGCCGGGCATGGTGGTATGGGACACCGTGGTCGAGCTGTCGGCCTACGCTGGGGCCACAAACCTCCCCGTAGTGACCAATGAGCACCTTGACTCGTGAGCAGATTATGGTGGTATGGGACACTATATTCTAGCTGTCGGCCTACACTGATCAGGCGACGAGCCCTTTGTAGTGACCGCGAGCGTATTCTGAGTTCACGGGAGGCGACGACCCTTCCGTGCAGTAGAGTACAGTAGGCCTGTATTGATAAGGTGATGGGGGAGCGGTGCAACGAGTGCGAGCAACAGCCCTGGCAGCCCTTGCAGCGACCTACGAAATGTACATCGTATGAGATTACTAGGAGTGACGACCCTAGACAGGATCCGTGTTGGGATTGATACAAGGGAGGTACCTTAGTTTCCCAATCCTGCTGTTTGAATGGACTAATAACAACTTGGTAATCATATCACCATAGCATTGCATGTGCCTGGAAGATGTGGAGCACTCTAGGGAGTGTGGCATGCCGCGGTCGTAAGATGTTGCCGTATGAGGGTGATCGTCGGTGAGGGCATACATCACGTCATATCATCTTGCATTAACAACAGTTTTAGGACTTGTCTGATTTACTGCTTTACTATTATCGCGTGATTGAATTGTGAACATGCTAATCTTTGCTCTATGATTCCACTGAGTTGATCACTCATTCCCACGTTACGGGATGGTGTTTGCAACACCCACCAGACCCTGTTGTAGTTGCAGGTGACGATGAGATCCAGGAGGTGGAGCTAGATGATTACGAGGACCAGGATGAGTTCTCGTATATGCAGTATCATGACGGCTTCCCGTAGGTGACCTGGATCGAGGGGACATCAGTGGGACTTTTCTTTTTGAACATTATTCTTTTGTTATGTACATGTATATGAGACTCAGAGATGTAGTCATACTTTGGAGACAGTTGAGATTACTTTGTTTTTTCATACAGTGATATATATCTTGTTTAGTCTTCCGCTTGCTTTTATCACTGGATCTGAAGTATGAATTGCAGTTTTGGTATACTTTTACTCATGTGGATGCTTTAAATCAGACAACATTGAATCATAACCATTTTTGTTGCATAAGTGACGGTCTGGAACTCGGGAGTTGAGTTTATACACGACCCCCGATTTTCAGGGTGTTACAATAGCACCCCATGTAGAACAAGATTTTCGGTATCCAATCCTGCCAACCACGATATGCCTGTGGAGGCCATGGTCCTGATGTCACATGTCACGTAAATGCGAGATGCATGAGTCACACTATACAATCATGCAACAATCTCGTGCGCACCATGCGCTCATGTGGGACACTCCGTCTCATAAGGAGTCCCAAAAATGTCTCTGCCCAACGGCTTATGCGATGATCAAAGATTCCTCATATCAAGCATACATATGATGCGTATGGGCATGAATAATGAAATTATACTAAGCATGTTACAAAGTAATGAATTATCCTTACAATGCAGATGGGCCTAAACGGCCTATACACAACAATTACGGCCTAACAATGGCCCTAGGGAGACTCATAATGCGGACATTTAACCAACACTATACTTGCAATGTGGACGTCAAACCACCATTGCTCCTACGCCATAGTCGGTAGTAAACATCATTACACAAACCATGTTGGGTTCACACATTGCAATGGACCTTAGGTACATCCTATTGGGCCTTCATTACATCAAATGGGCTACATTAGTGGGCCTTACGTTCATCAAATGGGCCGCATTACTGGCTTCACCAATGGGCCTTAGGTATATTATAATGGGTCATAACCCATGGGCCTCAGAGTACATCATAATGGGCCTAATCACATGGGCCTTATGTGTCTTAAATGGGCCTAATCCCATGGGCTTTATATATATCAAATGGGCCTAATCCTATAGGCCTTATGTAAATTAAATGGGCCTAAACTCATAGGCCTTACAATCATATCAGATGGGCCACTCCAATGGCCACAAATACCACAATATGAGCCCCATCTCATGGGCTTTATAAATGCCAAGGTGGGCCCCAATGGACACCACAATTAAATCAAAATGGGTCCAATCCTGTGGGCCTTAGAATACAAATACCACAAGTGGATGGACGATTTAGATGCTGCACACGCACCATGGTGGGGTCCACTGTGGTTGGACAGTGTGCATAATGCACATGCATCACCGTGGGCCCCAGCTCCACTGTCCACTGGACGGTGAGAATAAAACACAAATATCATGGTGGGCTTCCACTGTCTGCCTGGACGGTGGATATAAAATACATACATCACTGTGGGTTCCATGTGGGGCCCACCATAACGTTTATAAGCCATCCAGACCGTTAATAAGGTCACACGGACCTAGATAAATGGGAAAAAAAAATTTCATACTGATTTAAAACTTCTGTGGCCCATAACAGGGATTTCAATGGCAGAGGTTCAATCCCACTGTTTCCTGCAGTGTGGGCCACTCGAGTGTCAGATCGACCTCATTTTTGGTGGGGGGCCGCTTCAGTGAGGGGCCCGCCAAATGAACAGCGTGGATATTACATATACATCATGGTGGGGCCCACGGCAGGGGCCGTGGGACGCTATCCGCCCGCCTGCTGCTGCAGCTGTGTTACAGGCAGAGGCACTGTCTCTTGTATTATTTTAAAAAAAAAAACTTGAAAAATCCATTTTTCTGGGGTTTTTCGTATCTGGGGCTCCCATCAAGTAGATCCACCTCGTCCATTGGCTTCCCTGGCTCAAGACAAGCCAAAAGAGTCCAATATTGAAAACCTTTGGCCTGTAGAAGAATTTAAAATAATTTATAAATGGTGAGAATCACTGTTTTGAAAAGTGTGGCTCGCCCAATGAGCGAATTAGCTTCATTCCTTGGCTCAACGCCTAAAATGATATGGGAAAGAGGATGGGCGACCTAGATTGTACTCATACATCAAGGTGGGGCTTATACAAGTGGCCCACCTCAAAAAGGCTCTCTTTTCTTCTTCTTTTTTAAATTTCCATCCAGCGTCCAGGGAACGTCCAGCGTCCCTGGACATAATATGTACGTTGAGGTGGGCCCCACCTATAGATGTGGGCCACCAAGGAAAGGGTTGGAGGGCATGGGGAAATACATACATCCAGTGGGATCCATCCGAATGGGCCACACGGCCACACCATCACAAATAAAATAACATAAAAATGAAGAGAGAGAGAGAGAGAGAGAGAGAGAGAGGGAAGGAGAGTGGGACACGCATGTGATGGAGGGACCTCGACATTATGGGCCCTCCCTTGCAATGAATCATACATCAAGTGGGCCCTAAAGCATGTGGGACCACCGAAATCTAAAATCAATGGTGGAGATCCTTTCCCCACAAATATGGATGGTCTAGATGACCTTCCTATTGCAATAAAATAAACATCATGATGGGGTCCATGGAGAATGACCCCATCATGGATGATCATGATGATCAAAGTGGGCCATCGGCTACAACTTAGGGTCCCAAATGAGATCCAAACCATTGATCGATTGGCCTCACTTGGCCCATCTTAAAAATATGAAAAACTACTATTATCTAGCACCCACTGTTCGATCTTCTTGCTCCTATGGGTTCTTTAGCTCCTTAGCTTCGATTTCAATGGATGAGATAAGGTTTGGATGGTTGAGATGGGAGATGAAGGGGTAGGAAAGGTGGGCCACACTTGGAGCTTGGAAGGCTTGGAGAATTCTCATACGTATGAGGTTTTCCTCTCTTGCTTGGAATGGGTTTGAAAATGAGAGAGAGAGACTTGTAAAGGGAGAGAGAGAGAGAGAGAGATGGATGATGGAGTGATGGATGAGGTGGTGATGGGTGTAAGAACTTTTTGACTTTTGTGGCCTTTTGTGTAAGAGAAGCATGGCTTGTGTAAGAAACTTTTGACTTTGTGGCCTTTTGTGGGAAAAGGTGAAAAGTGATGTGTACTTGACATGTGATGTGATGGGATTGATTGATTGATAGGATTGACGTGATATCTCGTAGAGATTCTCTTGGGTTTCGTAACGCGGGGCATTTTCCTAGCACCGAACGTCGGCCCACATCTCCTGACCAGGGTATCGCCTCGGTGGGCGAGTCGTGGCATCGGAACCGCAACGACGGCGCGGTCGCTATGGTAAAGATCTTGGGTTGAGTCGACTCAAGTTGACGGCATACGAATCAGGGTCACGCGTAAATATCGATTAAGGGTCGAAGGTTGCCGAAATTCGACCGGTAAGACCGCGAAAGTCTATGAAATGGTACGGACTAAGATACGGGTCTTACATAAGCACACTAGAAAAAAAAAACAAATCAATCAAATTAAAATAAATTCAACAGTAAATATGAGTTAATCAAATTAGGGGCTTCATCTCAGCCCTAGCTGAGAAGTCTGGCAATCTATAAAATTAATTAGAAAAAAAGAAATATAAAATAAAAATATTAAAAACATCTCCCTTATCTCTCTTCTTCCTTCTTCTCTCTCTCTTCTCTTTCTTCTTTCTTCTCTTTCTCTCCTTAGCTCTGGATTTAGACTCCCCTAATCTCTCTCCTTTGCTGCCTCCTTTTATAACTTACTCCAGGCGGTGGGAGAGTTGTTGAAGTCGGTTTCGCAGCAACAATTTCCAGAGGAATTCTTTACGCAGCAGAAGGTGCGCAGCTACTTTTACGCACCTAGAAAACGGAGGCTGTTTTTCCCCTCTACTCTTGCGTATTTCTAAGAAAACAATGCCCCTTAGGACGTTTTGAGATGGTCTACCCGATAGACGGTTTGGATTGTCCATATGATCACCGAAGATAATCGTTTAAGCGGCTAAAAAGCGTTAGTTTCGGACGCTGAAACCAACCAAGCCTGCGTAACAGGCTTTATGCTGCAACATTGGTGGGGCCCATTTTTGGTGTCAGGTGCAAAATCTACGCCATCCACTAGATTAAGGACGAAATTTTGGTTAGGAATACACAGTTTTTACGGTCTGTTGATGAGGCCCATGAGATATTCTTGTTGTCGTCCATTCTGAGCTTGAATGGTAAAAAATCAATCCTCGCTATATTCTGAAAAAGCGCCACCTAGGCGTTGGTAAGAGGGACCGTGTGAGACTGATGAACGGTCCGCATCAGCGAGTTGTGTCACGCTGGTGGCCCATAAGTGTTCGTCCGATGCTCTGTTCGCAGACGCTGGAAACGGAAGTTTTCGTTTTTATTTTTGTTTTGAAATCAGTCGGTGGGGTCCACGTTGCTTTGGTATTA
Source organism: Magnolia kwangsiensis (assembly GCA_037074715.1). Lineage (NCBI taxonomy): Eukaryota > Viridiplantae > Streptophyta > Magnoliopsida > Magnoliales > Magnoliaceae > Magnolia > Magnolia kwangsiensis. The sequence goes on along the minus strand of CM073574.1, from coordinate 143,085,147 downwards.
AGAAATCCACTCCGTCCATCAGATCCGTGACGAGATTTTCGTGCCAGATGGGTGGTTTTGGTCGATTGTTGATGCGGCCCAAAGAAGAAAACATGTTGTAATGCCAGCAGACGGTCCTTTTTTGTTGTTGTGATCAGCACCTGTGCGTGCATGGCTGACAATGGTCAGCATGGTTTTGACCAGATCGAGGCCCTCTGCAGGATGGATGGCTTGGATCTTCAAAATATGTGATGAGTGGGGCCCACTAGCAATCAATTGATGGCTCCGTTTTGCACTTTCGCTGACGTGAATGGAATTTTCCAATATGAGTCGGTGTACACATGTACATAATCACACCCATCTAAGATGGGGTCCACTGTGATGTTTATGAGAAATCTTCACCATCCATATTGTTTCTCATCTTATTTAAACTGTCAAGAATAATTTTAAGGCAGATATCAGGTGGGACGTAGATTGATGTTTCAGAAGCTGATTTGTCTGTTGGACCACTTCTACAAAGATCTGGGAACTAAAATTCGATGTGTACAGTTACTTTATGTCCCTCAGACCATGTATGAAGTTTTAGACCGATCGGATGGTGGAAACCCTGTGATCTTACATTCTGGCTGGTTTTCGGGCCCGTTTGATGCGAACGGCTTGATTTCCTCAGATCCCTAGTGTGTAAATCCGTCACTATTGGTCCTCTGAAGTCCGTCTCTTGCTCTAGTGACTTCGCAGCGTCAAATCCACGCTTTTAATACTAGTTTTCAATTAACGCTCTTTATTTCATCCTGCAACAAAAACACAATTAAACTATGACATTAGGTGTTATCATTTACATAAAATCAGGCACTAACTGGGGTCTGATATGCAATATTTGACCCTCATCAAAACCCCCAACCAGCATTTTACTAGTCCCGAGCATAACATGCAAAAAATAATTTTAAAATAAAAGACAATTCCTATATACTCAAGTGACTTGTGAATAAATAGTTGAGATACGAAAATTCTAAGATTCAAGAATGGTAAGTAGAATTTTCTATTGGAATCAAGATCACGGTAAACTACATAATCAAGTTCAAAATATTAATCCATTAATTAGAACAATTCTAAACATTGAATTCCATGAGTGAATAGTGTAATCTCGGCTTACCACTATTAAGAGATCCAATTATCATTTTCATGATATCATTAACAACAAATTTCATGACAACTGAAGCCAACACTTACCTTACAGATTAACTTTTTATTCTTTCAGCCTTTGATACGCAAAGGCGGGGAATCAAATCATCACCCATAGGGAGCAGACCTACGGTGAAAACTTGTCGCCTAACTTTTATAAATGTCAATGATGGGGGATCGAATCTACACCTATAGGGAGCAAACCTATAGTGAAAATTATGAGACTTACCCTTTCTTTCAATTCTTTTACTGAATATGAAATTTTTTCAAGCTGATTCCATTCATACTTAGAGATTACCAAGTTAATCATTTAATATCGAACCGGAACCTTAATGTATAAGCAAGATGTGATATGTGAAATCATGACGCAATCAATGTTTAAAACTTCTAATCATGAGTTAACAACTCAAACTTAATTGTGAAAATGTAATAGATTGCTGAATCCATATCTTGTATTTCTAAAATCACAACTATCCTTCAAAATCACTTCAAATTCACAAATTTCAGAAAAAATTTAAAAATTTTCACAATTTTTGCTCAAGACCAAGAAAATACTGATTAGGTAACCTAATCTCCTACCCCCAACCTAAAATCTACATTGTCCTCAATGTAAAAGATGTAGGCATGTAATGCACATAGGATAATGAAAATAAAAGAGAAGTGATGGAAAGATAGTACCTAGACGGAGAATTAAGAGGCTTTCCTAAAGATATCAGCGTAAGAGCGAGTCAGCACAAAAGAGAAATCAACAAATGCAAAATAATAAAAATAAAATCACAAAAAAAATCCTACTTATACCACTTTCGCAGGTGTTCTCGATTGCATTTAGCGTATGCAACAAGCCTTTAAACCCTTAGGTTGCCCCTAGTAGACGAGTTGTAGTCTCGTGAGGGTTTGCAGCAATATTACCCACAAACATTGAACTAACTAACTAGAAAAAAGAAATAAAAAGAAAAGATTGGTTGCCTCGCAGGAGCGATAAGTTTAATGTCTTCAGCCAAACAAGCAATGAAAGCAATCATGGACCATCGGCCAGTATCTTGGTAAATTTCTCAGAAGATTTTTTAACAAGATCATCCAAAAGCCCGTTTTGCAGTAGGCTTGGATGTCCTGGAGCGTTAATAACCAGAGAAATTGAAGGACCTCAGCATAAAGTGTTCTTTTTATTATCTGAAGTGTCCAAAGTATATATGATTCACCTGTGGCAGAAAAATTTTTGAAGTTAGTACACCATGATGAATCAGAGACTACATGTAGATGAAAGTTAGAAAAATTTGTAGTAGGTGGTGTAGTCTTGACTAACGTCGATGTTTCACTCTGTAGTTCAATTTTCAACTCTTCTTCATTTAATAGTAAACATTCAGGATTCGGGGAAAGAGGTACTTCAAAATACGGGTTCTCTCGATTCATGACAACTGCCGAGGTATTATTTTGTAAGGCATTCCCTATTTCTTATAACAGGGGATCATTCGAATCTGTAAAATATGTTAAGCAAGTCTCAAGAGTATCTTTAGAAGATTTAAGGAAAGAGTCAAGCACTAGACTCTCAATCATGTTCACTTCAAATATATCATCCGAGTCTGATGGTTGTTGTCCGGTATTGAAAACATTGAGTTTAAGCTTCATATTACCGAAAGATAACTTCATAACTCCATTCTTGCAATCTATGATAGCATTGGATATGGCTAAGAATGGACGTCCTAGGATAACCGGGATTTGACTAGTAGGATTTTGGACAGGCTGAGTATCTAGGACGATGAAATCCACTGAAAAATAAAACTTATCAACTTGGATTAATACATCCTCGATAACACCACGGGGCACCTTGACAGATCTATCAGCTAGTTGTAGTGTTATTTTATTTGGTTTCAGCTCACCAAGTCCTAGCTGCTCATATACAAAATATGATAACAAATTAACGCTCGCCCCTAAGTCAAGTAATGCCTTCTCAATCTTATGCTCTCCAATGATGCAAGAAATGGTAGGAGCTCCTAGATCCATAAATTTAGGAGGAGTGTTGTGTTGAATCATGGAGCTGAGTTGCTTTGCAAGGAAGACCTTCTTATGAACATGCATCTTACGCTTTTGAGTGCATAATTCTTTAAGAAACTTAGCGTAAGTAGGGACTTGTTTGATAGCATTAAGCAATGGAATGTTAATTTGCACTTGCTTAAACATCTCCAATATCTCATTAAAGTTGTTTCCTTTCTTAACTGGTGCCAGACGTTGAGGAAAAGGTGCTTTAGGCACATAAGATTGCACATGAGTGGTTTCTGGAGGGTAAGAGTGCTTTTGGACTTTGGATGCACTAGTATGTCTCTCCGCTTCATTTTGCTCCTCCGGTTTGGAATTTGATTCTTTCCTAGGCATTTTTACTTTGTTCTCGATCTGTTTACCGGACCTAAGGGTAATTATAAATTTGGCTTGCTCATGATATTGTTCTTGGTTTGAATTAGATCCAATCTCAAACTGTCCTTTTGGATTTGCCACAGGTTGGCTAGGGAACTTTCCCTTCTCTCTCTCACTCAATGTGGCAGCAAGTTGGCCCAACTGTACTTCCAGCTTGGTAATAGATTACACATTTGCATGTAAGCTTTGCTGGGTAGGTAGGAAATTTTGTTGGGTATCTTTTTAAAATTGAAGTGAACTTTGCATAAAAAGATTGAGTGTATCCTCAAGAGATGGTTTCTTAGATTGTGGTGGTACTTGTTGATACTGCAAAAACTGCTAAGGTTGTTGACTACCAACTTGAGGGTGAGGTTGCATTAGAGGATTTTCAGATGGTCCTCCTTGTTGTGGTCCTTTTGCCCAAGAAAAATTTAGATGTCTCGCCTACCCTGGGTTGTATGTGTTTGAGTAAGGATCATTCCCAGGTCTCTGAAAGGTGTTCATAGCATGTACTTGTTCACAGAGAAATTTTGGAAAAGCTGCACCAGAGGGACACGATTGCGTAGGATGGCCAGGACTAGAACATATGATATACGACTTGATTTGAGTTGTTTATGTAGGTCCAATATTCAACATTAGAGCATCAACTTTCTATGTCAAGCTATCAATTATGGCATAAAGATCTGGCGTGACTCCTATCTCATATATACCACCTTTCTTTGGTAGTTGGGGACTTCTTTCACCTATATTTGAGTAGTCCCATTGCTAGAAATTTTCACATAAGGTTTCAAAGAAATTCCACGCTTCGACTTCACTTTTGGTCATGAATGACCCTCCATTGGTGGCATCAACTATGCGATGATTTTGGGGTGTCAAACCGTCATAGAAGTATTGAACTTGTTGTCACTTCTCAAAACCATGGTGTGGACATTTAAGGAGCAAGTCCTTCCATCTTTCCCAACATTCATGAAAGTGTTCGCCCTCTTTTTGTGTGAAATTAGTGATTTCTCTACGAAGAGCATTCGTTTTGTGAATAGGGAAGAACTTATTTAAGAACTTCTTAGACAGTTGGTCCCATGTAGTGATCATCCCAACTCTTAGAGAATTCAACCATGCTTTTGCCTTATCCTTCAAAGAAAAAAAAAAGGCGCAAACGGATCGAATCATCTGAGAAGTTTTGAAACCTAAAGGTAGAACAAATTTCTAGGAATTCTATTACATGATGATATGGACCTCTTTGTCTAAACCATAGAAAGACGGTAACAACTGTATAACCCTTGGTTTAAGTTCAAAGTGTGCTGCCGTGGTGACTGGGAACACTATGCATGAAGGCACATTAAATTGGACAGGAGTTGAATAATCTCTAAGCACTTTAATTCCATTCTCGTTCGCCATTGCAATGTAAGAAAGAAAACTAAACTAAGATGCAACCTAAGAGAAATAAAACTAGAACTAAAAATTATGAATTCCTAAAAATAAGATAAAGCTATGTAAACAAGAATTGGAAGAAAGAACTCGAAAAAAAAAAGATGATCGATGTCTAAAGATTTAGGAGCTCCTCCTTTTGAAGATAATCTTATTTAGCAGTTTCCTTCTTCAATTCCTGTAAAAAATAAAAAAATAAAAAAAATAAATTAAATTTCTTAAAATAATGCTAGAAAATTCCTACGGCTATGAATTATGATAAGAAAGAATCTTAAATCCAATTTGGACCGAAACAGTCCCCGGCAACGGCGCCAAAAACTTGATGTTTTATTTAAACCAATCTGATTTAAATGATTTTAAACTCGCAAGTATACGAATCAGCTGCAGATATGGTACGTATTACGAGATCATTCCCACGAGGACTGGTTGTCACAATTCAAAATTTTAAGACTCTTCTTAGGTAATTCAATGAATGGTTTAACAGACTATTAAGTAAACTAGCATAAATCTATGGAAAATAACCACGAACAATAATGAGGAAGATCCAATTAAGGAGAATACTAGGACTTTCGAATCCACCCCTAATTATCCTAACCCTTATTTTACCTATTGATTTATTGTAATTCAGATTGATAAAAATTTAATAAACAAAGAACATCCTATGTCCTTGGTCGGGCACATAGAATGTATAATTCTTTAAAGCATATGGATCACATCTTTCCATCCATGGTCAGGCATGGAGAGATGTAAATCCTGTTTCTTCCTCTATAGGAAACCTATTCATGATCAGATACAAGCACCTAGTTAAGATTCCAAACAACATCCATATTTAGACTTTGGTCGAGCTCATAGAATGGAGAAGCATGGAAATTACAGTTAAGCACACTAGAAAAAGAAACAAATCAATCAAATTAAAATAAATTCAACAGTAAATATGAGTCAATCAAATTAGGGGCTTCATCTCAACCCTAGCTGAGAAGTCTAGCAATCCATAAAATTAATTAGGAAAAAGGAAATATAAAATAAAAACATTAAAAACATCTCCCTTATCTCTCTTCTTCCTTCTTCTCTTTCTCTTCTCTTTCTTCTTTCTTCTCTTTCTCTCCTTAGCTCTGGATTTGGACTCCCCCAAGCTCTCTCCTTTGCTGCCTCCTTTTATAACTTGCTCCAGGCGGTGGGAGAGTTGTTGAAGTCGGTTTCGCAGCAACAATTTCCAGAGGAATTCTTTACGCAGCAGAAGGTGCGCAGCTACACTTACGCACCTAGAAAACGGAGGCTGTTTTCCCCCTCTACTCTTGCGTATTTCTAACAAAATAATGCCCCTTGGGACGTTTTGAGATGGTCTACCCGATAGATGGTTTGGATTGTCCATATGATCACCGAAGATAATCGTTTAAGCAGCTAAAAAGCGTCAGTTTCGGACGCTGAAACCAACCGAGCCTGTGTAATAGGCTTTACGCTGCAACATTGGTGAGGCCCATTATTGGTGTCAGGTGCAAAATCTACACCGTCCACTGGATTTAGGATGAAATTTTGGTTAGGAATACACAGTTTTTACGGTCTGTTGATGCGGCCCATGAGATATTCTTATTGTCGTCCATTCCGAGCTTGAATGGCTAAAAATCAATCCTCGCTATATTCTGAAAAAGCACCTCCTGGGCGTTAGTAAGAGGGACCGTGTGAGACTGATGAACGGTCCAGATCAGCGAGTTGTGTCACGCTGGTGGCCCATAAGCATTCGTCCGATGCTCTGTTCGCAGACGCTGGAAACGGAAGTTTCCATTTTTATTTTTTTTTTGAAATCAGTCGGTGGGGTCCACGTTGCTTTGGTATTAAGAAATCCACCCCGTCCATCAGATCCGTGATGAGATTTCGATGCCAGATGGGTGGTTTTGGTCAATTGTTGATGCGGCTCAAAGAAGAAAACATGCTGTAATGCCAGCAGACAGTCCTTTTTTTGTTGTTGTGATCAGCACCTGCGCGTGCATGGCTGACAACGGTCAGTATGATTTTGACCAGATCGAGGCCCTCTGTAAGATGGATGGCTTGGATCTTCAAAATATGTGATGAGTGGGGCCCACTAGCAATCAACCGATGGCTCTGTTTTGCACTTTCGCTGACGTGAATGGAATTTTCCAATATGAGTTGGTGTACACATGTACATAATGCACACCCATCTCAGATGGGGTCCACTGTGATGTTTATGAGAAATCTTCACCGTCCATATTGTTTCTCATCTTATTTAAACTGACAAGAATAATTTTGAGGTAGTTCCAGATATCAGGTGGGACGTAGATTGATGATTCAGGGGCTGATTTGTCTGTTAGACCACTTTTACAAAGATCTGAGAGCTAAAATTCGATGTGTATGGTTACTTTATGTTCCTCAGACCATGTATGAAGTTTCGGACCGATCGGATGGTGGGAACCCTGTGATCTTGCATTCTGGCTGGTTTTCGTACCCGTTTGATGCGAACGGCTTGATTTTCTCAGATCCCTAGTGTGTAAATCCATCACTATTGGTCCTCTGAAGTCCGTCCCTTGCTCTGGTGGCTTCGCAGCGTCAAATCCACGCTTTTAATACTAGTTTTCAATTAACACTCTTTATTTCATCCTGCAACAAAAATACAATTAAACTATGACATTAAGCGTTATCATTTACATAAAATCAGGCACTAACTGGGGTCTGATATGCAATATTTGACCCTCATCAATCAACCATTTATTTGGTAACCATATTTTCACAACTACCCAAATCAATCAAAACCAAACATTTTCGGCTATAAGCAGTGCAAAAGGCATGAAAAATATTACAATGTAGCCAATAGTCATTTTCTTACTTTTTAAGAAGATAAAACTCATCTTATCACAAGACTTTCAGTACCACTATCGAGATCAAATATTATAAACAACACATTGTAATATTTTCTTGAGAAACTTCATTGTCATTTTCAAAATTATAAACAACACATTATCATTTTCATTGATTAGATTTAATTGGATGCTAACCTTCTTTTGAGGACAATCATAAGCCAAATGTCCTTTCTCTCTACATCAAAAACATGTATTATCTCGAGTCCTTTCGCGTAGAGTGGTTATACGCTCCTTAATTTCCTTCCCATCATATCGGTTGGGGCATTTAGTAGGCCGCATAGCAACCTTTTTATCTTTGGAGGTTCTAACATTTTCCCTTCTCAAAGCACCTAAAAGAAATCCTTTTTAATTTTTCTTTCACTTTCAAAGCCTTTTGGTACGCCTTTTTAAGATTACGTAGGTGATGTAAACTTATCTCATCATGGATAGATAATTTCAAACCACCTAAGTATCTTACTACTAATTGATGATTAGTTTATTGTAGCTTTACATGGCTTAAATATTTATAGAAATCCTCGGTATAATTAGCCAAATCTTTATCATTCTTTTTGCCAGAGATGATGAAACTTTTAATATAAAGTTTGAGAATGGTCGAGATGGAGGAATTTATCATATAACTTTAATTTTATTTCGGCCCATGTACTAATTTTCTAAATTCCTCTTTGTGCATGACTTAGTTGGTATTGTTGCCACCAAATTAAGGCATGACCTTTGAGTTTTGTAGCAACAAGTTTGACTTTCCTCTCTTTCAACAATTCTTTCCATTCAAATAAAGTTTCCAAAGATGCAATATAATCACAATAACATTCGAGATCGATTCTACCATCAAAGTCAAGTACATTTACTTGGATGCTCTTGTCGGCATTTTCTAAAACACGTGTAAATTGTTTCATCGCCCAAGTTGGTTGCAGTACGACTTGTCGTGATGGAGCTTGTTATGATGGAGCTTTGGTAGAACTTGAAGATTTTAAAAAATTCTTCTTCATCAAACACATTAGGAACATTGAATGGTGGCTGCATATGTATAGGAGGTTCCATTGGTTCATTTGCGGAGTTTTTCTTGGGGAGCCTACACAAAACCTCCTCCATCATACGTTGGAGTAGGTTGTTGGCTTGCTTCAATTCCTCCACTTCAACATGCACATGAATATCTTCAAGTGGATATATATGGCTGTGTTGACCTTGTTCTTGCACCATAAAGATCAACTTACTCTGATATTAATTGATGCTAGTCCAACACACAAGAAAGGGAAAAATGTACACGAGCAAGAAATGGAGAGAGAAAAAAAAAGGATGACTGATTGCTTTGATTGGGAATGAAGTTGATAACATACTACATATGGCTTGAGGATTCACTCACTCAAGGTTAAGGATTCACTCACCCAAATACAAGAGGACTCACTCTTAATGATCAAAAGATCTCATAAAAAGAAGGAAAAATGAAATAATGACTTCTTCTATACAAACCGTATTTATAGAGATAAGGGGAAATAGGGGAGAGAGAGAGAGAGAGAGAGAGAGAGAGAGAGAGAGAGAGAGAGAGAGAGCTAGCTATTGGGGTAAGCGCCCAAGGCAACCGTTGCCCCCTACCCCATTTAATGCAATTGTTGTTGCTCTGCATCAGCTAATGGGATAGTTGAACTTCTATGGGATTCACCTAGATAGGTATTCTAGAGGATTTGGACAAAGGTTTTGCTAATAAGCATAGGTCTAATCTCTAGAATAAGGTAGAGATAGTTCATCTTCAACACCAAGGTTAAAATCATCATTAAAGTGTTTAAGCTCAAGAAGATTATTCAAATCTCATGGATCTATAGGCTAGGAATGCAGAATATGAGTGGGGAATCTCCTAAGCTTCTATTGCACAAAAACTCATCTAAAAGTCCAATGTTGAAATGCCTTATTTGTAAAAAAATAGTATGCAACAGTTATAAAATGGGCAGATTTCGGTGTCATCGATCTATCGACTGAGGCCTGTTGATCGATCGAAGTTGGTTGAAATTGGATGTTAAGGTCGAAGGTGATCAGTCGGTGGTGCAGTGCGTCCTTAATCTAGTAATGGGTGTGTTAGTGCTGGTGATGACCATTCAATTCATGTTCTATCATTAAGTTGGCAATAATGGACTATCATCTCATGTAGGGCCAGATGCAGGTGGACGATGGGTCTTAGTTACTTATACACATAAGTGATGGTTAGTTATGTTTTTTTTTTTTTTTTTTTTTTTTTTTTGGGGGGGGGGGGGGGGGGGGGGGGGGGGGGGGGGGGGGGGCTGGGTTTGGATGATTTGATCTAACTATTTGTGGACGATGACAGGTGATTTTCCCCTGGGCTGCCCCACTAGGTGTCCGAAGTCGGATCGTCTGATGGTTGTATGAGTTAAATGGTGGATATGTGTGTGTGTGTGTGATAAATATAGAACTAAAGTTTACTCAGATTTCTAATATAACAGGATTCATATGCCTGACAAGTCATAAAGCATACGTCTTTCATAAACCTAGACCATATCGTATGCTTGGTTGATACGAGCAATAACATATGAAGTACAATATCCGAAGTCTATCCAGATCCGGTGAAATTCATAGCTAAGACCTCGATACCTGAACCTTACAGAGGGGTTGAGAAGAGAGGGTATGATTTCTTAAATGCTTGGTTAATACAGCTGATAGCATATGAAGGCCCGGATTTGAAGTCTATCTAGATACAGCGAAACTCATAGCTTAGACCTCCATACCTGAACCTCGTGGAAGGGTTGAGAAGAGAAGCTTAATAATTATATGTATACCATTCATAAATCTCATGCAACATAGTTATATCCTTGTATTGATCGGAATCACCATTAGCCAAAATGAAGGCTTCATAGTTTATGGTCGGTAAGAATCCATGAAATCACCTAGAGATCGGGAAAACTGAAGAATCCCTAGCTCGAGTGATTCTTAGATAGGTTTACGCCACGGATTCCGGGTAAGAGCCTTGGTTATGGAAAATGAAGAGATTAGGCATTCTTTTTCCACTCATGTCAAACACGATCTCTATTTTGCCAAGTTGTATGTTTTCAAAGGGAATTCAATAAACTTCTAATAAAATATTAAGATTTAAATGTCTAAACTATAATAGATAAATTTAAAACAAAATGAAAACGATAGAAAAGATTTTTTTAAATAAAAGTACAAAAAAGAAAAAAAGAACTCGGAGTTTTCAATTACTCTTTTAAGCTACATTTTCTAATATAGGATATCCTCAAGAGAGGCAACTGTAGAGTATACTTACATGATGTCAGAGCAGATCCTACTACCTTAGGTGTTCAAAGCAAGGGGATTGGAAAGTACAAAATGAAAAATGATTAATTGAAAATATAATATTATCTTTGAAGTTGAAATATTATAGAAGAAGATTGAAAAATTAGAAGATACCAAGAAAACAGAGACTCAATGTCTATCTCTATCACTGGTTTTCTCCTTAGCTCTCCTTAACTCTGCCCTTAAAGGCCTTCCCCCATTGCGAAGGCCAAAGACCCCTTTTATAGGCATTTTTAGTGGTAGGTTCGAATACTACGAACCTCAAGCTTGGTTTCAAAATTAGGTTTTTATGAACCAAACCATCTCATGGGTCATGGATGAATGCTCGTGAGACTCATGTGATCCAAGTCAATGTGTAAACGAGTGATTAGTCGGTTAAAACCCGTAAACAGCTAGAGCCCCACCGTATCTACACTGGAACGACTAGGCTGTAACTGTTTCCACGTGAAGACAGTTGAACCCCCACTGTTTTGGTGTTGGGGTGTCTACACTATCGTTCTTCGTTTTTGGGTACTGAACTTATATGATGAGACATTGATGTATATATTTTAGATGAATGAGGTGTCGTAGCCTATGTAAGTGCCCTAAATTTTCAATTAGTGTGAGTTATGAGTCTTACAGTCTAAAGAGCCCCAAAGAAATTTTAATTTGAAAACTCAAATATCAAAGGTGTCCAAAGCATGCAAAGTAAGGAATTGACCAAGTTTCGGGACCTCTTCAAAAACCTATATCAATCCCACAAAACTAAACCTTTAATCTAACTCAAAACCCTATAAAAAACATGGCTCAAAACCCCATAAAAAACCAACTTAAAAGAATGCCAGTAAGAAGTATGGGAAGCGGTTTGTTCAAAAATAAAAATACAAAAAATAAACTAGTTTTGATGACATTGAAGTCCCATCGAACTGGCTTCGATGGCATCAAAGATAGCTCGATGGCACCGAGCAAGAAGACCCAACTATCCACCAACTAAACATCAATATTCTGAATTTTCTTGATGGCATTGAAGGCCCTTCAGTGGCATCAAAGGATCCATTCGATGGTATCAAAGTCCTCTCGATGACATCGAACAGGGACTCCAAAATGTCTAGCAACCTAAAGGAAAAAAAATAAATTTTCTCTATGGCATCGAAGGTCTTTCGATGACGTTGAAGACCCGTTGATGACATTGAACTCAGCCACCAAAATGTCCAGCAACCTCAAGTAAAAAATGAGGATTTTCCTGATGGCATCGAGAAACTCTTCGATGGCATCAAAGGGTTTCTCGATGGCATTGAAGGACCACTTTGATGGCATCGAAGGTCACTCGATGACATTGAACAGAACTGTCCAACAACATATTGAAGAAAAATATGATTTTCTTGATGACATTGAAGGGACACTTCGATTCTATCAAAGACTAATTGATGACATTGAACCTAATAGTTTTCTGCTTATTTTTTGACCACTACAAATCTTCTCTACAAATATGAAAAAGGAGTTTCTTGGAAATTTGGTGAGAAATAGAAAGAGCCTTATGTGTGTGAGTAACCATAGTTAATACCCTACTTCCCAAGCTCTCCTCATGGGGTTCATTATTCAATCCATATCTTAAAGACATTCATTGAGCATTCAAAGCTTGGATTGAAGAATGAACTCCAGCATTCATTAATGCTCTAGCAACCACACTTACTAGTAAATACATTATGCTAGATTGCATTAAATACTCAACCATGGGAATCCTTGACTTGCTCATAAAGACTCATCATTGTTAAGATAGATTCACCGAACCCTTCACCTAAAACATCAACTTCTTTAATGGCACATCAACATTATGGTTGTGATACAAGGGAGTTGAAGATGCTTCACAATTTGGGAAGATCTTCATCAAATGTGCTTTAATGAGGTTCATCCACTTTTAAGTAAGAAAGTTTTTTTAAGTCCATTGTGTTTGGAAATCATTCCTTATATATGATTGTGTTTTAGAGTTTGAAATACCAAACTCGACAAGATCTTATGTAGGCCTCCGACGGGAGAGTACATCATTATCCTTGTATAGAACTTCGTAAAACCTTGCGTAAGCTATCAGTGAATGAAAAATGTATACCTTGTGTAGGTTGTGAAAGTTTATGGTGAACTCGATTTAAAACCATCTGAATAGTGAAATCTTGCACACTCTAAGAGAGTGCATCAGCCGGGAGTGGAGTAGGTACGTACCCAAACCACTATACATCTTGTATAATGGGCTGAATGATTTAAATTCCTATCTGTTATGTTTTGTTGAACAATACACTTGAATTACTTACTGCAGTAAACATGTTTGATGGAATGCCTGAATAATGCTTTTACTTAAATAGAATTTTCTTTTGCACTTCTTCTTGTTTGTATTACTTTACATAAGTGTTTAGAAGTAAGTACATGTTAATTATATAGTTAAGTTTTGAAAAGTCCTATTCACCACCTTAGGACATTAGCTATATCTTCAAGCTTCGCTTGTAGTGGTAAAACTATAATTTCAACCTATAATATGGTATGTGTATAAGAAGACTAAGTGTAGTCCACGCCTATCCAAATATCATATGATTCATAATATAGCAAAGAGTGGTCCACTTAAAACTAGACAATCCTTTGACCGGAAGGATGGTAGCAATAGGCAGATCCACATCTAAAGTGGCACCGTGGTTAACTGAAGTAGTACCAGAAACGATAGTGAGGCCTACAAACTGAATGGATGGCACGAATTGTAGTGTTAGAAATGGCAGCGGGGCCCACAGTGATGCATGCCACCCATGTAATAGGAGAAACAGATTAGCTACCAATGGCTTCAATATCTACCTTGCTTCTGAAGAGACGTCACCAAGTTTTATGGGTCCCATCATATGATGTATATGTTGTATCCATACCATCCATCCATTTGGAGATTTCTATTTTATGGCATGAGCCAAGGTGAATTTAAATCTCAAGTGGACCCCACTATAGATAACAATGTGGATAGTGATGCCAACCATTAAAAACTTCTTGGGACCCCATGATATTTATTTGAGATCCAACCATTTCCTAAGTTTACAAAGATAGGGTCGACAAGGAAAAATGAATATCAGCTGGATCAAAAATTTCTCTAGCCCTCAAGAAGTTTTCAATGGTAGACGTTCAATCCCCACATATTTTTTATGGAGTGGTCCAATTGATTTAGATCTACCACATTTTTGGGCTAATGCGATAAAATAATATGGAAAAGTGGCTAGGCAGTGTGGATAAGTTGCATACATCATAGTGGGGCTCATAACCCCTCCAATAGTGACCTCGCGACTAGCATCCTCAGTAGACAATTTGCGTACAGTACTAGGTTTGTTGAACCATTGAGCGGAATCCAACTTCTCTTCATTGGAAATGTTTGAAAATTAAAAACAATAATAATGATATGTTTCCTAAATTAAAAATAAAAAATAAAATACTTAAAATTTTAAATGATGAAATGTTATATTTCACTCCATTTACATTATGCAAATAATTAATACTATTTACATTACATTTACGGTGAAAATAAGAAAACAAACTAGTCCTCAATTTTTGTGGGTGTGCCTTCATCTTAGAGAGACATCCTAAATGAATGGATTGGATGGAATACAAACACCTTGGTAGGCTTCGCACACAAGTAATGGTGGTAGTTGGCCATTTTTTATGTAATTCCCACATGCAACCCCTTGTGCATTTTACTAGTAACTTTACTAACCTCTGTAATTTAATCACCATTAGAAAGGAATCTTTTCTAAAACATGAATTACATGGATTCAATTGATCGATATGAACTGTCCATTTAGCCTAGTAAACTCTTTATTTCTTTAGTAGCAAAAATTGACTAGCCAGACATTTCCAACTATTAGATCAATGCCATGACATCTAGAGTCACGTCTCAAACTTAGAAAATCATAAATCATGAGGTGGAACTAGCATTTTGGTGCATATAAAGATCACATTTATCTATGCACATATACACATACTCCAATGCACCATTTATGATAATCCAAGTTCAAACATTCCATATGTACATGTTGTTCATCCCCATTGCCATCATTCCTCTTAAGAGCCAATCAAAATAGGTTTTGTGTAATTTATATAAATCCATATGGTGTATTTGGAGATTTGAAAAGATTTCTTAGCAAACAACGGTTGGGACGTATTAGACAGTGTCGCGTCAATGTATGAGCGACCGATGAAGAAACAATCGTGAAGAAACTGGTACAGGACAGATGACAAAGGGAGAAATAGAGAAAGTCAAATAGTGACGAATGGTTATAATAACCGTCATAATGTAGGAAGGATCCAAATGGCCGGATTAAAGATTTCGTCTAATACCAACCCACTTAAACCAAACATTACCTTTGAATTATCATTTCAATTAACATGTTATAGTGTAATCATTTACTTCTCCTGTCAGGCAAATTATATTTCTTAGTGTAATTCTTTACTTTAGCTCGCTGTTTATATTTCATAGTGTAATCCATAATGTTTATTAAGTAGCTAGTATTTTTATCTGTAATTTGAGTTTACGTTCACACACTCAATTCAGTTCTTCATTCGAAAAAGGTGTTTTGCAGCTATTCTTAGGACTGACTATAAGAATCCCTTACACATCTATTTTATTTATATCGAAAAGTCCTTTCGCATGGAAGGTAAAAGTGCAACCCATCATCAGAGGTCAAACCCCACACTCAGAATATCCCCTGATCTTGTTTACACATTGAGTGAGTGGCTGAATAGGCGACCAATCTCATCAGATCTCGGTCATACATTACGTGTCTACCTATTTTAGTGCTTGGGGTCATAGTTGTTTGGTTTGAATTGAACTACAATTTCAATTTTGACATGCCCATACATGTACAATCGAAAATAGAACCACACAACACATGCATGCTTGTATCTTCAAGTATTAAAATACATGGCACGTGTCAAATTGTACATGTCAAATTGTACACATATACATATATAAACATAAGACTAATAAATTTTTAAATTTTCTAAACGTACCACAATCTATTTTATTCATGTTTGGGAGTATTTGAGTAACAAAGGTAATAAACAGCTAACCTTAATAACATGATAAGATTTGTCCTATCACAGCTTTTTCCGAAATCTAAATAAGTTGAGCCTCCTATCCTAAATATTATGTTGGGTCAGGCCAAAGATCATAAGAGCCTTACATCTGAATCATGTTTTTAGGTTAGCCAACTTTCAAGTTAGTAAGGTCCCCTGGGTGGTGTGATTTTCATGGTGGCCCCTGAAGTTGAGCCTAGACCTAATGGACAGAGAAAATCTTTGATTTGATCCTTCATGTGTTGTAAGAGCCGACTCAAGTTCCTGCATGTGCATATATATGTGTGAGTATGCATTTCATTTCTCTTGGTCCCGCAGTCCTACTGGTCAAATCCCGGAGACCCGCGACCCTCGGGTTGTGTTTGCAGTCATCCTTAAGTCCGGTCGCTTTGACCCAACTTGGATCGGCCCGAGACCTATGTCATCTTGTTCGCATCGTCGTTGTGGTTCCAACGACGTGTCTTGTGCATCCATTCGATATACAGATCAAAAGTTATAAACATTACATTGTATGACCCTTAATCATGTGGCCCACTTTAGTTGAATGCATGTGGACCACCTCTCTTGGCACAATTCCCTATACACACTACAGATACCATATAAATTCTATGGAAAACATCACCCACCTCAACATACACTACACAAGCCTAGCCTAAAGCCTAAGCATTGTAATCTGCTCCCCTAGGCAATCATGGCCTCTCTTACAAACTCATCATGACCACTTTCTCTCTCTTTATCTTTCTCATTTCCCTCCATTTTCTAGCAACCTCTCCCTCTCCTAATGTCCATTTCTCCCTCTTTCTTCCAGCCCTCTAATCCCCAACATACTTCCAATCCCACCATTAAAAATATATCTCCACTATTAAAATCTTTTCCTTGCTCATAGGTCTTCATGGTGTAGAAGTTTGGGAGTTGGATTGCAAGTGGGTGACTATTATCTTGCTGATTTAATTTTTACCTTTCAATCTTCTTATTTCTTCTTGTGTAGATCATATGGGTCCCACCAATCCATGGTAGGGATTCCATTTGACCCCATGGATGTGGCCCTTTGGCCCATCCTACATGCATGTTATGATACATGATGGGGCTATTCTCCATGGATCCCATCATGATGTATTGTATTATCTACTTCATTCCAAGGGCATCTAGACTCTAAAATTCATGTTGGGATGACATCTCAATCACCCATTTTAGTTATGGATCATGCATGCATTGGTTTATTGTTACATGTACAATCTACATAGTTGTATAGATGAAATTGAATCTTGGGAGGACCCATTAGTGGCGGGGCCCAACTCCCATGGCCGGGTTGTATTTCCTCTTCTCCTTTCTCTTATAATTGTGGATGATGATGTGTGTGGCCCACTTAGTGGGCCTGAGACGTCCTAAAAATTTAGCAAGGGTGGGATGCCCCTACCACCTTATTCCATGGTTTTTGGACTCCTTAAATTAATGTATGCAAGTGTCCTGACCTTAGTTTGTGATCTAGACATGTATAGGGCCCACTAAGGAAGGCCACACACCTTTTTAATTATTGTGTTTATTGAGATATAGGCCGAAATGTCCAATCATGTATTGCTGTAAAAAAATCTGGACTATTGCATGGACTGTTTTAGTTAATGTTTGACATGGATTTAGATTATGATTTCCATTATTTTTCTTGAGGTTGTAGGGTGTAATATGAAGGTGTGGACCCCACCTTGAGGTGTAGTGGATCACACTTCAGAACGTCCATGCAAAGGCACCCAAAGACGAGGCCCAAAGGGGGAGGGCGGTCTACCTTGTTAGACCGTCCAACCTTATATATTGAAGGGAAAACACGAATTCTAGCTTGATTGTATGAGGGGTGGGCCACTTTTGTGGACCCCAATTTTCTGTAATTTATGGGAAAAAAAATACTAATTTTACATCCCTCCCCTCCTAGATGAAGTTTGGGCCCACCTTATTGGATAAACAATGTATGGACAACAACTTTTTACCCAGTAGAATTTCTGGATAGACTGTAATTCTAAATTAAATTAAAATACTTATGATTATCCAAAAATCACAAAATTTTATAGAGGTGTGATCCACCTATGGAAGGACTACCCTGCAAAATTTCAGGGCCATTGGGCTCCTGTACTGTCCATGGTACGGCCTGGAGTGGCCCACTAGACTGGGATGCCCAGGCTGGGGCGTCCAACCTTGGCTGGCCGTCCAGTTCACTTTGTGAGCCCACCTTAATGTATTTTGTGTCCCATCGTTCATCCAAGTGGGGTTCATAGGGGGCATGATCATTCTCCCCTTATGTAGCATCCATTTAGGGCCCATTGAATGAGTTTTTAGGCCAATCACCTAGGCCCCTTGAACTGCCCACCATGGAATGCCCAAGCCCATTAGGCTGTTGTTGGACGTCTGATCCAGCAACATGGCCCACCTAAATTATGTATTTTGTTTATTCACTTCATCTGGTGGGTCCTTTGTGACATGTATGGGTCACCAGAGACTAAAATAAATGTATAAATTAATTAATATTGAATTTTTAGCAAGTCCAGATAGTGGGTGGGCTGGAATTTCAGTAATAGGCCCAAAGTTGCTGCCCATAAATGAATGTTTTGGGGCAGCATGGCCCACCATATTTGGGGATATTATTACACATATCTTGCCCTATTTTTAATTAGATTTTAGGCTTAATTAGTGCATACTTAAGGCCCACTTCAATTGAAATTTTATTGAAATAATATTCATAGTTACATGTTGGGTTTCCTAGGCCCATTGTCCTAGAATTTTCTTGATGGACCCCTGACCCTTGGGCTTATAAATAAAACACTATTGTGATGGGTTTTATGGGCCAAAGTACTCAGGTAATTGGGCCCTTGGTTGCCCATTAAATTAACCCCATTCTTGGGCCAAGGTGTGAGACCCAACTCACTTGATTCAAACATGGAATTGCCCATATGGTTGGAATAATGGGTTACCCATTCGGCCCACTACAATGAGTAGACTCATGACCTTTATGGTTGGGCCGAAACCTTGCTTGAGGGCCCACCATATAGCCTAAGTGTTAGGCCTTGTTTACGGCCCACTAGGCCCGGATTATTTAGGCCTTGGACCTTATTTTACATGCGTGTAGTTAGCGGGCTACCTTTTGGGACCCAATTGAGGTTGGATGTCCTCCTTGGTGGCCCCAAGGTAGGCTCATAGGGCCTTTATAGGTGGTTGAAGGCCCACCTTGGACCTTGTTAGGACCGTTTCCTCCTTAGGGCTTTATGACTCTCTTAGTTTGTGTCCATCCCAAAGTATTGGGCCCCCGCTAGAGGACTTCACTTCTCCTTAAAGTACATATCTATGTATCTAGACTTTGTCCCTCCTTAGAAAAGAAAATATATTTTACAAGTAGCGCACTTACATCATTGTGACCCATATGCATTATTTGTGTGAATTGATTACATTGTGTGGTGGTCATAGAGGGATGAAGTTTCTCCCCTTGTGCACATTGAGTGCCTGAAGCTAGTGCATGATCTGTATGTGTGACTCATGCATTAGCATCGCATTTCATGATGATACTACCCTTGTTTCATCAGGGCCTTGCCTCCACAGAGATATTCATGGATGACCGTATGTGTGGACACCGAAAATGTATTTGAGCATATCGAGTACATAGGATGCCCATGGGTGAAATTCTTAAAACTTTCATGGTACCAAGGATCTGCCCCAATGTCGTGACAGAGTGGAAACTATGAGCGCACGAGGGCCTTATACTGTTAGGCCGTGACTCCCACTGTCGTGTAGTCAGTTGGGTAGGAGTGTGATCTTACCCGCCTGAGAGAAAGAGGATAATTGTCAAGTTGAGTGTGACCAGCTCGTAGATGGATCCGCTACCGTCGAGCCTTATTGGTGATTAGTTGTCCACAAGCGAGTAGTGAAGTCTCTTATGCTCATTTGGCTGTGCAGGTCTATAGAGCGGCAGTCATCTAGTAGTATAATAGACCCCAGTGATTTTCTTATGATTGGAAACGTACTTGTTATGTGGATTAGATATGAGCACTAGTATTACTTTGCATCGCATTCGCATCAGCTGTATAAGCCCCTTCATGCATCACCTTGGTATGACGTCCAGTACTCATTTCATTGTACTCATGATAAGTCTCGGTAAGGCTAACAACATTGTCATTGATAATTTTTTCATGTATCTCCTACTATTCTTCTGTCCACCATTATTACACACCTTCACCACCCTCTAAGCTTTTATAATCTTATGCACGATTGATGCGTGCAGGAGATTCTAGACAGGCGTTCTAGTGACAAAGTTTCGATTAGAGTTGAGCTTAAGGACCCCGGTGGTGCAGACTATTCTCTCCTTCTTTTATTATCTTATGTATGTCCTTTTGGACCTTATGTAACTTATAAAAGTTTAAATTTATAGTGGATTTTGCGATATCTTTCTTTGTGATTCTCGAGATATTACTTGCTGTGATCTTAGGTATACTCGTATTGAAAATGGTTATTCGGTTATAGAAATCCTCCTTGTGAGATCCTAGGATCAGAATCTGTCTCAGGAGCTGAGAATAGAGTACTACGGAGGCTGTTGTGATTAGAACTGGCTATTAGGTTCCCTATGAGTCCAGTTACCGAGTCTGGAGTGTGACATGTGTGTCCATGCAAAAGGGACGGTTGGATTATTTCCTTTCATGCATTTCTAAATTGTATGCAAAACTATAATCACTACAAGAAAAGGGGGCTTTAGCCTCACTTCAAAACTGTGGCTAAAAAGGTTAGAAGCTGAGGCTAAAGCCTTTAGCCTCAGTTTTGCCTCATTTATCCAAACCGAGGTTGATACCCTTGTGGCTAAAGGCTTTAGCCTCAGTTTTAGCAACTAAGGCTAAAATAACTTATAGCCTCGGTTCTTCAAGTGAGGCTAAAAACCTTTTTAGCTTCATTTTTTTCGAAATGAGGCTAAATCAAAATTTTAGCCTCCATTGTTTCCAACTGAGACTAAATCCAAATTTTAGCCTCGGTTGCCTCTAATTGAAGCTAAATCTATTTTTAACCTCGGTTCTCAACAACCGAGGCTAAAACCTTTTGCCATGGGAATTTCAGCCTTGGTTCTCAACAATTGAGGCTAAATCCAAGCCTCGGTTCTCAACAACCGAGGCTAAATCCAAGCCTTGGTTACAAATTGAGGCTAAAAATGTTTAATTTTTTAAAATATTTATTTAAGCTACTAATCCATTCATTCAATCCACTCATGGAACAATCAATCATGAAAGCCATACTGAGTTACTAATTCATTCAATGCCCATTGCTAGAGAATATTGCAAACCAAGAAAAAGCATGAAACAATCATTCTCTCTACTGGAAGTTCATCATTGAGGTTTTGATTGATTGCTAGAGAATATTTATCTTATGTATGTCCTTTCAGTAGAGAGACTAGCGATCATGGATTGACAACTCGTCTGAGCTGACTCAGACTCAATCAAGTTCGATCCAAATTAACACCATGAGTCATCATAAAAAATATGGAGTGAGAGTGACTTGTGTCGACCGAGTTGTAATTTGTCTGAAGACTGAATGTGTCGATCCAAGTCGCTGAGTCTTAAATCCAAGCTTCCAAGCCTCCTTGGAAATCAAAGTGGCCTTCCCATCACCTCCTGAATACTCCATCAGCTAGAACAACATCAAAATCATTCTCAGTGCACTCAAATAATGATTCCAAATACCTGCAGAAAAATTAACCAAAATAGAAGTAAAAAAATATGACTTTCTAACTGGAGAATACAATGACCAATAACATGAATATTTAATCAACTAGAAGGTGGTCCTTAAAAAGTACCTCAATGAGTTGACATCAGATGAATCATCCACCAGTACCGGGGCTAGTACAAAATGAGTCCTCTCTTTGAGTTGTAACAAGGACAACGTCTTTGTAAAAGAATCCACATGCTTTGCCAGGCCCTTGGACTGAGAGAGAAATAAAACAATGTTCTGAATTTGCTCATAAGAAACAGAAGTAGGCTTTGTACATAATTCCTCAATATGTGCCATGTAGAAATTTTGCCCTGGAAAAATGACCAAGATTTAAATGCAAAACACCATGAGAGAAAATAAATGCAATAGGAATCTTTGTACGAAGGTATCTTAGAACAGATGTTTCAAAACTTATCTCCAAATCAAGCAACTCAAGGAATGCTAAAAACACAACTCATGTCATACAAATACACCATGTCATTCATGAAGCGTGTGATATTTCGTCATTGCATTTTTTTAATGATCTTTGCCATTGCACATCTAATACAAGCCTAGAAGAGTCAACTCATCCTGAATAACAAAAGGCATTTTTGTACCCATCAAATGTGCATCTATTTAGGAGACCATGCATTAAAGGAAGCTAGAGTGGGTTAACCAAAAAACAAATTTGTAAATCCACATAAATAGCACAGTAGATGATGATGATGATGCAACTGCATAGTAGAGACCAAGTACATATGAAAACATTTAGAAAGACTCCAATGCCAGAGATTTATCCTGGATGCTATGGCATACCTTATAGGACAATTCACTGATATTCTTGATGGCCCCTCAATTATCTCAGCATCTACTATCCAGAGTCAAATGAATATAATGTGTTAACAGTGTATATTTTACATCCAGAACAAGACTCTGTAACAATTGTGTATAGATAAGGGAAATAATTGAAATCACATTGGGACATCAAACTAAGAATCCCTATTCATTGGACTATGCAACAGTAACAGAAAGCGAACAGATGAAGATTTCTCAATCATGATCACTATCTCAGCCTTGTCCAAGCTATTTGAGGTTGACTTTACTAAGCTTGCTTTGCAATCATTTGTATCTAAGGCCTGTCCTCAGTAAGTCAACAAGTCGTGATATCATTCTCACACTAAGTATATCTAAATATGGTAACTAAATGCATTCCTTCTCTTGCAAGCTCCATGGGATTTCGGTTTTAAAAACGCATTTTGTCATGAAGTGTAAGTACACTTCAACACTCTTTTGACTATCCAGCATGACACTATCAATAAGATAGGCTTTGTTTCTAGAAGTAGGAAGAAGAAAGAATTAATTTCTAGAAAGTCCGGATTCCAAGCCTAGAAATATCCTCCCAAACAGTACACATAAATATCCATAATGTGTGTATATTGGAGTATGAGAAGTTAATGGAAAGCCCTTTTTTTAAAAGGTAAATGGCAATGCCCCTTGCAGCCAAAGTATGATGAGCCATATGCACTATTCTTAACACATCATATTACTATATGACATCTACTTGATTATATCAGGAACCACGTTCAGGCAAAAGCAATGAGAGAAGATAGCATAATTTAGCATGAAAATCCACAACATGTGATAGTGCAAGTTTCTTATGAAAATTTTGAATCAGCCTGTTGGATTTCATGGGTGAACATGTCATCAAAATAATGAACCTGGATTCTCTTAGTTACCTGATGCAAGATTCGCCGCAGCAGGTTGGATATAATCTTGAAGTACCATAGGATCAGGGGATGGTACTGAGCTCATATATACTATTGCTATAATATAGTTACCCGTTAGTGAATAAGCTGTAAATTACAAACTGATTTGGCATGAAGCATATGCACTGTAGGAAGCTGAGCTATAATTGATACATAGTTTATGTTCAGAAATACCATTAAAATACCCAATAGCCTGTATAAGATTTGTTCCATATCTAAGCATTGTAGTTACATCCGTTGGAAATTGTGGTCCACTGTCCTGATCAGTAATGCACATATGTAGAAACAAATCAAATAGTAACTATCACCTCAAATACATCCTATGCCGAACAAGCTCAAGAAGAAACATATTTCATCCAAACTTCAAAAGGAAGTACACGAACCATTGAAACATTAGTCCAATGATGATCTGGATTCTGAAGTTATCTTAACAGTTTGGAGGGAGAATATTTACAAAGAACGCCGAAGTGTTGCAACTTATGTGTATAGGCATCCCGGTATCTCATCATTCCTTTTTAGAAGAAAAGAAGAACAAGAACAAGAAAATAATGGTTGCCTTCTTCCTTAAGAATTTGAAGGATTATAACTAAAATTTCTCTTACTAGCTGCAGTTTGTTGCCGCTACCCAACCAACCAATTCATTGGCTTTTGTTTTGGATGGGGTCAACTTTGAAGCATCAGATTTTGCATACACTGCTTACTCCATGGCAAGTCCAAGAACTCATCTCTCTTCTGTAACTAGTTTTTAGAAAATGGGCCACTATTTACACCCCATCTTTTTCATTACATGCGCTGTTTTCTTCTAATTTTGGTTATTCAGTCTACAAAATTGTACTGTTTGCATCATAGTTCTAAAACTTGGTGACTCAACTCAAAACTCATCCAAGTCAACTCTAAAATTTTCGACTAGTAATCGCTGTTCATAGTCCAAAGCTACCAGACTAGATGGATTCCAACTGAACTTCAACTTCTCTTCTACATTTTATCTCTTTGTTGACATTGAGTTTATGACTCCCCAGAACAGGCTGATACACATTAACTGGAGCCCTAGCCACACCTACAATCAGCCTCTATGCTTATGTCTTTCTAGTAGGTAGTTTTTGCCTCTGCATTGAATTTAATAGATTTCTTGCCCTGTTGATGACATTAGAGAAGGATGCTTTGTTTGACTCGTGATTGGGCCGACCAAGGTGCCACACTCATAGAAGAACCTGCTCCACATTTATACCCTGGTTACTAACTCCTTAAATGTTGAGATGGTCAAACCAGCCAGCCTATAAGCTTGTCCTAGGACATATTATGTCGTCTTAGTTGTGTTGGGATTTTGCTCTAGAAAACCTATGTTACATTACCTTTTATACATTTTAAATGCATGATCCATTCATTCATTCATTGGCCAATTAATATGCATGTAACATGTTTATTCATGTGGGATTAAGAGAGATTCCTCTGGTTGTCCTTGGGCACCTGAGATTGGACATAATGGCAGTTAACCAATGGAGAGTTACGGTCCATGGATCTTGGAACCCGCAAGGTTCTAGGACAAACTTATTGTATTCTATAGATGGTCATCTTGTGTGTGGGGACGGACTTGGAAGTAATGCTTTAATTTCATTGACTCTGGAAGTAATGCTTTAATGTTTATGATTCTTCTAAATCAATGAAAAACTGTAAAATGATGGGTTCCAATTTTAAGTGCCAGCTTTTTAGATGAAGCCAACAAAAAGATGTATATGCATGGGTGACATGATTCAGCAGCATGTTTGTCATGTGACTTGCTATTTTTATTCCAGGGAAACAATTGATGCTTAAGGTTGCAGAGTTAGTCCTTGAACATCGTGGAAGGACTATGAAACAGCAGCCTTTAGTGACTCACACTGCAGGAACTTCGAAGCCTTCAGTGACTCACAATGCAGGAACTTCAAAGCCTTCAGTGACTCACAATGCAGGAACTTCGAAATCAGGAAAGGGCAGAAGAAGGAAGAAATGATAAGTTAGTTTCCTAAATGATCTAGGACTTGTCTCGTTCTTTTACACTGAAACAGGCTTTGAATTCTTAATAAAAGCAAGCATTTTGTTCATGTTTTCTCTTTTGGAATGTTGTTATTTCTTGGAACAGCTGAGTCTGTTGGGTATTGATTTTCCATGTGAGCTTTCAACTCAAGATTTTCATCTGAAGCCAGTTTTAGTGACTTCTGCTCTTCCATAAGCTTGATATTAGTTGTTGCCCACGTCCTCGCCCCTCTCTAATCTCCTCTCCCAATGGAGAAGGAAAACAAAGAACGAACCAAAATCAAGGGAAATGCTATCAGCAGTTGCATTTGGAAAGAAATGCCATAAATCTTCAGTAAAAACCAATCTTAAGCCCCAACTAAGGTTGTGTGGAGAATAGTTCCAGCACAACAGAACCATTTTAGACACCAAAAGCACCCTTCCAAATCTTTCCATTCAGAATTTGTAGAGAATTGCAGCCATAGCTCCATTCCAATGCATTTACATTTACCAACCAGCTAATAACCACTATCTTAAATGTAATGCATTCCAAAGAAATGCAATCAAAGCCCACATGCATCTAGTGCAGGCACATGCTAGTTGCATTTAGAGATAAATTCTTTAATGATGACCTTTGCTAAGCCCACACGCATGTACAGATCAGGTCATGCAAATGCCACCACATAAGATAGGCATGGTAGCAAGGTTACAACTACCTTTTCTGAAATGCATTTCAGATGGCCCTAGGGTGTTTCCAGCTACCATGGTCAAGATGAACTATTTCACATGTGTAGGTTACAACTACCATCAAGAAACATGTTTTCCTGAATGGTGTGGATCTATTACCAAAAACAGGAAATTGTTTGGATCTGTTTTCAGCAAACTCACAATTTTTGCAAGATGAACAGACACTCTCAGCCAGCAAACTATGCTGTATTTGGCCATGTGTTTTCTTATTTTACAATACTTACAACAGACAACTATTTTAATTTTTTTCTACAATTGCTAATATTTTTAATTTATAAATTACTGCATATAAAGACAAGTTAGGTTGTAGCTTTGAGTCGACAGAACCCATGGGTTTTAAATCTCATTGGTTTTATTTGTCCAAATTATGTTAACCAGTGTAGATGTATCATGAACCAAAAAATAAAGCTTATTTGATTATCTGAATCTCGGACCGGCGGACATTTATTGAAATGTTAAAATGGAAAATCTGACGGTCCTATTTCCACAAACAAGTGGCCATGAATCAGAGGATAGGATTGTTTAAACAATCCGATATGGGGATTGTGACTTAGTGATAGTGGACTGCATGATCTAGTCAGTTTATTTGAGTTAATATGTTCCATGTGTACAATTTTTACGTGCCTGCAGACTGAGTATCATATAACTTTTCTTTTAACAAATGTAGGAAATGATGCTCTTATTTCACTACCACCACATATGTAAGTAAAGCTAAGGTGAAAAGTAAATTAAAGTTAGTCGCCTATCTGGCAACTTGCATAAGCAGTAGAGAATGCATTTCCTGGTAGTTGGAAGAATAGACCCTCACAGCACCTTAACCGTCCATGCACCTCTTGGGAGAGATCACATTAGAGATACAGTCTCGGCCATCTGATATTAAAGAGCATGCCTCTAAAGACCATGGCTTGGGGAAGGTAAGAAAAATAACACAGCAGATAACAAATGAGCAGGTGACAAGCAGATCATAACAGATACAAGGCAATGCAATTTTGCACTCTTTGAAGTGTCTATGATGCACATTAGGAACATTTGGTTATCAAGGTTTTGCAGTTGTTTTCACCCCCATGAGGATACAATGAACTAATATGAAAAGAGAGGTGGAATTTTAGAATACTAATTGCTAGCTACCAACTTTATCAAGCGGAGGATAAGTGCTGCAGAAACAAGTATGTTGAGATTGTCGTGAAAGACTATGAAGGATGTAATAAAGAATGAGGACATTTGAAGTATCCTTGGAGCAATATCAATTATCATCATCTTAGCCTTTCTCCCAACAGTTAGGTATTGGCTTTGAAATGGCATTTTGGCAAAAGTGTTTACCACCTAAATACTTTCCAAGCTCTCCCAAACAGGCCCTAAAAATATGAGCGAATATTGCTATTTTTTTAAAATGTTGAAGTCTTGCTCTCATCACCATAGCAATTGTTTTAGATACAAGCAGCAGGATAAATCAAATACCCACTGACCACTTCAAACCCTACCTGGTGAATCATTTACAACAAAAGGAGCCATCATATTCATAATAATATATGATCACAAGATTCACAATTGCCCTATTGAAGCCTTGAACCTTCTTCTATGACATAATAACAAGCCACTCTTCTCTTTTTCAAACCTCTAAAACCACTTACCACAAAACCTGATTTGTCTCCATTGAGTACTAAATACAAAAATCTACCCCTCATCTTTTTGCCTACATACCTCTTTCAATTCAAACTGATTTGGAAAAGCTCCGAAAAGTTTGTGACCTGCTTAATCGTGTTTGTTCAAATTTTTATGATCTAATAATTCCTTTCGTGGGGTATACATCAGTCGCCTCACAACAAGAGATTCGCCACGATCCTCGCCTGTCACTTCATCGCCACCTGCTATTTCTTCAGTGGTTTGTTCATATTCATCAAAGCCATGATTTTCTTCTGCGGCCTCATCTTCAGTGCCCCCTTCGTTTATAGTCAAGTGTGCTGCCGGATGTTGAGGACAAGTGTTTGATAAGTGGCCTGATTGGCAACAGCGGTAACAATTGTTCGGCCTTGGCCGAGCATAAGGATTCGGAATCCTACTCGGGCCTGCTATTGTGGGTGCTGCCCGTTGAGGTCTGGATGGTCTGCTCCCGGTATCACGGTTTGCGGATAGAGGAGGTTGAGGACGTTCTCCTACCGGATCTTTTCCTCGAGGCAGCACTGGATCCTGTGTGGGACCGGTCATAGGGGGTCGATTAGAAGGATAAAGACGAGAGGGAGCTCTTGCAAGTTGTGTTTCTGCCCTTCCTGCCAATTGAACTGCTTCATCTACAGTCCCAACTGGGTACATCAGAACTCGATCCTGAATTGCTGGTCGCAACCCACCTATAAATCGTGCCACCTTCTGTGACTTAGATTCTGACAGATCGTTTCGTGTAGCCAACCGCTGGAATTCTTCAGTGTAATCTGTAACAGTTCGATTTTCTTGTCGACAATTCTGGTATTGCTGGAATAAGATTTGCCCATAATCACTGGGGAGAAATCGTGATTGAAGAAGACGTCTCATCCGAGGCCATGATGTGATGGGCGCCTTGTTTTGGCGGGCTCGTGAGAGTTGTAATTGTTCCCACCATGCAGAAATACCAGATTTTAATTTGAACGCTACTAATTTTACCCTTTTATGATCTGACACATCCATATAATCGAAATATCTCTCTACTTCGGCTAGCCAATCGAGAAAATCTTCGATACGTAATAAACCGTTAAAACTAGGAAGTTCAGCCTTACCTCGATAGTCTCTTTCAGCACGATTTAGACGATTGTCTCCATGGATTGATCGTCTGTCAAAACCCTCATTAATGTCCTCGTCGCTGGAACTAGAATCATTTGATGTAGCCCTACGATTTTTCACTAGTAGTGCTCTGCGATAATCGAGGTCACGTCGTACAGCAACCACGGGTGGTGGAGCGGCCATAGGTGGTGGAGCACCGCCTAGGGCTCGGGACGAAAGTAGTGCATCCGTAAGACGGTCGAGGGTTTCTTGCAGCCCTTGCATGGTCAACTGACTCTCCCGATGGAAAGCTTTCATTCTTTCAGAAAGATAACGAATCCTTTGATCACCGTCCATAGGATTTTGATTCATACCTTCGTTGTTTGCCATCGACCCGAGGGAAAACCTCGCTCTGATACCAAATTGACGCAGGGATGAATGTGATGAGGTCGATCACAGTCTTCCTCAAGGACAACTACTCCGAATCCACGGAGCTTCTCTGGATTCCTCACAGAGACTTCTCGAATCCACGAGGAAAGAAAGCAAGAAAATAGAAATAAACTCTAATAAAATTAGAAATTGATTACTGAATAATTGATGATGAGTTTACACCCCTTTAAATAAGGGAACCAAGCAATAGGAAAGAAATCAGACTCAAACTACAACTAAAACTCCAAAAATCCGCAACTTACTATAAATAGTAAACTTACTATTTATAGACGGTCGTGATGTCTACTAGTGCGCAAGGTTTTCGACCAAAAATAGTAAGTGTCCTATTTGGCTTCACCAAACTGTTCTCCTAATTATTCTAAGCACTTTCCACATTGGACACAACTCCTAAAGCCCAACGGATGAAGAGCTATAAGCAAACTAAAACTTACTATAAATAGTAAAAATGAAATTAAAAAGGGGAAACGACCGTCGATCATGGGGTTTCTCACAAATTCGGGCTGCGCAACCCGGCATAGCAGGGTTGGTTGGCTAAAGTAGCTCGTTCTACCCCAAAATCATATATTTTGCGTCGGATAACTCATTCCGGATTGCGAGATATGCCCGATCTAAGGTCTGATGGTCCGGATCACTTCTGGTTCGTCCGTGCCTTTTCTGATCCATCCTGGCCATGAAATTATCCGCGACCCACTCTAAATCAGTCCCCTCCACTTGAAAAGAACTCGTCCTCGAGTTCTCCTCTTTGCGCTGGTTCATGATACTCGGTCAGGTCCACGACGTTGAAAGTCCGTGAGATCGCCATGTCATCTGGAAGATCAACAACATAAGCGTTGTCATTAATCTTTCAGATGATCAGTACCGGTCCAATCTTCTTATTTTTCAACTTGTTGTACGTTCCGGTCGAAAATCTCTCTTTACGCAGATGGACCATAACTCGGTCGCCCACTTCGAACACTTTTTGTCACCAGTGCTTATCTGCTTGTTCCTTGTACTTCTCGTTCGAGGTATGTAGCTTGGCCTGCACTTCTGCATGGATGCCCATGATCTTATCTGCCATATGTTCTGCTGTAACGCTCGTGCCTAGGTGCTTGGGCAAAGGGACCAAGTCAAGTGTGTGGCGAGACACTCGTTCGTAAATAATCTGGAATGACGATTTCCCTGTCGAGCAGTTCACCATATTGTTGAACGCAAACTCTGCTTGAGACAAGACCAAGTCCCACTGCTTCGGCTTTTCTCCTGCAATACTGCGAAGGAGGTTTTTCAATGTGCGATTCACAACTTTGGTCTGCCCATCAGTCTGTGGGTGGTAAGCACTGCTGAATTGAAGTCGTGTATCGAATCGAGTCCACAAAGTCCGTCGAAAGTGGCTAATGAACTTCATGTCATGATCAGAAGTAATGGTCTTAAGGACCCCGTATAACCGTACGACCTCCTTGAAGAATAAATTCGCCACATGTGTTGCATCAAGGGTCTTCTTGCATGGGATAAAGTGCGCTATCTTAGAGAAACGATCAACCACTACGAACATCGAATCCATGCCGCGTTGTGTTCCTGGAAGACTAAGCACAAAGTCCATTGATAAATCCTCCCAAGCACCGTCAGGCATAGGTAACGGGGTGTAGAGGCCCGTATTCTGAGATTGCCCCTTGGAGGTCTGACAAATATGACAACGTTGTACGGCTCTTCCCACATCACGTACTAATTGCGGTCAGTAATACCGCTCTTCCACAAGAGCTCGCGTCTTGTCTCGCCCAAGGTGTCCACCGAGGTTACCTCCATGTAGTTCCTGGATAATCCGCTCCCTTAGAGAACTTTGGGGGATGCACAATCGATTCCCCTTGAAGAGAAAACCATTGTGTATATGAAGGTCACTAGGGTGACCTTCTTGGCACTTCAACCAAGAATCTTTGAAATCCTCATCCTCGGCATACAGCTCCTTGAGACAGTCAAAGCTGACCACCTCATTACTCATTGTAACAAGTAGTGACACACGACGACTAAGTGCATCAGCCAGCTTGTTCTGTTAACCTGACTTATACTTCAGAACAAACGTAAATTCCTGTAAAAATACAGCCCATTTAGCATGCACACGATTCACGTTAGTCTGACTATTAATAAACTTTAATGTCTGCTGGTCAGTGTACAGAATAAACTCCCTTTGAATCAGATAATGTCGCCAATGTCACAGTGCCTGAACAACTGCGTACAACTCAAGCTCATAAGTCGACCACTTCTTTCGGGCTTCACTGAGCTTCTCGCTATAGAAGGCTACCGACCTGCCTTCCTGTGATAATACTCCTCCTATTCCGACATATGAAGCGTCACACTCCACCTCAAACAATTTGTCGAAATTAGGAAGCACCAAGACCAGTGTTGTAGACAAACGATGCTTGATCTCATGAAAGATCTTGTCAGCTTTATCGGTCCACTGGAATGGCCCTTTTTTTATGCAATCTGTTATAGGCGCGACTATGGTGCTAAAATCTCGCACAAATCGACGATAGAAAGTCGCCAACCCGTGAAAACTCCTCACCTCATGAATGTTTGTCGGGATCGGCCATTCCCTAAAGGCTCGCACCTTTTCATCGTCCACCCGAATGCCTGTGAACGTTACAACAAATTCTAAAAACAACAGGTTGTCAGTTAAAAAACTATACTTTTTCAAGTTAAGGTACAACTTGTTATCTTGTAGGACCTGCAGCACCTGCCTGAGATGTTTCTTGTGCTCCGCCTCATCCTGGTTATATATCAATATGTCATCAAAATATACTACCACAAATCGGCCAGTGAACGGTTTTAGAACTTGATTCATCAAACGCATAAAAGTACTTGGTGCGTTCGATAGGTCACAGAGCATGACCAGCCACTTATACAACCCTTCCTTTATCTTGAATGCCGTCTTTCATTCATCACCGGGTCGAATACGAATCTGATGGTACCCGCTCTTTAGATCGAGTTTAGAGAATACCTTAGCCCCTCCTAGCATATCGAGCATGTCGTCCAACCGTGGTATTGGGAACCGATATTTGATGGTAATTTTGTTAATTGCTCGGCTGTCGACACACATGCACCAGCTTCCATCTTTTTTTGGCGTTAATACTGCTGGTACAACACGGGCTCATGCTCTCTCTCAATAGACCCTTACGGATCAATTCCTCCACTTGCCCCTGAAGTATCTCACACTCCTTCGGACTCATTCGATAATGAGGGTGATTAAGTAGACTAGCCCCAGGGATGAGGTCTATGTGATGTTAGATGTCCCTCATGGGGGGCAATCCATCAGGTAAATCTTCAGGCCAGACTTCTTTGAATTCGTTTAGTAACAGTCTTAAGCTTGGAGGGATGTTTGAGGATTCCTCTTTCTCGCCCTTCACCACTACGGCATATACCTCGCCGGTTTCCTTGGATTCCTACATGAAATCCCGAATGGTCAAGAGAGAACTTTCCTCCACTTTAGAGGCTTCAGGGTGGTTCTTTGGTGCCATAGGGGTAAGGATTATTTTTCGACTATCCTTGATGAATATGTAGACATTGTCTCGCCCCCGATGGGTCGCATCACGGTCCGACTGCCAGGGTCGACCGAGTAGCATATGGCAGGCTTCCATGTCAACCACGTCACAAAGTATCTGATCCTTATAATGTTAACCAATTGAAAACGAGATAGTGCATTGTTCAGTTACCTTGGTCTCGTTCACCTTTTTTTTCCAACCAATTGAGTACGGGGAAGGATGTTTCGTCGTTGGTAGCTGCAACTTATCCACCATCACTCTTAAGACGATGTTCTCGCTGCTACCACTGTCTATGATCACATCACAGACCTTTCCGCTGACAGTGCACCGAGTACGAAATATATTGTGTCATTGTGGATGTAATTCCTTTCGTGTGGTATATAGTAGTCACCTCACAACGAGAGATTCGCCACGATCCTCGCCTGTCACTTCATTGCCACCTGCTATTTCTTCAGTGGTTTGTTCATATTCATCAAAGCCATGATTTTCTTCTGCGGCCTCATCTTCAGTGCCCCCTTCATTTATAGTCAAGTGTGCTGCCACAGCGGTAACAATTGTTCGGCCTTGGCTGAGCATAAGGATTCGGAATCCTACTCGGGCCTGCTGTTGTGGGTACTGTCCGTTGAGGTCTGGATGGTCCGCTTCCCGTGTCACGGTTTATGGATGGAGGAGGTTGAGGACGTTCTCCTACCGGATCTTTTCCTCGAGCCAGCACTGGATCCTGTGTGGGATCGATTTTAGGGGGTCGATTAGAAGGATAAGGATGAGAGGGAGCTCTTGCAAGTTGTGTTTCTGCCCTTCCTGCCAATTGAACTGCTTCATCTACGGTCCCAACTGGGTACATCTGAACTCGGTCCTAAATTGCTGGTCGCAACCCACTTATAAATCGTGCCACCTTCTGTGACTCAGATTCTGATAGATCGTTTCGTGTAGCCAACCGCTGGAATTCTTCAGTGTAATCTGTAACAGTTCGATTTCCTTGTCGACAATTCTGGTATTGCTGGAATAAGATTTGCTCATAATCACTGGGGAGAAATCGTGATTGAAGAAGACGTCTCATCCGAGGCCATGATGTGATGGGCGCCTTGTTTTGGCGGGCTCGTGAGAGTTGTAATTGTTCCCACCATGCAGAAGCACCAAATTTTAATTTGAACGCTACTAATTTTACCCTTTTATGATCTGACACATCCATATAATCGAAATATCTCTCTACTTCGGCTAGCCAATCGAGAAAATCTTCGATACGTAATAAACCGTTAAAACTAGGAAGTTCAGCCTTACCTCGATAGTCTCTTTCAGCACGATTTAGACGATTGCCTCCATGGATTGATCGTCTGTCAAAACCCTCATTAATGTCCTCGTCGCTGGAACTAGAATCATTTGATGTAGCCCTACGATTTTTCACTAGTAGTGCTCTGCGATAATCGGGGTCACGTCGTACAACAACCACGGGTGGTGGAGCGGCCATAGGTGGTGGAGCACCGCCTAGGGCTCGGGGCGAAAGTAGTGCATCCGCAAGACGGTCGAGGGTTTCCTGCAGCCCTTACATGGTCAACTGACTCTCCCGATGGAAAGCTTTCATTCTTTCAGAAAGATAACGAATCCCTTGATCACCGTCCACAGGATTTTGATTCATACCTTCGTTATTTGCCATCGGCCCGAGGGAAAATCTCGCTCTGATACCAAATTGACGCAGGGATGAACGTGATAAGGTCGATCACAGTCTTCCTCAAGGATAACTACTCCGAATCTACGGAGCTTCTCTGGATTCCTCACAGAGACTTCTCGAATCCACGAGGAAAGAAAGCAAGAAAATAGAAATAAACTCTAATAAAATTAGAAATTGATTACTGAATAATTGATGATGAGTTTATACCCCTTTAAATAAGGGAACCAAACAATAGGAAAGAAATCAGACTCAAACTACAACTAAAACTCCTAAAATCCGCAACTTACTATAAATAATAAACTTACTATTTATAGACGGTCGTGATGTCTACTAGTGCGCTAGGTTTTCGGCCAAAAATAGTAAGTGTCCTATTTGGCTTCACCAAACCGTTCTCCTAATTATTCTAAGCACTTTCCATGTTGGACACAACTCCTAAAGCCCAACGGATGAAGAGCTATAAGAAAACTAAAACTTACTATAAATAGTAAAAACGAAATTAAAAAGGGGAAACGACCGTCGATCATGGGGTTTCTCGCAAATCCGGGCTGCGCAACCCGGCATAGCAGGGTTGGTTGGCTAAAGTAGCTCGTTCTACCCCAAAATCATATATTTTGCGTTGGATAACTCATTCCGGATTGCGAGATATGCCCGATCTAAGGTCTGATGGTCCGGATCACTTATGTCGCCGACCGTGCCTTTTCTGATCCATCCTGGCCATGAAATTATCCGCGACCCACTCTACATCACTTTTGGCCTCGGTTCCTATGCAACTATGCATATGAGGCTAAAAGGTAGACTTTGGCCTCGATTCCTATGCAACTGAGGCTAAAAAATAGACGTTTGGCCTCGGTTCCTATGCAAATGAGGCTAAAAGGTAGACTTTTCGCCTCAGTTTCTAAGCAACCGAGGCTAAAAGGTAAACTTTTCACCTCAGTTCCTATGTAAATGAGGCTAAAAGGTAGACTTTTTACCTCAGTTCCTATGCAATTGAGACTAAAAGGTAGACCTTTTGTCTCAATTCCTATGTAACTGAGGCTAAAAAATAGACTTTTCGCCTCGGTTCCTTTGCAAATGAGGCTAAAAGATAGATGTTTAGCCTCTGTTCCTATGCAAATGAGGCTGAAAGGTAGACTTTTCGCCTCGGTTTCTAAGCAACCGAGGCTAAAAGGTAAACTTTTGGCCTCGGTTCCTATGCAAATGAGGCTAAAAGGTAGACTTTTCACTTTGGTTCCTATGCAATTAAGGCTAAAAGGTAGAATTTTCACCTCGGTTCCTATGCAATTAAGGCTAAAAGGTAGACTTTTCACCTCGGTTCTTATATAATTGAGGCTAAAAGTTAGACTTTTTCTCTCAATTCCTATGCAACTGAGGTTAAAAAATAGACTTTTTGCCTTGGTTCCTATGTAAATTATGCTAAAAGATAGATATTTAGCCTCAGTTCCCAACTGAGACTAAAAGGTAGACTCTTCACCTCGATTTCTACGTAACTGAGGCGGAAGATAAACTTTTAGCCTCAATTGCTTAGCAACCGAAGCTAAAGGACACATTTAGCCTCCATTTTCTCAATTGAGGCTTAAAAAATTATAGCTAAAGGCCTATTTTCTTGTAGTGAATCAAATCACTATCATACTGATACCACACGTGAGTCGGCTGACTATATTAATTTAGTTTAAGGTGGGGGCAGTATTAAATATTTAGAATCATCCAATCAAACGGTATGTTATCTGCTTGTTGGACCAATGAAAAGGACGACAGGTTTTTTTTTTTTCCTTCAAATAAAATTTTTGTGTGGCTGATTGAATGACTAGGCATCCCTTCAACGGGTCCACAGTAGTGGGCCACTTCTCAATGAAAAGCGGATTGCTTGGTGGTCTCAACAATAGACCGCGCTCCGGCAAACGATCACATCATGTTTTAAAGGCATTCTAATTCCACTCGGTAGTGGGAGCCGTACACATCCACGCCCAGGTGAGATCTGAACCATCCAACAGGTGAGCTACACTTATTAGATCTTCTAACATAAAAATCAGGCCATTTTACGCCTCAGATTTGCCACAGTATATCAAAACAAACAAATGGCTGAGAATAATTATAACCGTTAAAATTTCGTTTATACATTGTGACCCACCAGAGTGAAATTATCTATCTTTTAAGCAATTCCCACGTCATGGAAAGCTCGGATCTAAAACCTTTTAAAAAAAAAAAAAAAAAAAAAAATTTACAAACGCGCACACACCCCCACACACTCACGCCATTAACCCTTGACCGGGTGTTGCAACTCCTGAGAGTCCCTCGGATCTTTTATAAATTTTTTTTTTTTTTTATAAATGCCTATGATATTTGCACGCGTACCGCGTGTGGATTTGTACGGTCCTACACACGTGTGGAATTAGCACGCCTCCATGTTTTAAGTCCACATGATTCATCTCCGTAGGTAGCACATGCGTAGAAACGAAAGCGGCCAGCTGGTGATCTCCACGATGGATGGCCCAAAAATCAAACCGGCAGGACGTCTAGTCAGCTGGATATTTCTGGACGCAGATTTCGTCGTGCCCCCGCTCGTCTCCAGCTGAGAACGGGCAGATCTTTGAGTGGCTACTGCACTGTATGTGTCTTATCTATACTGTTCGTTCATTTTTTCAAAAATCATTTTAGAGTATAAGATTAAAAATGAGGTAGATCTAAGGCCCAAGTGGACTGCATGAAGGAAATTAAATTCTTACTGTTGAAAAGCAGGGCCACATTAGTTGTAGATGGATCTAATATTTCTGTTTTTCTTCAACCCAGACTATCACGTAACGTTATAAATAGGTTTGTATAAAAAGTAAACATCACTGTGAGTTGAAGAAAATTTTACCATGAGAATCATTATTACCATTGCTTCGAGGTGCATTTATACTTGATATAACATTTAAGTTCTCTCTACAACGAAGTTCACGCGGCTTTTAGAATAGGTTTGAAGGAAAATAAGCATCACTATAATAAAATTTTTAACCGTGAGAATTATTTGTATTTTCCATGTAACTTTATCATGAGTTGGACGGAAAATAAACACTACTACTATAAAATTTTGAATGAATCATTATCACCACTGCTTCCCGCGGTGTAGTGCACTTGAGACTTGGGTCTACCTTAATTTTGATATTACATAGTAAAATGATACGAAAAAAAATGATGGACGGTGTGGATAATACCCATACATCACGGTGGCCACACTCAAAGCTCCTGTCCGTTCCCAGCTGGAGACGGGCGGGGTAGCACGCAATCCGCGTCCGATATTTCTCAGGTTGTCGTTGACGGTCGTCCTTTCCACATGCCACGTGTATGGTGGATGAGTGCCGACTTCATGCTCACGTTCCATGAGTCTGAGGGAAAAGCCCACGCTGCTCGAGATCAGGTTGTAAGAACCTCAATCGGGGACACCAAGCTCACGTGTGAGGTTGGACTCTCAATAGGCAATCTCCACCGTTCACATGCCACATCTAAAAGATCAGGCTGATCTAGGACCGCTGCTAAGTATCCTAACCGTTCTTTTCTTTTTATCCTCATGGCCCACCCAAGGTTCATATCAGCCTGTTTTTGGGCACGCTGAATCAACAAAGTGGGATCTCACGCCGAATGGTCTCGATCTCGCACGCGTACGACGCGAGTGCGCTTATTATACTTTGGTTGAGCAAAACGCTTGATACGCGGGCACCCAAAAATTATATACATTTTGTACCTTGATTCAAATAATACGGACTAAATTGTGGGACCCACTGTCTCAGATTTGTTGAAAAATCCTAAACTCTGATTAGTTGAAGTAGGAAACTGAATATTTTTATTTAACCGTTAAATTAATGTCCACCAATCGGACAGTTAGATAATAAAAAAGGCTCTCATTTTAGTACATATACATCTAAAATGATTAATAACCTAATTTAGACAGCTCAGTTTTAATTAATTCTGTCCCAAAACAGCAATGTCTAAGTACCTGTGCATCAACCAAAATACTCTACCAGTGTACCAAGGTCTTTCTCAGAGGGAAGAACTAAGAAGGGTATTTTTGTCATTTTAAGAAAAACGATGCCAATTTCCGAAGCTAGTGGTACAACTGCAATTAAAACAAAAACGAGGGCCATTCGTGAACCCATTATTTTAAAGCAGAAAATCCGTATCGCTGAACGGTTTCACGACTCAACGCTTTCTCTATAAATATCCTTTACCTGCCCTCACGTCCCTCATTTCCCAACCGTCTCTCTCATCTGCTTTCTCTGTCCTAGGGTTAGGGTTTCCTTTCATCAGTTCTTTCTTTCGTTCTTTGGTGTTAGCGATGGCCCAGGAGAATGTCGATCTCCAGAACGGCGGAGCCGAGAACGGGAGCTCCAAGGCCGTGATCTTCTCCTCTCTCAAGCCCCAGCTGTGTGTCCCAGCTCCCAAGGCCGCTGATGCCGTCCAGTTCTACAAGACGGCCTTCGGAGCTGAGGAACTGAAGCGTTCTGTCCACCCAAAGAGGAAGGCGGAACAAGAGCTCCCTCTCATCCTCAGCGCTGAACTCAAGCTCGGTCCCTCCGTTTTCATTGTCTGCGACATCACCGACGAAAAGTAACCTTCCATCTCCCTCCCTCCCTTCCTCTCTCCCTCCCTTTACGATGTCATTTTCTCAAGTTCTTTATGCGATTACCCTAGCTTCCACCATCCGTACATCCCGGACTTCCATCGTTGTCCGTACGTTTATCTTCCTTGCAAAATGCTGGACCAGATAAACGATGCAGATCACGCACGCAAGAAATGCTGCGACCTGTAAACGCCTTCTGTACCATACGTTATCTTGTTTTCGTCTCTGAAATATGAGTTACTACACCATATTTCGACTTCTGGTTATGCAATCTTGAAAATAAAGGGTTGTATTTATGAATCTGTGTGGGTCTTGATTTCAGAATCCCTTCATAGTACCTATTCTCTTTTTTTTTTTTTTTTTTTTTTTTTTCTTTCTAATTTTAAAGCTACTTTGTTAATCTTGCCCGTTGACGTGACAGCTTCAGGCCGACTGACGGAACGGGCGTGGCCTTCTGCCTAGAGACCGACGAGGTCGACGTCGCCGTTAAGAAGGCCGTCTGTGCTGGCGCGGAGGTCGAGGTAGAGCCTGCTGAGGACGAGGGCGCGTGCTGCGGTTTGCGTGCAGGGAAGGTGAAGGACCCCTTCGGATACGTCTGGGCCATCTGCACTCCTGCGAAGAAAGACGCTGCTGACGTGGATGCTTAATAGCCCTTGATGTTGTTACCGCTTTTTTCTATTTTGCTGCTTTTCTGAAAAAAAAGACTGATAGTAACTTAGATTAGTCTATGTAGTGAAAGTTATACGGTCGCCTTATGGTGACCGGGAGTCCAGGTAATTACGGTTGTAAATTTTGAAGACTTTCATTGACTAACCGACAGCTGGCGTCTGCTTTTAATCGTAACCCTTCTCTTCTTCCTCTTTGGAAATGGGATTGGGTGGTATTACTACTATATTTTCATTTTGCAGTATTTATTTGCTTTTTATGAGATTTATGTGATATCATGCGTCAGGGGAGTCGTGCCGCTCGTGATGCTCTCTTATCCACACCATTAATGCGGTGCCACGTGTCAATCTGATATTCAAGGATCTGTTTACGAAGTTATTTATGATCCTTGGGTTTATGACACTGGTACATGCCTTGTTGAATTGTGATTTGAGATTTCTCAACTTGAAAATGCTTTGCTAGATTCCCGCCAACAGTATCATATTGTGGCCGGATAGATGTGCTTGCGACAATACTTCATACGGGCTGGATTTCATGTTATTTATAAAAATACATTGTGTTTCTGAGCCGCTCAGGATCCTACCATGTGTTATCCCCATGTGGGTCCACGTGTTAGATGGTCCGGTGATATAAAGAAATTGGAATTTAATGTGTGTGCGGTTATGATGGTTGGACCATTTCATTATGTGGATATGTGATATAAAATAATTATAAGATGTTTTTAGTATTTTGGTGAGTGTGATGTGTTTAGTTTATAGGAACCTCGATGCGAGAATAAATGCATGGCATTTTGGCATAGGTGGAGCTAGTAGTCCGTTGGCTACGCGGAAAGGATGGGCTGTTGTCTGGCCTGATAAAATGTTCAAGGTTGGAAGTTGATGTTCTTATCTTCGAGATTTTTCTGTCATGGTTCATCCAGGGGCAGACAAGGATTGTGGTCCCTGCTTTCCCAAGCGGAAAGTCAGTTGG
Source organism: Magnolia kwangsiensis (assembly GCA_037074715.1). NCBI lineage: Eukaryota > Viridiplantae > Streptophyta > Magnoliopsida > Magnoliales > Magnoliaceae > Magnolia > Magnolia kwangsiensis. Next base: position 143,044,129 of record CM073574.1, on the reverse strand, counting down.
ATGGACGGTTAAAAGTGGATGAGGTCCACCTCGTCCATCAGGTGCGCCACCGGTACGGTTAAAAGCGCAGGTGGGTTATACTGGACGTCCAAGTGCATGTTCGCTCCGATGGCCCCATGCCTAAAAATGAGATGGATCCAAGTCTCGGGTGGACCTCACCGGTCAACTTTTAGGGGCTACAAGTCTTGGATCAGGGGGGGATATTTTTGTTTTCTAGGTCTGGGTGACTTAATCAACGGAAGGTCGGATGACAAGTACACATTACAGTAGGCCCTATAGTAGTTTTCATTGGTAGGTGTTGAATCACCACTGTTTTCCAGAGGAGTGGTCCACCTGAGATTTTGATGTCTCGTTTGGGGCTCAATGTATGGATGGATGTCGTGGATAAAACACGTGTACCATGGTGTGGCCCACTAAGCACGGTCCAGTAGGACGCGGATTAGCCACTGAACCCTGTAGTAGCAAGTCTTGCTACTGAATTGTGTGGCTCCACATTGATGGATGTGTTGTGTCCAATTTGAAGAGATCTTTTCAGGGCATTTCCAAAGAATGAAGCAGATCCAAAGCTTAAGCGGAACCACCGTTGAAAACAGTGGGGATTACGCCGACCACCGTTGAAGCCTTCCTATGGCTAACCATGATGTTTATTTGAGGTGTATCCTGTCTACAAGTTGACGTGGTATAAGGGAAAACAAAAATATCAATCTTGATCGAGAAGTTTTCAATGGTAGCTTTTAATTCTTTCTGTTTTCTGTGGTGGGTCAACTTTAGCTTTGGATTCGAACTCATTCTTTTGATCATGCCTTCAAATGTTCTCTCCAAATTGATGGATGGTGTGGATACAACACATATATCATAGTGAGGCCCACAGAACGTGGTGACCGCAGGTTCAGTGGCTAATTCACGTCCCGTCCAGTAGCAACCTCGCCACGAACGCGGATTACCTACTGAAACGGTGAGTGGTTGAGTAGCGAGACTTGCTACTGAAGTGACGTCACCGAGTTCTATGGACCCCACGGTGATGTATCAATCCACTTCCGGTCGTACAATTTTCATGTGTCATTTAATCTATTCAGCTAACGTGCCCCGCAGGAGATGAAGGGGCGCCTTGAAAATCTAGAGATTTGTGTGTGATTTAACAGTGCTTATTGCGGTGCGGCCTATCAGAATATTGGATTGGACTAAATTTTTATGATCCATGGTCAAAATGCAGTGGCACACCTGATGGACGGCAACGATCTGATCTGTGCGCATTTGGCTAGGAGGTAGTGCAAATCACGCCCCTCCATGTGTCAACACGCGGACTAGCTAGCCTAGTCCAACGGACGGAAGCTCGAGTCCAAAACGTAATAATTGATGAGAAAATCGAGGGAACTCATCGTTATTCGTGATTACATTGGACTTGTAGATAATCCATGTCATCACTCCAGACCACCCGTCCAAATATATTTTGTTGTACCTGGACTTGTAGATAATCCGTAATTCGTTGGCTGCCTTGAATAGAAAATTGCACTGATTGGTGATTAGTGGAATAAAAAAGAAAAAATGGATGCAAAAGATTCTGTAGAATTTTTATTGGTCTAATCGTACCATGAAGCAGATTTGGATACTGACAATGCCAGTAGCGAACTCGCTATTTAACGGGGCTCCTTGGACTTGCCCATAGCTATACATGTGTTTTATTCGTGTCGTTTTGAATAATTATTTTAGGGTATAGAATAAAAATTGCGGCAAATTTAAACTTTACGTTAGCCAAATTATTTTTTTAAAAAGTGGGAAAGTGGTGATTGAACAGACATTATTTGATGTCCACCCGACCAACATAGAGACTGACAGCCTTGTCAGGGGATTATGAAGTATACTGTGAGTTATATGTTTCATCCGTTGTTTATCTATTTTGGAAAATCATTTTAAACCTTAAAAGGAGACCCATTAAACTCAAAGTGGACTACACTACCGGAAACAACCGGGATTGAGCTCTTACTTCAATACATTTTAGGGCTTACATGGATGTTTATTTGCCCTATAACTTGTTCACATTTATAATAGGAAAATATAAATAGCAGCTGGATTCAAAAGTTTTGTAGCTCTCCATAAGTTTTTAATAATAAGCTTTCAATCCTTTCTGCTTCGTGTGGTGTGGTCCACTTTGAGCCTCCAATATGCCTCCTTTTCAGTTTCATCCCATGAAATGATCTTTTAAAATGGATAGACGGTAGGGGATAAAACATATACATTAAGGTGGGCCCCACAAAACACCTAATAGAATTGTCCATCTCTAGCTAGGTCTTAGTGGGATTAATACCCAATCTGCACATGTAATTATTAGAAACTATGTAAGACCCATTATAATATTTATTTGACATCTAGCTTGTTGATTAGGTCACACTAACTTGGATGGAAGATTGGACGAAGGAAAAACACAAATGTAAGCTTGATCCAAAACTTGTGACCCCTGAAAAAAGTTTATAATGGTGTGTGTTTAATCACTACTGTTTTTGGTAGTGTGGTTCATCTGAGATTTTGGTATGCCTTACTTTTAAGATCATATCTTGAGATACTTTAAAAAAGGGATGGACATCGTAGATGAAATGCATACATCATGATGGCCCCAGAACCAGGTTGTTTAGTCGCTTTTGGCAGTGTTAGCATAGAATCCATGTCTTAAGGACCATTCGATTGTTGTGATTCGTGCACGCTGGTGGAATAAGAGGACGTTGGACCTAACAGAGTCCGGATATGTGATGTTTATCCCAATGAGTACAGACGCAACTAGGCGCATGGGAAGTTTCCATGCACTTAGCCACAGCCCGTATTAAGAGATGCTAACTGCACTCACTTGGGTGCAGCTTCATTGGATCCCTGACTATGAGGCTCACCTTGACATGTCTTACATCCGTGCTGTCCATCCATGCAACCAGTTCATTTTTGAACATCAGACCAAAACTGCAGTAGATCCAACTCTCATGTAGACCACACCACAGGAAATAGAGGTAATTGTTATTAAAAACTTTTTGGAGGTGATAAAAGTCTTGAATGAAGCTGATAGTGTGGTCCTTTCATCTAGGTCTTTGTGACCTTATCAACAGGTTGAATAGCAACTAAACATTTAAGGTGGCCCTCAGGTATTTTTTAAAGGTGGGCATTCAATCTCCATTTTTTCTTACGGCATGGTCCACCTTAAATTTGGACTACTACATTTTCCAGCTCATGCACTAAAATAAGATAGAGAAATGGATAGATGGTGTGCATGTAAGACGCACATCAAGATGGGCCTCATGGTAGGGATCCCACCTTGGTGGATTTGGGATAGAAGGGGATTGCCTGTTGAGTAAACATATGTCTTATCTACTGAGTTAATACTGTGGTGCATACCAGGATATATGTCTTATCCATACTGTCCATTAGTTTTTCCATATCATACCAACAAAAACGAGGACATCCAACTTGTTCGCGAACTTACGCAGGCATCATTGAACGGAAACCGTAAATATCAGCTTGATCAGCAACTCTTAAGTTCCCGTATGAAGTTTTCAACAGTAGGCATTCAATTCCCATGGTTCACTGCAATGTGGCTAATTTGAGCTTTGACATGATTAAATTCTAAGCTCATGTCTTAAAATAAGTTGGTAAAAATGGATGAATACATGGGTAAGACAAATGCATCGTGGTGGGTCCTATAGAATTTACTCAATATGAGATTCGATTCCATTTGGGATCCACCAAAGCATTGTAATTTTCCACCGGTTGGATGGCATGTCTGAAAAATTGGCTAATCCAATCAGGTATTCCTGGCGCGGAAGAATTAAGCGGCTAGGAAGTTTTGCATAAATCCCAAATTGATGCACACGTGTGGATCACTTGACAATAAAGGGGCTGATTTTTAAGACACGTGTGTGCAACGTGGATTGGGAACTAAACCCGCGGGTCTGGATCTTGGAACGGGCAGGTGCTTTGAGGGGCCACTGTGATGTATGGGTTTGATCGATACTGTCCATCCATTTTTCCATAGCATAAGCTCGAAAATGCAGGGCATCCAAAGCTCAGCTGGATCACACTTATAGGAAGTAGAGGTGATAACGACATTCGGACGCGGATTTCCTGCGAAATCCTTTCGCAGGAAGTAACTGCGCAAGGATGCTGCGTGGGGCCCACCACCGTGTTTGTGGGAAATACACTCCGTCTATCCGTTTGGTGACCCCATTTTAGGACTAGAGACCAAAAAAGAGGTGGATATAAGACTCAAGTGGGCCACACGAGAGAAAACAGTGGGGATTTAGTGAGAACCGTTGAAACATTCTTATGACCATAAAAGCTTTGTTACGGGTTTTTTTTGGTTTTTTTTTCTCCAATTCATCTCTGTGGTAATGACCTTATAAACGGTTTGGATGGCATATAAACATCAAGGTGGAGCCCATAAAGGTTTTAACGGTAGGTAATTCTTTCCCAAATTCCCCTCTGGGGTGGTTCACTTTAGTTTTGGATCCAACTCCTTTTTGGTCGCTTGTCCTGAAATGTTCTCGTCAAAAGGATGAACCGAGTTTATTTCCCACAAACATGGTAGTGGGCCCCACCCAGCATCCTTGTGCAGGAACTTCCTGCGAAAGGCCTTCGCAGGAAATCCGCGTCCACCACATTCACCGTTGAAACCTTCGTAGGACCCACCGTGATGGGTAATTACCATCCAACCTATTACTTGTTCACAAAGACCTACTTATTCCAAAACTTCCGTGGTTTATAAGGAGATTTTAATGGTGAGAGTTTAATTCCTACTATGTATACCACTTGAGCCTTGTATCTACTTTTTTTTTTCTTCTTCTTCTTCTTCCTCTTTTTTTTTTTTTTTTTTTTTTTTTTTTTTTTTTTTTAATGTTTATACCTTAAAATAATATGGCAACAATGGATGGGCGGTGTAAATAAAACTCATACATTACGGTGGCCCCTAAGGGAGTGTTTGACACATGGAATTAAATGATAATAAGTGGAATGGAATTTTAAATCCCTGGTTTGAAAATTCATTCATGTTTGGTTGATCGTAAGTTTTTAACATTGGATTTTGTGCATCAAGTAGTGAAGGAGGACGCGGACTTCCTTGGAAAGACTTTCGCAAGAAGTTCCTGCACTGGAAACTTAAGTGGGGCCCATTATAATGTTTGTGAGAAATCCTACCCGTCCATCCGTTTTTTGAGTTTATTTTAACATATCATGTGAAAAATGAATCGTTTCAAGAGCTCAAGTGGGCCGAAAACTTGATAATTAAATGCCCATAGTTGAAATATTCATGGGCCATAGAAGTTTTGAACAATGCTAATATTTGTGACTTCAATTCATCCCAGTAGAAATGAAGTTATTAACGGTATGGATGGCATGTGAATATCACTAGGAACCTATGTGGGTTGTAACAGTAGGAATTTTTCTAACCACATTTTCCTTTAGCATGGAACACTTGAGATTTAGATAAGACTAGTTTTTGACATCAAGTGATAAATTGAACTCACAAAACTAATGAAAGGAGAGGATTTCTCACAAACATCACAGCTGCCCTCATCTGAGTTCCCAGTGCAGGAACTTCCTGCCAAAGGCTTTCGCAGGAATCCGCCTCCACGTAAGGATAGGGAGGGAACTAGGATTTGCATATAGGATTCCCTCCTGGAAGCACCAGCTAGGAAGTTTTTACGTTGTTAAGGGAGGTGGGACCCACCTTGGTATTTGTGAGGAATCCACTCCATCTATCTGTTTTACAAGATCATTTTATGGTAAATGATAAAAAATTGAGGTAGATTTAAAACTCTAGTGGGCCACATAAAAGAAAACAATGGGGATTGAGTAACTACCATTAAAGAGTCCCCGTCTGTCCAATCCACGTCCCTGGTGAAGGGGATTGCGTCTGAACTCGGTCGGACAAAAAGCCGTCCGTCCAGAGCTCCTGTATCGCCAACCGTGATGTATTTGTTTATACACGCCGTTCGTCCATTTTTTCAGTTCATTTTAAGGTACGAGCCAAAAAATGAAGTAGATCCAACGCTCAAGTGGACCACAGCAAATAGTAAGCATGGGTTGCATTAAACGCCCAGAGCATTAATGCAAGATCCATTAAAATGCAACAGTCATCCCGTGTGGTCAACTTAAGCGTTGGATCATACCTTAAAATGATATGAAAAAAATGGGTGGATGGAGTTGATAAACAGATACATCACGGTGGGCCCCACAGGATCTCTGGTCCGGCGGCTTATTGTCCAACCGGTTTCGGAAGCAATCCGCCTCTATTAAGCGGCCCTGATGTCATGCACATATGCCTGATTTCCACGTGTGTTCGAGTACATTTCACGTTTCCTGTAATGCGGTTTGCGGTTAGCAAAACGAAAGAGTTTTGCATCGAATACATACCAGGGCTTACAGTCCGATACATCAGGGCTTAGACATTGGCTTTGGATTCCTATCATGCATGTGACATGCTTCCGTTTGGATGGGGACGCCCAGTTGACGTGATCTAATCAAATACACGGTTTGGATCAATGAACGATAATCCAGCCAAAAAAGGCTAATGTCCCGACATACCCTATTGTAATACAACCAGATGTATCAGCATAGTGGGAGGTAGTAAGAACTCCCACCGTCGGAATGTAATAGGCCAGAATCTAGAACGTATTTAAAGTCCTATTTCTAAAACCCCTGTAATATCATCAAGACCGCGTATCCACACATGGGACCAAACCCATCAAATGGGTCCAATTTTATGTGCCGTGGCCAAAAAATTCAGGCAGTCTGGCCATTTACTGGATTACATATACTTGGGGTGTAGATCGACTGGGCTCAGCCATTAGTTGGCCTTAAATCAAACTCAGCTCTGCTCGGCCACTAGCTGATCTCAAATCGAACTTAACTCAGCTCAGTCTTTGATCCTGATTGGCTAGCCCAACTTAGTTCAATTAATAGCTAGGACCAATTCAAGCTAAGATAGAGCTAAGTTCACTTGTACAACATTTTCATAAACATCTAGACTGCACCTTTAAAATCTCACTATATGAAAAATAGCAACAATGGTTTTCAAAATATTTTATTAAAAAGAATATAAAAATTAAGAAAAAAAAATATTTATTTCATGCACATACCTTCCTTACTATCAGCCACATTACATTAAGTCCTTCTATTAAATACTTGGTAAGCAATACCAATATCAAAGTAACTAGGTCATCTAATTGGCTCCATCCGAGTTCACTTCACGTTGGAATCGATCCGACTCGAGTTGAGCTGGGGCAGCGCAAACTCGACTTGAACTCATTTTTAAGCTCAAAAAATCATATCGACTCAGCTTCGAACGGTATGAATCAAGCTTTTTTAGTCGAGCCAAGAGATCTAACTAGGCTAGCTCGGATCATGTACACCCGATGTACTAATGGACAGTCATAAGATGGACCATCCATTCACATTTAATTTACGAATCTGATCGACCTCATGACCTGTAAGTTTTTCAAGACATCGCCACACTAGTGGTGGGCCTTCGTGATTATGGCCCTGACGATACCCACGTGCTACATTGTCATGTGTGGAGTAGGCTTAGCCGTACATGTGAAGAGCTGCACATTCCGTTCTGAAAATTTAAAATTCAAAATTCAAATGAATAGAGAGCTCTTGATAAAGTGTAACGGTACATTCTCATGCAATCAGAAATTAGACACGTGGTATACATCTAAACAAAGTTGACTATTCTAAGACACTCGGATTCGGCAGCGACCACTCCGGTAGTGGTTAGTGCCGAAAAGCTTTGGGCCCACCATGATCTATGAGTTTCACCCACGCCGTTCATTCATTTTGCCAACTCATTTTAGAGGATGAGCTTAAAAATGAGAGAAGTTGACCACACGACAGGAAGCAGTTGTGATTAAACACCTACCATTGAAAACTTCTTACACCCGTTTCAATATTTATATGCCGTCCAAAATCTCAGGTCTATAATGTTTATTTGCAGACCTGAATGAAGGAAGATACAAATATCCGATACAGAATTTTGTGCCCTCAGGAAGTTTTTAATGGTGGAACGTTCAATCACCAGTGTTTCAAGTGGTGTGGTCAAACTGAGCTATGGATCTACCTTATTTTTGGGCGAATGGTATAATATGAGGTGAAAAAAACAAATGGATGGTGTGGATAAAATACATACATCACGGTGAGCCGCTTTTCCTGCACCAACAAGGGGACGCTATACAATAGGAGCCCCGCAAATCACGATTGTATGCCTAACTTCAGTGAGCTTGGATTATAAAAATTATCGACCAGTCTGGTTGGTGGACATGACAACGATGGTTAAAGCGGGAAATAGTCATTGATCTTAATTTTAGAAAAGCGTAATCCTAACCAAAAGCCGAGATTGTTTGTGCTATGTTTGCTTTCTGCTATGTATAGTGTGTGCAGGTATTCCAGAATCGGTATAACAGCTTGATTCAAACCAATCAACTTTAACCCCAAATGTCTAAATAAGTAGATAGATCTACCTTGACAATATATGATTAGAATCCGAGGAAATTGATTACCTACTTAGCCAAAATCACCGTGATGATCATACGATAGTCGCAGGGTGAGGTTTTGCAATCGAAGATAGGTTGCACCTTGCCATTGATAAAAAATGACTTTTCAATATACTGGTGCAATTAAATAAAAGGTAATACTTACAATCAGTCGGGAAAGACTAACTGCATGAATGCTTTTTCTAAGAGAATTGCTTTTATTGGATAAGGATCAAGTCCAACATATAAGCATAGATTTGAATTACAGCTAAAGATTACCACTATTGAATTATCACTGCTCCTAAATAAAGTTACTTGATTATACTAACCTAAGATAAATTTAACTTGTCTGATGTGCTTGTCGGATTTTATTGTGTTCTCTTATGCTAATTCTCTTACTATTTATAGATCCCTCCCTCAACTATTCCTTTAGATGTTTCTCTTCTTTATTGGATAGTTATGGCAACCAAAGAGTCGTCATCTAGATACTTCTCTTGTTACATTTATCTTTTCTTTTCTTTTTTTAATTTTTTTTTTAATTTTTATCGTTACTCTTCTCTCAACTAAACTTTATTCCTCTCGGTTATGGCCTGCTCTTCGACCGCTCATCTAACTTCTATCTTCTTGACTGAATTACTTTTTCGGTCATCTGATGAAGTGCAATATTAAATTGATATCAGCTATGATTTCGCAAAAAGCGCTCTAAGTATCTTAGAAAATCTTTTCATACACTTCTTATCTCTTGTGTAATGCTACATGTCACCCCCTATTGGATTTTCTTGGAATGCTTAAAAATAGGGTACGACATTACCCCCCACGTTTTCCGTTAGGTGGAAGGTGAAAGTGATATTGTTTGGTTGCTCGACGCAATTAATGTAATTGGCCATTCGTACACGTGTCGATTCTCCATTGATTCTGCTCGACTGAGGCTAAAACTGAATGACGGTCTTTTCTCTTTTCTTTTGGATGTCCTTGTGGTAAGTTGCATATGATTGTCTTATGTGAGGAGTCATGATTAACCTTTCATTAATACGCATGTATTATGATCAATATATAAATTTTTACATAGTCAATTTTCTCCTTTCTTCACCTCTAGCTTCCTCATTTCTCATTCACTCAGATCCTTCCCTTGTCAGATTTTCTTTCAATCACCATGGCTTCTTCTTTCTCTACAATTGCTCGTCTTCCACTAGGAATCTTTGATAAAAGATCTAGATGTTCGTTGAGTATGAAATATTATATATTCCTCCTATTTATTCCTTAGTTTTATGAACATGATAGTGCTTAATTGATTTATTTGCACATGTTTTCTTTTATGAGGTGATTTTGAGAGCTTTGAAGAAAAAACCAAAGTGATGCTTGGAGATTTTAAGGTCAAGAATGAAGAAATTACATACCAAAGATTTAAGAAAACCAAGTGTAAAGAGGAAGAAAGGACTGAAAAAATCGCAGAAGCAACAACAGAAAATAGACTGTTTGGCTTGACCTTTGGTTCGACTGAAGTTGCACAAAACAATCCAGCGAAGAACAATGAATTTCAGAGCAAATATGGTTTGACCGAATCCCAATTCGGTACGATCGAAGTTAGGTTCAGTGTGACCGAAGGAAGGCTTGGTGCGATCGAAGGTGAACATAGAGTTCAGGTGTGAAATAGAGTTAATTCAATTCGACTAAAGGTTAAGTCGGTCCGATCAAAGTTCAAAGTTCGATGCAACCAAAATCGATCAGCTGCAGCCGAAGCGTAAGTCGACTACGTAACTTGATGTGGTTTCAAAGTCAGTTTGAGAAAATGTTATAGATAGGTGTAGCATCCTAAATTTTTACCTACTCGGAGATAGACGTCCTTATGCAATCGGTCGATCATATCACCTTATTAACTTCTCGTAACTCAACTCCAAAATTCTCAAATCCTTTTTTTGGCCCATTTACTTCAAAATCTCACCTTTCACCACCTAATTCTTTAAATATTTTTAAGTACTTTCATATTAGACACAAATCTTAAAGTTTAGGTGATGAAGAAAAATACTTAAATTAAAAATTACTATAAATAGTAAATAAATAAATAAATAAAATAAATTTTTTTTCATCAAATATCATGAAATAAGTAGTCTATTTGGATAGATCAACTTCTCCTACCCTAAAAACATATATTGCATGTCAAATAACTCATTTCGGTTTATAAAATACACCCGTTTCAAATATCGGGTGGCGAAATCACATCAAATAGACTCGGGGGCCCAAACGACACAAATCAAGGGGACTCGAGGTGGGTCCTGCTCACATCCGGTGTCTCGGATGGGGAAAGGGGGGGAGGGGGGATAGCATCACCGATTTGGGGAAGCATCCCCCCACTGTCTAATAACTGGGGATGCATCGTCGGCTAACGGGCCACATCGGGCCAAGCGGCCTGTTTTCTGTCCTATTTTCTGTAATTTTTGTCTTACTTCAAAAAGTCATATCTCCCTCATTATAACTTTGATTTAGGTGATTCAAAACCTAGATTGAAGATTGATAAGTCTAGTTTCATATAAAACTAAGTAAAAAAATATAATAATAATTTTAATATAGTTAAATATATGTCGTTGTGACAACTATTTAAAAATTATTAGTTTGGATAGCTGCTGCTTCTAGAATTTTTAGAATTTTTCTATAACACGAAATCTCATGAAATTTGGTGGAGATGAAGTAAACTTGATGATAAAATATAAAAAAATAATTAAAATAATATACTAACTAAAAGTACCAAAAAGGGGTATGGAACTGCCCTAGGACCTTATTCTATTGTAATTAAGGCGGAAGTTGGTTAAGTACTAAACTAAACAATTGATGGATTTAGCTTGAACCACTTTCAATACGAACTGCAAGACCCAAAACCATTAGAATCTCTAACTCAATATTACTTAGAAATCTAGGATCAATCTCAAAACCTGGTTGATCTCGGGAGCATTTTGAAACTCCATATCGGATCTGGACAGCGCGTCGAAAGTCCGATTACCGCAAAACTATACGGTTATGACCGCCTTACTGGGCTTAACTACCATCTTAGAAATTAAATCCTGATAGTGTCCAGAAATGCACAACTTGAGCACAGAGTAAAGTGTGTGAGAAACCCGAAAATCTTTAGGAAATGAACTTAAACTTAAGTGAATTGAGTCATTCGCTTGTAAGCCAATTTTAAGGTTTCAGACCATTAGATTCTAACCTAATTACACCCTTATATCAGAAAAAAATTTCAACACATGTCAGTGTATTTATGGCCCTGATCAAGTAACGTTGACCGTTGAACAGAAACGGGTCCTCCACGATCGATCCACTAATTTAATCGGACCGAAATCTTAATTACTTTGCCTTTAAGAAGTGTTAAGAACATATAGCCAATAGAGATATTTTTCTCTGAAGGCCCAAGAAATTTCTCAAATGGGTAACAGACAGTTAGGAATTAGGTCCCGAATCACAGACCATTCTGGCATACGTAGTGTGTATATGAACTTAGAAAGATAGTCTGCCCGTTAACCTATTTTGTCCAAATTCCTTATGTACTAATAATCTATAGATTATCTTACAGTATTAAACTGGACATGATTAAAGAAAGTAAGTCGGGACCGTGGTAAAAGTCCTTCCTTGGTATAATTAGGCATCTTGCCACAAATTCACACCCGTCCTTTAAATCAATCACGATACCCATCATTTTTAGCTCCTTTCTATAACCATAGGTACTAATGCTATAGTACACATCATCGATAAAAGGAAGACCAATGTATTGAGAGATCGCTTTCCATTTCATATCAAAGATAAGTCTCAGTTTTCCACTCGTTCTGACATATAGATCGATACACAAATTCTTAGATCCTAAGAGTAGAAATAATTTTAAGGGGGGTAGAACTTTATGAGCCCAATCTAGTTAGGTCAGCTAATACATCCATTAGATCAAAGTGGCGTAGCGAAAGCGTGGTGGGCCCCTGTGTAAGCCCCGTATCGTAGACCGTACCGTTCCATAGACTTCCGCGGTCTTACCGGTCAAATTTTGGCAACCTTCGACCCTTAACCGATAATTTACGTGCGACCCTGATTCATATGCCGTCAACCCATATTGACTCAACCCAAGACCTTTACCATAGCGACCGCGCCATAGCTGCGGTTCCGATGCCGTGACTTGCGTCCCGAAGCGATACCCTGATCAGGAGATATGGGCCAGTGTTCGGTGCGAGAAAAACGTCGCGCGTTGCGAAATTCAAGAGAATCTCTACGAGGTGTCACATTAATCTCATCAATCAATCAATCTCATCACATCACATGTCAAGTACACATCACCTTTCACCTTTTCCCAAGCAAGCCTCAAAAGTCAAAAATTCTCTTACACTCCCATGCCTTTCTTATATAAAAGGCCAGAAAAGTCAAAAAAATTCTTACACCCATCACCACCACATCCATCACTCTCTCTCTCCCTTTACAAGCCTCTCTCTCTCATTTTCAAATCCATTCCAAGTAAGAAAGGAAAACCTCATACGTATGAGCTCTCCAAGCCTCTCCCTCTCTTTCAAAACTTCAAGTGTGGCCCACCTCTCCATCCCAAGATCTCCCATCCTAGCCATCCATTTCTCATCTCCTCCATTGAAGTCAAAGCTAAGGTGCTAAGGAACTCATAGGAGCAAGAAGATCGAACGGTGAGTGCTTGATAATAGTAGTTTTTCATATTTTTGAGATGGGCCAAGTGAGGCCAACCGATCAATGGTTTGGATCTCACTTGGGATCCTAAGTTGTGGCCGATGGCCCACTTTGATCATCATGATCATCCATGGTGGGGCCATTCTCCATGGACCCCATCATGATGTTTATTTCATTACATTAGGAAGGTCATATAGACCGTCCATATCGGTGGGGAAAGGATCCTGTAACATCCCGAAAATCGGGGGGTCGAGTAAAAACTCTACTCCCGAGTTCCAAAATGTTATTTATGCAACATAGATATGTATGATTGAATGTTGTCTGTGTTAATGTATTAAACATGAGTGAGATTAAGCCAGAACAGCATATCATACTCCAGAGATAGTTAAATATGCAAGCGGAAGACTGTGATAGTAGGTATAACATATGTAAACTGTTATATGTCTCCAGAGTGTGAACATGTTACCAGGTTATATACATACATGTATGCTCCAAAAGTGAACAAAAAGGAATATACATGAGTGCTCTAAAAATATAAAATGACAAGTGTCAATGTATCTAATCAACCTCCCTGTAATCCCGTCAATCAGAACACACATAAAGGAGAGATCCTCCTCATCATCATCAAATCCAGCTCCGCCTCGCAGGCCGCGCCATCATCTGCAATCACAATAGGGACTGGTGGGTGTCCGAAAACACCATCCCGTAACGTGGGAGTGAGTGATCAACTCAGTGGGATAAGAGAGCAGAGATTAGCATGTTATCAAATCAATCATGCGATAATAGTAAAGCAGTAAATCAAACAATCCTAATACTGTTGTTAATGCAATATGACATGATGTGATGTATGCCCTCACCGACGATCTCCCTCATACGGCACCATCTTACGACCGCGGCATGCAATCGTCCTTCAAGTGCTCCACATCTTCCAGGCACATGCAATGTTATGGTGATATGATTTCTGAGTTTTTATTAGTCCATTCAAACAGCAGATTGGGAAACTAAGGTACTTCCCTTATATTAATCCCAACACAGATCCTGTCTAGGGTCGTCACTCCTAGTAATCTCATACGATGTATATTTTGTAGGTCGCTGCAAGGGCTGCCAGGGCTGTTGCACGCACTCGTTGCTCCGCTCCCCCATCACCTTATCAATACAGGCCTACTGTACTCTACTGCTATTAAAGGGTCGTCGCCTCCTGTAGACTCAGAATATGCTCGCGGTCACTACAAAGGACTCGTCGCCTGATCAGTGTAGGCCGACAGCAAGAATATAGTGTCCCATACCACCATAATCTGCTCACGAGACTAGGTGCTCATTGGTCACTACGGGAAGGTTTGTGGCCCCAGCGTAGGCCGACAGCTCGACCACGGTGTCCCATACCACCATGCCCGGCTCATGAGTCTTTGTGGATCAAGGTACCATGGTTAACAGGGTTTATAATGGTAAGTTCAGTACCCTAGGTTCAAGCAGTTATGACTCATGTAGGATGAACATACAACGGCCAGTCGGGTTACTTGACGGGCTCGACTAGCACGATGGCATCTTAAGTCGAACGACATGAAGTGCGTAAAACACTTTGTGTGGCCTAACCACTGACGCCAACTCCAGAACACGGTTCGCGTTCATCGACGCGTCGTTCATGGCAAAGATAAGCCAACCACGAATTTGATTCGGTTGCCGACTGCTTGGACTAGGCATAGTCCCAAACAATCATGAATCCACATCAGCAGTCGTGTAAGAGTAATGGAAATGAAATACAACCATGTGAGCATGTTAACACATGTTATAACGTACAACTTAAGTAAATCATCCAACGCAAGCCTTTCATACATATAATGAAATTGTGCATATCGCAAACATTTAGGAAATCATTTCCATCAGCATATTAATTGAGAATTCAATCTCAAACTAAATCATAATGAAATCATCAAGCACATGTTATAACATACAACTTAAGCGAATCATCAAGCACATGCATTTCATTCATATAATGAAATCATGCATATGGCTAGCATGTAGGAAACCATTTATACCAGCATATTAATTGAGAAATCAATCTCAAATTAATTCATAACACCATTTAATTCAATACATACTAATACAAGCATTTATACAAACACTTACACTACACACTTAAGTCTACATATAGTATGTCGACCCGAAGTGCGCATTTAGGCGAATCTCTTCGCCAAACTAATTATGCACGTATTCCTAACATTCTAATGCGACAATAAACCATGTCAATCACATCAGAAAAATATGAATGAAAACAGTACTTCCTACAAATGACTAAAATGCCCTAAATCTCATATTCTTCGTCGGTTTACGAAACAGGAAACGGATAGCATGTTTTACATGTCAAACGGCATTGCCGTCAATAATCTACTATTAAACGACATTGAAAGCGTTGAAAACAGTCAATGAAAGCATCTAATATCCGCACCTTGTCTCCTATAAACGTGTCATTTCGAACGGAGCGTATACGCTTCGTCTACGGCTACTAAGGACCTGTTTTACAAGATCTATTAACTATCAAGCTATGGAACGAAAGAAACATCAAATCAATAACTTTCTAGGGTTATTTCTTACCTAAAAATGCAGAGAAATCACCGGCTGAATGATGAAAACGTGTTGCTAAAACACGTGCAACAGGCGGTGCAAAGACAGGAAAATTCTCCCCTAATCTCTCTCACAAACTCTCACCTTTTCTCTCTCCCAATCTAAGGTTTCTCTCAAATTCGGATGGGAGAGAGGAGTGAGGGTTTCAACCCCTTTTATAAGGCTAAAAATGCCCAAAATAGGCTCACGAACAAAGTTCACTTAGTACATAACCAAATCGGGGCCGTTTCAGTCCAAAAGATGATTTCTGGTGGTTCCCTGGCCAAATGCGGTCGGAATTAAGCTCATGCATACTGGATCTAGCATACATCAATTTTTTAATTCGGAAGGGTTCATAGATCGCACGTGGCGGTCCAGTTTCAGTTCAGCGATCACCGCACGTAGATCAGGTCTACAAGTCTCATGATATGAAATAGAAATTTTTCCTAATCTGAGGGTGTAATTTGGCTGAATTCTGACCGTCAGAACGCTTAATACTGATGCGTCAAGTCGTGTGCCAGATTTGAATTTCAAATTCGAAATCTGTCCCTATTCGCACGCTCTTCAGTCCGGGCTCAATGAAATAGCCTGCGATTATCGGTTGGACTTGATTTTTGAAATGATTATCAAGTCCAGCAAGGCGGTTCTAACGGTCTAAGATTGTAAGTATCGGACTTTCGACGCGCGGTCTAGATCCAATACAAAGTTTCAAAGCGGTCCAGAGAACAAACTGGCTTAGAGTTTGATCCGAGGTTATAGAGTTTTATAGAGTCACTGGTTCTACTCGATTTGGGTGTTATAGAACGTATTTAAAGTGATCAGGGACTATTTCCCAGCTACTCTAGCGTCGCGCTAGCTAACTTGTGCTTAGTTTCTAAAGGAATTAATCCTAAGTGATTTCTTTGGCTATGGAATTAGGTTCTGAGCGATTTTTTAGGTGTTTTAGTTGACCCATTGCCTAAGGGCGTCAAATCCCAGATTGGCCAAAATCTGGGGTGTTACAGATCCCCACCGTTGATTTTCGATTTAGGTGGTCCCATGTGTAAAGGGACCCATTTGATTGTATGATTTCTTCAAGGGAGGGCTCATAGTGGCGGAGCCCTCCATCACAAGCATGTCCCACTCTCTCTCTCTCTCTCTTCTTTTCTTTTTATATATTTTCGTGTGATGATTTGGCCGTGTGGCCCACTTGAATGGAACTCATCATGGGGTAGGTATTCTACCCAAGCCGTCTATGAGTGGGGTCCACCTTATGTGTGTTGTACCCACCCATTCATCATATGGTGGCCCACTTGAACAAAGCCCACTTCGACTGTGAGGACCGTCCAGCGTCCAGGGACGCTGGACGTCTCTGTGAAAAACACAAATATAAGCTTGTTCTTTTAAGCTTAAAGGTGGCCCACTCTCATAGGCCCCACTTTGATGTATGGGTACAATCCAGGCCGTCTATCCTCCTTCCCATATCATTTTAGGCGTTGAGCCAAGGAATGAAGCTAATCCGTTCATTGGCCAGGCCATACCTCTCAAAACAGTGACTCTCACAATTTAAATTAATTTTAATTTTTCTAGAGGCCTAAATATGTTCAATAACGGACTCTTTGGGCTTGTCTTGAGCCAGGGAAGCTAGTGAACGGGGTGGATTTATGTGATGCGGGCCCCAGATGTGAAAAAACCCTGAAAACGGGTTTTCTTAGTTTTTTTTTTAAAAAAAACATAGCAAGAGGCAGAGCCTCTGCCTCTCTGACATGCAGTAGCAGCAGCAGCACGCTGCTACGTGCAGCGAACGGGCGGGCAGCGTTCCACGGCTGCTTCCGTGGGCCCCACCATGATGTATATGTCTTATCCACGCCGTTCATATGGCGGGCCCCTCTCTGAAGCAGGCCCCCTCCAAGTTTCAACCAAATCCAAAACTCAGGTGGCCCACACCACACGAAACAGTGGGATTGAACCTCTGCCATTGAAACTCTTTTGGTGGGCCACAGAAGTTTTAGATCAAGATGAAATTTGTGTTTTCCTTTCATTCAGGTCCGTGTGACCTTGTCAACAGGTTGGATGGAAAATATATGCTATGGTGGGCCCCACATGGGACCCATAGTGATGTATGTGTTCTGCATCCACCGTCCAAGCGGACAGTGGTACCCACCGTGATATATGTGTTTCATTTCCACTGTCCTGTGGATGGTGGAGCCCACTGTGGTGTATGTGCGTGTGCGGATACGTGTGTGTGTTTGTAGTGTGTGTGCATGTGTGTGCAGTGTGCATGTGTGCAATGTGTGTGTGCAGTGTGCATGTGTGCAGCGTGTGTGTGTATACATATTATATATATATATATATATATATATATATATATATATATATATAGATTATATATTATTATATATAATATGCATGGTGGTGGGCCTTCATGTGGGCCCCCACCCTTGGTGCAGGTGCTGCATCCAATTTGTCCATCCATTTAAAAGCTCATTTTATGAAATGAGTTATAGAATGGGCCAAATCCATAGTCCAAGTGGGCCCCACCTTAGCATATTATAAGGCCCGTGAGATTGGACCCATTTGATGTATTCCAAGGTCCATGGGATTGGACCCATTTGATATATTTTAAAGCCCATGGGAGTAGGCCCATTTGATATGTATAAGGCCCATGGGTCGAGAACCATTGATGCATTCTAAGGCACACGGGTTATGATCCATTGCAATGTACATAAGGCCCATTGGTTCGGTCCATTTATGTGGCCCATTTGATGAATAAAAGGCCTATATGACATGACCCATTTGATGTATTTAAGGCCCAATGGGATGTACCTAAGGTCCATTGCAATGTGTGATCCCAACACAGATTATGTAACGATGTTCACGATGATCGTGTCTTGGGAGCAATGTTGGTTTGACGTCCATATTGCGAGTGTAATGTTGGTTGGATGTCCACATTACGACTCTCCTTAGGGCCCATTATTAGGCCCGTACTTATTGTGTATAGGCCGTCCAGGCCCATCTGCATTGTAAGGATAGTTCATTTCATTATAACATGTTTAGTATAGTTCCATGACTCATGATCATATGCATCATATGTATGCTTGATATGAGAAGTGACTGATCATAGTATATGCCTTCGGGCAGATTGTTAATGGGATCCTGGTTAGGCGATGTTGCCCTACATGAGCGCACGATACGCGTAGGATTTGCTGCATGACTGGATAGTGTGATTCATGCATTTCACATTGTGTGATATGGTTACTATACGCCCTAGCGACATCGGGGCCGTAACTTCCATAGACGTATCGTGGTTGGCAGGATTTGATACCAAAAATCTTGTTCTACATGGGGTGCTATAGATATCCCTGGGTGAAAGTCCCTAAACCCTTATGGTACCAAGAGGTTGCTCCAATGTCTAGACCGAGTGAGTAGATGAGCATTAAGTGACGATTACCAGATGGTTACGCTCTTCACTGTGTCGTTGTTGGTTGGAAGAGGGTACGGCCTTACCTGCCCGAGAGTAGGGGGCAATGCTAGACTGAGTTTGACCAGCTCAAGGAATGGGTCCGCTATCGACGAGTCGAGCTCGATATTGGTATACGGATAGTGAGGTCTCTTCCACTTACCTTATTGCGGGTGATGAGGCGGCGATCTGGTTTAGAGTGTAGTAGACCCCGGTGATATCCCAGATTTGAGCTGTATTGATGTGTGGACATAGATAAGGATCTGTATGCTTGAGTTTCATTTCACATCACATGGCCTTGGGATGACCGATATCATTCATGTCTTGCATCGCATAGCTTTGGTAAGGCTAATGGTTTTTCATGGATCCATCTGCATATTCCGCATTTCTCTGATATTGCATGTTCATATTACTACCTTGCGCACACACTTTCACCACCCTCTAAGCTTTCTATAAGCTTATGCACGACCGTTACGTGCAGGTGACGTTGGGGCGCAGCAACGCTGAGGCAGGAGTGCTTACAGATTATCTTGGTGTTTTGTTCATCATCATTGTATTTCCCTTTATTCTCATTGTATTTGTAAAGTTTTTGATCATAGTGGAAATGTAATGGAGTTTTTGGTTGTTGTTTATGGGTTATGCCTTTGGTTATGCTTATCACGATTCAAACTGACCTTGAAAATCCTCCTCATAGCATTTTAGGATCGGAACCTGGCGAATGGGCACTAGGAGCCGAGAATGGGGTTCTACGGAGGCTGTCGGTGCCAGATTCGGCGATCGAGAATTTTGTGAGCCCAGTTTCTGAGTTTGGGGGGTGACACCCTGCCCCATTGGCCCAGGATTGAAGGAAATTGATTCAGGGTACACGGAAGGTTAGGTCACTAAATAAGATCTGAATATTCATTAAAATGTTAATAATGAAGTCATTGAAAGAAAGTAATTAGGGTTCAAGTGTTAAACTAATTCATTTTAAAGAATAAGCCTAATAATGGGTACGATCTGAATTACAATAACCGAGGTCAGTGAATCTACAAATGTGCTCGTTGAATACGAACCCAATAGAAGCCTTAGCTAATTTCAGGGTGAAAAAGTTTTAAGGGAGGTAGACTAAAATGAGCCAGATTAGCATAAATAGTATACACCCTGCCATGCATATAAACTTAAAATCAATAAAACTTAGGCAAATGAAATGATAAAATCTTTAATTATCACCCTTAGTCAATTTCGGGGATGAAATTATTTTTAAGGGGGGTAGAATGTAACATCTCGAATTTTTGCCAACTTGGAGATATATATCCTTAGGTAATAAGTCGATCATAACACCTTATTAACTTCTCGAAACTCAACCCTAAAATTCTCAAATCCCCTTTTAGCCCATTTCCTTCAAAATCTCACCTTTCACCACCTTATTCTTCAAATATTTTTAAGTACTTTCATATTAGATACAAATCCTAAAGTTTAGGAGATAAAAAATAATACTTAAAATAAAAATTACTATAAATAGTAAATAAATAAATAAAATAGGTTTTTGACAATTAACATTTTAGAATCTCATGAAATAAGTAGGATATTTGGATATATCAGCTTCTCCTACCCCAAAAACATATATTGCATTTTAAATAAATCATTCCGTTTTACAAAATACACCTGTTTCAAATATCAAGTGGCGAAATCACATCAAACGGACTCAGGGGCCTAAATGATGCAAATCGGGGGGACTTGAGGTGCGTCCCGCACACATTAGGTGTCCCTAAGGGGGGGAGATAACATCTTTGATTTGGGGAGGCATCCCCCCACTGTCTAGTGACCGGGGATGCATCGTCGGCCAGCGGGCCGGGCGGCCCATTTTTTGCCCCATTTTCTATCATTTTAATCTAATATCAAAAAGTCATATCTCCCTTGTTAGAACTCTAATTTAGGTGATTCAATAGCTATATTTAATCTTGATAAATCTAGTTTCATATAAAAATAAGTGAAAAATATAATAAAAATTTTAATATAGTTAAATATAGGTCGTTGTGACAACTATCTGAAAATCATTAGTTTGGACAGTTGGTGCTTCTAGACTTTTTAGAATTTTTCTACAACATGAAATCTCATGAAATTTGGTAGAGATGAAGTGAACTTGACGATGAACTACTAAAAAAATAAGCAAAATAATATACTAACTAAAAGTGCCAAAAGAGGGCATGAAACTATCCTAGAATCTTATTCTGTCATAATTAAGGTGGAATTTGGTTAAGTACTATACTAAAAAATTGATGGATTTATCTTGAACTGTAACATCCCGAAATCGGGAGGTCGAGTAAAAACCCAACTCCCGAGTTCCAAAATGTTATTTATGCAACATAGATATGTATGATTTAATGTTGTCTGTGTTAATGTATTAAACATGAGTGAGGTTAAGCCAGAACAACATATCCTACTCCAGAGACAGTTAAATTTACAAGCGGAAGACTGTGATAGTATGTATAACATATATAAACTGTTGTATGTCTCCAGAGTGTGAACATGTTACCAGGTTATATACATACATGTATACTTCAAAAGTAAACGAAAGAATATACATGAGTGCTCTAAAAATATAAAATGACAAGTGTCAAGGTATCTAATCAACCTCCCTGTAATCCCGTCAATCAGAACACGCATAAAGGAGGGATCCTCCTCATCATCAAGACCAGCTCCGCTTCTCAAGCAGCGCCATCATCTGCAATCACCAAAAAGGGACTGGTGGGTGTCCGGAAACACCATCCCGTAACGTGGGAGTGAGTAGCTAACTGTTGAGGGTCAAATATTGCATATCAGACCCTATTTATTTCCTAGATTTACGAGCATGATACTGTCTAATGGCCCGTTTTATCGTGTTTATGTTGTAAGGTGATTTTAAGAGCCTGGACTGAAAAAGGATGTTAAATGCATGGTTTTAGCGCTCAAGATTCACTAAGGCAAGGGACGGATCCCAGGAGACCAAGATCAGTGGATTTACACACTGAAGATCAGCGGAATTTCAGCCGTTCACCTTCAAATGGCCCGAAATTGGTGTAAAATACAAGATCACAAGGTTTCCACCATCAGATTGATACGAAACTTCATACGTGGCCTGGGGACCATAAAGTAACCGTACATGATGAATTTCAGCAGATGAAACCTTGTGGAAGTGGCCCAACGGCTAGATCAGCCCATGAATCTGTGATTTGGGGCCCGCCTAATCTTTGGATATGCTTCAAATTTGGTATCAACTGTTTAAATAAGCTGATGAAATGGATGAATGGAACATATTCCTAAGATACGTCATTATGGACCCCACATGTACATTGCATGTACAAAGGGTACATGTACATGAGATGTGCACAGACGAAGGGTCTGGTCAAACGAAAGGCTGACCGATAGTTTTTTTTTAAAACCATCCAGCGTCTTTACGCATGGAGGTTATTTTTGTGTAGTGGGCCCCACACATCAACCCTCTGGCAGATCTGGACCGTTCAACGTGTCCAGAGGGGGGTCGTGACCATCGCCAAGCTCGTCGTTTGGCCCCATGCACATGTACGTACGAGAATCGTCAGAAAATGCAAGATGGACGGCGAAACAGAATATTCCGTGGGTCAAGCCAAAATCAATATAAAACCAGTCATTTCTTACTGAAATTCCAAGAGGAATTCGGTGGACGGATTGAATTTCTCAAGTGTCTAACGAAATGGGCCCCACAAGCATCACAGCGGAAGAAGCTTCCGCTTTCGCACCGCGTAATGCACGGCTGCTGGCCATTTTTGCGATCAGCTGTGGGCCCCACACGTGCTCCATAAGCTCGATCTGAACCGTCCACCGTGTAGACAGCCGCGAGCACTACAAAACCATGTTATCACTTTTCACCCATGCATGCACACGTGTGAGATACAGAGGCCACAAAAGGGTTGCTTGGTAGCGTTCAAAACTGATTCTTTTGTGATTTCTTCTCTGGGCCACGTCAATGGATGTTTAAAACCACCCATTCTTGACTGAAATTTCGTTCTGAATCCAATGGACGGGGTGAATTTTCCAGAAAATGCTTCTGTGAGGCCCACCGATCACAACAGCGAAGTGGTGCGAAAGGTTTCCCACATCCGTGAAAACTGACTTTTTCAGGCGGTTTTGGCCCACCATCTTTGATCATATGGCAGATCTGAACCGTCTATCATGTAGAGGACCCAAGAAAGTACTAAGAGATGGTTGTTCTTTGGAATTTGAGCAAGGAAAGTGGCGTGTTTCGAGGTACCGAACTTGGCTGCGAAAATTGCACTCTGTGTCCTGCTACAACTCTGTCACTGACTCCAGCCTTCCAGCAGCTATAAAAGGAGGTTTTTGGACGTGGGGAGCATTCATTCAGGTCTAGGAAGGAAGAAAAAGAGAGACGTGGAGGCTTGGGTTTGGACGTGGATTAGAGAGAAGAGAGAGAGACAGAGGTTTTTGGTTTTCTTTCTTATTTATTATTTTTTTCTTTTTCTTCTTTCTTTTGTTTTAATTGTGGAGATTTAGCCATCCATGTCTGGCTAAACCTCTTAGTTAGGGCTAAGAGGTGAAGCTTGTAGTGAGATGGGAGATTTTATTTTATTTTAATTTTAATTCATGAATCGACGTTGATTTTAGTTGATTATTATGGGAATATTTTTAGTTCTTAATGGTCTGTTGTGACTGAAATTACAATGGGTCTGCGATGCTTTGAATATTTCTATTTCCTTTTCATGTTTATGATGTCAGGACGTCCTGTTGTTCACCATAGTCTCCTGGGCATGGTTGGATGACGGTACCCTTCCTAACTTTCATACATGTGATTGGGTGGTAATTAGTTTGATTCTTTTGTTTGCATATTCTTTGGGCATGGTTTGGTGATGGAATCCATTTTAATTCATCTTCCTTTCATCTCTTTGAAAACTAGATCAATGGCAGTTCAGTAAATTCCATGATTCATGAAACAGGCATTAGATCTCCCTGATCTCTACAAGTGGATCCTCTGAATCCCTAGTTTCTTATCTCTGATTTGTTTCTTAAGTTTTAGATTAATTATTCTACAAGTATTCCTGTCACGCCCCAAACTCGGAAACCGGGCTCACAAAATTTCCGATCGCCGAATCCGGCGCCGACAGCCTCCGTAGAACCCCATTCTCGGCTCCTAGCTCCCATTCGCCAGGTTCCGTTCATGGGATGCTACGAGGAGAATTTTTAACATCAGTCTGATACGTAATAAGCATAACCAAAGGCATAACCCACAAACAACAACCAAGCACTCCATTACATTTCCACTATGATCAAAAATTTTACAAGTACAATGAGCATAAAGGGAAATACAATGGCAAATAATAAAAACTCCAAAATGATCAGCAACGTGCTCCTGCCTCAGCGCTGCTGCAGTCCAACGTCACCTGCACGCAACGGTCGTGCATAAGCTTACAGAAAGCTTAGAGGGTGGTGAGAGTGTGTGCGCAAGGTAGTAATATGAATGCAATGTTAGAGTAATGCGGAATATGCAGATGGAACCAAAACGTCATGAGCCGTACCAAGGCTATGCAATGCAAGACATGAATGGTATCGGTCATCCCAAGGCCATGCAATGTACAATGCAACTCAAGCATACAGATACTCATCAATGTCCACACGTCAATACAGCTCAAAGTATGGAATATCACAGGGGTCTAGTACACTCTAAACCAGATTGCCGCCACATCGCGCACAATAAGGTAAGTGGAAGAGACCTCACTATCCGTCCGCCAATATCGGGCGCGACTCGTCGATAGCGGACCCATTCCTCGAGCTGGTCAGACTCAGCCTAGCATTGCCCCCTACACTCGGGCGGGTAAGGCCGTACCCCCTTCCAACCGACCACGACACAGTGGAGAGCGTAACCATCTGGTAATCGGCACTCAACGCTCATCTACCCACTCGGTCTAGACGTTGGAGCAACCTCTTGGTACCATAAGGGTTTAGGGACTTTCACCCAGGGATATCTATAGTACCCCATGTAGAACAAGATTTTCGGTATCCAATCCTGCCAACCACGATGCGTCTGTGGAGGCTACGGCCCTGATGTCGCTAGGGCGTACAACAACCATGTCACACAAATGCGAAATGTATGAATCACGCTATCTAGTCATGCAACCAACCCTGCGCATACCGTGCGCTCATGTAGGGCAACACTGCCTAACCGGGAGCCCATAAACAACCTGCCCGAAGGCATATGCTATGATCAGTCAATCCTCATATCAAGCATACATATGATGCGTATGATCATGGGTCATGAAACTATACTAAACAGGTTATAATAAAATGAATTATCTTACAATGCAGATGGGCCTGGATGGCCTATACACGGCAAGTACGGCCTGGTGATGGGCCCTAAGGAGAGTCGTAATGTGGACATCCAACCAGCATTACGCTCGCAATGTGGACGTCAAACCAACATTGCTCCCAAGGCACGATCGTTGTGAACATCGTACTTAGTCTATAATGGATTTACACATTGCAATGGACCGTAGGTTGTCCCCATTGGACCTTACATATATATCAAATGGGCCATATTCCATGGGCTTTTATTCATCAGATGGGCCACATAAATGGGCCACACCAATGGGTCTTATGTGCATTGCAATGGGTCAAACCCGTGGGCCTTAGATTACATTAAATGAGCTTAGTCACATGGGTCTTATATCTGACCAATGGGCCACACCAATTGGACCCTATAAGTAGATCAAGTGGCCTCAACCCATAGACCTAAACATGGGTTCAAATGGGCCTAACCCCTAGGCCTTATGGTTCATTAAATGGCCTAAACCTGTAGGCCTTGTATACATATCAAAGTGGGCCTAACCCCTAGGCCTTACATATATCAAATGTCCTCCTTCCATGGGTTTTAAGAATGCAACAATGGGTCCAATTTCATGGGCCTTGAAGTACATCAAATGGGCCTAGTCCCATGGATTTGGAACATATCAAATGGGCCTAAGTTCTTAGGCCTAGAATGAAACCAATGGGCCTAGCCCATAAGAATTTCATAACCCAAATGGGCCTAGCCCATAGTCCTTTTGAAATTCGAATGGGCCTAGCCCATAGGCGTCCTATGAGCCAGATGGGTCTAAATCCCTAGGCCTCATATTTAATTCAAATGGGCCTAGACACATGGCCTTGGGACATATCAAGTGGGCCCAAGTTCTTGGGCCTTAAATGAATCAAATGGGCCTAGCCCATAAGTATTTCATAATTTAAATGGGACTAGCCCATAGGCCTTTTATAATACAAATGGACCTAGCCCATAGGCCTATTGCAAACCAAAAGGGCCTAACCCATATGATATAACATGTAATATTATATTGTACATTAATATAACAAGATATATTAATTATTATTATTATTTTTTTTTTTAAAAGAAAATATAAAACGTCCAGGCCCTGGACGGCCTGGACATGCGCCTGCATCAAGGGAGGGCCCCACCGTCCGCTGGACGGTGGAAAAAATTTACATCAAGGTGGGCACTAGAAAAATTTTAATGGTAGGTGCTCAATCTCACTATTTCGTGTGATGTGGCCCACCTGAGGTTTGGATCAACCTGAAATTTGGAGGGGGCCCACCTGGGAAGGGGGCCCGCCTAATGGACTGTAGATAAAACATATGCATCAAGTGGGGCCCACGGCAGCAGCCGTGGGTGGCTGCACGGCAGCCCGCCCGCCCGTCCGCCAGCACGCAGGCGCTGCCTACGTGCGCCTGACACAGCGGCAGCAGCTTGCTACCTCTCCTTCTCTCTCTCTCCTCCAATTCCCACTTTTGATAAAAATCACGTGTGGGGCCTGCTTTCGGGAAATCCACATCAGCCATAGCGTTCAGTGGCCCAAGGCCGTCCAAATAAGTCCAGAGTTAGAATTTTTTGACGCTTGGAAGTGGAATAAAATAGGAAATCAGCGTTTGAATGGTGAGAATACAATATTTGGTGCTATGGCCCACCAGGTGCTTCGTTCAATCCCATTTTCTGGCTCAACGCCTAAAATGAGATGGTGAAAGGGATGGACGGCTTGGATCAGATAGAAACATCAGGGTGGGGCCTATGCAAGGGAAACACCCCAATCCCTTTCCCTTTTCTTTCTTTTTCCTTTCTTTTTCTTTCTTGTTCTCATTTCCTAGAAGCGTCCAGCGTCCCAGACGCTGGACGGCTGGCTTACATAGAAATTTATGGTGGGCCTGATGAAGGTGGCCACCACATGGTGAGCGGCATAGGAATAACATCTAAGGTGGGCCCCACTTGAGTAAAATAAGTACATCAAGATGGGATCCATTCAAGTGGGCCACACAATTCCATAGCATAAAATGAAATAAAATAAAATAAAATGAAAGAAATAAAAGAGAGAGACATGGAGAGTGGGACACGGCTTGTGATGGAGGGACCCCGTCATTATGGGCCCTCCCTTGCAATGAAACATACAATAAATGGATCCTTTTAATCATGGGACCATCAAAATTGTAAATCAACGGTGGAGATCCATTCTCCACCGTTATGGACGGTCTAGATGACCTTTTTGCAATGAAATAACCATCATGATGGGGTCCATGGAGAATGGCCCCATCATGGAACGATCATGATGATCCAAGTGGTCCATCGGCCACATTTAAGGGTCCCAAGTGAGATCCACACCATGGATCGGTGGGCCTCACTTGGTCCACCATAAAATCAAGAAAATCTACCCTATAGAAGCACCCACCGTCCGATCTTCTCGCTCCTAGGGGTTCCTTGGCACCTTGTCTTCAACTTCAATGGCTAAGATGAAGAATGGAGGGTTGAGATGGGAGATTTTGGGGTAGGAAGGTGGGCCACTTGAAGCTTAGAGGGGCTTGGGAAATTCCATACGTGGGAGCTCTTGGAATTTTTGTTGCTTGGACATTTTTGGAATGAGAAAGAGAGAAAGAGAGAGAGTGATGTAAAGGGAGAGAGAGAGTGATGGATGGATGGGTGAGTGATGGTTGTGTAAGAAAAGTATGGGTTAGGAAGACTTTTGTGGCTTTTTGTGTAAGAAAGGTATGGGTTGAGAAGACTTTGTTGGCTTTTGTGTAAGAGAGGTATGGGTTTGGGAGACTTTTGTGGTTGCTTGGGAAAAGGGATGGAAGTGATGTGTACTTGACATGTAATGGCTTGATGGGTGATTGATTGATGGGATTGATGTGATTGATGTGACACATCGTTGAGATTTTCTTAGTTTTCGCAACGCGCGGCGTTTTCTCGCACCGAACGTTGGCCCATAACTCTTGATCAGGGTATCGCCTTGGCGCGCGAGTCGCGGTATCGGAACCGCGGCGACGGTGCGGTCACTATGGTATTGGTCTCGGGTTGAGTCGACTCGGGTTGTCGGTACATGAATCCAGGTCGCGCGTCGATATTGTTTAAGGGTCGAAAGTTGCCGGAATTCGACTGGTACGACCGCGGAAGTGTACGGAAAGGTACGGACCAAGATACGGGTCTTACAATTCCACCATTGCTAATTGATTTAGAATTCATCTTAGCCTAGTTCTAGTTCTAGTTAGTTTTAAATAACGTACAAGTTTCAGTCCCTTAGGATTCGACCTCAGTCTTACCGAGTTATTACTACATCACAACCCTGCACTTGGGGAGTGAACACTAACTCAGTGGAATAATAGAGCAAGGATTAACATGTTCTCAAATTAATCATACGATAATAGTAAAGCAGTAAATGAAACAATCCTAATACTGTTGTTAATGCAATATGACATGACATGATGGATACCCTCACCGACGATCTCCCCCATACGGCACCATCTTACGACTGCGGCATGCTGTACTCCCTCAAGTGCTCCACATCTTCCAGGCACATGCAATGTAATGGTGATATGATTGCCGAGTTGTTATTAGTCCATTCAAACAGCAGGATTGGGAAACTAAGGTACTTCCCTTGTATCAATCTCAACACAGATCTTGTCTAGGGTCGTCACTCCTAGAAATCTCATACGATATATATTTTGTAGGTCGCTGCAAGGGCTGTCAGGGCTGTTGCACGCACTCGTTGCTCCGCTCCCCCATCACCTTATCAATACAGGCCTACTGTACTCTACTGCTACGGAAGGGTCGTCGCCTCCCGTAGACTCAGAATACGCTCGTGGTCACTACAAAGGACTCGTCGCTTGATCAGTGTAGGCCGACAGCAAGAATATAGTGTCCCATACCACCATAATCTGCTCACGAGACTAGGTGCTCACTGGTCACTACGGGGAGTTTTGTGGCCCCAGTGTAGGCCGACAGCTCGACCGCGGTGTCCCATACCACCATGCTCGGCTCATGAGTCTTCGTGGATCTAGGTACCATGGTTAACAGGGTTTACAATGGTAAGTTCAGTACCCTAGGTTCAAGCAGTTATGATTCATGCAGGGTGAACAATCAACGGCCAGTCGGGTTACTTGACGGGCTCGACTAGCACAAGCGCATCGCAAGTCGAACGATATAAAGTACGTGAAACACTTCGCGTGGCCTAACCACTGCCGCCAACTCCAAACACGACTCGCGTTCATCGACGCATCCTTTGTGGCAAATACCAGCTAGCCACGAATTTTCTCTGTTACCGACTGCCTGGACTAAGTATAATCCCAAACACATATGAATCCACATTAGCAATCATGTGAGAGTATTAGAAATGAAATACAACCATGTGAGCATGTTAACACATGTTATATCATACAACTTAAGTAAATCATCTGACACATGCCTTTCATACATATAGTGAAATTATACATATCGCCAACATATAGGAAATCATTTCCATCAGCATATTAATTGAGAATTCATTCTCAAACTAAATCATAATGAGATTATCAAGCACATGTTATAACACACAACTTAAGCGAATCATTAAGCACATGCATTTCATTCATCTAATGAAATCATGCATATGGCTAACATGTAGGAAACCATTTGCACCTTTCACTTTGTATATATATCGTTTCGAAAGGAGCGTATACGCTTCGTTTACGGTGATCAGGCGACCTAATACACAAGCTACATAAGCTATATCGCTAATGGAATTGACGGAAACTTAAATCAGCAAGTGCTGAAAGTTTTTCTCACCTAGAAGTGCATTGGAATCGTCGGGAAAGTGATTGGAGTGCGTCGCCTAATCACGTACAGCAGCAGCAGCAGGTGGTAGGAAGATCTCTCCCACCTTCTCTCACAAACTCTCACCTTTTCTCTCTCCCAATCTAGGGCTTTTTGTAAATTCGGATGGGAGAGAGGAGTGAGGGTTTTAACCCCTTTTATAAGCCCAAACTTGTCCAAAATAGGCTCCAGGTAAAGGTATACTTAAAGTATATCCAAATCGGGGCTGTTTCGGTCCAAAAGATGATTTCTGGTGGTCCCCTGGCTGAATGCGATCGGACTTAAGCTCATGCATACAAGATCTAGCACGCATCAAGTTTTCAGTCCGGCAGGGTTCGCAGATCGCACGTGGCGGTCCAATTTCAGTTCAGCGGTCACCACACGTAAATCAAGGCTGCAAGTCTCATGATATGAAATAGAAATTTTTTCTGATCCGTGGGTGTAATTTGGCTAAATTCTGATGGTCAGAACGCTTAATACTGACACGTCAAGTCGTGTGCCAGATTTAAATTTCAAATTCCAAATCTGTCCCTATTCTTACTCTCTTCAGTCCAGGCTCAATGAAATAGCCTGCGAATGTCGGTTAGACTTGATTTTTGAAATGATTATCAAGTCTAGCAAGGCGGTTCTAACAGTCTAAGATAGTAGGTATCGGACTTTCGACGCGCGGTCTAGATCCAATACAGATTTTTAAAGTGGTCAAGAGAACAAACCTGCTTAGAGTTTGATCCGAGGTTTTAGAGTATTATAGAGTCATTCGTTCAACTCGAATTAGGTCTTGCAGAACGTATTTAAAGTGATCAGGGACTATTTTTCAGCTACTCTAGCGTTGCGCTAGCTACCTTATGCTTAGTTTCTAAAGGAATTTATCCTAAGTGATTTCTTTGGCTATGGAATTGGTATCTAAGCGATTTTCCAGGTGTTTTAATTAACCCATTGCCTAAGGATGTCTAATCCCAGGTTGGCCAAAATCCAGGGTGTTACATGAACTACTTTCAATATGAACTGCAAGACCCAAAACTATTAGAATCGCTAACCCAACATTACCTGATAATTTAGGATCAATCTCAAAACCCAGTTGCTCTTGGGAGCATCTTGAAACTTCGTATCAGACCTGGACAGCGCGTTAAAAGTTTGATTATCGCAAAACTATACGGTTATGACTACCTTATTGGGCTTAACTATTATCTCAGAAATCAAATCCAGATAGTGTCCAGAAACCTACAACTTGATCCCAGAGTGAAATGTGTGAGAAATGCGAATATCATTAGACAATGAACTTAAACTTAAGTGAATTGAGCCGTTCGTTTGCATGCCAATTTTAAAGTTTCACACTATTAGATTTTGACCCAATTACACCCTAAAATCAAGGAAAATTTCCAACACATGTCAGTGTAGTTGTGACCCTGATCGAGTAATGGTGACCGTTGAACTGAAACAGGCCCTCCACGATCGATCCATTGATTTGATCGGACCAAAATATTAACCTGGCTTAGATCCAATGTCAGGGAACTTTTTCCAAACTGTATACAGGAAATGGGCTTCCAGATGAGCTCCGTTGGCATGAAACAGTCGACTTTTGGCTATAACCCAAGTATACTATGGCCTTGGGGCCATTGCCATCAGTTCCAGGCCTATATAAGGGCCTAAACCCATGCCATTTCTATTGCATACGATTTTCTTAATCCTAGGAGAGAGAAGAGAGAAAAGAGGAGAAGAAAGTGAGGAGAAGTGAGAGAGATCTGGAGTTAGTAGCCGGGATTCGTTCCCATTGATCCACGTATCAAATCATCTCTTCCGTGTCGCTACATCGTCGCTTTCAACTCCATTTTTGGGTAAGAAATCTTAACCCTAATCTGTTTTAGGTATTTAAATAGGTAGATCGGTAAAATAGCTAACCTATTTCGTGATTCAGGTAGTTGGTGTGCCGTAGATAAAGATGTAGTGTTTAAACTGAGCTCGGTGTGGGTTTACTGACGAAATGTGCGAACTATAAACATTTAGGTTATGGTTTTCAAGGTTTCAATGTCAGCTAATGATTTATGTCTGACTTAATTACTACCATATGATCTTAGTTACGATGTATTCGATAGTTTATACATGTGTGTGAACTATGTGAATATATAATGCATTACATGTATTTGTGAAATTATTCGAATGAATATGAAATCATGATTTGTGCTTGCCATGACTATTAACCTAGAATACAGGATTTTTATGTGTATGACAACTCGTTCGTGAAAAGATTTGCCATAATATATGCTATAACTAATTTAGTCTATGTATAATACAAAACGCATTCCATGTGTTTGTTGAAATGTTTGAATGAACATAGAATTATGATTTGTGCTTGCCATGATTGATTGGTTGAGAATATATGATCGTTGTACATGTAGCAACTCCCTTATGAAAGGATTTGCAAAATATACGTTATAACTAATTATTATATGAATATTGACACATGTAGTCTAAGTATTTGATAAAATACCTGAATGAGAAAATGCTTGTTGAACTGATTTTAATGAGGGCGTTGAGATAGGATTCTCAATCCCCTTATCTATAGTTATAGTTTTCTTTATGCAACCTATCTTACTACTTTATGATTTAGGGATGAAATGGTTGTTGAACTGTTCAGCTAATAATTTATGTCTGACTTAATTGCTACCATATGATCTTAGTTACGATGTATTTGATAGTTTATACATGTGTGTGAACTATGTGAATATATAATGCATTCCATGTATTTGTGAAATTGTTCGAATGAATATGAAATCATGATTTGCGCTTGCCATGACTATTAACCTAGAATACAGAATTTTTATGTGTATGACAACTCCTTCGTGAAAAGATTTGCCAGAATATATGCTATAACTAATTTATTCTATGTATAATAAAAAACGCATTCCGTGTGTTTGTTGAAATGTTTGAATGAACATAGAATTATGATTTGTGCTTGCCATGATTTCTTGGTTGAGAATATATGATCGTTGTACATGTAGTAACTCCCTTATGAAAGGATTTGCAAAATATACGTTATAACTAATTATTATATGAATATTGACACATGTAGTCTAAGTATTTGATAAAATGCCTGAATGAGAAAATGCTTGTTGAACTGATTTTAATGAGGGTGTTGAGATAGGATTCTCAATCCCCTTATCTATAGTTATAGTTTTCTTTATGCAACCTATCTTACTACTTTATGATTTAGGGATGAAATGCATGTTGAACTGTTCAGCTAATGATTTATGTCTGACTTAATTGCTACCATATGATCTTAGTTACGATGTATTCGATAGTTTATACATGTGTGTGAACTATGTGAATATATAATGCATTCCATGTATTTGTGAAATTGTTCGAATGAATATGAAATCATGATTTGCGCTTGCCATGACTATTAACCTAGAATACAGAATTTTTATGTGTATGACAACTCCTTCGTGAAAAGATTTGCCAGAATATATGCTATAACTAATTTATTCTATGTATAATACAAAACGCATTCCATGTGTTTGTTGAAATGTTTGAATGAACATAGAATTATGATTTGTGCTTGCCATGATTGATTAGTTGAGAATATATGATCGTTGTACATGTAGCAACTCCCTTACGAAAGGATTTGCAAAATATACGTTATAACTAATTATTATATGAATATTGACACATGTAGTCTAAGTATTTGATAAAATTCCTGAATGAGAAAATGCTTGTTGAACTAAATTTAATGAGGGTGTTGAGATAGGATTCTCAATCCCCTAATCTATAGTTATAGTTTTCTTTATGTAACCTATCTTACTACTTTATGATTTAGAGATGAAATGCCTGTGTATGATAACATGCGTACTATTTGTATGTTGAAATGCTCAATTGAGATTTATATTTTAGATTGGTTGTCACATGCCGTCTTTGACTATCATATGTGAATGCTATTGTTTGGAGTGTGATTGAGACTATAATGTAGTCCAGGCAATCGGTAATGGTTTATGATCAGTGGCCGAACTGTTTAGCCACGATGGATACGTTCAAGGAATTCGAGTCGTATGATGATTGTTGACAGTGGTTAGGCTATGAGGAGTGCGTACGTGCTCCATGTGAATAATTCAACATACGCTCGTACTAGTCGAGGTTGTCAAGTAACCCAATTGACCCAATGTATGTTCACCATGTATGGAGTTACTTCTTGAATCTAAGGTATAAAACTTATTAGTGAAAAGTCCGTTTAACCTTGGTACCATGATCTGTTAAGATTCATGAGCCAGGCATGGTGGTATGGGACACCGTGGTCGAGCTGTCAGCCTACGCTGGGGCGACGAGCCTCCCCATAGTATCCAGTGAGCAAACCAAACTCGTGATCTGAATACAGTGGTATGGGACACTGTATTCGAGCTGTCGGTCTACGCTAAGGTGACGAGCCTTTCCCATAGTGACCTTGAGTATACATTAGAACTACGCTGAGGTGACGAGCCTTGTCGTAGTGACCTTTAGTATAAATAGGCCTACTCTGTGGTCCCCAGTCGGGTTGGTGACGAGCCTTCGAAAATAAACTGCCAGTTGGTACGACGTTGGTGGTGTGACCTTGAGTATGAATTAAGCCTATGCTGAGGTGACGAGTGTTGAGGGTCAAATATTGCATGGTAAACCTCAGATATTGTCTGGATTTACGAACATGATACCGTTTAATGACCTGCTTTAATCGTGTTTGTGACGCAGAGTTTATTTACGAGCATGGACTGAAAAGGGAGCTTAAAGCATGGATTTAACGCTCTGATGACACTAAAGGCAAGGGACGGACTCCAAGGGACCAAGATTGATGGAATTACACGCCAAAGATCCGAGAAAATTGGAAAACTGAAGCTCAAGTGGCTCAAAAATCATCCAGAATAGAAGATCACGGGGTTACCACCATCCTTTTGGCTCAAAACTTTATACATGGCCTCAAGATCATAAATTAACCATACACGTAAATTTTCAACCATTGGATCCCTCTAGAAGTGGCCTAATAGATAGATCAGCCCCATAAATTAGCGAATTGGGGTCCACCTGATATCTGGATATGCTACAATTTTGGTCTAAGCCCATTAAATAAAGTGGAACAACGGGTGGACGGAGCGAATTTCGCATATACCTCACGAGTGGACCCCACTGGAAGTGCAAGTACATGAGTGCACAAGTGCACTCGACGTGCACTGAACCGAGACGGTTGGTCACATACGCATGACCCGATCATCTTCCAAATTTCGTCCTTCTTCAAACAGCGTCCGCATCACGCCAACTATTTTTGTGTAGTGGGGCCCACCCATCATCCTTTCAGATGATCTGGACCGTCCATACTCTCCATAGGGCGGGCACAACCCTCACCTAGCTGTCCTTCTATTCCCATGCATTCACACACACGTAAATTACAATCAAACGCATGATGGACGGCGGAGTAGATAGACTTGCGGGCGACACCGAAATCAAACCAATCTTACCCTTTCCAGACGGTTTTTCATCCTGAAGCCAATGGATGGTGTGGATTTTCCATTTGAAATCACTCAATGGACCAATGATGTCACAGCGTAGTGTCTGTGGAAGCTCTATTTTGCGTGAAGCTACGGACAAAGCTTTGTGGGCCACCACCGTACTTCAAATGTACGATCTGGACCGTTCATCAGAGTTATACAGGTCCACTAACCATAACTTAGGTGGAATAATTCCTAGAAGTAATGAGGATAGAAATCTATCCGTTCAAACGAAGGATGAATGGCAGAGTGAAAAACCATGAGGGCCACTCTGAATCTAGTCCAAAACCAGTCGTTTCCAACTGATTTTTCGAGAAGAAGCTGGTGAACGGACTGGATTTCACGTTTGACATCAAGAATGGGCCCCATTAGGAAATCAGCATACGAGGATTATTCCTGCTGCGTAAAGTATGTTGCTGACTTCAGCAACAACCGACTCTAACCACATCGATCATTCGTTGCTTATAAAAAAAAGAAGAGAGAGGGCCATAGGGGGGATTCAATTGAGGGAGGATGTGCAGCTTGGCTTGGGTTTGAACGTGAAGAGAGAGAGAGAAAGAGTTAGAGTATTTTTTCTTTTTCTTCTTGTGTTTTCATTGTTTTAGAGAGATATAGTCCATCCATGACGAGCTAAACCTCTTAGCTAGGGCTAAGAGGTGAAGCTTGTAGCGTGATGGGAAGACTCCTTACTTGTGCCTCTTGAGTAGATTGAGTTGATATTGATTTTAGCTTAATTAATGGAATGTTTTTAGTCTTTGATGGTTTGTTGTGACTGAAATTACAATGAGTCTGCAATGGCTTTAAGCATGTTCCTTTCCTTTATGTTTATAACGTCAGGAAGCCCTGTTGTTCACCATCATCTCCTGGGTATGGTCGGATGATGGTATCCTTCCTCACCTTCATAACATGTTGATTGGTTGGTAATTAGTTTAATTCTGTTGTTTACTTTGTCTCCTGGGCATGGTTTGGTGTTGAAATCTATTCTAATTCATATAACTTTCATCTCTTGAAAATTAGATAAAAGGAAGTTTAGTTTAATTTTCATAGTTACACCCTTCAACTGGATGAAGATGGGCTCTAAATTCAGTTGAGTTTTTAATGCAGGCATAAGATCTCCCTGATCTCTACAAGTGGATCCTCTGAATCCCTAGTTTCCTTTCTTCTGAATTTATTAAGTTTTAGATTAATTTCTCACCATTATTCCTCAAATTACATTCAGTTTAGATTTCATCTTAGCCTAGTTCTATTTCTACTTAGTTTCAGATAACGTACAAGTTCCAGTCCCTTGGGATTCGACCTCGGTCTCACCGAGTTTATTACTACATCACAACCCTGCACTTGGGGAGTGAACAAGTTTTTGGCACGGTTGCTGGGGACTGACGGTTATGTATTTTTTGAAATTAATTGGTTTTAGAATTAGATTAAGATTAAGATTTTTACTAACTTTAGTTTTAAGATTTTCGTTTTAATTGATTTTTAGAAACTAACTTACTTTCCTTCTTTATAGGATTTTGTTAGATCTTCTTAATTGATAACTTCGTCCTAATTTCTTTATTTACTCTATTCTTTATATTAGATTTTATCTTTTAGAAACTAATTTTTTTTTTGTTTTCTTTTGCAGGATCTTAACATAGGAACTTCTAATGTGGTAACATCCTTCTAACTTCTCCTCTTACTTTCTGTACTATTGTCGAAAATTTTTGTTTATTTTCTTTAGGATTAGATTCAGAGTTAAGGTTTCACCATGTATCTGAATGAGTGGGCATGTCCATATGTTGAGATAAATTATGGAAAACAGCCCATGCCTCAAATTTTTTTTTTAAAATATCTTCGAGAACCAATTGGAATATGATGCTCCACCGATTAAGAAGTCTTTCGGTAATTATCTGCGGGTGAATAATTGCATTCCACGAGTTGAGAAAACAATACGTGATTATTGGAATGATGACGCGTATCAACTCCCGACAGATGACCCATATGATTTCGATCAGTGAAAACAGAAATATTTCAAAGTGAGTCAGTAAAACATCACAGTAATAACCCCCGTGGATTAGCCGCTTGTGAATATCCACCAAAAACGTTCCAAGAGGAGTTATCTCCGAGTTACACAAACTATATTACTGGCATGAGGAAATTAGTAGAAGCGCTTGAATCACTCCTTAATAGGTTAATGGAGGCTAGTTTGTCTCAGCCCCAACCTAATCCAGAAATATAATGCGAGGAAAGTGATCCTCACTTTCTTTTGAAAAACTCTGAAATTTAGAATGAAGAGTTGAATTACGTTAACGGGCATGTGGTTCAATTTCTTGAAGACTCATTCTCGATGACTGTTCAAAAGAATGGGGAAGAGACATGTGTGTCTTTCAAATATAATGATGATGACACACTTCCCTCACAGGACACACTATATTCCAATGATGAAGAAGAGATTAGTTTATGCGAACCTCAACCCATTATAGGTGTAGAATGTGAGGAAAGTGATCACATCCCAAATGTGCACTGCAATGAATTAGAATATGATGAATATTGGGATGACGATCCTGAATGTGTAGCTACAGTTCTCCTGGAATTAATCACAAGTTTGATCCAGGTCAATGATCGAGAAGTACACGAATAGAACAGTCATAATGAGCTACTCTACTCACCTGACATGTTTGATCTAAAAGTGGATGAGCTCCTTACAACCGACCCTTCTATCTCTTGTGAGATATATTTAGACCACTCCCCTGAATTGAATGATGATATGATTTGGGAGATGGACGAGTTACTCGATATGACTCTGGAATTTGAAACCACCCAGTTGAGACCACCATCTGAACTGTTGAATGTTGAAAATTTAATGCCTCCTCTGAGTAGTATCAATGAACAGAGTCTGCAAATCAATGCTGCATATACTGACCCTCAATCTATCTGTGCAGGGCTGGAGCAAGAGAGCACACCTTCGTTTACCTTTAAAGATAATGGATTCCTTGGGCAG
Organism: Magnolia kwangsiensis; assembly: GCA_037074715.1. Classification (NCBI taxonomy): domain Eukaryota; kingdom Viridiplantae; phylum Streptophyta; class Magnoliopsida; order Magnoliales; family Magnoliaceae; genus Magnolia; species Magnolia kwangsiensis. Next base: position 143,005,326 of record CM073574.1, on the reverse strand, counting down.
ATCATCACGAGCTCTAATGTGGAACATAAGTTACGCTCAACTGAATTTTTCAACTCTTTAGATGATTGTTTGACACACTTTATAGATTCAAATGATCCCATGATAAGAGATATAGTGAATGTCTTGCAAGACAACATCTCGGTAGTCATCACTGACTGAGAGAACTTTACTCTGAAGCCCCTTCTTCCGCAGATTTTAAATGTTTACCATTAGGGGAGGAGGAGCTGAAAACTAAACCGAAGTCTGCTACTTTGGAATGTGTTGAGACTACATCATTTCTTAAAATTTTTTCTCAATTTGATCTACATGTAGTTTCTGATTCACCATGGGATACGAACTTTGAAACTTTTTCTGACACAGGTGAATCATATATACTTTGGATACCTCAGGCGAATTAACGGAAAATTTTTAATGATGTACATAAGTCTCTCTGGAAAGTCAAGCTCTAAGGCATCTAATCCTATTGTAAAAAGGGCTTTTGGATGATCCTGTTGAGGAACTTACTGAGAAATTTATAATGATATTGACCGAAAGAGGAACCTCGTGGCATGATCAAGTAGTTTTTTCCTGCTTTCATAGGACTAGGGTAGTTTGCTTTGTGTTGTTCTAAGATAGAAGGTTTTATGCCATTAGGTTAGTTTGCTTCCTGCATTGTTTTAGGATAGTTTGCTTTCGTGTCTTCACTCTCGTGCTAATCGGCTTTCATGCCGCAATCTCTTGGAACGTCTTTCTCGATTCCTTCATCCAGGTACTATCTTCCCATCACTTCTCATTTACTTTCGTTGTCCCATGTGCATTGTATTCTCATATCTTTTACATTGAGGACAATGTAAATTTTAGGTTGGGGGTGGGAGATTAGGTTACTTAATCAGTGTTTTCTTGGTCTTGAGCAAAAATTGTGTAAATTTTAAAAATTTTCTAGAAATTCTTGTGAATTCGATGCGATTTTGACATCCATCTGTGACTTAGAATTTCAAGATACGTGATGTTGGTAATTTATGACTCTTGGATTCCGTATCTATTAGATTTCATAGTTAAGTTTGAATTGTTAATCCAGAATTAGAAGTTATAAATATTGATTAAACCATGATTTCACATGTCACATCTCACTTACACATTAAGGTTTCAGTTTGATATTGAAGGGTTAACTTGGTAATCACTAAGCATGTAAGGAACCAACTTGAAAATTTTCTTGTCATGGTCAATTTAAAAAAAAAAGAAAAAAAAGAAGGAGAAAAGATACCTTTGTAAGTGTAGATTTAATTTGTCATAAGATAATATAAGGGTTGGGTGTACAGTATTCACCTTAGGTTTGCTCCCTATAGGTGCAGATTTGATTCCCCTTCTTGGCGTTACTTTAAGTGAAAAAATTAAAAGCTAGAAGAATGAAAAGATGATCTGAGAGGCAAGTTTTGGTTTAAGTTTTGGCTATCATGAATTCTCTTGTTGGTTACCAATGATATCCTGAAATAAAGAAGTGAATTTTAATGATGATAAGCAGAGATTAGACTATACACCCATGGAACTCAATGTTTAGAATTTTTTCAATTGATGGATTAATACTTTGAATTTGAATATGGAATTTACCATGCGCTTGAGTTCAAGAGAAAGTAATGCCCAACATTCATGATATCTGGTTTGTTTTTCAAAAATCACTCGAGTACATAGAAATTATCTTGTAGTTCTTAACTTATCTTTCGCATACTTTGCTCGGGACTAGCAAAATGCTGGTTGGGGGTTGTGTTGAGGGTCAAATATTGCATGGTAGACCTTAGTTATTGTCTGGATTTACAAACATGATACCATTTAATGACCCGCTTTAATCGTGTTTGTGACGCAGAGTTTATTTACGAGCATGGACTGAAAAGGGAGCTTAAAGCATGGATTTAATGCTCTGATGACACTATAGGCAAAGGATGGACTCTAGGGGACCAAGATTGATGAAATTATATGCTAAAGATCCGAGAAAATGGAGAAACTGAAGCTCAAGTATCCCAAAAATCATCCAGAATACAAGATCACGGGGTTCCCACCATCCGTTTGGCTCAAAACTTCATACATGACCTCAAGATTATAAATTAACCATACACGTAAATTTTCAACCATTGGATCCCTCTAGAAGTAGCCTAATAGACAGATCACCCTCATAAATCAACGATTTGGGGTCCACCTGATATCTGGATATGCTGCAATTTTGGATTCAACCCATTAAATAAAGTGGAACAACGGGTGGACGGAGCGAATTTTGCATATACCTCACGAGTGGACCCTAGTGGCAGTGCAAGTGCATGAGTGCACAAGTGCACTCGACTTGCATTGAACCGAGATTGTCGGTCAAATACGCATGACCCGATCATCTTCCAAATTTTGTTCTTCTTCAAATAGCGTCCGCATCACGCCAACTAATTTTGTGTAATGGGGCCCACCCATCATCCTTTCAGATGATCTGGACCATCCATACTCTCCATAAGGGGGGACACAACCCTCACCTAGCTGTCCTTCTATTCCCATGCATTCACACACACATAAATTGCAATTAAACGTACGATGGACAGCGGAGTAGATAGACTTACGGGCGACACCGAAATCAAACCAATCTTGCCCTTCCCGGATGGTTTTTCATACTGAAGCCAATGGATGGTGTGGATTTTCCATTTGAAATCACTCAATGGGCCATTGACGTCACAACGCAATGTCTGCGGAAGCTCTGTTTCGCGTGAAGCTGCGGACAAAGCTTTGTGGGCCACCATCGTACTTCAGAGGTACGATCTGGACCGTTCATCAGAGTCATACAGGTCTACTAACCATAACCTAGGTGGAATAATTCCCAGAAGTAACGAGGATTGAAATCTATCCGTTCAAATGAAGGATGAATGGCAGAGCGGAAAATCATGTGGGCCACTCTGAATCTAGTCCAAAACCAGTCATTTCCAACTGATATTTCGAGAAGAAGCTGGTGAACGAACTGGATTTCATGTCTAACATCAAGAATGGCCCCACCAGGAAATTAACGTACGTGGATTATTCCTGCTGCGTAAAGTATGCTGCTGACTTTAGCAACAACCGACTATAACCACACCGACCGTCCGTTGCCTATAAAAAAAGAAGAGAGAGAGGGCCATAGGGAGGATTCAATTGAGGGAGGACGTGCAGCTTGGCTTGGGTTTGAACATGAAGAGAGAGAGAAAGAGTTAGAGTATTTTTTCTTTTTCTTTTTCTTGTGTTTTCATTATTTTAGAGAGATATTGTCCATCCATGACGGGCTAAACCTCTTAGCTAGGGCTAAGAGGTGAAGCTTGTAGTGTGATGGGAGGACTCTTTGCTTGTGCCTCTTGATTAGACTGAGTTGATATTGATTTTAGCTTAATTAATGGAATGTTTTTAGTCTTTAATGGTCTGTTGTGACTGAAATTACAATGGATTTGCAATGGCTTTGAGCATGTTCCCTTCCTTTATGTTTATGACGTCAAGAAGCCTTGTTGTTCACCATCGTCTCCTGAGCATGGTCGAATGACGGTACCCTTCCTTACCTTTATAGCATGTTCATTGGTTGGTAATTAGTTTAATTCTGTTGTTTGCTTTGTCTCCTGGGCATGGTTTGGTGATGGAATCCATTTTAATTCATATACCTTTCATCTCTTGAAAATTAGATCAAAGGAAGTTCAGTTTAATTTTCATGGTTACACCCTTCAATTGGATGAAGATGGAGTCTAAGTTCAATTGAGTTTTTAATGCAGGCATAAGATCTCCCTGATCTCTACAAGTGGATCCTCTTAATCCCTAGTTTCCTTTCCTCTGAATTTATTAAGTTTTAGATTAATTTCATACCATTATTTCTTAAATTACATTCGGTTTAGGTTTCATCTTAGCCTAGTTCTACTTTAGTTAGTTTCAGATAACGTACAAGTTCCAGTCCCTTGGGATTCGACCTCAGTGTCATCGAGTTTATTACTACATCACAACCTTGCACTTGGGGAGTGAACAACGGGCCTCCCATAACAACTACTAGTATAAACTCGTGAACTTTCCTATCGTTTGTGACTAATTAGGATTGACGACCCTAAATGAATCATTGTTTGGGTAGTGATATAAAGGGAGGTGCTTTAGCTTCCCGAACCTGCTGTATGAATAGACCTAATTAAGAACTTGGCTAACACGACCATGCATCGCATTGCACGGTGCTTTGGCGAGGAAGCGCACGTTTACCATGAGTGTTGCATGTGCGATTGTGAGATGAGGTCGCTGAGGGAGTGTAGGCGAGGGCATACATCATTATAACATATCATTCCTCACTACCAATAAATCGAGTAAAGGCCACGGACTTGGAAAGCTTTTAGCTACGGATTAAATCCGTAGCAATTTAGCTACAGATTTAATCCGTAGCTAAAGCCTAATTGATCTGTAGCTAAAACGTACCTCTTGACAATAACTTTGATGGTGCTTAAGGGGCTCCATGGGGCCCATTAGAATATATGTGTTTGATCTAAGCTTCCCATCAATTCTGATATATAATTTCAGTGGACGAACCTAAAAATTATGTAAATTAATGGTTAAAGTGGACCACACCATAAGAAATAATAAAAATTAAATTTCTATTGTTAATATATTCTGTGAAATTCTTACAGCTTCAATCTAACTTATTTTTTACATCAACACTTAAAATAATGTTTTAAAATTAATGGACGGAGTGGATAAATAAAATACATCACGGTGGGCCTCACGATCATAAAACCCAAAGTCCAAATGGGCCGTCCGCCAACGCCCTTGTCAAAATAAAACGCGCCCCTCCCAAATCTTCCGCACCCCACCAAAATCTTCCTCCATTTCTCCCGCGCGCACAGGCCTCCTAAAACCCATCTCTCTCTCTCTCTCCATCTCTCTCTCGCAGTCAGTCTCTCTCTTTCCCTCGCCCTCTCTCGACCTCCGGGTCTCCCTCACCCTCTCCCTCTCTTGGCCACATTCCCCTCTGTTTCTCAACCTCTCTCTCTATCTCTCTCTCGCTAGGGTTTTCAAAACCCACTTTCGTTGAAGGAGAAGGAGAAGGAGAAGAAGAAGGAGAAGGAGAAATCTGTTTTGGAAATCTGAAATCCCTTTTCACCGCAAACGGTTAGTCTCTCTCTCTCTCTCTCTCTCTCTCTCTCTCTCTCTCTCTCTCTCTTTTTGAAATCTGTTACGTTGAAATGGGCAAATGGTTAGCCTCTGCCCATTTTGCTGGTAGTGACTGAATCAGAGGCTTCCCTTTAATTAAGGTTTCCTCTTTTGATTCCAGGGTTTTCTTGGTTTTTTGCCATTTTTCCCATTGTTTTTGGTGGAGAAATGAAAATTTTATTCTTTGAATTCCTGAAAATTGTATACATTTGTTTTGTTTTTCTATTTGTGGAGGTAGATCTGACTATCAGAGATCTCCAAGGTGCCTTGTGTTTGTTATTTCAGAGTTTTCTACAGAAGAATCGAGAGGCTTTTAGGTTGCTGACTTCAGTGAGCTGGAAGAAGTAGAGCTGCTAGAAGACTTACCATACAAATCCATATCCAAATCAATTCAAGGTAAGCTCAATTTCACGGTCTGCTTTCTTTATGTCGATTTATTCCTTGGAATCCCTATTTATGCCATGTTGATGATACAAAAATCTGATAAGATGTAATCCATCTAGACTCATGACAGGACTAATCTTATTTGCAAGGGAAATGGTTTGGTTGAGATGGTGGCCCTGGAATGTGGTAGTTCCGTTTCCCCATAGTACTCATGACTGGGTAAACATGGCAACTGGAACTGTCTGTCGACTTGGCTCTATCAATTATCCTTGATGGACCATTGTAACTTACCTGTCGCATAATCTTAGCCATCACTTCTGCAATTTTTCTGCACTAAATGTCAACCATATTTTGTTTCAACCTTGGTTTAGAATGATTTAATTACTCAGATGATTCAAACAATGTGATTTTCCATCCGGCAGTGGCCACAAGATGAATTATGTCCAATTGTTATTGCCTCCTGCCTTGTTTACCATGAAGGATGCATGACTCCACCATATACTGGTTTCACCTGCTCTATCCATGGTTTTATGTCGGCATTATGAGGACATATCAGGTCTATTCTGGATAACAGGCTGAGATAACTAGCTATTAAACTGTTTACAGAGGAGTCTCACATGCAACTGGTTGGAAGATGAATTATGTTTCAGCTAGTGCATTAGTGTAATTGCATTTGTCGGCTCAAAGACAGTTATTCAGGTAATTCAATACATCTCTATTTCTTTCTAAAGAATTAAGTTGCAACTAAACTATAATCTGTAACTCATGAACTGCAACAAAATCATCATTGTACTAATAATGCAAAGACTGTAGGTTCAAAACTGGCATGGGTTAAACTTATAGTTACCTCTTCTTTGGTACATATACAGGTATTGTAAGTTGTACCTGTTAATTGTTGGCTCCTACATTTTCATTACTCGACTGGTCTTTGCATTTTGTAGAAATCTTTGAAGAAGTTGTTGCGACTTCAATATACGAGACGACTTCAATTTATGTGGACTGCAAGGACAGGTTCCCTATTATGATTATGCCTTGGATATGATCTTGGATGATGACTCTTTGAGTGGATGATTTTAGTCACTAAATCAGTACTAATGTGTGTATAATTGCCATTGATGGCTGCAGGTATCAGGATATTGCATCTAGGCTCATAGATCTCTCCATTATCACTTGCATGCAACTTGCAAATAAGCTCTGGAATTAGAACTAATAGACTATATTTGCATTTTGCAACTTTCAGGTATCGAATCTGTTTATAATTTCTATCTGTTCGTTTTTCTTTTCTTTTTCTTTTTCTTTTGTTTTATATATATATATATATATATATATATATATCTTTCATACAAAACTTCACTCTTTGACTTCTTAGTAGCTACTAGCTACCATTCAAAAAAAAAAAAAAAAAAACCTTAGAATTTGACTTCATAGTACACTAAAAGTGGTTACACTGATCTGAATTTATTTTGCTTGTTCAGTTGTATGTGCCAAGATAAAGTTCAAAATGTGAATATACAACTCATTTCTAAGGTTTCAATGGTTGATCTTTTTATAAACATTTGCTGCATGGGCATGTCAAATTGTGCTTTGAAAATACGGCTGATTCAAGTTTGGGTCACTGAGTTTTGCTTGATTGATTTATGCATCAAAGATACTAAGAAGTCAGTTCTCAGTCACTATCTACGTCTAGTGCTGCAGACTCAAGAGGTAACAGTGAAGCTGGAAAAGAAGCTAGAGGATTTGCATTTCTCAGACAAACACGTCATCATTCCAAACCATCTTCATGTCCCTGAAGCTGAGAGAAGTGGATTGAGTTTCGGAAGCTTTAATGCTAGTTTTGGGCTTAATGCAATCTTCACAAATGGCCCAAATACTGACAAGAGCTCTACACCTTTGTCTGAGTCATCTTAGGTGATCGAAAAGTCAGCTAAGGAGCCTTCTTCAAGGTTTGAAACTTTTTCCCACCTGTTAGCACTTTTCCTATCATGTGTAGAGTAGTTTTGAGCTCTTTTGGCTCATCGTATTACAAGGGATGTTTGTTCATCTTACATGGACTAAAATTCACAATATGCATGGATAGTGTCAGCTGTAATGAATAGTGTCAGCCTTTTCTTCTATTTTCTTTTTAGCGTGGATGGTTGGAATACATGTAGAATCTTTAAATCTACACATGCATGCCTTAGTTCAATTTTTTACATCTCATTTTCATTTTTTGTTAACTTTCTATTTTCAAGTAATTTTTGGAATGAATGGTGTCAATTCATAAAATTCAGCAAAATTCATTTTTTTTTCCTTCTTCTTTTGAGTGTGGATGGTTGGAATACATGTAGAATCATTAAATGTACAAATGCATGCCTTAGATCAAATTTTTGCTTCTCATTTTCTATTGTTTTTATATTTTATTTTCAGTTAAATTTTCAAATGAATGGTGTTAGTTCATAAAATTCAGCAAAAGAAGAAGAAGAAGATTTTTCCTTTCTTTTCTTTTCTTTTGAGTGTGGATGGTTGGAGTACATATAGAATCATTAGATCTACACATGCATGCCATAGCTCAGATATTCACATCTCATGTTCTATTTATTTATAACTGCTTATTTTCAAATAATCTCTGTAGTGAAATGTGTCACTTCATAAAATTATCAATTTTTTTTTCTTTTCTTTTAAATGTGGATGGTTGGAATATATGTAAAATCTTTAGTTTTACAAATGCATGCCTTAAATAAGATTTTCACGCATCTCGTTTTCTATTTATTTATAGTGATTGGGACTATGCACCGGTTGTCACTACATTGGTGAGCAATGAGCCAAAAATGACAGAGATTGGACTGCTCTAGTTCATGTTCTGATTGAGAACTTGATTTCCATGCAAGAAAAGGTCAATGACAACTGCTGTATTTTCTGGCGATGGCTCTGTTCTAGCTAAATTGCTGTAGAGGATATTGTCACTTTATGGGACCTAGACACAAATGTTCTTGTAGCTGTAATTGGAGAGACTCTTACAGTGATTGTCTGAATATCATTATTAAATTGTGTTGTGTGTGCAAAGAAGACATTTGCTAACTGTAATTGGAGAGACCCTACAACTTTGCATGTCTTACACTTGTGTATGTTTATTCCTTCTCTTTCACCTCTGTATGTTGGTTCTTTCTTTCTTATTCTGGATCATTGCTGAAAAATTACTGATGGTTATCATATACATTAATTTGACGTGAAAGCTTACCAGAAGAGATGTGCCTTGGTGCAAAGAAAGAGTGCCATAGAAAAATCTCTCTGAACCAGGCCTTAATTAGACCTGCTAGGCAATGAACATCAATGTCATTAGGTACAATGCCCTTGTTTAGCTGGTCCCTCACATTTTCTTCCTTGCTGTTCTCGGGATTAATCACATAATAATGCTTTGTATAATGATTGGCAAGTTATTGCATTGTGACTTTATTTCTGGTTGAGATAGTTTATGTTATTTTTTGTGCATGTTGATATCATTGAGTTGGTAATAATACCATAGTGTATCTTGCAAGACCTTCGTGAATTGTCTTGCAAATGTTGTTCATATGTTATTGTAATGTTAATGTGCATGCAGAGTCACATAGATCATATCTCCATTTATTTACTACAATAGTTTGTAAATCCCTCATAGTAATGCCGTAAAAAGTAAAAAAGAAAAAGAAAAAAAAATCCTTACCGCCACACCCAAATTGTAACTTAGTTGAGCACTCTTTTCAGTTTGACTTGTGGCTTGATTTTTACTTTCTTATGTTGCAAAAGTTGAATCCATTGAAGTGGGAAATGTGCTCTAGTTACACTTCATATAGGGGTGTTGTTGTGTGTAAAGTAGGTATATGATTCCATTCCATGAAATTTGGTAGGATTTGAATTGGTTTGGAGCAACAAAGAAGGAGAATGGACCCCACAACTAATGAACCGTAGTTCACAAACTGGACTAGAGATTTCATTGGCACAGTTGATTACATATTTTACACAGGTAAATTTCCTCGTTGAAGAACTAAGCATACGGAATTGAGCCCCAACCATTCACGAATAAACATTACAATGGGCTATAGAAAGTTTTTAATTGGCATTCAATTACCATTGTTTTCTGTTGTGTGGTCCACCTGGGATTTGGATCTACCTCTCATGCCCTAAAATGAGGGGTAAAAATGGATGGACATGCCATCCATCTTTAGAAAATGTGTAGATGTAAAAAAAGGCCAAACCAAGATGGATTGGATCATCTAATTAGTGGATCATACATTCTTGTGGCAACTTGTGTGTAAAAATGTAATATATATAAGTTTTCCATACATTCTTGTGGCAACTTGTGTGTAAAAATATGTACAGGTTTGATAGGCCTGATTTTTAATTCATCAATATATATTTTGGGTTTTCTTTTCATTTTCTATTGATTTGTTTTTTGGGTTTCCTTTCAATTTCCATCTAATGGTTTTTTGGATTTTAATTAATATCAGTTTCTTGGGTCTTCATCAATACCTGCTTTGGGTTTTCTTTTGATTCCCTCAATCATCAATAGAAATAAAGCAATAATAAGTTGTAATCTTATTTTCTCAATGCAAAAATCCAATGAGAATGCTGCTCAAATGCAGAAATCTAATGAGAAAATCATCACTGGCATATGATAGCTCTTATATATACGGCCTGCATTCTATCAAACATATGGTATGTAATGAGATCATGTAGAAAAGAAACTCTTCATTGAAGGCAGCCATAACCTTGGTTAGGGTTTGGGATGAAAGTACGAGTGCGGGAGCCAACGCTTTCAGAGTCCGAACTCATTCTTTTGAAAAATAGAAAAATGGGAATATTAGTAAATATGGATTTTCTTATTAAGAAGAAAATGGAAGGTAAAGAAAAGATAAGGATTTATTATTATTTGTTATAGCTCTTACTTAAAGTGAATTTTGTACATCAACAGGAAAGTTGAACTGATTGGTAGCACAATCTCTTGGCCTTTTGAAGTTTCTATTGGTTTCAAATGCTCCGATCTATTTATTTATTTATTTTTTACAGAACTGTTTTGTCTTTACCCCTAATGATTAATGGTGCATATTCAGTAATTTATTTTTCCCAGATTCATGGGGCGACCCCTTTCCAACAACTGATCCATATTTAGACTTGGTCATTGCCAGTGATATCCTATTATGTAAGGTTTGTTGCTATATCTTATATCAGTGCTCAATAATAGAGAGTTTCTTCAAAAATACTGCTATTTGTCAGGCTTGAACACAAAATCCATCAATCAATACAAAGTTCCCACTCTTACAATTATTTTCCAGTACTTATACATGATTCTCCAATGAATAGGAATGGCATTCCAACCGCTAATACTACTTTCTAGAAAGTATAAAGAGTAGAATCAATTCCAGAAATTCAAACAGAAATTCCAGTTGTCAATATTCTGTTTCTCATATAACAGATTCATGTGTGCAAGTGATCAAAAGAGAGGTGTTTAACTAGAGACAAGTGTGCTCTTGGAGGTAAACTTACCTTTTACAATTATCATTAATCGTATTTATTTTTTCTTTTTTCTACAAATCAATTTTTTTCTGGAAGAATTACATTGAACTTTAGATTTAGTCAAAGGAGTAGCCATTTTGGGTAATTAACTTTATTTCCTGACATTCTATTTATACAGCTTTTGCTGAGCTTTTGGATAACTATTTGGATGAGGTATTTGCGAGTCTCTATGTTTAATAAAGTGTTGTTGGATAACTCCTTGGATGTAATATGGAAAACATAATTAGTTTCTCATGACTGTGAGAAGCCTAATATCATGTAGTTGGACCGTCATTATTCCATCAATTATAAGAGCTAGACATGATGAATGCAATAACTCCTTGAAGATAGGATTTATGAAGAAAAATGGTGTACTACCCTGGTAATTCATGGCTTTCTCTGATTAAGAGAAAATTTACTGGCAATGGTGGAGCTATTTTCAGAGAAAATTTGTTACTTTTCTTTCATGTCTTAAATGGAATGTAACATAACTGTAGTTTGGAGCCTAGACTCTCAAAATGAATGCTGAAAATATGGTTTACCCCTTTATTAGACTTCAAATTCAACTTGATACTCCAACCAACTACTCTCTTTTCGCTAAAAAACTAAATCATCATGAACCTGCTACTTCAAGAGCAAATGCTCTAATTTTCTTTTGTCCATTGTTTTCTAATCACAGCATGGCTGTTCATTGGCAAGGGGCTTTAAGGAATGAAGAGGGTCAAAAAATATACGTCTCTAGCAAACTTGTGTCAGACACTATTGAAGGGTATGATGAGAAGTGCCAGACCTACTACAAGGTTCCGTCTCTAGCCATTTATTTCTTTGTATATTACATATTTCGTAAATATGATTCTCATCCTTCTCAAAACCGCCCATAAAATGAATATCTTGTTGTGAACGTGGATGACTCCGCATATAGTTTCTACTGAGGAGCCTAGACTCTTAACATAAATGCTAAGGAAAGAAACTCTTAACATTCCCAAATTCAACCTCAATGATGACCAACCCCAAATTTCACTTTGTGTTTCAAGTTGGAGAAACAATCAGAATTGTTATCTGGTGCTTCACCATCATTTTGGTTGGAGTTGTGGCTACTCCCACTAGTTCATTTCCATTTTAATGAATAGAATTATTGCAATTCATCAATAGAGCATCCAAACACATTGTAGTTTTCTTTTGATTGTATCTGTTTGTGCAAGAAATTACTCAAATATCTTTTGCATTGTTTTGGATTAAACAATCATAATACAGACATATGGCTTCTGTTGCAGCAGGAAACCATGGGATTCCAGTCATTGTTGTTGGGCATCATTTTGGGAATGCAAGTGGCATGGCTCCTCATGCACAGTAATTTATTAAACCATGGGATTCCAGTCATCTTCCTGTGGTGAGTAGTCTGGATACAGTAATTTTCTTTTCAATGTATGAGATTCTAAGACCTGTTAATGAATTAGATGATACCATTTACAATTAGATAGAGCAGGATTTTTTGGATCCTTCTGTTTCGAAACATGCTAATTTGGAAGTGTGGGGAGATCTAGGTCATTCATCTGATGGGATAAACGTATGAGAGGAATGAACCGTTAAAAGGAATTGACCAACAATCCACATTCGATGTACTTGTAGGACTCACCTAATAACCAGCCCAGCTGATTTTCAGGTTGCCATAGACTAAGTGGCACCTCCCAAAAAATGGCTTGGATCTCTCACACATGCTAGATTGACATGTATGGGGAGAGCAGGAATCTTAAGTAGCCATGGAAGGGCCCCTAATCAGTTTCTTCAATCTATCGTTCGTGCTCCGGCTTACAAGATCACATGATCCAAAACTTGAAACTAAAAACCTGAGTGTGTGTTTGTGTGCCACTAAAAATGCTTTTAATGCATATTTCTCCTTACAGGCTCCGAGAATAGTATCATCGCCTGATGAAAGCATACCAATAGCTGGGACGAACTCTCCATTCTCTGCAATGCTGAGGTGGCTCTCATCATCTTCTCCAATAGAGGAAAGCTCTATGAGTTTTGCAACAGCTCTAGGTACAAAATTCCATAAAATGCAAAAATAAAGGGAATTGAAAAAAAATCTCATATTTTCTAGCTGCTAATTCATTTTCTCTTTCATTCCGACCGTTTCTTAGCATCTTGAAGCTGCTTTGGTGATTTCTAACTGAGAGTTGAGTTGAGTTGAGTTGAAAATCCAATAGTTGAAAATGCAATAGAGGATCCTGCTCAATTTTCAACTCATGATTATCATGATTTTTGGATCCCAGGGTAAAGATGAGGCAGCGTACTTGATGGACAGTGTGGATCGCATGGAAGGTCCACCCACATGACAGTCAGTTACCAGTAGGTAGAGGTAAGCCAGCCGTAGTTCTTTCTCAAGAACATCCATGCCGTGTTTCAATATGTCCACCACCTGTTTAAAGAAAAGGACAGGCTAGGGGGAGCTGATTGACCCTAAGACTTACCGAAGAGAGTGAGGCCCTTATCATGGGGCCCACCTTGATGTAGGTATTATATGTATACACACTGTCCATCAGTTTTTCCAGCTCATTTTAGTGCATTATACCAAAAATGAAACAGATCCAATTATTTGTAGAATGTGGTTAAAGTATAGGTAGTCAAAAGAGAAAAGAGTGGCCTTCTATATTCAAAAGAACTTTTTCTTGAATTAGACTCTGTTTAGAGACGTGATGCATGACAATTGAAGTTTAATTCCTTTTTTTACTGTTATGCATTTTTCTTTTCTTTTTTTTACAAAATTCTTGATAACTTCATCTAGCTGGATATTTCATGGAGTAAACAAAATGATTTAGTTACCATGGCCTTGTATGAAAGCTTTGAAATGTTGGGGTTTTCCCCAGTGAGAACAATTGGATTGGGTTTTGCCTCTTGTGCCCATTTCTCAGTCCTCAAATCTCGACCACCCAAATAGCAGGGGTAACTGGTCACATCTTTAAAAATACATAACTATACTCTGTTATTAATGTATGTCTTTCAACCATTTACTGCTCTTTTCTTCCCTGATAGATGACCACACCAATGGCCAATCAAGATAAGCATCTTGGCTAATATCTTGGGATGTGCTTGGCTGGTATGTTTTTGGACATTTGGCTAGCCACCAGCTGTTACCAGAATGATGCTGGTGTGACCAGAATGTAGTGATGATTCAAGAACATCTTCTAAACACTTCTACACGCTACTAGAGGTCTGTGCCAAAATTTCGGAGGTGTTAGTCTTTTAACTACATAATCACTTATTTCATGTGAAGTAGGATTGGATACCCACTAGTGGGTGTAGCATGCAAAAGTGAGGATTGAACCTTTGATGGGTAAAGGAAGGTTTGAACTGCCAACCTTGGCATACAGATTTGGGTCCTCACCATCAAGTCCATGGTTTAACTCTTTCAAGTATGAATGGATATTGTGCTGATAATAGCTTTTTTTTTTACAATGTCCTAGCTTTACAATGGTCTTTTCGCCCTAATTTTTTGTATATAAAATTTTGTACTCTATATTTGAATGTATTTATAGTCTTAGGCTCCATTTGGTCATCACATTAATATTTATGAAAATATTTTTTTTTAAAACCAAATGGAGCCTAAGCCCTTTTTTAACTCCGCCAATGCAACTCCTTGCATTGCCGGTCCCAAGCCCGGGTAAAGGAGGAGGGAGAAGGGCTTTAGAATGAGATCGTTAACTTGGAGATCCTGAAAATGCAGTGAGTATCTCTAGTTTTATGGTTTTACTTGTACATTCCTGTATTGATTACTCAAGCATGACGGTTATGCGCATTCTTTCAGGTGGATATTTCTTGTGGGAGGATTGGAGCTGCATATTTCAGATTCAAGCATCTGGTACGTCTCTTGTCAAGAATGCACATATGTAGTTATTATTGTGGTTATAGTTATTCATTATGTGACAGGTTTTCAGGTGAGATGAACGACTTTCAAAAGAAAAGTCTGCGGTTTTGAAAAGCAATTTCCAATGCTATTTTATGTTTAAATGCATATTTTAGATTTAAGCATCTGTTACGTCTCTTGACTCAAGAATGCACATGATTGGAGTGGTCTGGCCATTTGGACAGACCGTGTTTATATATTTGCTCGAAATTGATGGAGCAGACCCGGATATGCGTCGGAGCTATCCGGAAGAGCGGGGGTCCCTGGAAGGTGGGAACCACTGTTATGACCATGATGAAGCTGTCCATTTCCTATGAACAGCATTGGAGGGGCCTGACCATTTGGACAGTCTGTGTTTATGTATTTGCTCGAAATTAATGGAGCAGACCCGGATGTGCGTCGGAGCTATCTGGAAGAGCGGGGGTCCCTGGAAGGTGGGAACCACTGTTATGACCATGATGAAACTGTCCATTTCCTATGGATGACATTGAAAGGGCCTGGCCATTTGGACAGACCATGTTTATATTTGTATTTATAGGTACCATACCCTTAACCTAAACCCGAACCGATTCTCAAATTCAAAAACCTATAACCTAAACCAAAACTTAAACCAAAACCTATAATCTAAACCCGAACCGATTCTCAAATCCTAAAACTTATAACCTAAACCAAAACCATAACCAAAACCTATAACCTAAACCCAAACCCATTTGCAAATCCAAAAACCTATAACCTAAACGTAAACCTTATCCTAAACCTATAACCTATAACCTAAACCTGAACCCATTCTCAAATCCAAAAACTTATAACCTAAACCTAAACCTTATCCTAAACCTATAACCTATAACCTATAACCTAAACCAAAACCTATAACCAAAACCAAAACCAAAACCAAAACCAAAACTTAAGACCTAATCCCGAACCCATTCTCCAATCCCAAAACCTATAACCTAAACCGAAATCAAAACCTATAACCTAAATCCGAACCCATTCTCAAATCCCAAAACCTATAACCTAAACCAAAATCAAAACCTATGACCTAAACCCGAACCCATTCTCAAATTCCAAAACCTATAACCTAAACCGAAACTAAAACCTATAACCTAAACTCGAACCTATTCTCAAATCCCAAAACCTATAACCTAAACCTGAACCCATTCTTAAATCCCAAAACCTATGACCTAAACCCGAACCCATTCTCAAATCCCAAAACCTATGACCTAAACCCGAACCCATTCTCAAATCCAAAAACTTATAACCTAAACCTAAACCTTATCCTTAACCTATAACCTATAACCTAAACCAAAACTTATAACCAAAACCAAAACCAAAACCAAAACCAAAACCTAAGACCTAAACCCAAACCCATTCTTAAATCTCAAAACCTATAACCTAAACCAAAACCAAAACCTATAAGCTAAATCCGAACCCATTCTCAAATCCCAAAACCTATAACCTAAACCAAAACCAAAACCTATGACCTAAACCCGAACCCATTCTCAAATCCCAAAACCTATAACCTAAACCGAAACTAAAACTTATAACCTAAATCCGAACCTATTCTCAAATCCCAAAACCTATAACCTAAACCTATTACCTAAACCCGAACCCATTCTCAAATCCCAAAACCTATGACCTAAACCCGAACCCATTCTCAAATCCCAAAACCTATAACTTAAACCCAAACCCATTCTAAAATTCCAAAATCTATAACCTAAACCAAAACCTATAACCTAAACCCGAACCCATTCTCAAATCTCAAAACCTATGACCTAAACCCGAACCCATTCTCAAATCCCAAAACCTATAACCAAAACCTAAACCATAACTAAAACCTATAACCTAAACCCGAACCCATTCTCAAATCCAAAAACCTATAACCTAAACCTAAACCTTATCCTTAACCTATAAGCTATAACTTAAACCAAAACCTATAACCAAAACCAAAACCAAAACCTAAGACTTAAACCCGAACCCATTTTCAAATCCCAAAACCTATAACCTAAACCTAAACCTATAACCTAAACCCGAACCCATTCTAAAATCCCAAAACCTATAACTTAAACCCGAACCTATTCTAAAATCCCAAAACCTATAACCTAAACCAAAACCAATAACCTAAACCCGAACCCATTTTCAAATCCCAAAACCTATGACCTAAACTCGAACCCATTCTCAAATCCCAAAACCTATAACCTAAACCTAAACCATAACTAAAACCTATAACCTAAACCCGAACCCATTCTCAAATCTAAAAACCAATAACCTAAACCTAAATCTTATCCTTAACCTATAAGCTATAACCTAAACCAAAACCTATAACCAAAACCAAAACCAAAACCTAAGACCTAAACTCGAACCCATTCTCAAATCCCAAAACCTATAACCTAAACCAAAACCAAAACCTTTAACCTAAATCCGAACCCATTCTCAAATCCCAAAACCTATAACCTAAACCAAAACCAAAACCTATGACCTAAACCCAAACCCATTCTCAAATCCCAAAACCTATAACCGAAACCAAAACCTATAACCTAAACCCGAACCTATTCTCAAATCCTAAAACTTATAACCTAAACCTGAACCCATTCTCAAATCCCAAAACCTATGACCTAAACCCGAACCCATTCTTAAATCCCAAAACCTATGACCTAAACCCGAACCCATTCTCAAATCCCAAAACTTATAACCTAAACCTAAACCTATAACCTAAACCTGAACCCATTCTAAAATCCCAAAACCTATAACCTAAACCTGAACCCATTCTCAAATCCTAAAACCTAAAACCTAAACCTAAACCTTATCCTAAACCTATAACCTATAACCTAAAGTAAAACCTATAACCTAAACCAAAACCAAAACCTATAACCTAAACCAAATCCCAAAACCTATAACCTAAACTAAAACCAAAACCAAAACCTATAACCTATAACCTAAACTCGAACCCATTCTCAAATCTCAAAACCTATAACCTAAACCTAAACCTAAACCTTATCCTAAACCTATAACCTATAACATAAACCAAAACCTATAACCTAAACCAAAACCAAAACCAAAACCAAAACCTATAACCTAAACCTGAACCCATTCTCGAATACCGAAACCTATAACCTATCCCTAAACCTTAACCTATAACCTTAATTTATAACCTAGCCTAAACCTATACTTATAACCTAAAACTATTCCTAAATCCCAAAACCTATAACCTAAACCTAACCTTTCCCAAAACCTATAACCTAAACTGAATTCCCTAAAGCTAAACCTACACCTAATCCTAATCTCAACTCCCTAACCTAAACCTAAACCGAAACTTAAAAACACAAACTTAAACCCAATCCCGAACCTGAAATTGATTTCATAAACCTAAACCATAACCCATTCTCAAATCCAAAAACCCATAATCAAAACCAAAACCAAAACCAAAACCAAAACCTATAACCTAAACCCGAACTCATTCTTAAATTCCAAAACCTATAACCTAAATCAAAACTAAAACCAAAACCTATAACCTATAACCTAAACCGGAACCCATTCTCAAATCCCAAAACCTATAACCTAAACCTAAACCTAAACCTTATCCTAAACCTATAACCTATAACCTAAACCAAAACCTATAACCTATAACCTAAACCAAAACCAAAACCTATAACCTAAACCCGAACCCATTCTCAAATCCCAAAACCTATAACCAAAACCAAAACCAAAACCAAAACCTATAACTTATAACCTAAACCCGAACCCATTCTCAAATCCCAAAACCTATAACCTAAACCTAAACCTAAACCTTATCCTAAACTTATAACCAAAACCAAAACCAAAACCAAAACTAAAACCTATAACCTAAACCCGAACCCATTCTCGAATACTAAAACCTATAACCTATCCCTAAACCTTAACCTATAACCTAACCTAAACCTATACTTATAACCTAAAACTATTCCCAAATCCTAAAACCTATAACCTAAACCTAACCTTTCCCTAAACCTATGACCTAAACTCAATTTCTTAAAGTTAAACCTACACCTAATCCTAATCTCAACTCCCTAACCTAAACCTAAACCTAAACTTGAAAATCCAAACTTAAATCCAATCCTGAACCTGAACCCGATTTCCTAAACCTAAACCATAACCCATTCTCAAATCCAAAAACCTATAACCTAAACCAAAACCAAAACCTATAACCTAAACCATAACCCATTCACAATTTCCTAAAGCTATAACCTATAACTTATAACCTAAACCTAAACCTATAACCTTTCCCTAAACCTTTAACATAAACCTAAACTTAAAACCTAAATGTATTATCAAATCCTTAAACTCAAACCTACACCTAATCTTAATCTCAACTCCTTAACCTAAACCTAAACTTGAAAACGCAAATCTAAACCTGATCCCGAACCCGAACCCGATTTCCTAAACCTAAACCTTAACCTATAATCAAGTTCCCCAAAGCTCTAACCTATAACCTAAACCTAAACCTATAACCTTAATATAAACCAAAACTTATAACCTATAACTTAATTATAACCTATAGCCTAACCTTAACATAAACCTATAACCTAAACCAAAACCAAAACATATAATCATATGGTGAGATCATTTCTTTTGTGTCAATTTCATTCCTCTTCGAGTTTTTTTTTTTAAAATTCATTAAGGAAAAAAAAAGTTGTTATATATGATGCACTTCTTTCACTTTGTCTTTCTTTTTCCCAATGGGCATTCTAATTTATGTATGACATGACTGTTTATAAGATGATGAAATATACGAAGCTGTTGAAATTTCAGGGTGAAGTCGAGCACATTTCTCTAATGAAGTCAAAGATTTGTATTTTCAGCATTATTGTAATTGTAATTGTAATTGATTGAATGAATTGGATTGTAATTAATTGAATGAAGGATTGTAATTTGATTGTAATTGAATGAATGAATGAGTGATTGTAATTGAATGTATAAATGGTTGTACAGGTGGTAATTGAATGAACAAATGATTATATATAATTTTGTAAGGTACAAAATAGCTATGGCTATTGACCGTAGCCATTAATCTGACAAGAGTAGCCTTTACAATTTAGATATATTGTTACGGACTTTTAGATACAAATAATATCCGTAGCCATTAATCTGACAGGTGTAGCCTTTTTAATTTAGGCATATTGCTACGGACTTTTAGCTACAAATAATATCCGTAGCCATTAATATGACAGGTGTGGCCTTTTCAATTTAGGCATATTACTATGGACTTTAGTTACGAATAATATCCGTAGCCATGAATCTGACAGGTGTAGCCTTTTCAATTTAGGCATATTACAACAGGCTTTTAGCTACAAATAATATCTGTAGCTGCCTGAAGTTTTCACTACAGATAAAATTATTACGGATTTTATCTGTAGCTATTGTACTCTATAGCTACGGATTAAATCCGTAGCCATAGGTTTAAGACCTATTGTTATGGCACCTACGACAACGGTCAAGCTACGGATAAAAATCGTAGCCATAGGTCTATGGCTACGGTTTTTATCCGTAGCCTTTGCTCGATTTTTTGGTAGTGCATGCATTAACAAGAATACTTAGGACTTGATTGTTGTACTGCTTTATCATTACTGCTTGACTGAATTGATAACATGTTAACCTTTGCTTTATTGTTCCACTGAATTAGCTACTCATTCCTACTTGGGATAGTGTGTTAAACTACCAACTAGACTCTGATTTAGATGCAGGTTCTCACAAGGTCTGCGTGACAGAGCTAATCTTCTTAGACGAGGAGGAGGAGTTCTCATAAGTGTAGCTCTCAGGCGGGTCTATGTAGACCTTGTGCTACTTCGATGGGATTACAGGGATACTGGATTAGTTAAACATTTATATTTTTTTTGGCATTTTTTAAGTTTAAAACAACACTTGTATATATATTCAGCCCAGCTACATGATCAGACTCTGGAGGTTATGAAATTCGTACCTATACTTTTTATATTAAAATCAGTCTTCTGCTTGTTTAATTACTTTAACTTTGGAGTATGATATGCTGTTTTGGTGTAATCCCACTCATGTTTAATGCACTAATACGAACAACATTCAATCATCATTATCTATGTTGCATAAGTGATGAGTTAGAACTCGAGAGTCGAATTTCTACTCGACGCCCCGATTTTCAAGGCATTACAATAGGTGTCCTTTTAGAGTTTTTAGACACGAATTAGGGTTAAAGGAAGATGGCAAGATGTTGGAGAAATTCAAGGAGTCTTCAATCTTCTCTGAATCCTCCGTTTTAGTTAGTTTTTTCATGTTTTGTTTTAAGATTTTAGTTTCAATCATGTCTTTGGTTGGCTAATCTCTTAGCTAGAGCTAAGAGGTGAAGCTTGTAGTTTGTTTTAATCTTATTCTAACTTTGATTCAAGTTATTTGATCTTCGTGTTGGATATTTCATAGTTTATGTTTTAATTGAAGAATGATTTTTTAATTGACTTTGATCTATCGTCTACTTCGAGTATAGTGGATGTTTGACAACTTCATGAATGCTTTCTCTTCTATAGTGAGATTGTTTGATTTGTAAAATTTCTTGATCTACCATTGGCTAAGGGCATGGTAGATGCTTTGAACTCTCTACAATTAATTCAATAAGACGGTTATACGTGGAACTGATGCTATGAATGTTTAGATTTATAATGGGATGTTTATGATGTTTTAATTGTTAAATATTTCAAATAGATAGATTAGGACTTCGATTTCAAATGGATCAAGTAAGGATGTATTAAGATTACTGCAAGTGGATCCTTAGTGCTCTAGTTTCCATTATCTTGATAGTTTCACTTCAAAACAACATCTCTTTCAATTACAGTTTTAAGTTTAGTTACCTATTCTAAATCCAAAGTAACTTAGAAAAACACACAGATTCAGTCCCTGTGGGTTTGACCTTGATGTAACACCCCGGTTCTCGAAACCTGAGTACACTACTTGTTTTTCAAAAACATGAGCGTTAACCTTTAGAGACAGTCCAAATTTCATGTACGTATATATATATATATATATATATATATATATATATATATATATATATATATATATATATATATATATATATATATATATATATATATTCTTTATCAGAGTTAGTAAACTAGCGGAATAGAAATAACTCCAGTATATGAGAGTCTTAATATACATAACCATATATTCTTGTGGTTGCCTGAAAACTTATACAAACCAATGTCTCATAATTAAAGATTTAACAACCAAATAATAAAAGTAGACTAGAAATTGGAGCCGCATAGCCATCGATCTCTCCATGCGACGCACCAGAGTCAACCCATACATCATCAATGTATCCTACACACTGAATACAGTTTGATAGTGTCAATGGCTATCCCAGTAAGGTATAACCCCTATGATTTATTGTATCATCAAGATAGTTAAGCATAGTTGTCAAGAATAGTGTATAACAAATATTTCATAATGATTATCATAGTACTTAGATCAGGTTCGTATGATACACAAATGCATGGATGTGTGCACATGCTCACAGACTTAGGGATGCACATCCAGCTGGTAAAAAGTCACCCAAGGAGAACTAGATCCTGAAAAAGTACTCGAAGGTACGCTCTAAGGAGAACTAGTCACCCAAAAAAGACTATACAATGAGGACACCCAAGGTAGTCTAGATTCGTGGAAGAGTACTCTATGTATGTCCAAGAAAAACTAGACACCCAGAAAAGGACATCCCATTGTAGTTGAATGCACGCAACAAAAACTTAGGATCATTAGGTAAAATACTCTATGGTATAGCCCGTGGTGACCCAAGAAACCCTTGTGTCTTGTATCGACCACTCGGTAAAGTCCCCATGCCATGAGATGCATGATTAACCCAGCTATTATTATTCCAATTTCAAACAACCATTTTAAGAAAGCTCAAAGGTCACTATAGGAGGATTGTCACCTAGCATAGGTCGACAACTCAGGCATAGTGTCCCATTCCATTATCCCTGGCTCATGAGACTAACAAGTATAATGTTTTGATGGTAACCTCTTTAACTAGTGGCCAATTATAGTTTAATAAGTGAAACGTACCATCACAGGGTTATATGAAAATAATTCATCAAAGCTGTAAAGGGTAAACAGTTGATCAAAGCCACATATGGTAAATAGTCCATTCAATGATACGATAAAAAAGGATTATCCCCAAACGCCACATAGGCACAAATGGTCCATAAGATGGTAAGTCCACAAAAAAGAAATTTCATTTAATCTATTAGTCAAAATGGCTACTAGTTCGTGGACTTCCAAAAACACCATAAAGTAATCACAAGTGGTGAAACAAGCCACGTACAATATCAATAGCATTTACACATATAAAGTGGGATATTTGAGATCTATCGCATGTTTAGATATTTGAATGTAAATCTAACGATCGATCATTTATGAAGAATTATTCAATTAGAAATTAACATTGATTAGCATTTCTCTAAGTATTATATTAAGCAATTAATGAAGTAAACAGACTAAGTTAATTATCAAGATGTAGAAAAGCTTGAAGGGTGATCTGCACCTTCTAAAAAGGATCGCTTGTAAATATGTGTGCGCGTACTTTAGGGTCAAGTCTCCGATTCAGTGAACTAGACTCGAATATGTTTTGGTTTTTAACCTGGTTGAACTTGATGTAGACTCATCGAATCAACTTAGCAGCACTTGGGAGTCCATGACTGTCTGTCTTCCTCTTTCTTCTCCTTTCTTTCCTTCTTCCCTCTACTCTCTTTAGCGTCTCATAAGATCTAAACCCAAGTTAGGTCCACGCCCAACTCGACCCAATTGACTCGGTAGCGAGTCAGTCCAAACTCTCTCTTCCTCTTTCCTGTATCCTTTTAACCCACATCCAGTAAAACTCGACTCGGTGGAATTCAGTGAGTCAACTCGGTAGCTCAGTGCAGCATCACCCAACTCCCCCTCCCTCTATTCTTCCTTTCTTCTTTATAATCTCTAGTTTCTCTCCATCTTCTCCCTTTTACAATTCATGTCCAGCAACTAGATTGATCACGGCTTGGCTCGACTCGCAACAACTCGAATCGAGTCAACCTAACCTTGTGCGGCACCATAAACGACGCTTTCTCTCTCATTTTCCTCTCTACCTTCTCCTTCTCCCTCCCTCTCTCTCTCTCTCTCTCTCTCTCTCTCTCTCTCTGGACTTTTAGTGAGGTCTGAACTCAAGTCAGATCTGCACCCATCTTGGACCGAACTTGGTCTAGCCTTGGTGCGACATGACAGTAACGACCCTGACTCAGCAAAGAAGGCAACAGATCTTCCGATCTCCTCTTCCATTCTCCCTTCTTCCTCTCTCTTCTTAACTCTCCGCACATCCAAATGAGTTTGGACTCAACCCGAATTCACCACGACTCAAATCGAGTTTACTTGCTAGTTGCGGCAATGACGCTCTTCTCTCTCTCTCTCTCTCTCTCTCTCTCTCTCTTTCTTTTCTCGCTTTCCTCTTTTTGAAAATGCTGCCCTAAAAGGAAAGAGGCTATTTATAGTCTCTTAGACATCTAGAAGGTCCAGCAACTAATCGCGGATTAGTTACCGAGGTTATGAGTAAATCCAAGCTTCTCGGAGATTATTATTATTATTTTTGTCGCCAAAAACTGTTGGTCTTGGCTATCCTCTGCTATATGGTTGTGATCCAAATGTATGGATAGTGATATACTATTAAGGTCCACCTTTTGGACACTTCAGATAAACCGACTAAGGTTACGATAGATGATGGGTTCTGCCCACCAAATGAAGAAGATGATGCATCCTCTCATGGTGAAATCAAACCAGGCCCTTTATTTCCTGGTCCACTAATTTTAAACGGTCTAGATGGGCTATAAAGACCTTATGGGGCCCACCATCAGGATGGTTGTACACCATTTCTCGGTGGGTTCGAGATCTTTCATTGCAGTAGCTCTTCAGTTGTGACAGAAGCCCTAAGCCATGTGAAGAGAATGGATGGCTAGGATTATCCTACCCAAAGGGCTAGGATTGCAAGGGAGTTTCGCATGTGGATAGACAGTCCGTCAGCCGAATAGTTTCTGTTTTTGAAAATTCTCTCTCATGCACTCTTTTCACCCGAGATTGCACACATGTACATACATAGCCACACGTGGAAGTATTGAGGGTTTGGTCAAGATTTCAATATGAACTTGATGGACGGTCTGAATGATCCAAGCTAATCATGATGGTGGGCCACAATGGCCGCAAACGGACGCTATCCGTTTAGACCATGAACGACGGTTCTTTCTCTCTTTCTTTTGGTAAAACCCTAGCTTTGTAAGGCTAGGATTCCTTGGATGAATGGTCAGGATTTAGGGAAGAAATCTCGCGTGGAATGCAGAACAATAACGACACGAAATATCGATTTTCGGAAAGCCTCCATACAAAGCTCGACTTGTGCTCTTTATCGTGCACATGCACAAGCGTTTCAACACACAGGGACGGTCGGGTTATAGTCAAATCTTCCCGTTGATCATGATGAACGGTTCAGATTGTTGATTTGATCCGCGATGGTGGGCCACCGAAGACGTTAGTGAGTTGTTGCTTGTTCAAACGCCCTTTGGGCAGGAAAAGAGAGAGATTTCTCTATTTTTTTTTTTTTTTTGGGAGTGATCGGGTCAGCCCTTGTTGACCAGGCTCCTTGGTCCAATGCACAACGAGGACACACACTCCATGTGAACGTGCATAAATGGTGGGAGTCCATAAAGATGGTCTTGACAGATCCACTCTGTTCGTTCGCCTTGTCAGCTTGATTTAAGATCCATCCCAAAGGAGGAGGCAGATCCAAGTCTTAGGTGGGTCAAAACTCTCTGATTTGAGCGTCTACTGATGTTTCTTTATAACCTAACGGTCAGATATATTCCAAATCAGAACCACACTGAAACATTAAGTTTTTGGGCTTGTTTGAGGATAGTCAGCTGTTAATTTAATGATTAGATAATTTAGATGAGATGTTCATTGTTGGATTCTTACATTTAGTGATGTTAGCCTAATAATAGGTGGACCTAATGATCTAGCTTATGAATTTTTATGATGAAAGCTTAATTACCTAGATTCGAGGACCATTATCATATGGAAAATGGGTTTTGCAATTGATTTGGAATAAGATGTTTTACTTAAATGAATGATCATAAAATGTGATTTATAACCAATAGGTTTGATGATCTCGAGTTCGACATCAATGATGTAAGGTTTGATTTCTTTATAAAAGGGATTGAAGTCCTAATAATAGATTTTCTCTGCTGATGTGATGGTTATAGACTAAGGATAGATTCTTGAAGTGTGAAGATTATGAATTTTCAATGTTAGTGGACAACGTAGTACAGGTGTGAACCTTCACACCGCTATGCTTATTTAAATTATAATGAGAACACTCGAGTACTAAAAAGTATGAGGTGTTACACATCGATCTTACTGGGATTATCACTGCTTCGTAACCTTACACTTAGCGTACAAGCAAACAAGGTTTTGGCGCCTTTATCGGGGACTGTGCTATGTTATTTATTTATTTATTATTATTATTATAGATTATTCTAGTTTTAGAATTACTATAGGAATTAGGACTAACTTTTTCAGATTTTCTAGTTTAGTTTTTATTTTTATAGATTAACATTGTTTTCTCATTTAATACTAGTTTGATTTTTCTGTTTTGTAGCATCTAACTTAGTAACTCTCATTTGGTAACATCCTTTTAACTCTTCTCTTTTTAAGATTTTATTTTCTAGTTTTTGAATTTCTATTTTTAGGAGTAAGTTTTGGCGCCTTTATCAGGGACTGTGCTGTGTTATTTATTTATTTATTATTATTATTATAGATTATTCTAGTTTTAGAATTACTATAGGAATTAGGACTAACTTTTTCAGATTTTCTAGTTTAGTTTTTATTTTTATAGATTAACATTGTTTTCTCATTCAATACTAATTTGATTTTTCTGTTTTGTAGCATCTAACTTAGTAAGTCTCATCTGGTAACATCCTTTTAACTCTTCTCTTTTTAAGATTTTATTTTCTAGTTTCTGAATTTCTATTTTTAGGAGTAAGTTGTTTAGAACTAGAAGTGTGTTGAGTGTTTCACGCCCAATTGAGTATATGATAACACTCTACGTCTCTTAAGCGAAGGAGGATTAGTCGAAGAATTGCCTATCCATCATCGGATTAGACACCACTTAATATCTTCTGAGTTAATAGAAGTCATGGCTGCAAAACAACCTCGCCATCTGGCTGAGGAAGTTCAAGATGAGAATGAGGTGCATAATGCTCCATTGCTTAAAACATTGTGAGATTACTTACAACTGCTGAGGGCGAGTACACCTTCCTACATGATTTTTCTACTCCATGCAGGAAACGTAGATTTCAAAAAGGGTGTGAACCAACTCCTTCCTGAGTTTTATGAGTTAGATTATGAAAGCTCATACTTTCACTTAAAGGAATTTGATGAGATAGTTGCCACTCTACTGTTTAATAACATTTTCGAAGATGTTTTAAGGCTAAAATTGTTTCCCTTCTCTCTGCATGAGAGTGCTAAATCGTGGTTACATGCCTTAAGGTTGTG
This sequence comes from Magnolia kwangsiensis, assembly GCA_037074715.1. Classification (NCBI taxonomy): domain Eukaryota; kingdom Viridiplantae; phylum Streptophyta; class Magnoliopsida; order Magnoliales; family Magnoliaceae; genus Magnolia; species Magnolia kwangsiensis. The sequence continues at coordinate 142,977,821 of CM073574.1, read as the reverse complement.
ATCCATCGGCACATGGGCTGAGATGACCACGGAGTTCCTTAAAAAGTTCTTTTTAGTCCACAAAACAAATACCTTATGGAGGGCGATTATAAATTTCATCAAAAAAGAGGAAGAGACCTTCCAATTTTAGGAGAGATTAAAGGATCTCTTGAATTCCTGTCCATATTATGGTTACGAAACATGGCGGGTAATGAGATTTTTGTATGATGGATTGACTTCACCCACACATTAGTTTGTAGAAATGATGTGTAATGACGAATTCATGAATAAGGAGGCCGATGACGCATGTGATAACATTGACCAACTTGTTGAAAATGCGCAATCATGAGACACCTCCTCAAGGCCTACCACTTTTAAGCTAACTCAATCAAGAGAGAAGAGAGGGATTTATGTCTTAAAAGATGATGATGACATAAGCGCTAGGGTGGCTAATCTCACAAGGAAAGTTGAGGCCATAATACTTAAGAAGGTAGAGACGGTCAAGCCTATGAAACCGTTGAAATTGCTTGTAGTATTTATGCTAGCAATATACACTTAACGCAAGATTGTCTTATAATTCACAACTACCAATCTAACGCTAGGGTGACCATTCAACGGATCCACCTTAATATATACAATCCCAGCTGGGAGAACCGTCCAAATTTCAGTTGGAGGAACAGACAAATGGTTACCCCTTAGGAGGCCCTTACACAACTTCTCAATTAAAGGAAGTCTTATGAGAATGCGCCTAAAAAATTCATGCAAAATCAAGAGCAATTTAACTAGAATATGTTGCAAGCATTTCAGGATATCAAAACAATTTTGCGAGTGTTTGCATCATTCATTCAAAGAATTGAGTCACGACTAACTGTTAAGGACAAAGGGAATCTTCCAGCGCAACTTTTCCCTAACTTGAAACAACAATGTGAGATAAGTGACTCGATTTCACTACAAAAATTCAGACTTTTATGACAAGTCAACTCATTGCTAAAAACTCCAAACTTGTCACTAATTTTATTTTTTTTTATGAGTATTGCTCATCACCAATTTTATTACAAATATAGTGTCAAAATTTTTATTTAGTGACAAAAATACCAACACATTGCCAATGACTCAATTATTTGTGACGACCTAATAACTTGTCGCAAAATACAGCTAATTAGTGACGAGTTGACACATCGCTATTTTATATCGTAAAACATCGTTAAATATTCGTTACGAATAAAGACATTTTGCGACGAGTCCTTATCGTCGCTAATAACCCTAAACTTGTGTTGCTTGTCTCCAATTTAGTCGCAAATACTAATTATTTGTGACAACTTAATAAATTCTTACTAAATATAGCTTATTTGTAATAAGTTTACATGTTGTCATTACATATCGTAAAATGTTACTAAACATGAAACTCGTTACGAATAAAGACATTTTAGTACGAGTCCACTTATTAAAAAAAAAAAACATAAAGTTCTCGCCAAAGCCTTTGTCGCGATGAGCGTTGATCATCGCCAATTTTGTCATAAATACGATGTCACAAATTATATTTAGCAACAAAAATAGCAAGTCGTCGCCAATGAGTTAATTATTTTTCACTTCTTAACAACTTCTCGCTAATAAAGGGTTTGTGCTAAAATCTACTCGTTGCTAAAAATTCTAAACACGTTGTTAAAGACTTTTATCAACGAGTGTTGGTCGTCATGAATTATGTTGATTTATTTATTATTGACAAGTAAAAATTGTCCCTAATAAAAATATGTTTTTATATTTTTTTTTCTTGTTTGAACCAACTAATCGAACCAAATAACTTATATTAATCAATATTCATCATTATCTATTGAAATATAAAAATAATTAAATTAAATTAAAAATAAATTTATAATTATCTAGAACACACAAAAGTACACATGTCTAAATTGTCTAATAAAAACTAATAAAATAAAAAAGAAATGTGCGCCCTTTATAATGTGGTGACGCCTAGGAAGATAACACTAGTCTATAGGAAAATCTGAAAAATAATTAAAATAAAATATAACTAGTGACTATTCTACATTACTTGCATAATTTAAATGCGACATTTAACTTACCATTGAAGATATGATTGGGGTTGCTATGACATAAGGGCATGCACCATCACCTCCAACTAAACCTGTCATATTTGCGCATCATGTATCGTCTCCTGCATGACCTACACCTCAGTCCTATGCTCAACCACCATTATCTCTTCCTGCTCGACCCTCCTCGTAGCCTCATCCACATCGTCACGGCTAAGATGGGTTGATGCAGGCACCTCTTGACGCAGGGATGGGTGTGATGAGGTCGATCACTGTCTTCCTCAAGGGGATAACTACTCCGAATCTACAAGGAAAAAATAGAAATAAATTCTAATAAATTCAAAAATTCATTGATAGATAATAAAAATGAATTTATAACCCTTTAAATAGTGATACCAAACCTTGAAAGAAGTTTCAGCATTAGACCCCAACTCAAATTCCCAAAAATTCGTAACTTACTATAAATAGTAAATTTACTATTTATAGTAAGTGTCCTGTGTGTCTTAACCACATTATTCTCCTAATTTTTCTATGAACTTTTCATGTTGACACAACTCCTAAAGCTCAAACGATGAAGAGTTATAATCAAACTAAAACTTACTAAAAATACTAAAAATGAAAATAAATTGAATTTTTGACCGTCGATCTGATGGAATCTCGCAAATTCTGCATGGGCAACCCAATGTTACCAGGTTGGTTGGTTAAAGTAGCTTCTCCTATCACAAAATCATATATGGTACCCCGAGTAACTTATTCCAGTTTGCCAGAAATGTTGTTTTAATGTTTTGTCGGTCCGGATCACCTCCACTTTCTATTAGTCTTTTTCTGGTCCATCTTGGTCATGAAATCATCCGTGACCCGCTCTACATCACATCTTCATGAAATAATCTCCATATAAGGAAGGCCCAGTAAGAAGCCCATCATATTAGTGTCTTCTTTTCATCTTATTGAAAACCCAGAAGTACAAGACAAGATGTGCAGTTACGGATTCTAGTGGCAGCATTCCTTGTCGCCACTGGACAGCGACAAGAGGTTAAAGAGGAAAAATACACAGATACGGGCCAAGATGTAAGGCCCGCCACTACACATTGCCTTTAATCAGTGTTGATGGAGGATCTTGATCGTCCATCAGTGCCCAAGAGTGGGGCCTTTGGTCCATTACGTACAAAACGTCCTCAAATCTGCAGTCAGGCCCATTGCAAGAGATGCAGGCCCAACTTCGGGCCCGTAGACATTTATCTTCTCCAATCAACACATTCTAAGTTTTATCATTTCAAACAACCACAGGCTGTATCACCACTGAATCTGCCATTAATAAAGAGAAGAGCAAAGATGGTGATGTACTTGAATCCGCCATTAGAGGCAGTTCTTGAAGCTTGCCATGACCTCGACACTGTTTCGTGAGTCTTCCACTCCGTCGACCCCTAATTTGAGTGGGTCCCACATGAAGTGCATTTACACGATCCTCACCGTCCATTCCACTGCGTGGAAAGCTCCAAACTTAGCCAAGTTAACTCATTTGATTCATATATACCGCTTCGATCAGTTGCAGGTGTTTCTCAAATAAAAGAGGCACCCATAGCCATGTTTCTTTTGAACACGCGACCCGAACTCAGAAACCGTGAATAGTGAATTTATCCTATTGATTTGTTTTATTTATAGCCACAATATTTATGTATTTAAACATTATTCTGAATATTTTCTTAGAGTCTGTGTTCTCTATCTGCAGCAAAAAAGGGAGCTTCCTTGTTGTGCACCGAGTTTGCACGTGTGTACTAACATGCTAACCCAAAAGAAGAAGAAGAAGAAGAAGAGTTTGTACATGTGGGACCATGGTTGATTTATCCAAGCCATTGAACTTATAACTACCATCGTGAATAGTCATGCGCCCCTCCCAAAAAATAAAAATAAAAATAAAAATAAATAAATAAATAAAGAAAGAAAAAAAAAGAAAAGAAAAAAGAAAAAAACAGAGAGAAAAAACTCCATAATTCGTCGACTTTAACCTTTTCATTAATCTTCTAACTTGAGAGATTAGAGGAATTTCTTAGATTATTCTACCTGGTTAGGCCAAGCTTGGGCTAGAGTATTAGGCCTGAGCGACGGCCCCAGGCTTAATGTTCAATTCCATTTTTAAATTGGGCCAGGCCTAGACCAAGACATGCACAAGCCCATGAGCCTACCTGGCCGTTTGGCTTTAAAATGTTATTTGACATTCAAATTTTAATTACTTCTGAAAGATTCACGTTCAAATTTTAAATACTTTGGAGTGATTTCACCTTTCCCAGTAGTGAGAGATTGTATTTTACCTAAAAGTGGTTGCCGGCTCAAGCAGGCCCTACCATGGTGTTTATGTAAAATTTACCTGACCAAAGGTGTTCCATCCTATTTTGTACCTAGAACTCCAAAATCAACAGCGTCCGTATATCGGATGGGCTACATGATTAGAAATAGTGCACAGGGCGCGCAGCAATCACCTTTCAAATTGTTTCCATTTGTATGGCCCATATGGGATTGATGTTTGAGGCCTCGTGCCTATGTTTTTATATGGTATCTAATGGTTGTAGTGAAGTTAAGATAATTACTACGGTGAGCATTTTAAATATCAAGGCTCGACGTCACTCTTCCAACTTATCTTCCTTGGTGTGGCCCACTTAAATTATCAATGATCATTCTGATTTTCTTGCTATGGACATAACTTGGGACTAATAGTCGGAGAGGATTTCAGGCACACATCATGATGGGTCCCCTCAAAATAAAGGGTGGGCGTCTTGAGCAGAGCTACTAGCGGACAAAATTCACGCGGGTTGCAATTTGAGTACCAGTTTTAAATATGATTTCTCGGAAAGTGGGTTGTAGCTTGGGTGAAGTCTACCTCAGTGTTTATGTAAAATCCACCCTAACCATTAGTTCTGTCACACTATTCCAGACCCATGACCCAAACATAAGCCCTATCATTAATTTGAGTGGGCCATATAGTTGGAAACAATATACAAGATAATGGTTACCCTCCGAACCCTTTTCCTTGGTGTGGCCCACTTGAATCACATATGAGCCTTTTTCCTCAATATTGTCGTGGAATTTAATGTTTAGAGTGGATTTTATATAATCATGACAGTGGTCCCCGTAAGAGTAAGGGTGGACTTCTCTCTTGAAGCTGTTTCCTTTGATGTGGCCCACCTTAATCACATATTTGCTTAAGTTTTTCTCTCTTAGGCTAAAGTAGGGTCCAACATCTAATAAAAAGAGTAGATCTCACGTAAACATTATGGTTGGCCTCATTAAAATTGAGGTGTCCTACAACAAAAGCAACTTTAGCCTCAGTTCAAAACCATGGCTAAAAATGTAAAAAACTGAGGCGCCTCGGCTACCCAAATTGAGGTTGCAATCCTGGCTAAAGGATCTAGCATCACTTTTGGCAACAGAGGCGGTTCTTCAACTAAGCTACAAATATCCTTTTTAGCTTCAGTTGCCTCAAAATGAGGGTAAACCAAGCTTTTAGCCTCAGCCAACCGAGACTAAATCCAAAATTTAGTCCCATTTGCCTCTAACCCAAGATAAATATATTTTTAGCCCCGCTTCTCAATAACTGTGGCTAAAGCCTTTAGTGCTAAAAATGAATTAGTCTCTGTTGGCATCTATCAAGGCTAAATGAATTAGCCTATGAGACTAAATCTAATTTTTTGTATGCTAACAAAGGCTAAATCCATCTTTAGCCTCCATTTTTGTCAACTGAGGTCCACAATATATTTTAGCCGGTTATGAATCATGGCTAAAAATATTTAATATTTTAAAATAAATCCATTCATGTTTCACCTATTTTTATCACTCATTTTAATTCATTCATAAAAGCACAATACAAACAAAAATTAATAATTTATTTAAAGTTTTCAAAACAAACTACCAAGGCACCCTACAATCAAAGAAAGCCAAATCCAAGTTTTTGCATCCATCATTGGAGCCTCAAGTCGTCTGCATCAAAGACTCCAACTGCAGCATCAGCAGGTCACCACATGAGTAGATAACGCTTAAGCTTCACCTCTTAGGCCAAAATTGCTGAAGTACAGGGTTTATCTCCTATTTCGATTGTGATACTATGTGATGCTATATATATCATCAATATTCAGGATTTGGATGGAAGAAGAGGTGTTGTGGGATTTCTAAATCATTCCTAAGGGTTTCAAGATCATAGCTCAAGCTTATGGAGTAGATTCGAGGCTTGTTCGAATCAGTATTTTCCATATCTTATAATTTCTACTTTCATAGTGCGTTACTCATCTTTTTGTGCCATGGTTTTTCTTGAAAAGGGTTTTTCCACGTAAAAATCGAATAACGTTGGAAGCGATCAAATATGAAAGAAATGTATCAATGATATCTAACTCGAAGTTTGATGTTAAAAAATATTCCGGCAAAAATAATTTTGAATTATCGAAGTTCAAGATGATTGGCGTCCTAGTTCAACAAGGTTTGGACGTTGTCCTCCTTGAAAAGTGATTGAAATCTATGATCAAAGAAGAATGGAATAAGATGGATAAGAAAGTGAGAACCTCTATCCAATTGTGCTTAATGGATGAGGTCCACTATAATGTCATCAGAGAGAAAATAACAACAAGTACATGAGTGGAATTAGAGAACATCTAATGAAGAAGTCTCTTGAGAATTGTTTGTTCTTGAAGCTTCAGTTATTCAATTTGAAGATGGCGGAGGGGACTGATGTTGAGGACCACATTAGTAACTTTAATAGATTGATTTGCAAATTGTTGGATGTAGAGGAAATGATGAAAGATGAGGATGAGGAATTCATTCTGCTCAATTCTCTCCTGGCTTTGTATGAGTCGTTCAATGACTCTTTGCGCACCAATAGAACTATTATTAGTGTGGAGAACGTTATCTTAGCCCTTCAGTTGAAGGTGATGAGAAAGAAAAATGGTGATGTGGGTACTTCTATAGATGCACTGGTTATGAGATAGAGAAATTATGTGTGGGATAGTGGATCTTGACGATTGAGGTCCATATCCAAGGGCAAGAATAAATGCAAGTTGAAGTACTACAATTGTATGATATCCGGACACATGAAGAATAATTGTAAAAATCCTAAATCAAGAAAAGAGAATTCAGAGGGTTCTTCTAAGGAGGCCAACACTATGAAATCCGGTGAGGAAGTGAACGGAAGTGAGGTACTCACCACATTAAAATCTGGGTACTTCGACGAAGAATGAATTTTGGATATGAGGGCTTCATACCACATGACCCCTCATTGGAGTTGGTTCACCAGTTATAGTGAGTCCAATTGTGGCTAGGTTTATATGGGCAATGATAATGCCTGTAAAGTGATGGGTGTTGAATCAGTGCGTATCAAGCTTTTTGATGGCATGGAGTGTATCTTGACTGAGGTGAGACACGTTCTTAATTTGAGGAAGATCGTGATATCTTTGGTAGCACTTAAGGCACTTGAGGCATGTTCATCGGGTTTGATGGTATCATTAAATTTTCAAAGGAGGCACTCATAGTAATGAAAGCATGGAGGAATGAAAACTTTTATAGGTTGATTGGGAATACTTTATCAGGTGGATTTGTACCGCTTTTAGTGGATTCCATGTCTGTACATATGTGGTATGAATGCTTGGGTCACATGAGCAAGCAGGGCATGAAGGTTCTTTTTGACTATTTTTTAATTTCATATTTTAAAAGTATTAATTTTAGTATATGCGAGTGTTGAGTGTCAAATGTTGCGTATTTTCCCTTGATTATATCTTGGTTTTATGAAAATAACAATGCTTAATTGGTATATTTTATATATGTTTGTATTGCAAGATGAATTTGAGAGCTTGGATTGAAAAAAATGTCAAAAGCATGAATTTGACGCCCAAGAATCACCAAAGCAAGGAGTGAATCCTAGGAGACTAAGATTGAAGATTTCATGACCTCAAGATCCAAGAAAACTAAGTACAAAGGATGAAAAAAGACTGGAGAAGATTACAAAGTCCGTGGCAGAAAAATAGGTCAGTTCGGTCCGACTTAAGCTAACTTCGGTCCGACTAAAATTGTACAAAACAAGCCAGTAAGAAATTATGATTTTCAGAATTAATTCGGCTCGACTTGGTCTAACTGAAACCAACTTCGATCTGATCTAAATTTGACAAATTTTCTGCATAGAATTTTTCGCCTTAATTTGGTTCAACAGAAGCCAACTTTTGTTCGACTGAAATTGCGTAGAATTGTCAAGTGAGAAAGTGTGATTTTTAGCCTTAATTCGGTCAGACCGAAGCGTAACTTTTTGCGTAAATTTGAGGTAGTTTTAAAGTCGGTCCAAGAAAATACTATAAATATGGGTTTTTTAATTATTTATAAACATGAATTGAGGTTGGAAGAATGGAGCAAAGGGTTGGAGAACTTCGAGGAGTCATTCCTTTTTTCTCAATCTTCTTCTTCTAGTTAGTTTTTATGTTTTCTTTAAGAGTTTTGGTTTTAATCATATGTTTGGTTGACTAATCTCTTATCTAGGGCTAAGAGGTGAACCTTGTAGCATGTTGGGATGTTTATTTTGCTTTGATTCTTATTGATGTTGAACTTCATTGATTTCTAGCTTGAATTTGAGGAATATATTCAATTTTCAATGGTTTATTGTGACTCAAATTACAATAGACGTTGCGATAGCTTTGAATATATTCTTTTCTGTTTTGAGATTATTAGATTGGTGAAATTCGTGATTCACCCTTGTCTCCTAGGCATGGTGGATGAATGAATTCCTTTCCAATCACCACAATACTCCTTCATGTATGAACTAATTCAATGAAAAGTTCAGATTGTGCTTTAATTACCTATCTTCCAATTGGATATGATATGACTTCGATTCCAGTTGTGTTTATTGAATTAAGTGAGGTTATATCCTGATAGCTACAAGGGATCCTTGGTGCTCTAGTTCCCTTTTGATTATTGATAATTCATTCACAATTACTTTCAGCTATTCTAGATTTCAATTTAGATCTTGTTCTAGTTCTAGTTCTAGTTATTTTTAGAATACGTACAACTTTAGTCCTCATAGGAATCGACCTTGGTCTAACCGAGTTATTACTACATCGCGACCCTACATTTGGGGTTATGAACAAGTTTTTGGTGCTATTGCCGAGGACTTCAGCTACGTTTTTCTAAGATCAATTAGTATTAGAATTAGGTTAAGATTAGGGTTAATTTCTACTGTGTTTTTAGGTTAGAATTTTCTGAAATTATTTTTAGAAACTAACTTTGTTTTTTGTTTTGTAGAATCCTAACATAGTAACTCTAATCGGGTAACTTATCTACAACTTTCTCTTATCTTTTTAGATTTCTTATTTGTTGTAAATTTTAGTTTCCTTTTTCTTAGGTTTTAGTTATTTAGAATTTGAGTGTTGCGAGTGTTTCATTCCCAAGTGGGTTTGTGACAATACTCTTCGTCTTTTGAGTGAAGGAGGATTAGTCGAAGGGTTGCCTATCCATCACCGGATAAGATACCACTTGAGATCCTCTGAATTAATTGAAGTTATGGCTGTAAATCAACCTCAACATCCAAATGAGGAAGTTGAAGATGAGAATGAGGTGCATCATGCACCCTTGCCTCGTATTCTACGAGCTTATTTACAATCGGCAGGGGTGAGTACACTTTCTTGCATGACATTCCCATTGAATGCAGGAAACGTGGATGTTAAATTGAGAGTGATACAACTCCTTCTTAAGTTTCATGGGCTAGAATATGAAAGTCTATACTTGCATATCAAAGAGTTTAATGAGATAGTCGCCACTCTGCATTTTCTAAATGTGTTTGAAGACACAGTGTGACTAAAATTGTTTCACTTCTCACTGAAGGAGAAGGCTAAGACGTGGATGCACTCTTTAAAGTCAAGATCCATTGGCACATGGGCCGAGATGACCCAAGAATTTCTCAAAAAGTTTTTTCCATTTCATAAAATTAACACTTTAAGGAAGGCAATCATGAACTTCACCTAGAAAGCGGAAGAGACCTTCTTCTAATGTTGGGAAAGGTTCAAGGATCTTACAAATTCCTATTCATATCATAGATACGAAATATGGCAAGCAATAAGTTTTTTCTATAATGGATTAACTTCACTGATGCACTAGTTTGTAGAGATGATGTGAAACGATGAATTCATGAACAAGGAGGCTGATGATGCAAGTGATTACTTTAATTAATTGACAGAAAACACGCAATCATGGGACACCTCCCCATGACCCAACACTTCTAAGCCTAATCAATTAAAGAAAATGGGAGGAATATATGTTTTAAAAGAGGAAGATGATATGAGTGCAACAGTGGCCAATCTCAGAAGGAAAGTCGAGGCCATAAAACTTATGAAGGTAGAACTTATTAAACCCGATAAGGTTATGGAAGTTATTTGTGGTATTTGTGCTTACAACATATATACAACTGAAAATTGCCCTACTATTCCTGCTTTTTAATAAGAAATATTGAATGACTAATTAAATTCCATGAACAACTACCAAATACCTTTTAGAGGACCCACCTCGAATATATACAACTCCACCTAGAGGAATCACCCAAATTTTAGTTAGAGGAATGAACAAACGGTTAAGCCACAAGAGGCCCTTACACAATTCTTAAATCAAAAGAGGCCTCAAGAGGATACGTTTAAAAAATTCATGCAAAACCAAGAGCTATTCAACCAAAATATGGTGCAAGCATTCCAGGATCTCAAAACGACAATGGGAATCTTTGCATAGTCAATTCAAAGGATTAAGTTGCACTTAGCGAATGGGGAGAAAGGGATGCTTTTAGCCCAACCCCTCCCCAATTCAAAATCTCAATGTGAAATAAGTGACCCAAGCTCTTCAAATCAAATGGAATAAGCCAAGTCTACCACTACTCTTTAGAGTAGAAAAACAATTGGCAAATCTATTCCAGTAAGGTTTGAAAAGCCTAAGGATATAGAAGAAGATAAAAATGATCGACCTAGCATTTCTTTACAAGAGGAAGAATTAGAAGAAGTGTGTAAGCTAATTGGATCATTCTCTTAGTGGTTGATTGCACCAAAACCTCTCTCTGACTCTCAGGATATTCTAGAGGTGCTTAAGCAACTGAATGTCGATATTTCTCTACTGGTTGCTGTTAAACGAATTCCTTCATATGTCAAATTTCTGAAAGATCTATGCACTACCAAAAGATTGTAAAATATTCAAAAGAAAATCTTTTTGAAAGAAAAAGTGAGTGTCATCCTCAAGAAAGATGCGCAACAAAAATACAAAGATCTCGGTATCCCAACCATCACTCTTGTAATTGGGAACAATCGGATTGAGCACGTACTTCTTGACTTGGGGGTGAGTGTTAATTTGATCACTTCTTAGTTTATGAACAATTGGGTCTAGGTGAATTAAAACCTACTCGGACTACATTACAACTTGCCAATCGATTGGTTCATGTACTGTTCATAACCCCAAGTGTAGGGTTGTGATATAGTAATAACTCGTGAGAACGAGGTTGAATCCACAGGGACTAAACTTGTACATATTCTTAAAAGAACTAAAACTAGAAAAAAAAAAAAGATCTAAATATAAATATGAAAAAAAGAGAGTAATTGTGAAGGATTTATCAAATATCAGAAGTGAACTAGAGCGTCAAGGATCCACTTGCAGTGATCAGGGAGCTTTCTTACTTGATTCAAGTACCACAATTAGAATTAGAGTCATATCCTATCCAATTAGAAGATATAATAATTAAGATCAAATCTAAACTTTCCTTGACCTAATTCATAGTGTAGAAGAATTGTGATAATTGGAAGGGATTCCATCACTAAACCATGCCCATAGGACGATGGCTAACAATAGGATTTACTAATCTCACAATCTCAAAATCAGGAAAAGAAAATACTTAAAGCTATTGCAGATCTACTGTAATTTGAGTCACAATAAACCATTAAAAACTAAAGTATTCCTAACATATCAAATTATAATCAAGGTTCAATATAAATATAAATCAAAGTAAGAGAAACATCCCATCACGTTACAAGCTTCACCTCTTAGCCTTAGCTAAGATGTTTAGCCAACCATATACAGGATTGGATCAAAGTCTTTTAAAAAAATATGAAAACAACTAAGTAAGAAGAGGAAAAACTCTTGGTGATGGCTTCTTCACCCTATTACTCCACTCCTTAAACCTTAGAAGATGCCTAGGAACATCCTAGGGAGTCCTATTTATAGTTGTGGAACTCCAACTTTCGCACCTAGTTGAAAAACTATAGAAAATGCCTTAAATTTACGCAGTTTGCTAAAATGGGTTTCACTCTGCATAATTTTTCAAAATAGACTTCACTCTTTGTAATTTCACATAATGACATAGAGTTTCAGAATATCCTTTTTCAGTACAATTTCAGGGTTCCTTTTCTTCATTTCAAATCTTTGATTCTCTTCATTCTTCATTTGATTTTCTTAGATCTTTGGCATGTGAATTCTTCAATCTTGGTTTCTTAAGATCCATCACTTGCCTTGCTTTGGTGATTCTTGAGCATCAAATCTATGCTTTTAGTATCCTTTTCAATCCAAGCTCTTAAATTCACTTTGTAACACAAACATGAGTAAAATAGAACATTAAACATTATCATGTTCATAAAACAAAGATATAAATAGAGGATAATATGCAATATTTGACCCTCAACACAATTCCTAGCCAGCATTTTACTAGTCCTGAGCAAAGTATGCGTGAAATAAATCTTAATGCATAATGTTCAAAACCTCTCTAGGAAAATAATCTTTTATACACTCGAGTATGAATGAGTAGAATTAAGATATAAAAGTGGGGTTTTGAAAACTTAGAGTCGAACCACATAAACAACTAATCAAGTAAATTATTTGTCCATTAAATCGAGCATAATTTGCATATCAACTTTTTCAATGTGCTCAGTGAAAATCAACTTACTTGTTATACGAATACTATTAATTCATCATGTTAGCCATACTCATCACTTCAAGATCAGTTTGAAAGTTAAGTATTGATTCCAAACTTATTCCATTTTCTTTCATTTTCCAGACTTTGATTTTATACCAACGGTCAATTTTTTATTCATTCTTTTTATTTTTGCATTCTTTTTCATATTTTTGATTCTTTTGATTCTTTTTCATAACCTCTTTATCGATCTCTTTTTTTTTAACTGGTTCTTTTCTTCTTTTAAGGTGGATAAAATTCTCCAAACTTGATTCTCATTATCTATTAATGATTCACATACTAATAATCAGAACTTCTAGCATGTCTTATAGAAGACAAATTGAATGTGTCTTGTGATTTATATTAACATGATATTCAAATTATCTCTTAATTAATTGAGTGCAAGAACTTAGGTGATAAATTACTTAGTTGATCAAACTCAAACAATCCAAAATTCAATCTCTATTTTTATCATTCCTAATGCATTCTTAAGTATACAATTTGTTGCTTCTCAAACAGATTTCCACTTGAAACATTGAAATTTTTAAAAAAATTGCTCAAAACTAAGAAAACACTGATTAGTTCACTTAATCCCCCATCCCTAACTGAAAAATCTACATTATCCTCAATGTAAAAGAAATAAGTATGTAATGCAAAAGAGGCAATGAAAAGAGAAGGGGGGTGATGGAAAGGAATGCCTGAAGAAGGAAATTTGAGGCTTTTCGAATGGTCCTAATGTGAAGATGGATTAGCATAAGAATTAAACCAATAGAAAGAAAACTATCCTAAATAATGGAAAGCAAACTATCCTAAACAGCAGAAACAAACTATCCTAATCCTAAATTATATGAAACCAAATAAATCTACCTATACCCCCTTCAGACTAGGAGTTCAATCCTGATAAACAGGGTCAATCAAAGGTATTGACATGTCCTCTGAATTAAAATTTTCAACAAATGGCTTTAAACGATGTCCATTTACTTTGAATTCATTGCCATTGTTTAGATTCTGAATCTCGACAACCCTATGAGGGTAAACTTTAGTAATAGTGAAAGGGCCGATCCAACGAGATCGGAGTTTACTCGGAAAAATGTATAGCTGAGGATTATACAAAAAGACTTTTTGACCTGGTGTGAATGATTTTTGAAGAATGTGCTAGTCATGAAACACCTTCATCTTGTCCTTGTAAATTCTCGAGTTCTCATATGCATCATTCTGAATTTCTTCCAATTCGTTAAACTAAAGTTTACGCAGTGAGCCAGCATTGTCCAAATTGAAGTTCAAATTTTTAATTGTCCCCTTTCCATAGATAAGTTTAAAGGGAGACATTCCAATAGGGGTCTTAAATGCAGTACGGTAAGCCCATAAAGCAGCGGTCAATCGGATTGCCCAGTCCTTACAGTCAGGGTTAACCGTTTTCTCTAAAATATGTTTAATTTCTCTCTTGAACATTTCGGCTTATCCACTTGTTTGTGAGTGGTATGGAGTACTCACCTAATGGGAGATGCCATATTTCTTCATTAAGTTCGTAAATGGCCTATTAGAAAAATGTGAACCTCCATCACTAATGATGGCTTGATGTGTTCTGAACTAGGAAATGTTCTCTTTTAAAAACTTATTGACTGTTTGATGATTATTGTTTCGTCACGGGATCACTTCAACCCATTTAGTGACATAGTCTACCACTAGCAAAATATACAAATTTTCAAAAGATTGAGGGAATGGTCCCATGAAATCGATGCCCCAACATTAAATGCTTTAATGATCAAAATGGGGTTCAAAGGCATTATACTTCGATGGGACAATGCACCTAATTTCTGACAACACTCACAAGCTTTGCAAAACTCATGAGTGTCCTTGAACATAGTGGGCCAGTAAAAGTTGTACTGTAAAATTTTGGTCGTGGTCTTTTTAGTAGAAAAGTGAGCACTACGGGCCTGAGAATGACAGAAGGAGATGACACTTTGGTGTTCACTATCTGACATTCATCTCCTTAAGATTTGGTCTGGGTAGTATTTAAACAAATATGGATAATCCTAGAAGAATTTTCATACCTTAACAAAAATTTTCTTCTTATCTTGTGAAGTCCAATGTGTTAGTGTGAAACCTATGGCAACATAATTAACAATATTTGTAAACCAAGGTGAATGGGAGACTTTAAATAGTTGTTCATCAGGGAACATGTCATTTATATTCGTCGTCTCAAGGGAATCATAGAGATTAAGGTATGAAGGATGGTTAGCCACTACTTTCTCTACTCTCTTCTTATCTTTTATTTTCAAATCAAATTCTTAGAGTAGGAGGATCCATCTTATTAAGCGGAGTTAGTGTCATTCTTAAAAAGAAGATACTTGAACGACGCATGATCTGTGTAGATGATAATCTTAAATCCGATCAAGTGAGACCTAAATTTGTCCAAAGTAAATACTATAACTAAGAGTTCCTTCTCCATAGTTGAGTAATTCACTTGGGCAGGATTTAGAGTTCTACTTGCGTAGTGTATAATATAGGACTTCTTCTCTTTTCTCTAGCCTAACACTGCCCCAAGAACATAATTGGATGCATCACACATAATTTCAAAAGGAATGTTCCAGTTGGGTGGATGTATGATAGGTGCACTCGTTAACATGTCCTTGAGCTTAGAAAAAGCTTCTTGACATTGCTCAGTCCACTCGTATGGTACATCCTTCTAAACTAGATTGTATAAAGGATGAGAGAGGTGACTAAAGTCCTTTATAAATCTCTTATAAAATTCGATGTGTCTTAAAAAGGATCGCACATCTTGTATGTTCTTGGGTAGAGGTAAGTTAAAGATAAGATCAATCTTAGCCTTATCTACCTCAATTCCTTTGGACGAGATGATATGTCCAAGGACAATCCCCTTACGTACCATAAAATGACACTTCTCCCAATTAGTACTAAATTCTTTTCCTCACATCACTTCAGCACACATTTAAGATTCTCCAAACAATCATTGAAGGATGGACCGAAGACAAAGAAGTCATCCATGAAGACCTCTAAATATTGCCCCACCATGTAAAAAAAATACTCATCATACATCGCTGAAAAGTGGCGGGGGCATTACATAGTTCAAATAGCATCCTTAGATAAGCAAATGTGCCAAAGGGATATGTGAATGTGTCTTTTCCTGATCTTCTAGGGCTATCTCTATCTAGTTATAGCTAAAATATCCGTTAAGAAAATAATAATAGGAATGATCAGCTAGCCTTTTCAAAGTTTGATCAATAAAGGGCAAAGGAAAGTGGTCCTTCCTTGTGACGGTATTCAATTTTCTATATTTAATGCACATTCTCCCACCAGTAGTAACTCTAGTTGGCATGAGTTCATTATCGTCATTGGCTACGATGGTGATTCCAGACTTTTTAGGATCTACCTGAGTTGGACTCACCCATTGGCTATCAGATATAGGGCATATGATACTCACATTTAATAGCTTAAGAACCTCGGCCTTAACCACTTCTTTCATGTTTGGATTTAATCTATATTGTGGATGCTGGGAGGTCTTCGCATTATCCTCTAAGTAAATACGGTGAGTACAAATCAAAGGGTCAATTCCCTTAAGGTCCGCAATCGACCATCCAAGGGCTCCTTTGTGCTCAATGAGAGTAGAAATAAGCATACTCTCCTATTCTCACTCAAGGTGGGAAGAAATCACCACCGGGTATGTCTCATCATGACCTAAATAAACATATTTCAAATCACAGGGTAAAGGTTTTAAGAGTAAAAACATCCTAATAGCCCAACTATAGCTTGCGTAATTGGGAATTACTGGATTGAGCATGCACTTCTTGGCTTGATATCTATGTTTCCTGTATTTTTTGAAAAAACCATACAGGATGGGGTGCTCATCTCCGCTAATTATAAATTGTCTTGTAAAGTACAAGGTGGGGGGTGCTCGATGCACCTCGTTCACATCCTGGATTTTCTCCACCCTAGGTTGAGGTGGATTGAGAGGTTGATTGGCCACTTGATTTGCAGCTATAACTTCAATTAACTCTGTGGATCTCGAGTAGCATCTAATCTTGTGATGGATAGATAACCCCTCAACAAATCCTCCTTCACTCAAGAGATGTCAAGTATTGTCATGGACCCACTTGGGCATGAAACACTCTCAGCCCTAAATTTTAAAATTTAACCTAAACATAAAAAGAAAAAGGAAAATAAAAATATAGAATTAGAAAGAAATTACTAAATTAGAAGTTTCTATGTTAGGATCATGCAAAAGAAAAAAGAAAGTGAATTAGTTTGTAAAAAGAGAAATAAAAAATTTTTAAAAATAGAAAGATGAGTTAGTTTCTAAAAAAAATTAGAAAAGTTTCTAAAAAAACAACCTAGTTTCTAAAAACGAAAAAGGAAAGTTTTTTAAAAAAGCAACCTAGTTTCTAAAAAAAGAAAAAGGAAAGAAAATTAGTTTCTAAAAACAAATTAAGAAAGTTTCTAAAAATAAATTAAGAATGTTTCTATCATAGAATTAGGAAGTAAATTAGTTTCTAAAAATAGAAAAAGAAAGTTTCTAAACCTAGAAATAGAAAGATAAGTTAATTTCTAAAATAATTCAGAAAAAATCCTAACCTAAAAATAGAAAGTAGAAAAACTCTAATCTTAAACTAATTCCAAAACTAGTTAATCTCAAAAAAATATAACCATTAGTCCCTGGCAATAACACTAAAAACTTGTTCACAACCCCCAGTGTATGATCGCGATATAGTAATAACTCGTGAGAATGAGGTTAAATTCACAGGGCCTAAACTTGTACATATTCTTAAAAGAACTAAAAAAAAGATCTAAATATAAATATGGAATAAAAGAGAGTAATTACGAAGGATTTATCAAATATCAAAAGTGAATTAGAGTGCTAAGGATCCACTTGCAGTGATTAGGGAGCCCTCTTACTTGATTCAAGTACCACAATTGGAATTGGAGTCCTATCCTTTCCAATTGAAAGATATAACAATTAAGATCAAATTTGAACTGTCCTTCACTTAATTCTCAATGAAGGAGAATTGTGATAATTGAAAGGGATTCCATCAACAAAATATGCCCATGGGACAATGACCAACAATAGGATTTACCAATCCCACAATCTCGAAATCAAGAAAATAAGATACTCAAAGCTATTATAGATCTACTGTAATTTGAGTCACAATAAACCATTAAAAATGAGAGTATTCCTTAAATATCATATTAGAATCAAAGAAGGTTCAACATAAACATGAATCAAGGCAAGAGAAACATCCCCTCATGTTACAAGCTTCACCTCTTAGCCCTAGCTAAGAGGTTTAGCCAACCATATACATGTTTGGACCAAAGTCTCTTAAGAAAAACATGAAAACAATTAAGGAAGAAGAAGAAAAATTCTTGGCGACGGCTTCTCTACCCTTTTTCTCCACTCCTTAAACCCTAAAAGATGCCTAGGAACATCCTAGGGAGTCCTATTTATAGTTGTGGAACTCTAACTTCCGCACTTAGTTGGAAAACTCTATAAACTGTCTCAAATTTATGTAGTTTGCTAAAATAGACTTCACTTTACACATTTTTCCAAGATAGACTTCGATTTGCGCAATTTCATTGAATGACCCAGAGTTTCAGAATATGCTTTTTCAGGACGATTTCAAGATTTCTTTTCTTCACTTCAAATCTTTGATTCTCTTCATTCTTTACTTGATTTTTTTGGATCTTTGACATGTGAATTCTTCAATCTTGGTTTCCTAAGATCCATCCCTTGCCTTGGTAATTCTTGAGCATCAAATCCATGGTTTTAACACCCTTTTCAATCAAAGCTCTTAAATTCACCTTGTAACATAAACATGAGTAAAATAGAACATTAAGTATTATGATGTTCATAAAATAAGATATAAATGGGGGATAATATGCTATATTTGACCCTCAACATGTACCAAGAGAGATGATTGAGGATGTGTTGGTCTAAGTTGATAAATTCTACTATCTGGTGGATTTTATTATCTTGGATACTCAACCCATCATAGATGTGAGCACTTCGACTTCCATCATTCTTGGTCGCCCATTCTCTGCTACATCAAATGCCATCATTAATTATAGGAATGAAATTATGAATTTATATTTTAGAAATATGACATTAGAGCTTAACATCTTTTTCAATATGAGTAAACAATCAGAGGATATTGACTATACCCACGATATTAACATGATCGATTCTTTTGTGGAAGACAGAGCACTTTTGATTCTATACTCTAACCCTCTAAAGATGTGTTTGACCCACTCCTTTTATTTATATGATAACATGTTAGGGAGATGGATGCCTTACTTGATGCTACACCAGTACTTGAAGTTAACTGGTGGAGGCCACAATTTGAAACTTTTTCCCAAACCGATGTAGTGCCTCTACCGTCTAGCCTCAAAACACCGAAGCTTGACCTAAAATCTTTACTTGCTGATCTTAAATATATCTACTTAGGTTAAGATGAGACATACCTGGTGGTGATTTCTTCCCACCTTGAAAAAGAACAAGAGATTATGCTTATTTCTTCTCTTATTGAGCATAAAGGAGCCCTTTGATGGTCGATTGTGGCCTTAAGGGAATTGATCCATTGATTTGTACTAACCGTATTCATCTTAAAGATAATGCGAAGACCTCTTGATAACCATAACATCGGTTAAATCCAATATGAAGAAAGTGGTTAAAGGAGAGGTCCTTAAGTAGTTGGATGTGGGTATCATATACCCTATATTCGACAGTCAATAGGTAAGTCCAACTCAGGTGGTTCGTAAGAAGTCCAGAATCACCATTATAGCCAATGCTGACAATGAACTCATGCCAACTAAAGTTACTACAGGTTGAAGAATGTGCATTAACTACAAAAAGTTGAATACTGTCACAAGGAAGGACCACTTTCGTTTGCCATTTATTGATCAAATTTTGGAAAGGCTAGCTGGTTACTTTTACTACTGTTTCCTTAATGGGTATTTGGGCTACAATTAGATAGTGATAGCCATTGAAGATCCAGAAAAGACAACATTCACATGTCCCTATGACACCTTTGATTACCGAAGGATACCATTCAGACTTTGTAATGCGCATATTTTTAGATATGATGGGGTAATACTTAGAGGTTTTCATGGATGACTTTTTAGTTTTTGATCCATCCTTCAATGAGGGTTTGAAAAATCTTAAAAATGTGATGAAGTGATGTGAGGAAAAGAATTTAGTTTTGAATTGGGAAAAGTGTCATTTCATGGTTCCTAAGGGAATAGTTCTTGGACAAATAATTTCATCTAAGGAAATTAGGATAGACAAGGTAAAAATTGATCTTATATCTAACCTACCTCCACACAAGAGCATTCGTGATGTGCGACCCTTCTTAAGACACACCAGATTTTATAGACGATTCATAAAGGACTTTAGCCATCTCTTTCGTCTTTTATATAATATCCATAAAAAGGATATACCATTCTTGTGGAGTGAAGAATTCCATGAAGCTTTTACTAAGCTCAAAGGTATGTGGATTACCTCTCCTATCATGCAGCATCTGATTGGATCATACTTTTTGAGATTATGTGCAACGCGTTCGACTATGCTATTAGGGCGGTGTTAGGCTAGAGAAAAGAGAAGAAGCCCATGTGATTCACTATGCAAGTAGGAATTTAAATTATGCCCAAGTGAACTATTCTACTATGGAGAAGGAACTCTTAGTCGTAGTATTCGTTTTGGACAAATTTTAGTCCTACTTGATCGAATCCAAGATTATTATTTACACTGATCATGTAGTTCTGAAGTACATTCTCTATAAGAATGATGCCAAGCCTTGCCTGATAAGATGGATCCTCCCAATCTAGAAATTTGACATACAAATAAGAGACAAAAAGGGAGTAGAGAACATAGTGGCTAACCACCTCTCAAGAGTTGATCTCCCCATTTCCCTTGAGCCGACATCGATAACTGATATGTTCCCTGACAAATAATTGTTTAAACTCTCCCAATTACCTTTGTTTACTGACATTACGAATTATCTTGCTACAGGTTTCACGCCAACATATTGGATTGTGCAAGAAAAAAAGAAATTCTTTGCCGAGGTACGTAAGTTTTTCTGGGATGATCCTTATTTGCTTAAATATTACTTAAACCAAATTCTAAAGAGATGTGTGCCAGACAATGAACATCAAAGTATGATCTCCTTTTGTCACTCGTAGGCCTATAGTGGTCACTCTTTTACTAAAAAGACCATGATTAAAATTCTGCAGTGAGACTTTTACTGGCCCAATATGTTCAGAGATACTCATAATTTTTGTAAAACTTGTGAGCATTGTAAAAAATTGGGAGGATTGTCTCGTCAAAATATGATGCCATTAAACCCTATTCTAATTATTGAAGCATTTAATTGCTGGGGCATCGATTCATAGGGCCATTCTCCTAATCCTTTGGAAATATTTACATTTTATTAGCAATAAATTATGTCATTAAGTGGGTAGAAGCGATCCCATAGTAGAATAATGATCATGAAACGGTCATTAGATTCTTGAAAGAAAATATCCTTTCCTGGTTCGAAATGCCTCGAGCTATCATAAGGCGAGTACTTAATGAAGAAATATGACATCTCTCATAAGGTGAGTACTCCATATCATTCACAAACTAGCAGGTAAGATGGGATTTCTAACAGGGAAATTAAATAAATTTTATAAAGAACGGTTAACCTAGATTATAAGGATTGGTCGGTCCCCTTGATTGATGCTCTATGGGCTTACTGTACAGTTTTAAAACCCCCATTGGAATGTCTCCCTTTAGATTTGTTTATCGGAAAGCTTGTCACTTTCCTGTAGGGTCGGAATATAGGGCCTACTGGGCTATCAAAAATTTGAACTTTAACTTAGACAACACTGACTCTCTACGCAAGCTTCAATTGAATGAACTCAAGGAAATTCAGAACAATGCATACGAGAAGTCGAGAATTTACTAGGATAGGGTGAAGGTGTTCCATGATCGAAATATCCTTCAAAAATCATTCATAACCGGCCAAAAAGTCCTTCTGTACAATTTTTGGTTACATCTTTTTCTGGGTAAACTTAGGTCTCATTGGACTGGTCCTTTCACTATTACAAACATCTACCCTCATGGGGCCGTTGAGATAAAGAATCTAACGAATGAGAATTGTTCACAACCCCAAGTGCAGGGTCACGACGTAGTAATAACTTGGTGAGACTAATGTCGAATCCATAGGGACTAAACTTGTAAGTATTCTGAAAGTAACTAGAAGTAAAACTAGAACAAGACCTAAATTGAAATCTGGAATAATTAAGAGTAATTGTGAATGATTTATCAAATATAAAAGGAAACTAGAGCGCCAAGAATCCACTTGTAGTTATCAAGATGATACCTTACTTGATTCAAGAAACACAATTAGAATTGAAGTCCTATACTATCCAATTGGAAGATGAAGCAATTAAACCAAATCTGAACTTTTCATTGACTTAGTCACATATGAAAGAGTATTGTAATGATTGGAAATGATTCCATTATCCTACCATGCCTAGGAAACGATTGTGAACAACAAAATTTACCAATCTCAAATCTCAAAATGGAAAAGATATTCAAAGCTATCACAACATCTACTATAATTTGAGTCATAATAAATCATAGAAAATTAAAAATATTCCTTAAATTCAAACTATAAATCAATGAGGTTTAAGGAAAACAAGAATCAAAGTAAGAAAATCATCCCAACACACTACAAGCTTCACCTCTTAGCCCTAGCTAAGAGGTTTAGCCATCCATTGACATGATTGAAAATAAATCTCTTAAAAAAATAATAAAAATTAATAAGGAAAGAAGAAAAACTCTTGGGAGGTTGCTCCACCCTTTGGCTCTACTTCTTGAAACCTAATTCATATTTAAAACTCCTTAAAGAACTCAAAGGAGTGGGCTAAGCACGTCTCTAAAGCGTTTAATAAAGAGTAAAGAGGGCTCTATTTTTCACGAATGAATTGATCATGTTTATTTCGCGGATATCATCAACTTCCTTAGGTTGTTTGAACATGTTAAAGATATTCAACTCTAATATCATGTTCCTGAAAGTCAATTTCATGATTCCATTCCTACAACTGATGATAGCGTTTGGTGTGGCTAAGAATGGACGGCTTAAGATTACTGAAATCTGAGTGCTTGTGTCCATGATGGGCTGTGTATCCAAGATAATAAAATCTACTTGTTAGTAGAATTTTTCGACTTAGACTAGCATGTCCTTAATCATTCCTCTCGGTATATGGACTAAATGATCAGCTAATTGGAGTGTGGTCCTAGTGGGTTGTAATTCACATAGACTAAGCTGCTCGTAGACCAAGTATCGGATCAAATTTATGCTTGCTCCTAAGTCGACAAGTGCATGCTTAATCTGGTGGTCCCTGATCTCATAAGAGATGGTTGGGCTACCTGAATCCCTATACTTTCGTGGACCATTTTGCTTTATGATGACACTCACTTTTTTAGTTAGAAAAATTTTCTTTTGGATACTTTGTCGTCTTTTGGCTATGCAAAGGTCTTTAAGGAAGTTGACATATGAGGGTATTTGTTTGATGGCATTTAAAAGAGAAATGTTAACCTTGACCTGTTTTATAACCACCAAAATATCATGAGTATTAGATAGAGGTTTTTGTCTAATTAATCATTGGGGGAATGGTACAATCGACTTGTATGCTTTTTTCAGTTCATTTCTTATGGAGTAATACTAAGTCTATCATCTCTCTCAGCTTCTTTCGAGTCCTAAGGATTTTCGGCCCTCATCGGAATGGTCTTATCAATTATCTTTCCACCTCTAAGAGTGAAGATAAACTTGGCTTATTCCACATGTTGATTTAAAGAACTTGGGTCACTTATTTCACATTGTTGTTTTAGGTTAGAAAGAGATTGGGCTAGAAGAGTTCCTTTCTCCCTAACGGCTAGTTGTGACTCAATTCTTTGAATAGATGATGCAAACACTCCCAAAGTTGTTTTGATATCATAGAATTCTTTTAATGCTTTCTAGTTGAATTTCTCTTTATTTTGAATGAACTTCTGAACCATATTCTCTTGAAGCCTCCTTTGATTGAGAAGTTGAGAAAGAGCCTCTTAAGGAGTAGCCATTTATCCATTCTTCCAACTAAAGTTCCGATGGTTCCTCCAGCTAGGATTGTATATAGTTGAGATGGGTCTGCTGAATGGTCGTTGGTGGTTGTTCACAGCATTTGATTTCTCTTGCAATAACTCTTGAAACGTAAGAATTGTGGGACATTCTTATGTTAAGTGTTCGTTGCTAGTACAAATATCGTAAGCAACCTCAAAGGTCTTGCTGGGTTTGACCGTCTCTACCTTCTTAAGTTCCATGGCCTCAACTTTTCTCATGAGATTGGCCACCCTTGCGCTCATGTTATCATCTTCTCTTAAGACATAAATCCCTCTCTTCTCTCTTAATTAAGTTCGCTTAGAAGTGGTGGGCCTCGAGGAGGTGTCCCATGATTATGCGTTTTCAGTGAGCATATGAAAATAATTCCACGCATCATCAGCCTCCTTGTTCATGAATTCGCCATTATACGTCATCTCTACTAACTGGAGCATGGGTGAAGTCAATCCATCATAGAAAAATCTTATTACTCATCATGTTTCATATCCATGATGTAGACATGAATTCAAGAGATCCATGAATCTCTCCTAACATTGGAAGAAAGTCTCTTCATCCTTTCAGGCAAAATTCATTATTACTCTCCTTAAGGTGTTTGTCTTATGAACTGCAAAGATTTTTTTAAGGAACTCTCCGGTCATATCAGCCCATGTTCCAATCAATTGTGGCCTTAAGGAGTGCATCCACAACTTAGCCCTCTATTTCCGTGAGAAGGGAAATAATTTCAATCTTAAAGTATCTTCAGAAACGTTATTAAACTATAGGGCAACAACAATCTCATCAAACTCTTTCAAGTGTAAGTAAGGGCTTTCAGAGTCTAGCCCATGAAACTTATGAAGGAGTTACATCACTCCCAGCTTGAAATCCACGTTTCAAGTATTGAGTGGAAACACCATGCAGGAAGGTTCTCATCTTAAAGTTCCTCAGCTAGATGGTTAGTTAATTTGTAACCATTGGTTCCACTAACTCAATGCATCTTAAGTGGTGTCTAATCCGGTGATGGATATGCAATCCTTCGACTAATCCCCATTCGCTTAAAAGACATAGAGTGTTGTCACGTACGTACCCACTTAGGCATGAAACAATCTAAATACCTCTAGTTCTAAATAAACAACTCTTAAAATTAGAAATTCAGAAACTAGAAATTTTGAGAAAAAGAAAAGTTAAAAGGATATTACCAGAGAAGAATCGCTAAGTTAGTTACTACAAAATAGAAAAATCAGATTAGTAACAAAGGATAAAATGATGTTAATCTAGGAAAATCAGAATTAAACCAAAAACTTTAGCATGAATTATTCTTAATCCTAAACTAATTCTACGACTAGAATAATTTAGAAAATATAGCCCAGTCCCTTACAATAGTGCTAAAAACTTGTTCTCTTGTACCCCAAGTGCAAGGTTGTGAAGTAGTAATAACTCGATGAAAATCTAAGAGAACATTATGATGAAGTAAACTATCAATGTATTGAAAACTAGAGCACCAAAGATCCATTTGCGATCATCCTAATGCGGCCTTACTTGATTCTATCAATACTTCAACTGGAATCGAAATCCTAATCTATCTATTTAGAAGATTCAACAATTAATTAAACTATCATAGACATTCCAACATAAATATGATCATTCATAATATACATTTCACATATAACAGTCTTATTGTATTGATTGTAGAGATTTCAAAGTATATTCTACAAATCAAACAATCATAAATCAGGTAAGAGAGCATTCAGGAAGTTCTTAAGCATCTACCGTGCTTAGAGTCAAGGATAGATCAAAGTAGATTAAAAAATACCTCTTTATTAAATCATAAACTATGAAATTCCAACATGAAGATCATAAAACATAAATTAAAGTAAGAACATCATCAAAATAAACTAGAAGCTTCACCTCTTAACTCTAACTGAGAGATTAGCCAGCCAAAAGCATGATTAGACTAAAACTCTTAAAGAAAAATATGAAAAACTAACTAAAATAGATGGATTAAAGAAGATGGAAAGCTCATTGAAGTTCTCTAACACAATGCTCTACTCCTTCTACCCTAATTCGTGCTTAGAAGAACTTATAGGATCCCTTTATATAGGCTTTGTTTGGACTGACTTTAAAACCACCTTAAATTTATGTAGCTTTAATAAGAGCTTTGATGGCATCAAAGTTCCATTGGCAACTTCGATTCGAATTTGGAAACTGTCAACAATTTTCTGCGTAATTCCATCAATGAGATCGACCGACCTTTAATGTCATCGAAATAGCTTCGATGTCATCGAACATGTTCTCGATGGGATCGAAAAACGTCCAAAACTATCCAGTAAGTTAATCCCAAAATTCATTATTTTTCCAATATCATTGAACATGTTCTCGATGGGATCAATAAATGTCTAAAACTATTTGGCAAGTTAATCCCAAAATTCATTATTTTTCCAATGTTATCGAACTAGTCTTCGATGGGATCGAAAGGGTCCTTGCGAACACTGCGAGATCGGCGCCCACACTTTAGGCAATATGATTTTTTATCTTTTGTGTGGGGGTGTGATCTTGATTGTAAGTTTGGAGTCACCACTAACCACTTAATCTTAAAATACTGTAGTCGCCACTAGCACATGCAAATTTCTGATGAGGTAAGATCCGGGATTCTGGCAAGCCACAGAGCATATATCTGGGAATGTGTCTCGAGACGAATGTGATGATGCTTATGTGAACATAAAGAAAAATGGAGTAGATCACTTAAAGTTTATGATGTGACAGGATCTGATGTATGGCAAGTCATAGAGCATACATTCACAAGCGATCTAGATAAGTAGGGGGTTGAGGAGGGTGGAAATGTTGTGATGAATGCTTGAATAGAAAATAATATGATCTTTAGCTTGATCTTGAGTTGGCTAGAACATGGACTACACCATGATCAATCCGGGTTAGACTATGGGGTTGGGATGGTCGGGAGGAGACTAAGAGGTAACTAAAAAATTGGATCTTGGAGGCTTAGAGCTTCCTTCTCACCCTCACTCTCTTTCTCTCTCTTCCTCTCTCTTGGATTGTTGTTATTGTTGTGTTGTCTTTCTTATTGTATTGTTGTGTGAAGAGGAGAGGGCTATTTATAGCCTTTTGGGATGACATTGTGGTAATTGCTGGCTTTGTAAATAGTAAAAGCTGACATGGTAGCTTGGGATTGGTTGAGGAGAGAGAAACGCCATGTGGCATGCTCTTATAGGATCTTGGGGGTAGGTAAAAGGGTAAATAGGGTGGACTACATAGGTAATTCTATATGAAAGTTGACTTTGGAATGGATGATAACTGTGTGCCTAGAGGGTACACCTGTCAGATAAAGAGTGGTAGTCAGATTATTGCTCGTGGTAGTCTGATTACCGCTCACGGTAGTCCCGGGCTGGGTTTCCCCTAAGCTTTGGTCAGTGGGCTTTGTTTAGTGCTCTAGTTTGGCCCAAAGTCTTTTTTCTAATTTTGGCTAAAAATGGTTGGTGTATTTTTGGGGTTTGTACTGATTTTCATATATGCTCTAGCTTGGGTGATAGTTTAGGGTTTAAGCTAGGGTTAGGTTGGGTTTAGGGTTTAAGCTGAGGTTATGGTTGGGATTTGGTTAGGGTTTTATGCTGAGATTAGGGTTTGGTTTAGGATATGATTAAGGCTTCTAGATTGTTCTAGTCTTCTTGAGATGCAAGCCTGGGTAGGGTGTCTACAGATTCCCCTCTTTGGTTGAGTTTGCGAGCAACTGAGTGCCAAAGTGAGTGGACACCCCACCCTACTGGTCAGAAAAAGGGTAGTCGTTTGAATTTGTAGCCTGCCATTGTATTGTTATCAGTCAACTATTTGGAAAAAATATGACTCGCATGCACATATCATAAGTGTTGAGGAAAATGTCATGACTGTCCCTGTGCATTTTGCGGCATTACGGGCTATGAAGTACAACCCTTTCACGTCAGATTGTTAATAGCATTGGAGGGTAAGTCTGAAAAGTAGGGCCTCTGTGCATCAATGCGGCTTTATGAGGATTTTCGTACCATATGGATCTGTCATTTCCTTTACTATGTAATTATCCTGAGAGTATTTGTTCCGTTTGATCATCATAGTGGTTAGCTGCCTTGCATGTTAATGCGGCTTTATGGGGAACTCACTATGCCGACTTGGACTCGATCAAATTTTTTGAATATCCCCTACTAGGTATGTGCGGGTAATCTATTTCCATGCAATCTGATGATTCTGATACTTTGGTTACAATGGATTGTCTTCACTTTACGTTCAATTAATCTGTCCAGAGATAGAACAAATCACTTTCACGTGCATTTGACTCGTACGACTGTCTAGATATGGGAATTAGGCCAATTATACTTGTATCATATTTGAATTCGATCATCCTCTGGGGAAACCGGAAGAGGTCAAATCTTATGTTGTTGTTTGCATTGACCATAAATGCGTGCCGCATGCATTTTTAAAATTTTTTGTATAAAAAATATTCTCTTTGGAACTAGATTCCATAGGGATTTTATCGAAAGTATTTTTTGGATTTTTTTGAAAATATCCGTTCGATCTCGCGGGAAGGCATCATCGTTCAGTTTTTATTATGCAAGTTAAGTAAGTAGTTGTGTTACCTCCACTAATGAGCTAATAGTGCTAGCGGTGTTTATTGGATGATATTTTAGAGATTTTTCAAACATCCGTCTGATCTCGCAGGAGGGCATCATCATCCGAATTTTATTGTGCAAGTTAAGTAAGTAGTCATGTTTCCTCCTCTAATGAACTAATGGCGCTAACGGTGTTTATCAGATGATATTTTTTGAGATTTTTCAAACATCCGTCTGATCTTATGGGAGGGTGTCGTGGTCCGACTTTTATTGTGCAAGTTAAGTAAGAAGTCATGTTGCTGCCACTAAAGAGCTAATGGGGCTAACAGTGTTATTGGAGATATTTTTAAGTTTTTTTATTGGAAGAAGATGATCCAGATCGTAAAATAGTGGGCCAAGATGGATTATTTAAGATCCACTTAGATCTTCTAATAACATGGATCATGATGGTGGGCCATCATTTGTGAAGTGGATCACTCTTTGGCTTAATTTTGGCTCCATATATGGATTGGATTTCTCAAGTGGGCCCTGGATCATGGATTTAGAAACATGGGCCTGGTTCTGGACATGTGGGGATAAGACAATGGGCCTTGAAGTTTGGACTTGTGAGATGGGCCTTGTCTTGGATATGTGGGCCTAGGTCAATGGACTTGAGGACATGGGCCTTCAACAATGGGCTTTGACTTTTGAATTTTGAGATGGGCCTTGATATGTGGCCTCTTTGATTCGACTTTTGAATAGGCTCTTTGATTGGGCTTTGAATGGGCTCTTGAATGGGCTTTGGATGGGCTCTTTGATTGGGATTTTTGAATAAGCTTTAGATGAGCTCTTTGATTGGGCTTTTTGAATGGGCTTTGAATGAGCTCTTAATTTGTGGGCCTTGTAGTGAGAAGGATACTCACCTGTAAGTGTTTTGCTCACGTAGCATGCCTCATCGGGGTCGCAATGAGGCTGGTCCTTCTCACCATTCCGTTGATCCGTGTTATGTGCCTCAGGAGGGTCGACACTTATTTGATGTGATTCGTGAGGGAGGCACTCCTGCAATCTTGAGGGGCCGTGGGGTCCGGATCCATTAGTCGGATTGGCTCAAGGATCCTCAGTCCTTATTCTTCAAGGTGTTAGAGCACACTCCTCTAGCCAATTTTTTTAGGGTTCATCAGAGCAAGACAAACATGTCCCTTCTATCTGTGTTGACCGAGCAGTGGCATGCGGAGACCCACACCTTTCATCTGCCCTTTGGAGATTGGGGGATCGCCCCTTACGATATTTATATGCAGCCGGGCCTCCATTACGAGGGAGGATCCATCTCGTTCGAGGAGGACCTTCCGATCCCTTCCACCGATAACTGGATGAGCTTGTTGGGGATGATGCCGGATCACACAGATTTCTTGGGCCCATGGTTCAAGTTACTCTAGTAGTCCGTGAACCTTGCCCGTTACATTTTGAAGACTGAGGTCGAGGCCATTATGAAGGCTCGTACCTTGATTTTGTAGACCATGGGAGCTATGATATTCTGTCACGGGAATGAGCTAGTGAGTTCTCGTCTGTTGTCACTCGTGGTAGACATCATCTTCCATACTCCGTATAATTGGAATGCGGCCCTTCTTGCCTATTTGTACGATGAGTTAGATAAGGCTAGTCGCTGCATCAGTAGATATTTGACTGGCTTTTACCTAGTCATTAAGGTGCGTGTCGGATCCTTTTCCTTCATACCATTCCCTTAGACGATTGATGCTATTTCTAATTATGACTTTATGCAGGTCTACTTCTTTGATTATTTTCCTCATCTGGCCCCTGCTTTAATCGACCAAACGCCTCCTTTTTCACGTATAATGCTGTGGTACCAGGATATCCGTAGCCACATGTGCTTGTTTTCTGATCTTGCGTGGAGGTCGAATGTCGATGCCCTTATCCCCGATGACGTAAGTGATTGCCCTGCCCTTTGTTGTCTGTCTTTTTGCCCTTCATATCTAATCTTTCTTCTCTTTTGCAGTTCCACACCAGGCCGTACCTTCGGTCGAACGTTGCTCTCACTCCTGCAGCTCAGGAGGCTTATCATTCCTCACTTCATCGCTACATTTTGGAGGATCCCTGAGTGATGAAGTGGTAACTGGGTGAGAGGCTCTTTTGGTAGCTGACGGGTAGCCCTTTAGTTCTATTTAGCCCTCCATCTGGTTTGTCATATTGGAGGATGGTGCCTGAATGAGAATTGATTGCTGCTCTACATGGCTTTGAGGCTAGTGCGTTTGTCGATCTAGCGAGAGAGTATAACCTTGATGTGAGCAATATAGCATTGGTCCGATCCTTCAGCATGCCTACGCTCTAGGTGGCAGTGCGATTTTTGCCAGAGGGGGGCTTTTGAGGCCTCAGATTTGGCCGAAAGATACACACGACTATGTACCTGACGATGATTAGTCTTGTTGTATCATGTGATCATGTATCATCTGTTGTACAATCTTGCGTATATATTGAACTTCAATTGCCTGATTTCTCCTTTCTGATCACTTTTTAAGCCTTTCTATGGTCCTAATTGAGCTATCAGTAGAGAATTCATGTTCCACAACATCCCGACTGGGCCCTTCCCTTAATTTTGGCACAAAGTGGGCCCGGGAAGTAGTCAAACTATTGTGGGTGGTAGTTTGACTATTGTCCGTTGACAATTTGGAGCCGTTTTGGCTCTATCAGTTTTTCCAGATTGCAGGAGTGGAGAGAGCACGTGGGCGGTACTCGGATTACCGCGGGCAGTAAACTATCGCCCCTGCTCCTCTTTTGTTCCAGTAAAGGCTCTTCTTCTCTATCTGTTCTCAGCAATTCCTCTGTTAATTCTCTCCTTTCTTAAATTCCCTAATCATTCATTTTGCCCCCCTTTTTGTCCCCTCCTTGTCTTCTTCTTCCTTTTGTCCTTTTCTCCTTTGTCTTTATTATGGATGGCTTTGGAGAGCATGTTGGGGGGTCCAAAAACAATGATGAGATGATAGGTGGAGCTTCTCCTTTATTGATTTATGATGGCATGGTGGGTGGGAGCCCATTTATGTGTTTTGATGGTGGGTTAATGGGTGTTAATGGTGGATTTATGGGCCCTCTTGAAGAAGTCAATGCTATTTATGGCATTACTCCTATCACCATTACTGGTGGAGATGAGATATTGGGTGGTTTGGATGGCTTGGATGACTTCATGCTTGGTGGGCCATCAGATGAGCTGTCCTATGGTGGGATGGGCATGGATGTGCCATCAGATGGTATGGATGGTGACATGATAATGATTGGTGGGCCGATCTTGACGGGATGCATTTGGATGGTGGAAATGGTGAGCTGATTGGTTTGGATGGTTCAGATAGGATGGATGAGGTTAGGATGGATGGTGGGCCCCATTTTGATGGATTGGGTTTGGTGGGTGGTTTAGATCTGACGCGTGACAGACCCTTTATTGATGGCTTGGGTCAGATATTTGGTGCAGATTTCGAGGCAGTGATGGGACATGCAGCCATTGTTGGGGATCGAGGTGCTGGTCCAGTCAGCTATTGGAGCGGCCCGAGTGTCGCCTCTCTTGGGGCATGTTGTTTTTAGACGGCCCTTAACGTGGCAATCGTTGGTGATTCGGATCCACCTGTTGCTGCTTTCCAAGACACGCTCCCCGAGGCAGTGGGAGAGTCAGGCTTTTTTCGACATAATGAGATCCATCGCTAGGCTTTTTTCGACATCATGAGATTGACCTGTTGGACGAGGGCATGCCTATTTTTGATGATTCGCCCATTGACTCAACCCTCCAGATTGTTGAAGGTGTGCCTATTCGTACCTGTCGCCTACAGTGCAACACCCTGGATTTCGAGGGTCGAGCAAAGCTCTACTCCTGAGATTCAGAACATCACTTATGCAGTATGGATGATGATGTTCAAATTTAATCCATATTAAAGATTTAAGCATGAGTGAGATTATACTAAAATATCATATCATACTTCGGATGTAATTAAATTAAGCAGAAGTTTGAAACATATATATTTAAGCCTGTAAGTGTTTCACAACCTCCAGAGTATGGGTACGTAACCGGGATAAATATATACATGTATTATTTCAAAATAAATAAGATGCAGAAAAGTAGATGTATCCAACTAAGCCAAATATCCCTGTAGTCCCTGCGCATCGGTACTAGGTCGACATAGACTCGCTTGAGAGCTGAAAGTAGGAGAACTCCTCCTCATCCATAAAGTCTTACTCTGTTGCATAGGCTTTATCAGTACTTACATCTAAACCAGAGTTTGGTTGGTGTTTTAAAACACCTTCCCAGAGTGGGAATGAGTGGCCAACTCAGTGGTACTATAAGGTAAAGGTTAACATGTTATTAATCCAAACAAGTAGTAATGATAAAATACCATAATAATTACTTCGTAACTACTCTTGTTAATGTAGGAATGGAGTGCAAGTAATGATACATGCCCTCACATCAAAAGTTCCCTTAACAAACGATGCTGACACCATATCGCATATGACAACACTTCCTCTTGTGTGACTTCCACGCCTTTAAAGAACGTCCTAACTAATGTAGTGCTATGCATGGTCATGTTAGCCGAGTAATTAATTAAGTTTATTCATACAACAGGTTTAGGAAGCTAGGGTACTACCCTTTATATCATCGACCCGAACTGAAGGATCCATCTAGGTTCATCACTCCTAGTCAAGCACATACGATAGGCAAGTTGTAGGGTCATCACTTCCAATGAAAATCAGTCGATAGAGAAATTAAAAAATTTTATACTCGCGGTCACTACGGGGTGACTAATCACCGTGGCGTAGGCCGACAACTCAAATACGTTGTCCCATACCACCATGCCCGACTCACGAGTTTGAGTTTGCTCGCTGGTGACTACGGGGTGGGTTATCACGTCAGCGTAAGCCAACAGCTCGAACATGGTGTCCCATACCACTATGCCCGGCTCATGAGTCTTAGTGGATCATGGTACCAAGGTGAAAGTGGGCCTTTACATTGGTAAATGGTACCTTAGAGTAGTGTTCATACATGGTAAATACATAATAGGACGATCGGTTTGTTAGGAAAGTTTGATTAGTATGAGCACACACTGACTAAATCGACGTGGAGTGCATAAGCACCCTTCATAGCCTAACCACTGTCAACAATCGTTGTGCAACCTGGATTCATCAAGTATATCCAATGTGATAAGACTAATTCGGCCACCTGAATAGGAACTGTTACCGATTGCCTGGACTAGGTTGTAGCCCCAATCTTACTCAGATGCAACAATTAAATACACGTGATAATCAATTCAATATTTAACAAACAATCCATGTGAAATCCTCATTTGAGCATTTCATCAAACACCTTGATCATGTTACCAAATACTAGCATTTTATCAATCATTTGCATAGAGGTGAATATGATTTCATGAAAAAGACTATACATATATGTAAGGAAAGAAAGAATCCTATCTTAACACTCACAATACATACAAATCATTAACAATTTCCTATTTAGACAATTCATCAAACACTTAGACTACAGTTCACTAAATACGTAGATTAGGGTAGTTATAACATGTATTTTAACAGATCCTTACATAGAGAGGTCATCATGCATATAACAACAATGAATCCTAAATTAGTAGGCATGGAAAGCATAAATCATGTTTATATGTTCATTCATACAATTCAACAAACACATGGAATGCATATTTTGTTCAACATATTTCATACATGTGACATATATCGAGATTGGTGTGTGTAAGACAATATGGTAGCAATCAAGTCAGACATAAACCATTAGCTGACATTGAAAGCATTGAAAACCATAACTTAAACATTTATAGTCCGCACCTTTCATCAAATTACTCGATTCGGACTTGGTTCGAATTCTACATTCCCAAAAACAGAATGTCGGGTACCTAAATGGTGAAATCTGTTAGCTAGGTTGACAAATGACCATTTTAGATCTTAACTACGACATTAGGGTTTGGATTTCTTACCTAAAATCATAGTTGAAACAGGTTGGGTAACGTAATAGAAAGGTAATTCAGTGCGTGGAGTAGTGGGAGTGAATCTCAACAATGATCTCCCCAAATCTCTCCTCTCTTTCCTCTTTTCTCTTCTTTTCTCTCTTCTCTCTCTTAGGGTTTGGAGAAATTCGTATAGAATAGAAATAGGGTGAAATAAGGGCTATATATAGGCATAGAAGTGATGCAAATGGCCCCAGGGCCCTGGTATACTTAGGTTGTATCTAAAGGGCGACTGTTTTTGACAAACATTGCACACGGGGAGGCCCATTATTTACTTACGTTGTAGGGGAAGTTCCCTGACAATGGATTTATACTAGGATGTGATTTCAATGCGATCGGATAGACCGATCGACCGTGGAGGACCCGTGTCTGATCAACGGTCATGCTCACTCGATTGGGTCATAAGTATACAGATATGTGTAGGAAAATTTCTTTTTCTCATGTGTGAAGTTTGGTCAGAAGCTAACAGTCCGAAATTCTCAATTTCGTGCGTGAGTGAATGGCCCAATTCGCTTAAGTTTCAATATGTTTTCTAAAGATATTTGCATTTCTCACATACTTCACTTAGGGCTCAAGTTGTGCATTTCTGGATACTATCTGGGCTCGATTCCAGTGATGGTTGTCAAGCCCAGTAGGATGGACATAACCCTATAGTTTCGGGGTCATCGGATTTTCAATGTGTAGTCCAGGTCAAATACGGAGTTTCAATGTACTCCTGACAGTGACATTCTTTTGAATTTTTTCCTAGGTCTTTGTGTAGTGTTGAGTCAGTGGTATTAATGGTTTTGGGTCTTCTCGTTTGTGGAAATGGTGGTTCATGTTTAATCCACCAATTATCTAGTTTAGTACTTAACTAATTTTTGCCTAAATTACTATGGGATACAGTCCTCGGGTAGTTATATATATTTTTCACACTTTTAGTTAGTATATTATTTTAATTATTTTTTAGTCGTTCATCATCGAGTCTACTTTATCTCCACCAAATTTTATTAATTTTTTTTTCTAAAAAAATTCTAAAAATTTATGAAAGTAACAGCTGTCCGAACTAATAATTTTTAGACAGTTGTCACATCATCATAGATTTAACTATATTAAAAATTTTATTTTATTTTTCATTTATTTTTATATGATACTAGACTTATCAAGCTTCAATCTTGTTTTGAATCGCCTAAATCGGAGTTATATTGAGGGAGATATGACTTGTTGAAGTCTTCTTAAAAATAAAAAAAATTTTAGCGAGGGTCCACCAAAATTCGGTGCATCGGTGGTGTGCCGCCGACTGGGCGGTGCCACCGTGGTCGTCTGGTGGCCCTGGTGGTGGTTCTGCCACTCGATTTTTGAAACGAGTATATCTTGCAAAATGAAATGAGTTATTCAAAGTGCAATATATTATTTTGGGGTAGAAGAAGCTAAGATATCTAAATAACTTGGTTATTTCTCAATATTCCATCATGTTAATGGTCTAAAGTCCATTTTATTTATATTTTTACCATATGTAGTAAATTTTAATTTAATTATAGTTCTTCATCCTTTGAGGTTTATGATTTGTGTCTAATATGAAAGTACTTAGAAATATTTGAATAATAAGGTAGTGAAAGGTGAGATTTTTGAAGGAGATTAGTTAAAAGGGGGATTTAAGACTTTGAGATTGAGTTTTGAGAGCCTAGGAAGAGAATGGTGTGATGACTTAAGAGTGAAAAGGGTATAATGGACTAGAAATGCGGTATAAGTGAAGTAAAAATGACCCTAGGTGAAGCCCATAGGGTTTCCATGTGATTCACGAGAGCAAAGAGGGGTCGCATTTTTAACTAAACCCTAGGTTAAGACTTCAATGTTTAGATTAGCCAGATGACTTGATGTTAGGGTCCTTTAACATTGGTAAGTTCAATCTCTCCCTCCTAAGTTGATAAGGTTTTTTGATAGACCCATTGCCTAAGGACGTCTAACTCCAAGTTGACAAAAATTCAGGACGTTACATACAGCCACGCAGTACATGCTTCGAGAGATTGCGTATCTGGATTAACAGTTTAACGACTTTTGAAGTTTTTGAGCTGAGATACTTGGGCTTTCGAGAGGTCTTCTATTTTCATCGAGTTCACCTGGATTGACAATTATTGAGCGTGGGATCTTATGATTGGGTGGGTTTCAGGGTTGAACATGTTTTTGTTCAATGACTTGGAGCTAGGTTTGCCTTTGAAGGAGTTCGTTTGCTTATCTGGACTTCCTCTTACCTAGGAGTCATTCGTCCCTCCATCCCAACTAATTCATCCTTCTGACTTAGGACCATTGTTTGGTTTTTCGAACACCTTTCCCACTGTGGAGAGTCGAGTTGATGAGTTCTCACTTAAGTTGTTGTACAATCGATGTTCGATCGCTCGAGGGGGTCCATGATCCGACCGTCAACTTCAGTGCTTGAACACACTGATCTTTTATGTCCTAGCAGAGCTTATATTCTCTGGATGGTGGCAGTCATCCTTAGGGATCTGTTTGACGCCTTTCACAGCGTCTTGGCCGATTGAAGCATCATCTCGATAGTGCTGTCAGAGTTGTTTTTGGGTTTGTCCGAGTGTTCGCTCGGGCAAACTCGCATCCTTAGAGGCTATTGTACATTTCTTCCAGTATCTTTTGCTTTGTCCCTCTTTTTCTTTTTTGCTCTTTTACCTGCCTGTACCTTATATTTGGGCCATGCTCCTCCTTAGGTGTGGTTGTGGGAGCCCCTGCACATGACCCCTCTTCTCTCGTGACTAGATTCTCGTCATGGTGATGTATTACATTTACTGCTTAACGACCTTCCTCTCGGCACTGAGGCTCCAGAGGCACTCTACCGCTGTATGTGCTCTCAGCTTCTTGGGTGAGAAGTCAGTTGGGAAGCTCCATGGCTTTGTTGTATGCCATTAATTTGTAGTGTCGCTCGTACTCCTCTGTTACTGTTGGGCTTCTAAGGGTACTGCTCTTATCATCTCGTGTAGTTTCTTTAGTAGTTTGAATTTTGGCAGGACATCCCTGACTTTTCCTTCTCAAGGTTTGGGCACGCTCCTCTCCCTTCAGGCTTGACGGCTCTTTGTCAATGAGTCTAGACTTCTTGGCAGGGCTTCTTAGATAGAGCGGCTTTGGAGTTTGAGTCCTGGGCTCCTCCTTTAGTAATTGTGCCATATCAGCAGTGGGTGGCGAAGTAGTCACTTTACCGTCAGGTCCCTGGTTGGCATTTGGTGGATGGTGTGGATGATTGGGACATTGTCGGTTATGCGACTTCATCCTCGTCAGGGGTTGATGATCCTTCAAGGCATTCGAGAAGAGACCCTTTATCGATCCATCATTCTTGCTTACTACTCATGACCATCTTATCTCCGAGCTTTCCGTCCTTCGTCATGCTTGTGAGGATATGGCCTGTTGTCCGGTGGTGGGGTGGCGATATGATGAGAGTATGATTGCATCGCATCGTCTGGAGAGGGACGAGGTCTTTTATCTGTGCATGGAGGTGGTGAGACTTAGGTAGAGGCTGTCGGTGTATGAGGGATAAGATGGAGGCTTACCCGACAATCCTTGACTTTCTAGCTGCTTATCCTGTGCATGTGTATTTTTTGTTTCTTTTTGTAAAGAAAGAAAAATATTGTACTTGTAAAAAAGATGTTTTAAAAGGAATGAAATGTTTTTGTTTGTACCAAGCTTGTCAGTGTTTTCTCATGTTTGGATTTGTGCTTTGGATGATTAGGATCAGAATATTGGGCTCAGCCCACGTTATGTTCTGTACTCTGAGCTGTGTACTAGAGATCTTGGTTCCCTGAGAGTGCACATTCGGGATCATGCCCCTTGAACTTGGGCAGAGTTTGATAGAATGTTGATCTGAAGTTTGTCCTTTCCTTTTATCTCTTTATTTTGCTCGTTGCCTCAGCTTCCACTCTACCTGCACTTATATATATATTTTTATTTTATTTCTTGTCATTTTTGCTCGTGGTGCCTTTTTAGGTTTTCACTACGACTGGTTTTCCAATTAGTTTTGCTGGTAGCATCTTTTTGGATTTTCACTATGTCCCAGGTCTTTGTTCTTACCTGCCCCTTGGTAGCTTGTGCCTTTTTTACCCTTGGTGCCCTTTCAGGTTTTCACCAAGTCTGCTACATGCCCGCTGTTTTTATTCGAGCTGTCCTTTCGGGTTTTCGACTCGCTCTTTTTGCTCAAGCATGTTTTTTTTCCTTTTTTTGTTGTTTTGAAGTGCCGGGAGAGATGGAGGGGTTTCCTTCATAGTTGGCCGATTGGTTACCTTCCTGCCCTTGTCTTTGATCACAATTTTAAGCCGTTTTATTTTGGTCAGATTATTTGGGAATGGAGGATGACCTTATTTTCTTCTCCCTTTTTATTTTTTTTTGTGGGAGGAATGATGAGTGTACACTTTTTTTATTCTTGGCTTTGTGATTGTAATCATTGACAAAGTTAGGTGTGGTTACCTATGATAGATTTTCATGTTGTTGGCGTTGATGGGCTCGGGAAGATCCTCTCCTCTCAGATTGGTGAGCCGAAGGGCACCTCCTAGGAGTACCTCTTGAATGATCAGTGGTCCATCCCATGAAGGTTTGAACTTTCCTCTGGGATCTGGCAAGTGCGGCGGTAGGATACGCTTCATAACCATGTCACCAAATTTGAAGCTCTTCTTTTGGATCCTCTTGTTGGAGGCTCGTGCAATCCTTCTCTGATAACATTGCAAGTGACTTAGCGCACGCATGTACTTTTCATTTGCCAAATACAGTTGATCATATCTTACTTGTTGCCACTTGCCTTCCACAACTTCACTTTCTAGCAATATTCGGAGTGATGAGATTTCGATTTTGACTGGCAGCACTACTTCCATTCTATACATGAGTTCATAAGGAGTTACGCCTGTAGTAGACCGTACAAATTTCTGATAAGCCCAAAGTGCGTATAGGAGCATTTCTGACCAATCACGATACATTTTGACCATTTTCTCCAATATGCGAATAATAGTTTTGTTCGCAGCTTCGACCCCACCGTTCATTTACGGACGGTAAAGGCTTGACCAATGATGCTGGATCTTGAATTTGTTGAGGAAATCACCCATCCTTTTATTGACGAATAGAGTCCTGTTGTCTGTAATAATGGCCTGAGGAATCCTGTACCGGCTGATGATATTGTTCTTCATGAATTTTATCACATGAGATGCTGCGATGATGGTGCAGTATGCTGCCTCTATCCATTTGGTGAAGTAATCTACTGCCATCAGGATATATTCATGCCTATTTGAAGCTTTAAGGTTGACTTTGCCGATGATGTCAAGTCCCCATATAGAGAAGGGCCATGGTGTTGTTAGATTGTATAGTTTAGAAGTGGACGCATGGATCTGGTTCGCATGCTCCTGACATTTGAAGCACTTTTTGACGTATTTGTAGCAATCTGTTTTCATCGTTAGCTAATAATAACTGAGTCATAGGATCTTCTTTGTCATCATATGACCGTTCATGTGTGAGCCACATAGTTCTTCATAGATTTCTAACATGATCTGAGTCACTTCTGTTTCATCCACGCAACGAAGGACTTGATTGAAGGATCGCTTGTAAAGGATCCCCCTAGTGATCGTAAATTGGGCCGCTAGCCGTTGGATAGTGCAATGATTGGTTGATGTCGCTCCTTCTGGGTACTTTTGATGCTCGAGATATTTTTTGATGTCTGTGTACCACGGTTGATTGTTTAGTGAGGTTTTCGCTTTGTCAATTGGTAGGTAGAATGCGTGTTCTTCCTAAAGTTTGATGGTGAGTTTCCATTCGACGATTCCCTTATGGATCTCCAGCATTGAGGCGAGGGTAGCCAAGGTGTTTGCAAATTGTTTCTTATCTTAAGGCATATAAGAGAAAGTGATCTCTTCGAATTCTTCGGTCAGATTCTCCAGGTAAACATGATAAGAGATCAGCTTTTCATCTTTAGACTTCCAGTCGCCATTCATCTGATTGATAATGAGTTGTGAGTCTCCGAAGACCCGTAACATATTCACATTGAGGATGATGGCTTCTCTTAGATCGACAATACATGCTTCATATTCAGCCATGTTGTTAGTGCAGTGGAATGCCAATCGCCTAGAGATGGGGATTGGGATGTCGTCAGGTGAGTAGAGTATTGCTCCTACCCCACTAGCCTTTGCATTTGTGACTCCGTCGAAGAAGAGTGTCTACTCTCCTTCCTTTCTTTCTTCTCATTCCTCGATAAGGAGAATATCCTCGTCCAGGAAGAAGGTCTTCAATGGTTGATAATCAGGCAGAGAGTGTGCTACCAAATGATCGGCCAGTGCTTGTCCCTTAATTGCTTTCTGAGTGACATAGGTGATGTTGAACTCGAAAAGAAGTCGTTGCCATTTTACGATTCTTCCCATCAGTGCTAGTTTTTCGAACAAGTACTTTAATGGGTTCATGTAAGCAACCAGAAGGATTGGGTGGGCAATCATGTATTGTCATAGCCGTTGTGTCTTTCAGACCAGGGCTAGACACGTTTTTTCTAAGTTGGAATATTTGGATTCATAACTTGTGAACCTTCGGTTTAGATAGTAGATCGCTTGCTCCTTTCTTCTTGTAATGTCGTGTTGGCCGAAGACGCATCCAATTGCTTTTACTGTGACAGAAATGTATAGCAACAGTGGCCTACCTGTTGTAGGTGGCATGAGCACTAGAGGGTTTAGCAAGTACTTCTTGATCTTGTCGAAGGCCACTTGGCGGTCGTCATTTTATTCCTTTGGCAAGTTCTTCCTAGGAAACTTGAATATGGGCTCGTAGATAGGTGTGAGCTATGTGATGAATCGACTGATGTACTGGATCCATCAGAGGAAACCCCAAATTTCCTTCTCAATTCTTGGAGTCAGCATCTCAATATTTTCTTTGGTCTTGGTCTTGTCCACTCGGATGCCATCTTCGCTGACGATGAAACTAACAGTTTACCCTCGGTTGCTCCAAAGACACATTTTTGTGGGTTGAGGCAGAGCTTGAGCTTTTCCAACCTATCAAAGAGCTTGTTGAGGTCTTCAAAATGCCCTTCGATCGTGCAAGATTTGATAATCATGTTGTTTATATAGACTTCCATTTCCTTACTTATCATGTCATGGAACAAGGCAGTAATGGCTCACTGATATGTAGCTCCCGCGTTCTTCAGCCCAAAAGGCATAACCTGATAGCAGAAGGTTCTCCATGGTGTTATGAAGGACGTCTTCTCATGGTCTTCAATGACCATCTTGATTTGATTGTAGCCGGAGAAGTCGTCCATGAAGGAGAAGAACTTGTGTCCAGCAGTATTATCTACCAGCGTGTCGATGTGAGGCAAAGGAAAATCGTTGTTGGGACTTGCTTTGTTGAGGTCCATAAAGTCGATGCACATCCTGACTTTGTCATCATTCTTTAGAACTTGTACGATATTTGCGAGCCATTTTGGATAGTTGGAGACTATTAGGAACCCTGCATTGTATTGCTTGATGACTTCATCTCGGACCTTAAGGGCTCATTCTACCTTCATTCTTCAAAGCTTCTGCTTGATAGGCTTCATTTCTGGCTTTGTTGGCAAGTGGTGTACCACCAATTCTTCATCGAGTCCCGACATGTCTTCATAAGAGAAGACAAATTTGGATAACCTCAACTTCAAGAATTCCATCATCCTCTGCTTGTATTCTGGAGGCAAAGATCTACCAATGTGCACTTCTCTAGGGACTTTCGACGATCCTAAGTTCACAACTTCAAAATCATCTGCCACAACGTTAACCTTTGTTTCGAACCTTTTGAGAGAATCCTCAAGTTCAAAAGTTGTATCATCATTTCCCCCATCCTGGGTCTCATCCAAACCCATGAGTTCAAAGTCTAACTTTAGATTGAAATCGTATAAGTCGACCTCAAACTTTAGTGTTGTGTGTGGTATGTTTGACACATTGAAGTTTTTTGTTATTTTTTATTTTTGAAGAGTTTGTGTTTTTTTTTGTGCTACCAAGGGATCCCAAGCAGGACAGAGTTGTAAACCATGATTGATCTTGTCCTGGTCCGAGATGCCAACTGCTATTTACATTGGCATTTTTTTAGACCGGTATTCGTGGATGGCTTACTGGCCGATTCGATCATTAGGGGGATAGATGACTAGTTCAGCTCTTTCCCCCTTTCGATCTTGTTGGTTTGATCTGTTTGTACCTGTGGGTCATCCGTCTCGATGACTGCAAGACCAGTATCCTAGTCCGTACTGTTCCGTCGACTCTCGCGATCATTCTCATCGAATTTCTACGACCTGCGATCTATAATCGACGTTTGCGCGGGATCTTAAGTCACATCTTGTAGATTTGAGTTGACTTAATTCAAGACTTGTACCATTGCGACCACACCGTCTCCGTGGTTCCAACGCCATGTCTTACATACTGATCCAATACCCTGACAGGGAGATGTGGGCCGGTGTTTATTTTGAAGAAAACACCGTGCGTTTACAATCCCAATATACAATCTCAAGAGAATCTTTACATCATGTCCCATCAATCAATCACTCAAATCAATCAATCAATCACCTCATGTCAAGTACAAGCGCAACCCATGCTTTCTTTCTCCACAAGTCAAGAAAACCCCAAAAGTCAACAAGTCTATCACCTCACTCATCACTCACCTCACATCCATCACCCATCACTCTTTCCTTACAATCCTTTCCCTCTCTTTCTCTCTCTCTCTCTCTCTCTCTCTCTCTCTCTTCACATTTTCTAAGCCATTCTAAGGGAGAAAAAAATGGACGTCCAAGCATCCCAAGTGAGAGAAAAGTGGTTTTATGTGGCCCACTTTCCACCCCAAAAACCTCCATCCTAGCCATTCATTTCTTACCTTCCATCATCAAAGTGAGACACAAGGATATCGGCGTTCCAACGGACCAAGAAGATCGAACGGTGGGTGCTTCTATTGGCCTAGATTTCTTTTTTTTATATGAAGGGCTAAGTGAGGCCTACCGATTGACGGTATGGATCTCACTTTGAACCCTAGGTATGGCCGATGACCCACCTTGATTCTCATAATCATTCCATGATGGGGCCATTCTCCATGGACCCCATCATGATGTTTATTTTCCTTTCATAAAAAGAGGTCATCTATACCATCCATTTTGGGTGGAGAAGGAACCTCCACTGTTGATCTTTGATTTGGTGGGCCCACATGTAATGGGACCCACTTGATGTATGATTGAATACAAAGGAGGGCTCATGGTGGTGGAGCCCTCCATAACATCTCTCTCTCTCTCTCTCTCTCTCTCTCTCTCTCTCTCTCTTTCCCTTTTTGTGATGATGTAGTTGAGTGGCCCACTCGGATGGACCTCACCTTGGTGTATGCCTTATCCACACCATCCATGCATTTAGTGGCCCACCTGAGCAAGGCCCACCTTAAATGCATGTGTTATGGCCAAACCGTCCAGCATTCAGATACGCTGGACGTGAAATGAAAACCACAA
This sequence comes from Magnolia kwangsiensis, assembly GCA_037074715.1. Classification (NCBI taxonomy): domain Eukaryota; kingdom Viridiplantae; phylum Streptophyta; class Magnoliopsida; order Magnoliales; family Magnoliaceae; genus Magnolia; species Magnolia kwangsiensis. The sequence continues at coordinate 142,933,696 of CM073574.1, read as the reverse complement.
ATATTAGCTTTGGTTTAAAGTTTTTGGGTGGGCTGTTCATGTATGCCCCACCTTGATGTATGGGTCCAATCCACGACATTCATTCCTTTCCCCACTTCATTTTAGGCATTGAGTCAAAAAATGAGGTTGATCCGATTATCCGGCGGCCCATTTCTTACAAAATAACATTTTTTACCGTTGAAACTCACTCTAATATTTCTATACACCAAAATATGGTCAATATTGGGCATGATGGATCTGTTATGAATTGTAGAATCCAATGGGTGGTGTGGATTTTGTTGATGCGGGCCCCACCTGTGAAAAACCATAGAAAAACTATTTTTTCAAAAAATAAAAAATAAAAAAGGGGGCAGGAGCACCTGCTACCGCTGACATCAGCGGCAGGCACTGCTGCGCTGTGGATAGACGGGCAGGGACCACTGTGATGTGTGAGAACATCAACACCATGCATTTTGATGGGGCCCCTTAGGGAAGTGGGCCCTAAAAAAATCATCCGCATACAACACTCAAGTGGCCCACGTCACAGGAAAAAGTGGTGAATTTAACATCTGCCAATGAAACCCTTTCTGGGTCACAGAAATTTTGGATCATTAGGAAATTTATTTTTTCCCTTTATTTAGGTCCGTGTGACCTCATCAACGGATTAGGATGGTAGGTAAACATTATGGTGGGCCCCACGTGGGATCCACTGACATGTGTATTATATTCACACCTTTCACATGTGTGAACCACCTGATATTTATATGCTCTGTCCCTTTTTCAGGACGTGGAACCCATGCTGCACGTGTGGGGTAGGGCCTACCCATAATATAGGTATTGTATACCCAGCCGTCCGTCTGTCCAGACGGTGGGATACACCATGATGTATATGTTTTATTTACACCGTCGATGGTGTATGGGCTTTATCCTGACCGTCCATTTGTGCGGACCCCACGTAAGGTATATGTTATATCAAATCGTCTATCTGTGGGGCTAGATTTATGTATTTTATCAACGCTGTCCATCTATGGGACCCACCATGATACATGTGTTGCATCCAAACCATCCAACCATTTAGCAAACTTGTTTTACAGGCTTGAGATAAAAAATAAGACAGACCTATTTATCAAGTGGACCACACTACACGGTGAGAATTGAACGTCTACCATTAAAATCCCTTGGGAGTGTAGGAGTTTTGGATCAGTAGGAAATTGCTTTCCTCTTAATTCAGGTCTGTGTGACCTTATGATCAGACTGGATGGGATATATATATATATATATATATATATATATATATATATATTGTGGTGGGCCTTGAGAATTTTAATGGTGGAAATCATTATCACCACTTATCTTGGGTATGGCCCATTTGATATGTATGGGGCCCAATTGGTGTGGCCCATTTGATATACATGTGGTACACTTGCCATATGAGGGCCCATCGTGATTTATTCAAGGCCCATGGGTTATAGCCCATTGCAATGTACAAAATGCCCATTGGTGCGTCCCATTGATGTGGCCCACTTGATGAATATAAGGCTCATGTGATGCGGCCCATTTGATGTATTTAAGGCACAATGGGATATATATACAAGGTCCAATGTAATGTGTGATTCCCCATGGTTTGTGTAATGACATTTATGGCGGGCCATGCCTTAGGAGAAATGTTGGCTTGACGTCCACATTGTAAGAATAATGTTGGTTAAATGTCCGCATTATAACTCTCCCTAGGGCCCATTGATAGGCCCATACTTGTTGTGTGCAGGCCATCAAGGCCCATCTTCATTGTGAGGATAGTTCATCACCATATAAATTGCTTAGTATAACTCCATAACTCATGCCCATACGCATCATATATGTCTGATATGAGGAATGTTTGATCATAGAATATGCCATTGGATAGACCATTTACGGGACTCCTTATGAGACAGAGTGCCCACATTATCGCGCAGTACGCGCAGGATTGCTGCATGACTAGATAGTGTGACTCATACATCTCGCATATATGTGACTTGATCATTATATGCCTTAGCGACATCAGGGCCGTGGTCTCCAAAGGCACATCATGGATGGCTAAATGGGATATTAAAAATACTTAGTTCTAGCACTGTGGGCACCTAGGATGTCCTTAGGTGAAAATTCTAAAATCTTTGAGGCTAGGAGGTGTCCTAACGTCTAAACCAAGTGGAACATGAGCACCCGAGTGTCGAATACCAGTATGCCGCGTCTCTCACTATGTCGTGGTCGGTTGGGAGGGGGTGTGACCTTATTCGCTTGAGTGAGGGGGCTATAAGCTAGGCTAAGTATGACCAGCTCATAAATGGGTCCGCTATCAATGAACCGAGTAGGTAATGAAAGACTGTTGGCTAGGCGGATAGTGAGGTCTCTTCCACTCGTTGGGCTGTGCGGCTAGGGAGGCGGCAGTCAGTGTGGAGTGTAATAGACCCCAGTGATTTACCAGAGAGCAATCGTACTGATATGTAGACTTATTGAGCAGGAATTGCATATCCATTCATTTATTCATTCACTATATACTCAGGCTGGTGGTGGGTAACTATTTGTTACGTATACCTTCACATGGCCAGGATTTTGGTTGGGCACGTGACTAACCTGATATCAAGAGTTTACCACATTAAGTCTGACTATCTAAATTTAGGTATGGGATTAGTTTGGATAGAAGTCTCATGTGGTGGACCCCATAGCCTGCGATACTATGTACTATCATCCTGACTTCACATTCTAGCATGGTCATTTCATTCGCACCACATATTATATTGCATCTACAATACTTAATATTTTGGGCTACTATGTTTTTGTACTTATATGGCCTAGACAGACTTAGCAGGATTTGCATATTGCATTGTATCGTCAGTATCTGATATTTGACTTTCACACTTGCATAAACGATCCACATTGCGTATTCTGTTATTAAATGATTCATGTACTTACCAGTATATTTTCTCTTACTTTGATATCGTATGGTTCATGATTTTGTCAGTATTTTCGCTTATCTCAATGATGTATGATTTATGGGCTTTATTATATATTTGACACTTACCTTACATACACTTTCACCACCCTCTAAACTTTTTATATGCTTATGCACGATAGGTGCGTGCAGGTGGCGTTAGGTTGCAGCAGCGTTGAACTTGGCACGTGCAGCGGACTTTTGGAGCTTTAATTTTGAAACATATATATTTCCCTTTCAGTACTATATTCAAATGATTATATTAGTGGATATGTGATGATGATGTTACCTTTGTGAATTGGGTAATCTTGTAGTTATGCTTCTGTAACACCCTGAATTTTTTACTAACCTGGAGTTAGAAGTCCTTAGGCAATGAATCGATCATAATACCTAAATTAACTTCTCAGAACTCAATCTTAAAGCCTTAATCCCCTTTTCAACCCATTTCCTTCAAAATCTCACCCTTTTATCACTTTATTCTTCATATTTCTCTAAGTACTTTCATATTAGAAATAAATCCTAAGGTTTAGGTGATGAAGAATGATAATGAAATTAAAATTTACTATGAATGGTGAATAATTAAATAAAATGGGTTTTTACCATTAAACTTTTGGATACACTTTTGAAATATCATGATATAAATAGATTATTTGGATAAATTAGCTTCTCCTACCCCAAAATCATATATTGCATATTGAAAGATTCATTCTAGTTTGCAAGATACACCCATTTTAACTATCGGATCGGTGAAACCACATCAAACGGACTCAGAGGGCCAAACGACTCAAATTGGGGGGACCCGAGGTGGGTCCCGCACATTCCCGGCACCCCCTGGAGGGGATGACATCACCCCTGGGGTGAGCCATTGGGCCAGGGTCCATCGGTTGGCTAGAACCTCGACGGTTCCGTGAGGCCTCACCACCTGGCGGGCCGCAGCGGGTTGGGCGGCTCGTTTTCGGCCATTTTTTTCTACACCTTTTATCTAACTTTAAAAAGTTATATCTCCCTCGTTATAACTCTGATTTAGGTGTTTCAAATGCATATTGAAGCTACATGAGTCTAGTTTCATATAAAAATAAGTGAAAATTATAATAAAATAATTAATATAGTTAAAAGTAGTTCATTGTGACAAGTGTTTGAAAATCATTTGTTAGACAGCTGCTACTTCTGAAATTTTTAGAATTTTTTTCTAATACAAAATCTCATGAAATTTGGTAGAGACAAAGTAAACTTGATGATGAACTTCTAAAAAAATAATTAAAATCATATAATAACTAGAAGTGCTAAAAAGGGGCATAGAATGGCCCTAGGACCTTATTATGTCATAATTAGGGCAGAATTTGGTTAAGTATTGAACTAAACAATCGATGGATATAGTTTGAACTACTTTAAATATGATCTATAAGACCCAAAACAAGTAGTAATACTAATGCTACGTTACCTAGAAATCTAGGATCAATCTCTAAACCCAGTTACTCTTGGGAGCATCGTGAAATTCGTATCGAACCTGTACCGCATGTCAAAAGTTCGATTACTACAAAACTATACAGTTATGAATACCTTACTAGACTTGAAAATCATCTAAAAAATCAAGTCCTAATAGTACCCAGAAACGCACAACTTGAGCCTAGAGCGAAGTGTGTGAGAAATGTGAATATCTTTAGGGAATGAACTGAACTTAAGTGAATTGAGTCAATTCACTTGCAGGACAAATCTAAGGATTCTAACTATCAGAATCTGACCTAATTACACCCTCGGATGAGAAAAAATTGCCAACATAGGTCAGTGCACTTGTGGCCCTGATCGAGTACCGGTGACCGTCGAACTGAAACTAGTCTGCCACGGGCGATCTGTAAATCTGATCGGGCTGAAAAATTAGCTTGACCTGGATCCAATGTCAGAAAGCTTAAGTCCAAATGCATTCAGCAAAGGGGCCTCTAGAAGTGCTCCGTTGGATTGGAATAGATCCTATTTGGCTATAACCTAAGTATACCTTCGCCCTGGGGCCATTTCCATCACTTCTGAGCCTATATAAAGGGCTTAAACCCTCTCTCTCTCTCTCTCTCTAATTCCATACGAATTTGGAAACCTAGAAGAGAGAAGAGAGCAAAGAGAGAGAAAGAGAGAGAGAGAGAGAGAGTTGGGGTTTTCTCCTTGGATTCGATCTCTGTTACTCCACGTGCTTAGCTACCACTTCTGCATCGCTATTCCAACAATTCTGATTATGAAATTGGGTAAGAAATCCTAACCCTAATTTGGTTTAGATGTTCAAATAGAAGGAATGGTGAAATAGCTAACCTATTTCATGCTATAGGTTGTTGTCGTGCTGTAGACAAAGGCTTAGGGTTTAAAATGAGTTCGTTACGAGTCTACCGGTGAAAGGTGCAGACTGTAAATGTTTAGGTTATGATTTTCAAGGCTTTCAATGTTAGTTAATGATTTATGACTGACTTGATTACTGTCACATGTGCGTAGATGCAATGTTTTTCGTTTATTACATATATTATGAACTATGTTGAATATAATGCATTCCAAGTGTTTGTTGAAATGTTTGGATGAATATGGAATTAGGATTTGTGCTTGTTATGATTACCTGAGTGAGAATACATGATTTATGTATGTGTGATAAGTCCCTGGTGAGAGGATTTACCATAATTTATGTTATAAATACTTTCTTACGTGTATGTTGATATGTCTAGTTTAAGTGTTTAATATAATGTTTGAATGAGAAAATGCTTGATGAAATGTGTTTAATGAGGATATTGAGATAGGATTCTCGATTACCTTATTTATAATTACTGTTTCCTTCATGTAATCTACCTCGTTGCTACGTGATATATGGATGAAATGTCTATGTATGTTGACGTGTACTCTATGTGTTTGTTATGCTTAAATGAGAATTATCTCTAAATTTGTTATTCATGCTATCTTGACTAGTGCATATGAATGCCTACTGTAATTGAATGTGATTGGGACTACGTTGTAGTCTAGGCAATCGGTAACAATTCCTATTTGAGTAGCTGGACTAATCTCGCCACAATTGATGCGTTCGGTGAATCTGAGTCATACGAGGATCGTTGACAATGGTACCTTGTCGATTAATTCAGCGTACACATGTACTAGTCGAACTCGTCTAATAAATCAATTAGCCCAATGTATGTTCACCATGTATGAACGCTACTGCTTGAACTTAAGGTGCCGAACTTATCAGTGAAAAGCCCCTTTAACCTTGGTACCTAGATTTGCTAAGACTCATGAGCTGGGTATGGTGGTATGGGACACCGTGGTCGAGCTTTCGGCCTACGCCGGGGTTACGAGCTCACCCGTAGTGATCAGTGAGCAACTTAGACTCGTGAGCCAAATACGGTGGTATGGGACACTGTATTCAATCGTCGGATTACACTGATCAGGTGACGAGCTCTTTATAGTGACCTCGAGCATACTCTGAGAATGTGTTGAGGCGACGAGTCTTTCCGTAGTAGTAGAGTATAAACTAAGCCTACACTGATTAGGTGATGAGCCCTTTGTAGTGACCTAGAACCACAATATTGTATGAGATTTACTAGGAATGACGACCTTAGAATGGATTACTGTTTGGGAATTGCTATAAGGGAGGTACCTTATCTTTCCAATCCTGCTGTATGAATAAACCTAATTAAGAACCTGACTAATCATGTGCATGCACCGCATTGCATGTGCTTTGGCGAGGAAGACCACTTTCGGGAGGATGCTATGCACGTCGTGAGATGAAGACGTTGGGGGAGTGTAGGCGAGAGCATGCATCATTATCACATATCATTCTTGCATTAACAAGAGTACTTAGGACCTGATTGTTGTATTGCGTTATCATTACTGTTTGACTGAATAGATAACATGTTAACCTTTACTTTATTGTTCCACTGAGTTGATCACTCACTCCCACGTTATGTGATGGTGGTTTAAACAGCAACCAGCTCCTGCTTTAGTTTCAGATGATGGCGATGCTTGCGAAGTGGAGCCGAAATTTTATGATGATGAGGAGGGTTTCTCCTATATACAACTATCAGGAGGGTCTATGTAGACCGTGTTCTGATCGATGGGGTTACAGAGATGTTGATTAGATGTCATTACACTTGTTATTTTGCACATTTGGAATGCCCATGTATATTCATTTTATTCATTTTTGGAGTATACATGTATATATTTAACTTGGTAACATGTTCACACTCTGGAGACTAACAACAACTTATATATTTTATATATCTATCATAGTTTTCAGCTTGCGAAATTTAACTGTCTTTGGAGTATGATATGCTGTTTTGGTATAATCCCACTCATGTTTAATGCACTAATCTGAACAACATTTAATCATCATTATCTATGTTGCATAAGTGATGCATTGGAACTCGGGAGCTGAGCTTCTGCTCGACCCCCGATTTTCAGGGCATTACAACTTTTTACGAGATAAATGTACGTTGAAAAATCCTCTTTGTAGGATCCCAGGATCGGAACTTGGCATATGGACGTTGAGAGCCGAGAATGGGGTACTACGGAGGTTGTTGGCACCGGATTCAGCGATCAAAAAATTTGTGAGTCCGGTTTTTGAGTTTGGGGTGCGACAATGACCATGATATCTGCTGGACTAGGTTCAAGAATTTATGTCTGACCCGATCTCTTCGCACAAGAGTTGGAGCTCTTCGGGTTCCTCTAATCCACATTGTGATGGAATCTTAACGTCAGTCCAATTAAGGGAAGGTCACTTTCCTTTTTCAATCTAATAGAGGGGTTGCTTTTACCCCTTATGATGTTGAGCTGTTGATGAGGCTGTCTCACCCTAGCTATTAGTGGGGATGGGTGCCTCCCTGTTCTTGTCTATCTATCTTGCAGTGGGTACCTCTTATCTTAGATCCTCTGTGGGTGATCCTGCTTTCGTGCTCATAGCTTCGTCTAATGTGTCCAGGGCTTTTGCCCCTTACATTGGATGTGCTTTGAGGATCTTGTCCCATCTTATTGGTGGCCAAACAGACTTCTGGCTGGAGTATTCCGATAGCTTGAGCTTTTGGAGGTGCTCCTCGAGAGAAGTCACTATGTAACTACAAACTATTCCAGACTTGACAAATTTGATGGGTGTGCACTCAAACAGATGTCTCCTTTTAGGCCTTGCGACCTGATCTTCTAGCTTCGATTGACACCCTAGTCTCCGTCTTTGCTCGTTTGTACTAGCTTGTTTTACTACTGTACCCTTTTCATGGAACTTAGTACGACACTTTAAGATTTGTTGTTCAGCTAGGGGGATGACATATTCGGCAGCGAGCGGGTAGAGATTGGTGATGGACGTTCACTCCCCAAGTGCAGGGTTGTGATGTAGTAATAACTCGGTAAGACCGAGGTCAAATCCCAAGGGACTGAAACCTGTACGTTATCTAAAACTAACAAGAACTAGAATTAGAATGAGATGAAATTTAAATTAAGTTGTAATTTGAAGAATGATTATGAAATATTAATCTAAAACTAAGGAGAAATCAGAGGTGAGAAACTAGGGATTCAGAGGATCCACTTGTAGAGATCAGAGAGATCTTATGCCTGCTTCAAGAATCATGGAATTTACTGAACTGTCGTTGATCTAGTTTTCAAAGAGATGAAAGGTATATGAATTAGAATGGATTCCATCACCAAACCATGCCCAAGAGACTGTGGCAAACAACAGAATTAAACTAATTACCAACCAATCACATGTATGAAGGTTAGGAAGGGTACCGTCATCCGACCATGCCCAGGAGACGATGGTGAACAACAGGGCTTCCTGACGTCATAAACATAAAAAGGATAAGAAAATATTCAAAGCATTGTAAACCCATTGTAATTTCAGTCACAACAGACCATTAAAGACCAAAAATATTTTCATTAAAATCAAACTAAAACCAACTTCAATTCAAAAATTAAAATTAAATTAAAAGCATATAATCTCTCATCTCACTACAAGCTTCCTAGCCCTAGCTAGGAGGATTTAGCCTGCTATGGATGGGCTCAATCCAAATAAATAAAGAGAAAAAGAAAAGGAAAAGAAAAGGGAAAGAAAAACCAAGCTCCTCTCTCTCTCCTCTGCCCACGTTGAAACCCAAGCCAAGACCTCCTTGATCTCCCTGCAGCCGTGGATTGAACCTCCCTCTCCCTGCTGTCTCTCTCTCTCTCTCTCTCTCTCTCTCTCTCTCTCTCTTTATATAGATAAGGAAGGTCGACTGGAGTTGGTGGAGTTTCCGCAATCCATGCGAAAACCTCACGCAACCACACCTTACGCATGTCATTCTTGCGTTGAAGCTTGGTGGGGGCCGTGATCGGATCCTCATGAGAAATCCACGCCGTCCATTAGATTAAGCAGGAAAAACCGTCTGGCTATGGACAGTTTTGAATTGCTGATGACACAGCCCACTTGTCTTTCCATATCACCATCCAACCTGCGTTTGAATAGTATTTTCCCGTGTGTGCGAGCATAGAATTAGAAAAACCTCCTATGTACGGTCGATTTTCCCTTCTAGAATGTTTGGATGGTCTGGATCATCTTCTAGATGAACGATGGTGGCCTACCGCTCATCGAACGTAGCTCTGTTGCGAAACAGAGCTTGCGCTGCGTCGTCTGTTAGAGTCAGTGGGGCCATGATCATTGTTATATGAAAAATCCAGTCTATCCACTGGATTCCCCGTGCAAAAACAGTCGGAAATGTATGGTTTTAGGGTCTGTTTCAGTGCGGCCCATAGAGATTTGATTCAGCCGTCCGTCCGCGTTTTGAAAGAAAGAAAACACACGATTGCTTACATGAGACCAGAAGGAGATCTTGGCGAGGGTATTGGCTACCTCGTGGACCGAATGAACGGTCCTGATTATTGAAATGTACGCGGGGTGGGTCCCACAGCGATCACCCGCAAGCCGCGGTGCGTCTGCTGGACGCCCGCGCGAGATAAGGACGGGTCAGCCCGTCTTTGACCGGGCTGACCGTCTGGTCTTCGTCTGGTGCAAAGTACATGGTGTACACTCATCATACATTTAAGGTCCATCGTAATGTTTGTCATGAATCCGGTCCGACTATCCCCTTTATCTCTTTATTTAATGCGTTAAGACCAAAGTTGAAGCATGTCCTGATATCAGGCGGGCCCCAAATTGAAGATTAATGGGCTGATCAACCCGTTGGGTCACTTGCAGAGGGATCCAATGGCTGAAAATTGACTTGTACGGTTAATTTCTTGTCCTTAGCCCACGTATGAAGTTTCGAACCGAACGGATGGTGGGAAACATGTGATCTTGCATTCTAGATGAGTTTTAGGCCATTTGAGCTTCAGTTCTTTGATTTTCTCGGATCCCTGACGTGTAATTTCAGTCGATCTTGGTCCCCTGGAGTGTGTCCCTTGCCTTGGTGCATCTTGAGCGCTAAAACCATATTTTTAACACCCATTTTCAGTTTAAGCTCATAAAGACCCCTACATCACAAACACGATTAAATCGGGCTATTAGACAGTACAATGTTCGTAAATCCAGGTAATAACTAGGGTCTAATATGTAATATTTGACCCTCAACACAACTCCCTACCAGTATTTTACTAGTCCAGAGCAAATTATGCGAAAAATAAGTTGAGAATTATAGGAGAACTTTCTATGAAATCGAGTGAGATTTTGAACAAGATACGAGAAATTTAATATTCATGAATATTGAAAATTGTTTTCTCCTGGACTCAAGCACACATTAAACTTCATTATTCAAGTTCAAAATATTAATCCATCAATTAGAATAATTCTAAACACTAAGTTCCATGGGTGTATAGTGAATCTCAGCTTATCAACATTAAGAGATCCAATCGTCAATTTCATGATATCCTTGGTATCCAACAAAAGATTTCATGATAACCAAAACCCGAACCAAACCTGCCTCAGAAATTTCAACTTTTGATTTTTCTCTTAAAAGTAATGCCAAGGAGGGGAATCGAATCCTTACCTATAGGGAGCAAACCTATGGTAAAGACCAGTCACCTGATAATTTTTTAATGTTAACCTTGGGGAACCAAACCTTCACCTGTAGGGAGCAGACCTACAGTGAAGGCCATTCGCCCAACCCTGGGTATTTTCTTTTTCTTCAATTCTGCTTTTTTTTTTTCTATTGATCATAATAGGCAAATTGTCCAGGCTGGTTCCTTCCATGCTTAGTTATTACCAAGTTAACCCTTCAATATCAGACTGAAACCTTAATGTGACAGCAAGATGTGAAATCATGACTCAATCAATGTTCAGAACTTCTAATCATAGATTAATAATTCGATCTTAATTGTGAAATCTAATAGATAACTGAATTCAAGAGTCATGCATTACCAACATCACGTATCTTGAAAATCTAAATTAGGGATATCTGTCAAAATCACTTCGAATTCATAAGAATTTTTAGAAAAATTTTCACAATTTTCACAATTTTTGCTCAAGACCAAGAAAATACTGATTAGGAAGACTAATCTCCCACCCCCAACCTAAAATCTACATTGTCCTCAATGTAAAAGATATGAGCATGCAATGCACATGGAACAACGAAAGTAAAGTGATGGGAAGATAGTACCTGGATAACGAATCAAGAGAGAGACTTTCCAAGAGATCGTAGCATGAAAGCTAGTCAGCCAAGAGAGAAAATAAAATACAAATAACAACGAATAAAATCCTACCTATACCACTTTCGCAGGTGCTCTCGATTGCATTTAGCGAATGCAACAAGCCTTTAAACCCTTAGGTTATCCCTAGTGGACGAGTTGTAGTCTCGTGAGGGTTTACAGTGATGTTACCCACAAACATTAAACTAACTAACAAAAAAAAATGAAATGGAATAAAAAAGTTGGGTTGCCTCCCAGGAGCACTAAATTTACCATCTTCAGCCAGACGAATTGTAAGACCCGTATCTTGGTCCGTACCTTTCCGTACACTTCCGCGGTCGTACCGGTCGAATTCCGGCAACTTTCGACCCTTAAACAATATCGACGCGCGACCTGGATTCATGTACCGACAACCCGAGTCGACTCAACCCGAGACCAATACCATAGCGACCGCGCTGTCGTTGCGGTTCCGATACCGCGACTCGCGTGCCAAGGCGATACCCTGATCAAGAGATATGAGCCAACGTTCGGTGCGAGAAAACGCCGCGCGTTGCGAAAACCAAGGGAATCTCAACGATGTGTCACATCAATCACATCAATCCCATCAATCAATCACCCATCAACCCATCAAAGGTCAAGTACACATCACTTCCATCCCTTTTCCCAAGCAACCACCAAAGTCTTCTCAACCCATACCTTTCTTACACAAAAAGCCACAAAAGTCTTCCTAACCCATACCTTTCTTACACAACCATCACTCACCCATCCATCCATCACTCCCTCTCTCTCCCTTTACATCACTCTCTCTCTTTCTCTCTTTCTCATTTCAAAGAAAAAGCCCCAAGCAAAACACCCCACGTATGGAATTTTGCAAAAATCCCTAAGCTTCAAGTGGCCCACCTTCCTACCCCAAAATCTCCCATCTCAACCCTCCATTCTTCATCCTAACCGTTGAAGTTGAAGCCAAGGTGCCAAGGAACCCCTAGGAGCGAGAAGATTGGACGGTGGGTGCTTCTATAGGGTAGATTTTCTTAATTTTATGGTGGACCAAGTGAGGCCCACCGATCCATGGTGTGGATCTCACTTGGGACCCTTAAATGTGGCCGATGGACCACTTGGATCATCATGATCGTTCCATGATGGGGCCATTCTCCATGGACCCCATCATGATGTTTATTTTCATTTGAAAAGGGTCATCTAGACCATCCATATTGGTGGGGAAAGGATCCACACCGTTGATCTTTAGTTTTGATGGTCATATGTGCAAAATGACCCATTTGATGTATGATTTCACGAATGGGAGGGCCCATAATGACGGGGTCCCTCCATCACAAGCCGTGTCCCACTCTCCATGTCTCTCTCTCTCTCTCTTTTTATTGCTTTTATTTTATTTTTTGTATTTTTTTATGCTAGAGGTGTGTGGCCCACTTGAATGGATCCCACCTTGAGAACTATTTCATTCACATTTTTATTTAAGCGGGGCCCACCTTATATGTGTATCCATGTCACCCATCATGTGGTGGCCCACTTCATTAGGGCCCACCGTTTCAAAAAAAAAAAGAAATTTTTTTTCAGCGAACCATCCAGCGTCTGGGACGCTGGACGTTGTGATAAGAAAAAAAAAAAAAAAGAAAGGAAGAAGGGAGCTTTTGGGTGGCCCCACCTTGATGTTTATTCTAGATCCAATCCGTCCATCCTCTTACCCATCCCGTTTTAGGCGTTGAGCCAAGTGATGGGGCTGATTGGAAGGTCTGGTGGGCCATGACATTAGAAGGTTGCACCTTTACCATTCAAAATCATTATTTCGTTTTATTTTACTCTCTATGCATCAAAAAAATTCGAACTTTGGACTCTTTTTGTCTGTTGCGAGCTGTAGAACATTATGGCTGGAGTGGATTTATAGGTGGCGGGCCCCACACATGATCCTTGGCAAAAAACTAAATTCAAGGAGAGAGAGAGGATGTGGCAGCAGGGAGGCTGCTTGCGCCAGCAGCGCTGGCAGCGCCGCACGGCTGCCAGGCGGGCGGACGGACGAAGTGGACCCACGGCCACCAGCCGTGGGCCCCACCTTGATGTTTATATGCCATCGAAACCGTCCATTAGGTGGGCCCCCTTCTCAGGTGGGTCCCCTCCAAATTTCAGGTCGATTCAAACCTTAGGTGGGCCACATCACACGAATCAGTGAGATTGAGCACCTACCATTAAAGTTTTCTGGTGCCCACCTTGATGTAAATTTTCTCCACCGTCCAGCAGACGGTGGGGCTCTCCCTTGATGCAGGCGTATATCCAGGCCGTCCAGGGCCTGGACGTTTTATATTTTCTTAAAAAAAAAAAATAATAAATAAATAATAATACTAATAATAATAATAATTAATATATCTTGTGATATTAATGTACAATATAATATTTCATGTTATATCATATGGGTTAGCCCCTTTTGGTTTGCAATAGGCCTATGGGCTAGGTCCATTTGTATTACAAAAGGCCTATGGGCTAGTCCCATTTAAATTATGAAATACTTATGGGCTAGGCCCATTTGATTCGTTTAAGGCCCAAGAACTTGGGCCCACTTGATATGTCCCAAGGCCACGTGTCTAGGCCCATTTGAATTAAATATGAGGCCTAGGGATTTAGACCCATCTGGCTCCTAGAACGCCTATGGGCTAGGCCCATTCGAATTTCAAAAGGACTATGGGCTAGGCCCATTTGGGTTACGAAATTCTTATGGGCTAGGCCCCCATTTGATATGTTCCAAAACCATGGGACTAGGCCCATTTGATGTACTTCAAGGCCCATGAAATTGGACCCATTTGTTACATTCCTAAAGCCCATGGGAGTGAACCCATTTGATTATAAAAATGGTCAATGGGATTAGGCCCACTGGCCTTATTTGAGACCCATGAGATTGGACTCATTTTATTTGATTAAGGCCTAGGGATTTAGGCCCATTCGACTCATATAAGACCTCTGGGTTGAGGCCCATTGGATATACATTTGGGGGTCCAATTGGTGTGGCCCATTTGATACATAGTAGACTTATGTGACTAGGTCAAATTGGTGCAATCCAAGGCCCACGGGTTTAACCCATTGCAATGCACTTAAGGCCCATTGGTTTGGCCCATTTCTGTGGCCCATCTAATGAATAAGAGCCCATAAGCTATGGCCCATTTGATATATATGTAAGGCCCAGTGGGAGGAACATAAGGTCCATTGCAATGTGTAAACCCAATACCGATTATGTAGCGGTGTTTTAAGAAGATTGTGCCTGGGAAGCAATGCTGGTTTGACGTCCACATTGCGAGTGTAATGTTGGTTGGATGTCCACATTACGACTCTCCTTAGGGCCCATTACTGGACCATGTTTATCGTATTTAGGCTGTTCAGGCTCATCTGCATTGTAAGATAATGCATTTTATTATAACATGTTTAGTATAGTTTCATGACCCATGATCATACGCATCATATGCATGCTTGATATGAGGATTGACTGGTCATGGCATATGCCTTCGGGCAGGTTGTTTATGGGCTCCCGGTTAGGCAGTGTTGCCCTACATGAGCGCACGGCATGCGCAGGATTGGTTGCATGACTGGATAGCGTGATTCATGCATTCCGCATTTTTGTGACATGGTTGTTGTACACCCTAGCGACATCAGGGCCGTAGCCTCCACAGACGCATCGTGGTTGGCAGGATTGGATACCGGAAATACTTGTTCTACATGGGGTACTATAGATATCCCTGGGTGAAAGTCCCTAAACCCTTATGGTACCAAGAGGTTGCTCCAACGTCTAGACCGAGTGGGTAGATGAGCGTTGAGTGCCGATTACCAGACGGTTACGCTCTCCACTGTGTCGTGGTCGGTTGGAAGGGGGTACGGCCTTACCCGCCCGAGTGTAGGGGGCAATGCTAGGCTGAGTTTGACCAGCTCGAGGAATGGGTCCGCTATCGACGAGTCGCGCCCGATATTGGCAGACGGATAGTGAGGTCTCTTCCACTTACCTTATTGCGCGCGATGTGGCGGCAATCTGGTTTAGAGTGTACTAGACCCCGGTGATATTCCATACTCTGAGCTGTACTGATATGTGGACATTGATGAGTATCTGTATGCTTGAGTTGCATTGTACATTGCATGGCCTTGGGATGGCCAATACCATTCATGTCTTGCATTGCATAGCCTTGGTACGGCTCATGACGTTTTGGTTCCATCTGCATATTCCGCATTACTCTGACATTGCATTCATATTACTACCTTGCGCACACACTTTCACCACCCTCTAAGCTTTCTGTAAGCTTATGCACGACCGTTGCGTGCAGGTGACGTTGGACTACAGCAGCGTTGAGGCAGGAGCGCGTCGCTGATCATTTTGGAGTTTTCTGTTATTTACCATTGTATTTCCCTTTATGCTCATTGTACTTGTAAAGTTTTTGATCATAGTGGAAATGTAATGGATTTCTTGGTTGTTGTTTGTGGGTTATGCCTTTAGTTATGCTTATTACGTATCAGACTGGTATTTGAAATCCTCCTCGTAGTATCCCAGGATCGGAACCTGGCGAATGGGAGCTAGGAGCCGAGAATGGGGTTCTACGGAGGCTGTCGGCGCCGGATTCGGCGATCGGGAATTTTGTGAGCCCGGTTCCCGGGTTTGGGGCGTGACACGAATAAAGCAACTATTCTAGTGTAAGACCCGTATCTTGGTCTGTACCTTTCCGTAGACTTTCGCGGTCTTACCGGTCGAATTCCGGCAACCTTTGACCCTTAATCGATATCGACATGTGACCATGATTCATATGCCGACAACCCGAGTCGACTCAACCCGAGACCAATACCATAGCGACTGCGCCGTCGCTGCGGTTCCAATGCCACGACTCACGCGCCAAGGTAATACCCTGGTCAAGAGATGTGGGCCAACGTTCGGTGCGAAGAAACGCCGCGCATTGTGAAATCCAAGAGAATCTCTACGATGTGTCACATCAATCACATCAATCCCATCAATCAATCAATCCATCAATCCATCACATGTCAAGTACACATCACTTTCATTCCTTTTTTCCAAGCAACCACAAAAGTCTTCCTAACCCATACCTTTCTTACATAAAAGGCCACAAAAGTCTTCACATCCCATACCTCTCTTACACAAAAGGCCACAAAGTCAAAGATTTCTTATACAACCATCACTCACCACATCCATCCATCACTCTCTCTCTCCCTTTACAACTCTCTCTCTTTCTCTCTTTCTCATTTCAAAATCTCCAAGCAAAAGAGCCCATACGTATGGAACTTTCCAAGAATCCCTAAACTCCAAGTGGCCCACCTTCCTGTCATCATCTCCCATCTCAACCTTCCATTCTCCATCTCCTCCATTGAAGTTGAAGCTAAGGTGCCAAGGAACCTCTAGGAGCAAGAAGAACGGACGGTGGGTGCCTCCATAGGGTAGTTTTTCTTATTTTTATGATGGGCCAAGTGAGGCCCACCGATCAATGGTGTGGATCTCACTTGGGACCCTAAGACGAGGCCGATGGCCCACTTGGATCATCATGATCGTTCCATGATGGGGCCATTCTCCATGGACCCTATCATGATGTTTATTTCATTGCAAAAGGTCATCTAGGCCGTCCATATCAGTGGAGAATGGATCTCCATCGTTGATTTACATTTTTGATGGTCCCATATACAAAGGGATCCGTTTATTGTATGATTTCATTTAAGGGAGGGCTCATAGTGGCAGAGCCCTCCATCACAAAGAGTGTCCCACTCTCTATGTCTCTCTCTCTCTCTCTCTCTCTCTCTCTCTCTCTCTCTCTCTCTCTCTCTCTCTCTTTTATTTCTTTTTATTTTGTTTTATTTTATTTTATGGGATAGGGTTGTGTGGCCTAGTTGAATGGACCCCACTAGAATGCAAGTCTTGGACCCAATCCATTTTTGGATGTGGCCCACCTTGTACGTGCGTGGGGTAGCCATGTGATGGCCCACCTAATCAGGGCCCACCTCTATATTGCTTTTTTAAATGACCCAACCGTCCAACGTCAGAGACGCTGGACGTCCCTGCCCAAAAGAAAAAGAAAAGAAAAGAGAGGGGTTTTGGTGGGCCACCTTATGCAGGCCCCACCTTGATGTATTTGTTCCATCCATGCCGTCCATCCTCTTACTCATTCCATTTTAGGCGTTGAGCCAAGTGATGGGGCTGGTTGGAAGGTCTGGTGGGCCATAGCATTAGAGAGTTGCACCCTTACCATTCAAGATCATTATCTTGTTTTATTTTACTTTTTGAGCATCAAAAAAATTCAAACTCTAGACTCTTTGGGCTCTTCTTGGGCCAGGGGAACTAATGGGCGGTATGGATTCTCATGATGTGGACCCCACACGACGAAAACCCCAGAAATCGGGTTTTCCCAAATTTTTGCAAGAGGCCCTGCCTCCTTCTCTGACTAAGGTGCAGCAGCTGCACGCTGCTGCGTGCAGCGTCAGCCTGCGGGCGGGCGGCGTCAAGTAAGGGACCCACGGCTCCAGCCGTGGGCCCCACCATAATGTTCGTTTGTCATCCAACCTGTTCACGAGGTGGGCCCCCTCCAAATTTTAGCTCGATCCAGAACTCGGGTGGCCCACACCACATGAAATAATGGAATTGAACCTCTACCTTTGAAATTTATTTTTGGGCCCATAGAAGTTTCGGATCAATCTGAAATTTATATTCTCAATTCTTACAGGTCTGAGTGACCTTATGAACGGGTTGGATTTCAAATAAATATTACGGTGGGCCACATATGTGGGACCTACAGTGAGGATTGGATTTCCATCCACCGTCCACGGCTGTGGACGGTGGGACCTACTATAATATATGGGTCTCTCTCTCTCTCACCGTCCGCCTGACGGTGGAGTCCACCATGTTGTTTTGTCCCTGTCGTCCATCTGTTTTGTCCGTGGGGCCCACTGTCCTCTGGTAATGGCTGTTCTGTGGGACCCACCATTATATATATTTATATGTTATATAGTTTATAATGTATATTTTATAATATGAATATAGTGGTGGGCCCTACATGGGACCCACCTTAGTTCCATTTTAATGATTAAAGAGCTGGTGCAACAGCCCTTAATGTATGAATTGCTGTTGTAGTTATAATGTATGTATATTGCTATACATATTATATATGTGGGCCCAAGGTCCGTATGACCTTTTGAACATAATGGATTGCAAACAAAAATTGTAGTGGGCCCTAGGCCATGTGTCCCTATGAATAGTTGGATGGAAATAAATATTTTGTAAGGCCCATGAGTCGGGACCCATTTGATATATTTAAAAGCCATGAGATTGAATTAGAATAATGTATTCCAAGGCTCATGAGATTAGGCTCATTTGACAGTTTTGGGGGCCCATGGATGAAGGCCCATTGAGATGTAGTAGGGCTTATAGGTTGAGGCCCATTTAGTGTACGTATGGGGCCCAATTGGTGTAGCCCATTTGTTGCATATGAGACCTATGAGTTTAGGCCCATTTGATGAAATCTAAGGCCCACAGGTTATAACCCATTGCAATGCACATAAGGCCCATTGGTGTGGTCCACTTATGTGGCCCATTTGATGAATAAAAAGGCCCAAATGATATGACCCATTTAATATATACGTAAGGCCTAATGGGATGAACCTAAGGTCCATTGCAATGGGTAATTCCAACACGGATTAAGTAGCGATGTTTACAGAGATCGTGCCTTGGGAGTAATGTTGGTTTGACGTCCACATTGTGAGCGTAATGTTGGTTGGACGTCCACTTTACGACTCTCCTTAGGGCCCATTGTTAGGCCCGTACTTATTGTCCAGGCCCATCTGCATTGTAAGGATAGTCATCTCCTTATAACATGTTTAGTATAATTCCATGACTCATGATCATTCGCATCATATGCATGCTTGGTGTGAGAATTGTTTAATCATAGCATATGCCTTCGGGCGGGTTGTTTATGGGCTCCTGGTTAGGCGGTGTTGCCCTACATGAGCGCACGATATGTGTAGCATTGGTTGCATGACTGGATAGCGTGATTCATGCATTTCACATTTGTGTGACATGGTTATTGTACGCCCTAGCGACATCGGGGCCGTAGCCTCCACAGACAGATCGTGGTTGGCAGGATTGGATCCCAAAAATCTTGTTCTACATGGGGTACTATAGATATCCTTGGGTGAAAGTCCCTAAACCCTTATGGTACCAAGAGGTTGCTCCAATGTCTAGACCGAGTGGGTAGATGAGCGCTGAGTGCTGAATACCAGTTGGCTGCGCTCTCCACTGTGTCATGGTCAGTTGGAAGGGGGTGCGGCCTTACCCGCCCGAGTGTAGGGGGCAATGCTAGGCTGAGTCTGACCAGCTCGAGGAATGGGTCCGCTATCGACGAGTCGTGCCCGATATTGGCAGACGGATAGTGAGGTCTCTTCCACTTACCTTATTGCTCGCGATGTGGCGGCAATTTGGTTTAGAGTGTACTAGACCCCAGTGATATTCCGTATTTGAGCTGTATTGATATGTGGACATAGATGAGGATCTGTATGCTTGAGTTGCATTAGACATAGCATGGCCTTAGGATGGCCGATACCATTCATGTCTTGCATCGCATAGCCTTGGTACGACTCATAATATTATGGATCCATCTGCATATTCCGCATTACTCTGACATTGCATGTTCATATTACTACCTTGCGCACACACTTTCACCACCCTCTGAGCTTTCTATAAGCTTATGCACGACCGTTGCGTGCAGGTGACGTTGGATCACAGCAGCACTGAGGCAGGAGCACGTTGCAGAGCGTTTTGGAGTTTTTATTCTTTACCATTGTATTTTCCTTTATGCTCATTGTACTTGTAAAGTTTTTGATCATAGTAGAAAAGTAATGGAGTACTTGGTTGTTGTTTGTGGGTTATGTCATTGGTTATGCTTATTACGAATTAAACTGACGTTGAAAATCCTCCTCATAGCATCCCAGGATCGGAACCTGATGAATGGGAGCTAGGAGCCGAGAATGGGGTTCTACGGAGGCTGTCGCCGCCGGATTCGGCGATCGAAAATTTTGTGAGCCCGATTTTCGAGTTCGGGGTGTGACACCTAGACCTATGAAAGCAATAAACCTACCTATACCTCCATCAGACTAGGAGATCAGTCCTGGTAAACAGGAGCAATCAGAGGCATGGACATGTCCTCTGAATCAAATGTCTCGACAAAGGGCTTTAATCGATGTCCATTTACTTTAAACTCCTTGCCATTGTCGGGATCTCTTATCTCGACGGCCCCATGAGGATTAGTAGTAAAAATAATGTAAGGGTCGGTCCAATGAGATCGAAGCTTACCCGAAAAGAGATGTAGTCGAGAGTCATACAAGAGGACTTTCTGACCTGGTGTGAATGATTTTCGTAGAATATGTTGATCATGAAACGCCTTCATCTTGTTCTTGTAAATTCTCGAGTTATCGTACGCATCATTCCGGATTTCTTCATGTTCATTTAGTTGAAGTTTGCGTAGCGAGCCAGCGTTGTCCAAATTAAATTTAAATTTTTGATCGCCCAGTATGCTTTATGTTCCAATTCCACGGGCAAGTGACAAGCTTTCCCATAGACAAGTTTAAAGGGAGATGTTCCAATAGGAGTTTTAAAAGCAGTACGGTACGCCCATAAGGCATCGGTCAATCGGATTGACCAATCCTTACGGTTAGGGTTAACCATTTTTTCTACGATATGTTTGATCTCTCTATTGGAAATCTCAGCTTGTCTACTTGTCTGTGGATGGTATGGGGTGCTTACCTTATGAGAGATACCGTATTTCTTCATTAAACTCTCAAATGGTCTATTACAAAAGTGTGAGCCCCCGTCACTAATGATGGCTCGAGGTGTTCCGAACCGCTACAGGATATTTTCTTTCAAAAATTTAATGACCATGCGATGGTCATTTTTGCGGCACGGAATCGCTTCTACCCATTAGTGACATAGTCTACGGCGAGCAAAATATACAGATTTCCAAATGATTGAGGGAATGGTCCCATGAAATCAATGCCCAATCAATCAAATGCTTCAATGATAAGGATGAGATTCAAAGGCATCATATTTCGACGGGACAATGTTTCCAATTTTTGACAACACTCACAAGCTTTGCAAAACTCATGAGTATCCCTGAACATAGTGGTCCAGTAAAAGCCACACTGTAAAATCTTGGTCGTGGTCTTTTTAGCAGAAAAGTGACCACCACAGGCCTGTGAGTGATAGAAGGAGATGACACTCTGATGCTCATCGTCTGGTACGTATCTCCTTAAGATTTGTTCTGGGCAATATTTAAACAAATATGGATCGTCCCAGAAAAAGTTACGCACCTTGGTAAAGAATTTCTTCTTATCTTGTGATGTCTAATGTGTCGATATGGAACCTGTAGCAAGATAATTAGCAATATCAGCAAACCAAGGTGAATGGGAGACTCTAAACAGTTGTTCATTAGGGAACATGTCATTGATATGGGTCGCCTCAAGGGAATCAGAGGTATTAAGGCGAGAAAGATGATCGGCTACTACGTTCTCTACTCCCTTTTTGTCTTTAATTTCTAAATCAAATTCTTGGAGTAGAAGGATCCATCGTATCAGGCGGGGCTTAGAATCATTCTTAGAAAGAAGATACTTAAGTGCCGTGTGATCTGTGTAGATGATGATCTTAGATCCGATCAGGTAGGACCTAAATTTGTCCAAAGCGAACACTACGACTAAGAGTTCCTTTTTCGTAGTCGAGTAATTCATTTGGGCAGGATTTAGAGTCCTACTTGCGTAATGAATGACGTAAGGCCGCTTATCCTTTCTCTGGCCTAGAACCGCTCCAAGAGCATAATCAGAGGCGTCGCACATAAGTTCAAAAGGAAGACTCCAGTCGGGTGGCTGCATGATTGGTGCAGTGGTTAACATGCCTTTAAGCTTAGTGAAAGCTTCTTGGTATTGCTCAGTCCACTCGTATGGTGCATCCTTTTGAAGAAGATTACATAAATGATGAGAGAGGAGACTAAAGTCCTTTATGAATCGTCGGTAAAATCCTACGTGTCCTAAGAAGGATCGCACGTCTCTAATGTTCTTGGGTGGAGGTAGGTTAGAGATAAGGTCGATTTTTGCCTTATTTACCTCGATTCCTTTGGATGAGATGATATGCCCAAGGACAATTCCCTTTTGAACCATGAAATAGTACTTCTCCCAATTAAGTACCAGATTCTTTTTTTCACATCTTTTCAGCACACATTTAAGACTTGCTAAGCACTCGCTGAAAGATGAGCCGAAAACAGAGAAATCGTCCATGAAGACCTCTAGATATTTCCCCACCATGTCAGAAAATATACTCATCATGCATCACTGAAAGGTGGCAGGGGCATTACATAGCCCGGATGGCATCCTTCTATAAGCAAAGGTGTCATAGGGACATGTAAATGTAGTCTTTTCCTGATCTTCAGGGGCGATTTCAATCTGATTATAACCTGAATACCCGTCAAGGAAACAGTAATAGGAATAACTAGCTAGCCTTTCCAAGATTTGATCAATGAAGGGCAAAGGAAAGTGGTCTTTCCTTGTGACGATATTCAATTTTCTATAGTCAATGCACATTCTCCAACCAGTAGTAACTCTGGTTGGCACGAGTTCATTATTGGCATTGGCTACGATGGTGATCCTAGACTTCTTAGAAACCACCTGAGTTGGACTCACCCATTGACTATCGGATATAGGGTATATGATGCCCACTTCCAATAGTTTGAAAACTTCGGCCTTAACCACTTCTTTCATGTTTGGATTTAGTCTACGTTGTGATTGCCGAACAGCCTTTGCATTGTCCTCAACATATATACGGTGAGTACAAATCGATGGGTTAATTCCTTTGAGGTCCGCTATCGTCCATCCAAGAGCTCCCTTATGCTCGATGAGAGTAGATATGAGCATACTTTCTTGTTCTTTCTTCAGGTGGGAAGAGATCACCACCGGGTATGTCTCATCTTGACCTAAATAAACATATTTTAAATCAGAGGGCAAAGGTTTTATGTCAAGCTTCAGTGGCTTGAGGTTAGACGGTAGAGGCACTACATCAGTTTGGGGCAATTCTTCAATTTGTGGCCTCCATCGGTTAACTTCAAGTACCGGTGCAGTATCAAGCATGGCACACGTTTCCCTAATTATATCATCATCAAGATAATGAGAGTGGGCCAGGCACGTCTCTAGAGGATCAGAGGATAAGGTGAGAGGCGTTCTATCTTCCACAAAAGAATCAATCATGTTAACATCGTGGAAATCGTCATCATCCTCTGAGTTGCTGCCGTTATTGAAAAAGATATTCGATTCCAATGTCAAATTTCCAAAAGACATAGTCATGACACCATTCCTGTAATTTATAATTGCATTTGAGGTGGACAGGAATGGGCGACCAAGAATGACGGGAATCTGAGTGCTCTTGTCGTTGATGGGTTCGGTGTCTAAGATGATAAAATCAACAGGGTAGTAAAATCTATCAACCTGGATCAACACATCCTCGACGATCCCTCTTGGTACACGAACAGAACGATCAACAAGTTGTAGTATGGTTCGAGTGGGTTTTAATTCACCCAAACCCAACTGTTGGTATACCGAGTAGGGAATCAGATTGACGCTTATCCCTAAGTCAAGAAGTGCGTGATTAATTCGATAGTTCCCGATTACACATGATATGGTTGGACAACCGGGATCTTTGAATTTTTGTGGCACATCTTGTTTCAGGATGATACTCACTTTCTCAGTTAAGGAAATTTTCTTTTGAACACTTTTTCGTCGTTTGGTCGTGCATAAGTCTTTTAGAAATTTAGCATATAAAGGTATCTGTTTTACAACATCAAGCAGAAGAATGTTGACTTTCACTTGTTTCAATACCTCTAGGATATCCTGAGAGTTAGAGAGACGTTTTAGTTCAACCAACCGTTGGGGAAACGGAGCAACTGATTTCTAGAGGTTCCGGTTCAAATTTTTGTGGGGCGTCACTAGATTCATCTTTGTTGTCCTCTTCTGGTTCTTGAGGCTTTTCGGCCCTAACCGGAAGGGTTTTGTCAATAACCTTCCCACTTCTAAGAGTGGTGATGGATTTAGCGTGCCCCATTTGATTTGAAGAGCTGAGATTACCTGTCTCGTATTGTGGTTTAGGATTGTGAATTGGTTGTGCAGGAAGCATTCCCTTTTCTATAGTTGTCATACGTGAATCTATCTTTTGTATAAAATCCAGCATTATCTGCGTCAGCTCTTGCACAGAATTTTGAGTCGGTTCTTCTTGAGGTCTCCCCTGATTTGGATTTTGATTGAAGAAACCTTGAAGGGTAGCAGTTTGTCCATTCCTCCAACTAAAATTCGGATGATTTTTTCAGCCAGGATTGTACGTATTAGAGGGTGGTCCATTGAAAGGTCTTTGCTAGTTATTTACGGCATTAGATTGTTCATTCAATACTTCTCGAAAGGCAGGTATTGAAGGATAATTTTCAGTAGTATGAATGTTACAATCACAGATGCTGCAAATACTTTCATTAACCTTTTCCTTCTTTCCTTCCATGGCCTCAAATTTTCTGGTGAGATTGGCCACCTTAGCGTTAAGATCATCATCATCTTTCAAGAGATATATTCCTCCTTTTTCCCTTGAATGAGTCGGCCTAGACGTAGGGTTCGTCCTTGGATAATAGTCCCCGGCAATGACGCCAAAAACTTGTTCACTCCCCAAGTGTAGGGTTATGATGTAGTAATAACTCGGTAAGACCGAGGTCGAATCCCAAAGGACTAAAACTTGTACGTACTCTAAAACTAAATAGAATTAGAACTAGACTAAGATGAATTCTAAATTAATTGAATTTGAAGGAATAATGGTGAAATATTAAATTAAAACTAAAAAGAAATCAGAGGTAGGGAAACTAGGGATTCAGAGGATCCACTTGTAGAGATCAGGGAGATCTTACGCCTGCTTTAATAATCATGGAAATTAACTGAACTATCATTGATCTAGTTTTCAAGAGATGAAAGGTATATGAATTAGAATGGATTCCATCACCAAACCATGCCCAGGAGACTATCGAGGTAATCCCATACCTCGTCGACATTTTTATTGATGAATTCTCCGTTACACATTGTCTCGACCATTTGGCACATGGAAGATGTTAGCCCATCATAGAAAAAATTTGTAATGCACCATATTTCAAAGCCATGTTGTGGGCATGCATTAACCAGATCCTTGAACCTTTCCTAACATTGGAAGAATGTTTTATTTTCCTTTTGGGCAAAGTTCATGATTGCTCTCCTGAGGGTAATTGTCTTATGATGTGGAAAAAATTTCTTTATAAATTCCCTCTATATATCATTCCATGTGCCAATGGATCTAGGACGCAGTGAATGTAACCACGTCTTGGCTTTTTCTTTCAAGGAAAATGGAAAGAGTTTCAGCCTAATAGTATCCTCAGATACATTAGGAAAGTATAAGGTGCCTATGATTTCATCGAACTCTTTCAGATGCAAGTATGGTTCTTCAGACTCAAGCCCATGGAACTTAGGAAGGAGTTGGATAACCCCTGGCTTGATGTCCATATGTACTGTATTCTCAGGAAAAGTCATACATGAGGGCATTCTTAGCCCCGCCTGTTGTAAATAATCTCATAAAGTACGAGGCGGGGGTGCATGATGCACCTCATTCTCATCATGTACTTCCTCAACCCTTGGTTGGGGTAGTGCTTGAGGTTGATTTTCAGCCATAACCTCCTCTAACTCAGGAGAATTCATGTCACGCCCCAAACTCGGAAACCGGGCTCACAAAATTCTCGATCGCCGAATCCGGCGCTGACAGCCTCCGTAGAACCCCATTCTCAGCTCCTAGCTCCCATTCGCTAGGTTCTTATCCTGGGATGCTACGAGGAGGATTTTAAATATCAGTTTGATTCGTAATAAGCATAACCAAAGGCATAACCCACAAACAACAACCAAGAACTCCATTACATTTCCACTATGATCAAAAACTTTACAAGTACAATGAGCATAAAGGAAAATACAATGGTAAAGAACAAAAACTCCAAAACGATCAGCAACGTGCTCCTGCCTCAGCGCTGCTGTGATCCAACGTCACCTCCACGCAACGGTCGTGCATAAGCTTACAGAAAGCTTAGAGGGTGGTGAAAGTGTATACGCAAGGTAGTAATATGAACATGCAATGTAAGAGTAAAGTGGAATATGCAGATGGATCTATAATATCATGAGCCGTACCAAAGCTTATGCGATGCAAGACATGAATGGTATCGGCCATCCAAAGGCCATGCTATGTGCAATGCAACTCAAGCATACAGGTCCTCATCTATATCCACACATCAATACAGCTCAATATGGAATATCACCGGGGTCTAATACACTCTAAACCAGATTGCCGCCACATCGCGAGCAATAAGGTAAGTGGAAGAGACCTCACTATCCGTCTACCAATATCAGGCGCGACTCGTCGATAGCGGACCCATTCCTCGAGCTGGTCAAACTCAGCCTAGCATTGCCCCCTACACTTGGGCGGGTAAGGCCGCACCCCCTTCCAACCGACCACGACACAGTGGAGAGCGTAATCGTCTGGTAATCGGCACTCAACGCTCATCTACCCACTCGGTCTAGACGTTGGAGAAACCTCTTGGTACCATAAGGGTTTAGGGACTTTCACCTAGGGATATCAATAGCACCCCATGTAGAACATGATTTTCGGTATCCAATCCTGCCAACCACGATGCATCTGTGGAGGCTACGGCCCTGATGTCGCTAGGGCGTACAATAACCATGTCACACAAATGCGAAATGCATGATTCATGCTATCCAGTCATGCAACAAATCCTGCGCATATCGTGCGCTCATGTGGGGCAACACCGCCTAATCGGGAGCCCATAAACAACCTGCCCGAAGGCAAATGCTATGATCAGACAATTCTCACGTCAAGCATACATATGATGCGTATGATCATGAGTCATGAAACTGTACTAAACATGTTATAATAAAATGAACTATCTTACAATGCAGATGGACCTGGACGGCCTATACACAATAAGTACGGCCCAGTAATGGGCCCTAAGGAGAGTCGTAATGTGGACATCCAACCAACATTACACTCGCAATGTGGACGTCAAACCAACATTGCCCCCAAGGCCCGATCTTTGTAAACATCAGTACTTAGTCTGTAATGGATTTACACATTGCAATGGACCGTAGGTTGTCCCCATTGGACCTTTCATATATATCAAATGGGCCATATCCTATGGGCCTTTTATTAATCAGATGGGCCACATAAATGCGCTACACCAATGGGTCTTATGTGCATTGCAATGGGTCAAAACCCGTGGGCCTTGGGTTGCATCTAATGAGCTTAGTTTCATGAGTCTAATGTATGACCAATGGGCCACACCAATTGGGCCCCTCATGTGGATCAAGTGGGCCTCAACCCATAGACCTAACATGAGTTCAATGGGCCTAAACCCCTAGGCCTTACATATATCAAATGGCTTACTTCCATGGGCTTTAAATTTCAACAAAAGGGTCCAATTACATGGGCCTTGAAGTACATCAAATGGACCTAGTCCCATGGACTTGCAACACATCAAATGGACCTAAGATCTTAGGCCTTAAGTGGATCCAATGGGCCTAGCCCATAAGCATTTCATAAACCAAATGGGCCTAGCCCATAGGCCTTTTGAAATTCAAATGGGCCTAGCCCATAGGCCTGTTACAAACCAAATGGGCCAAACCCATATGAGTGGCCCACCCATCTAATAACTCATGCATTAAAATGATCTCACTAAGTGGATGGACGGTTTGAATGTATCAAGTGCATCATGGTGGGTCCCACTGTCCAGTGGACAGTGCGGATGGAGCACATACATCACCAGGGGGCCCCACCATCCGCTGGATGGTGGAGTATAACACGTATCATGGTGGGAGTCCACCGTTCACGGCTGTGGACGGTGCATTAAAACACATACATAAATGTGGGTCCCATGTGGGGCCCACTGTAACACCCTGAAAATCGGGGGTCGTGTATAAACTCAACTCCCGAGTTCCAGACCGTCACTTATGTAACAAAAATGGTTATGATTCAATGTTGTCTGATTTAAAGCATCCACATGAGTAAAAGTATACCAAAACTGCAATTCATACTTCAGATCCAGTGATAAAAGCAAGCGGAAGACTAAACAATATATATCACTGTATGGAAAAAAAACAAAGTACTCTCAACTGTCTCCAAAGTATGACTACATCTCTGAGTCTCATATACATGTAAATAGACAAAAAAATAAGTCCAAAATAGTCCCACTGAAGTCCCCCTCGATCCAGGTCACCTACGGGAAGCCGTCGTGGTACTGCATATAAGAGAACTCATCCTGGTCCTCGTCAATCTCCGGCTCCACGTCCTGGATCTCGTCGCCACCTGCAACTACAACAGGGTCTGGTGGGTGTTGCAAACACCATCCCGTAACGTGGGAATGAGTGATCAACTCAGTGGAATCATAGAGCAAAGATTAGCATGTTCACAATTCAATCACGCGATAATAGTAAAGCAGTAAATCAGACAAACCTAATACTGTTGTTTAATGCAAGATGATATGACATGATGTATGCCCTCACCGACGATCACCCTCATGCGGCAACATCTTACGACCGCGGCATGCCACACTCCCTAGAGTGCTCCACATCTTCCAGGCACATGCAATGCTATGGTGATATGATTACCCAGTTGTTATTAGTCCATTCAAACAGCAGGATTGGGAAACTAAGGTACTTCCCTTGTATCAATCCCAACACGGATCCTGTCTAGGGTCGTCACTCCTAGTAATCTCATACGATGTACATTTCGTAGGTCACTGCAAGGGCTGCCAGGGCTGTTGCTCGCACTCGTTGCACCGCTCCCCCATCACCTTATCAATACAGGCCTACTGTACTCTACTGCACGGAAGGGTCGTCGCCTCCCGTGAACTCAGAATACGCTCGCGGTCACTACAAAGGGCTCGTCGCCTGATCAGTGTAGGCCGACAGCTAGAATATAGTGTCCCATACCACCATAATCTGCTCACGAGTCAAGGTGCTCATTGGTCACTACGGGGAGGTTTGTGGCCCCAGCGTAGGCCGACAGCTCGACCACGGTGTCCCATACCACCATGCCCGGCTCATGAGTCTTCGTGGATCAAGGTACCACGGTTAATAGGGTTTACAATGGTAAATTCAGTACCCTAGGTTCAAGCAGTTATGATACATACAAGGTGAACAAACATCGGCCAGTCGGGTTACTTGACGGGCTCGACTAGCGCGATCGCATCTCGAATTGAACGACATGAAGCGCGTAAAACACTTCGCGTGGCCTAACCACTGCCGCCAACTCTCAACACGAATCACATTCATCGACGCGTCGTTCGTGGCTATGACCAGTCAGCCACGAATTCGCTCGGTTACCGACTGCCTGGACTAAATCAAGTCCCACACATCTATGGAATTTCATTACTACGATGCAAAGGTATTGGAATTGAAATACATCATGTGAGCATGTTAGCACATGTTATAACATTCAATTTAGGCAAATCTTCAAGGCATGCTTTCCAAGCATATTCAACTTAGGCAATTCTTAAGGCATCATTTCTATGCACATGATGCAATCATGCATAAGGTCAACATATAGGAAATCATTTAGGTCAGCCTATTAATCATGAAATCAATCTCAAACTACTACATAACATCATTCAATACAATACATACTAATACAAGCATTTATACAAACACATACACTACACCCTTAAGTCCACATATAGTATGTCGACCCAAAGTGCGCAACTTGGCGAATCTCTTCACCAAACTGATTATGCAGGCATTCCTAACTCTCTAATGCGGCGACAAATCATGTCAATCATGTCAGCAAAATATGCATGGAGACCGTACTTCCTACAAATGACTAAAATGCCCTAAATCTCATATTCTTCGTTAATTTGCGAAACAGGAAACGGAGAGCATGTTGTACATGTCAAACGGCGATGCCGTCGATAATCTACTATTAAACGACATTGAAAGCGTTGTAAACCGTCAATCAAAGCGTCTAAAATTCTCACCTAATCTCTTACGGTCGCGAGAATTTGAACGGAGCGTGTAGGCTTCGTCTACGACAGTAGGAGAACCTGATTCATGGATTTCGTTAGCTAATACGTTCAGAATCTACGTGAACCCTAAATCAGCAAGTTTTTAGGGTTTTTCTATACCTGAAAAAGCGTAGAAATCACCAGCCAGGTGATTGGAAGGAAGCGTTGATGCAGCAACTGTTGGCGGCTCGGAAGCGGGAAAAATCTCCTCTTCCCTTTCTCTCAAACTCTCTCTCTCTTTTCTAGGGTTTAGGGAAATTCGTATGCAAGGAAGGAATGAGGGTTTCAACCCCTTTTATAAGCTTGGAAACGCCCGAAATAGGCTCCGGGACGAAGTTTACTTATTGCCTATCCATTTCGGGGCTGTTTCGGTCCAAAAACTGATTTCTGGTGGTCCCCTGGTCGATTGCGATCAGACTTAAGCTCATGGGTACCAGATGTACCTCGTATTAAGTTTTCAGTCTGGCAGGGTTCGCAGATCGCACGTGGCGGACCAGTTTCAGTTCAGCGGTCACCGCACATAGATCAGGACTGAAAGTTCCGTGACAATAATTAGATATTTTTCCTGATCCGAGGGTGTAATCTGGATGAATTCTGACGGTCAGAACGCTTAATACTGACGCGTCAAGTCGTGTGCCAGATCTAAATTTGAAATTCCCAATTCGTCCCTATTCGCGGTCGCTTCAGTCCAGTTTCAACGAAATACTCTGTGATTATCGGTTTGACTTGATTTTCGAGATGATTGTCAAGTCCAGCTGGGCGGTTCTAACGGTCTAAGATAGGAGGTATCAGACCTTCGACGCGCGGTCTAAATCCAATACAAAAGTTCCATATGGTCCAGAGGACAAACCTGCTTAGAGTTGGATCCAAGGTTATAGAGTATTGTAGAGTTGTCTGTTCTACTCGATTTGGGTCTTGTAGAACGTATTTAAAGTGATCAGGGACTATTTCCCAGCTACTCTAGCGTTGCGCTAGCTAACTTACGTAAAATTTTCATGGAAATTATTTATACGCGATTTCGGGTCAAATCGGTACTCGATTCCAAGTACGGATTTTTCACGGGCGTTACAATCTACCCCCCTTAACAAATAATTTCGTCCTCGAAATTTGTACCTGTTCGTACTCCTCGAGAAGCTGTGGGTAGTTCTTTCTGATCTCGGCTTCTGTCTCCCAAGTAGCCTCCTCCTCAGAGTGATGCGTCCATAGTACCTTCACAAGGGGAATCACCTTGCTACGCAGTACCTGCTCCTTCCGGTCTAAGATACGTGTCGGTCGCAGGATATAAGTAACATCCTCTCCTAACTGCACCTGCTCCCATCTGATGATGTGGGAAGGATCAGCAACGTACTTCTTCAGCATAGAAACATGAAATACGTTGTGGACGCTCGCGAGGGGCGTGGGTAAAGCCAATCGGTAAGCCACTGCTCCCACACGATCGAGGATCTGAAATGGACCAATGAAGCGAGGTGCCAGTTTCCCCTTCTTCCCGAACCGAAGGACTCCCTTCATAGGGGAAACCCGCAAAAACACATGATCCCCGACTGTAAACTCTAGTGGTCTCCGTCTCGTATCGGCGTAGCTCTTCTGTCTGCTCTGCGCTGTAAGAAGCCGACGTCGAATAATATCAATCTTCTCTGACGTCTCCTGCACCAACTCTGGGCCAATCAAGCTGCGCTCACCGACCTCTAACCAGCAATGCGGTGCGCGACAAGGTCGCCCATACAGCGCCTCATAAGGTGCCATGCCGATACTCGTCTGGAAGCTATTGTTGTACGCAAACTCCGCATATGCAAGACAGTCATCCCAACTGTCCTTGAAGTCCAATGCGCAAGCCCGCAACATGTCCTCCAGGATCTGGTTCACTCGCTCCGTCTGTCCGTCCGTCTGTGGGTGGAAGGCAGTACTGAACTTCAACTTCACACCCATAGCCTCCTGAATGCGAGTCCAGAAAATAGAAGTGAACCGCGTGTCTTTGTCCGACACGATCTCCAATGGAACTCCATGCAGACGCACAATCTCTCGGATATACAATCTAGCCAGCTCGTCTGCAGAGTTCGTAACTCTGATCGGTAGGAAGTGCGCCGACTTCGTCAATCGGTCGACGATCACCCAAATGGAATCATGCCCCTTCCTCGTCCTCGGCAACCCAGAAATGAAGTCCATGGAAATGAAATCCCATTTCCATTCTGCAATCGGCATAGGCTGCAAAAGTCCAGGTGGTCGGCGATGCTCTGCCTTCACCTGCTGACAAGTGAGACAACGGGACACGAACTCAGCAATGTGGGTCTTCATACCTTCCCACCAATACGTTCTCTTCACGTCACGATACATCTTTGTGCTGCCAGGATGCATCGCGAGTCTAGTAGAATGCGCAGCCTCGAGAATCTCTCGTCTCAAGTCAGGGACATCTGGGACGCATAAGCGGCCACGGTAACGTAAGCCTCCATCCATACCAACTCGCCAGTCGGCGTCAGCATCATCACTGGCCTGCTCTCGAAGCTCAGTAAGATGCGCGTCGTCCCTCTGCGCCTCGATGACACGGTCATCGATCTGGGATCGCACCTGTACATGTGCGATGAACTCAAATGGCTCCTCTACGGTGAGCTTCTGCTCAAAGTCTCGCAAAAACTCAACCATATCCCACTCGGCAACCATCAGCGGAGCCGCAAACTCTATCGCCTTCTTGCGGCTCAACGCATCAGCCACAAGGTTCGCCTTCCCAGGATGGTAAGAGACTTCAAAATTGAAGTCCTTCAGCGTCTCCATCCATCGCCGCTGCCTCATATTCAAGTCTCGCTGCGTGAATATGTACTTGAGGCTCTTGTGGTCGCAAAAGAGCTCGAACTCCTCTCCGTAGAGGTAATGTCTCCAGAGTCTCAGTGCGAATATAACGGCTGCCAACTCCAGGTCGTGTGTAGGGTAATTCTCCTCGTGCTTCCTTAATTGTCTCGAGGCATACGAAATTACCCTGTCCTTCTGCATAATGACACAACCCAAACCAACGCTAGACGCGTCAGTGTATATAGTGTATCTAACCCCCTGCTCTGGCAATACTAGCACAGGGGCGGACGTAAGTCTGTCCTTCAGCTCCTGAAAAGCTGACTCCGCCTTATCATTCCAGGCGAACTTCACGTCCTTCCGTGTCAACTGAGATAAGGGTCTCGCGATCTTCGAGAAATCCTGAATGAAACGCCGATAGTAGCCAGCGAGACCCAAGAAACTCCTCACCTCAGTGACAGAACTAGGCTGCTCCCAGTCCTGCACCGCAGCTACCTTAGACAGGTCAACTGCCTTGCCATCCTTGGACACCACGTGTCCCAGAAACTTCACCTCCTGCTTCCAGAAGTCGCACTTCTTGTACTGTGCGAACAACTGGTGTCGTCTGAGCGTATCCAGAACCAAACGCAAATGCTCCTCATGCTCCTCTCGACTCCTAGAGTATACCAAAATGTCGTCGATGAAGACAACGACGAATCGATAGAGGAAAGGCCGAAAAACCCGGTTCATCAGATCCATGAACACGGCCGGTGCGTTCGTGAGACCGAACGACATCACGAGGAACTCGTAGTGACCAAAACTGGTCCTGAATGCTGTCTTCTGCACGTCCTCATCTCTGACGCGCAGCTGATGATATCCTGACTGAAGATCAATCTTCGAGAAGTACTGCGCTCCTCTCAACTGATCAAACAAGTCATCGATCCTAGGTAAAGGGTACTTGTTCTTCACTGTGAGCTGGTTCAGCCTACGATAATCAATACACAATCGCAGCGAACCGTCCTTCTTCTTCACGAACAAGACCGGTGCTTCCCAAGGAGATACGCTAGGCCGTATAAAGCCAAGCTCTAGCAGACCATCAATCTGCGTCCGCAACTCCTCCATCTCACAAGGCGCCATGCGATACGTCGGCAGTGAGACGGGTGTAGAACCAGGAATCAGATCGATAGGGAAATCGATCTCACGTCGGGGCGGCAAACCAGGGATCTTCCTGAACAGATCCCCGAACTCAGAAACAACTGGCGTCTGCTCAAGGACCTGGGCACCAGCGTCGCGCAATATAGTGGCGTAGCTAAGAATGCGGAAAGGAAGATTTACCCGCACTGAAAATGTGAAAGGCGTGCCCTCAGGCTCGTACACCGTCACCACACGAGCCTCGCAGTCAATCTCGGCTCTCGCTGCAGTCAACCAGTCCATGCCAAGAATGACGTCGAGATATACGAGCGAGGGATCGACGACCAGATCAAGAGTCATCGTCCTGCCTCCCAGATCAACTAAACAACCCTCACACATCTGGGTGACATCCGAATAATCTCCATGAGCTGCAAGGACTCGCACGCTATCCATAGTGATAGTCTGCAACCCAAGACGTCTGACTACGGCACGCCGATATCAAAGAAATCGTGGAACTAGTGTCCACCATGATAAGAACGGGAGTACCTCCGATGTGGCTCGTGACCTCGAAGGCTGAATGCTGAAAAGCCGGTGTCGTAGCTGCCTCGGCGGTCAGTGCATGAACTCGTGCCTGCTGTGGCCGGTTCGGCCGCTGTGTCAAGGGCCGTGGAGGCTGTCGAATCTGCGATACCGTGGGTCTGAATGAAGGATGCGCAGGAGCTGACCGTATAGGCGGTGCTGATATCGCCTGTGGACGTACACGATCAATCTTCTGCGGCGGCGAGAACCCACTGTCCCGCATCCTGGAGAAGCAACTCTGCGATAAATGGCCCGTCCTCCCACAGTACGTGCATGATAAATCAGGACGCCGAAACGGTCGTACGGGCGCCGTGGTCCTGGTAGGAGGATCAAAGCGAGGCCTCTTGCCCGCGAAGGGCCTATCTGGCAACTCCGGTCGCGGCCTGGAAGTAGTCGGGCCTCGAGATCGCGCCAGTCGATCCACGTCCTGCTCTGCCCGCATGGACATGTGAACCAACTCCGCATAGGAAGGGAAACTGACGCAGCACATCTTCGACCGAATATCCGGTCGCAGGCCCTCCAAAAAGCGCCGTATGCGCATCTGCTCATCAGCTAGTATCGTCGGGACGTACCTGCCCAACTCTGTAAACCGATGCTCATACTCAGTAACCGTCATCGCTGCCTGCCTGAGACGGAGAAACTCATTCTCCCTCTCGTGCCTGTAGGTCTGGGGATAATACTTCTCATGGAAGCAGAACTCGAATGCTGCCCATGTCCATACGAAATCTGCAGCAACCGTCCGCAATATACTATCCCACCACATACTGGCCTCTCTCTCAAATAGAAAGGTAGCCAGCTCTACCTGCTCTGCCTCGGTACAGTGTAACATGCGTAGAATCTTCGACACTCGGTCGAGCCAGAACTCTGCCTCCTCGGGCCGGTGAGAACCCGAAAAGGTAGGAGGCCGCAAGCGCTGAAATCGCTCCAGGAGGCCCCGTGTGTCGGCAGGATTCCCCGCAGGGAAAGCAGGCTGCGCAGGATGTGCTATGCCCTCATCCTGGGCGTAAATGTAGGCATCCTCAGCTGGATGCGCAGGCGGTGCAGGTGGGGTAGAGGTAGTCGCACCCCCACCCTGGGCTAAAGTCCCAACTATAGTGGTCAAAAGCTGCTGCTGCTGTAGCATCATGGCCATCATCTGCTCGAATCTATCAGGGGGTGGAGCAGGCTGTGGCGGATGAGGTGCGGAAGTAGATGCGCGCTGTGGCTCTCGAACTGATGGTGTAAAGGGCGGTGGTCCATCTGTAGGACCAACAGCAGGCTGAGACGATCGAACAGTCTCAGGAATCGGGCCCACAGCAGGGTCCGGACGAGTGCCAGACTGAGAAGGAGTCTGATCCATCTGCTCAGACAATGAAAGTCGAACCGCGCTCCTCGTAATCTTAGGTGGCATTCCCTATATTCAAAATAGGGCGCAACCTTGTCAGTCTCAATTGCAAAAATACACCATAATCATTCACTTAAAGAGTCAAAGGCATTCCATGCATTTCAATTAATCAAAATTGTCACAATACAAGGGATATATCCTTACAAGCATCATGACTAGAATGACATGGAAATTAAGACAGTTAAGCAACAGCAACAAAAGCAAAGCACTAGCCCTAATAGGCCTTACACACATAAAATAGAAAATAGCTAACTACTCATAACAACATCAAAGATCGCGTCGCTAGTCGGAGTCTGGCGACGGAGGAGGAGCACCCTTATCCTGTAAACAACACAGGATTGCCTTCAAGGTGCGAGTCACCTTGCCAAATTTCTTCTTCGTGACGGCCTTGGCATCAGCGACCTCTGCTCGAAGTTCTTGGACTTCCCTTCGCAAAGCGGTCTGACTCTCCTCCATCCGAGCAATGCGATCGTCAATAGTAGTCTGCGCAGAAGGAGGAGGGCTCTCATCAGTATCCTGAGCCTCCTCTTCTGCTTCTTCCTGAGTCTCTTCCTGAACCTCTGCACTAGGTTCTCCTTCGCTTTGATCTTCCTCTTCATCAAAGTCGTCCCCACTATCCCTTTCAAGTTGATTTTCACGATATTGCGACCCAATCTTCATCTTAACCATCGTCGACTCATCGATGGTGTGAATCGATACCGGCAACTCGGGTCCAAGTCTATAGGCAAACTCAAGCGCAATCTTGCAAATGAGTCGGCCAAAGGGAAGGGATTCGGATGTTCTCCTCGACCTGGCTATGAGAACTATCTGCCGTAAGATGAAAGTGGCCATACATACGTTCTCTCCCTGGGCCACCAGAAATAAGAAATCGACCATAAGACGTGTACATTCAATGCGGTTCGTCGACCTGGGATAGACATTGAACGTGCAGATATGGTGCAGCAGGCGCAAATCCTCAGACATGTACGTCGCTTTGAGGCTATTATTAGGCTGCCATGGAACCAATTTTCCGCACAGAAACCTGGTGCGGCGATCTCGTTCACGTCTAGTCCTCAAATTCTTCTCACTTGGATGTACATCACCTAGAGGCACGTTGAGAAGTCGCGCAACCAACCGGACGTCGATCGTAGCCATCCGATCTCTGCCAAAAGGGATTTTGAACTGTAAGGGCTCCAAGGTAGGACTCTGGATGTTAGCATAGAAGGCACGAACAGTGCTCACATTAGCACGAGCACGAGCTTCAAAGATCGGTCCCCAGTGCGCAGCTTCAATGCGTTCGAACAACAGATACTCGCCGAACAATCGCCCATCAACGTCCACCTCAAATAACACTCTACGATCAGTGTATTCACCATGAGACATCTCTGACAGAATGGTTCGTCCAAGGTGTGCATGGGGATCCAAATCCCGCTTCGTACGGCACTCCAGGCTGCAGCTGGACCTGCGGCGGCGCTTGAACTTGCGGCACCACCCCGCGGTCTTCTCGATTGAGCAGGGCGGCTCGGCCCAGCCTCGTCTGTTGCAGTTTTCCTCTTACCCATCAAAGACAGGATGGATGAGAGTGACAAAAGTCCCAAAATAGCTTCCACGAAAGCCATGGAAAACGTCGAAAATGCGGAGAAATGGCTGCCCAATCTGACAAAAGGAAATCTAGGCGTCGTAGAGGGATGCTTCAAGCTTCCCAAGGCTGTAGTTTCAGGGAAAAATAAGAACAAAAAGATGGAATGGAGCTGCTCACGATTTCAGCACTATTTGGGGGATTTTGGAGCTCCAAATGGGAAAATCTTCAAGGAAAGGGGCTGCCAACACCCAATAATCGCTGAGTGGTGGTCGGTTTTGGCCAAGGAAGGGTTTAGGAGGGGTTTGGGTCACCGGAATTTGGAATGGAGTGCTGAAAATCGAATCTAGGGTATGCAAGGGGGCTGTTTGTGAAGGAGAGGGGAGTTTTAGGGGTTTTCGTGGGATGGGAGGTAGCTAGGAGTGATGGGGGAGGTCTTTAAGTGGGTGCGCCCAAAGGGCAGCACCGTCCGAGGTGGCCGGCCGGCGATGCATCGCCCGGCCGGCGATGGCATCGCCGGCCAACCTTCAGGTTGGCCAGCGGGACCCCATGGGTCTGGTCCCCCATGGTCCCAGGGCCCCAAAAAAGTTGGTCCCACCCCTTGGTTCATTATATTTTGGTCCCTATGAGCCCAAACATGTTTTTGGGGCTTTCCGGGTCCACATCGCAGTCCCGAATACCAAACCATATGATGCAGCATATGGATTTGGGGTAGAAGGATCCAGTACATCTTTCTAGCTCCTTAGTTGCTAAAGAAAGTGAAGTTAGAATGGCTTTATGGCCATTTTTTATGAAATTTTACTATTCACTGTAAAATTTGGTGAATGTACTAATTTGTGTTATTTTCACATTAGGTTTGA
The DNA here is from genome assembly GCA_037074715.1 of Magnolia kwangsiensis. NCBI lineage: Eukaryota > Viridiplantae > Streptophyta > Magnoliopsida > Magnoliales > Magnoliaceae > Magnolia > Magnolia kwangsiensis. Next base: position 142,894,758 of record CM073574.1, on the reverse strand, counting down.
TGCCTAACATGAAATGGATACAAAAGAACTGAAGGTTGAAGTGTTTAGAGAAGGAATTTTGAGAATTTTTGGCAAAACGGGGTTTTTAAGCCCTGGCGATTGATTACTGGAGTCGTGGTCATTCCACGGCCCAAAGATTCACTTTTTCGGTTTAAAACCGCTCATAAGACGTCTCCACCCGACTTCCTACAGCTTAGAAGTGATTCGGGTTGCTTAACGCGACCCGAGATACGTTACAGACTCGATCTTGCGATCGATCCTTATAAACTTCGCCTATCGGCGAATCTGTGATCCTAGAAGTGTTTCTAGACCCTTCTCGCACCCACCTAAGTCAAAGGAAGCGACAGCGTACGTCGCAAGACCATAACCCAGGCCCAGTATACTCTCATTCATGCTCTGATACCAACTTGTAACACCCTGAAAATCGGGGGTCGTGTATAAACTCAACTCCCGAGTTCCAGACCGTCACTTATGCAACAAAAATGGTTATGATTCAATGTTGTCTGATTTAAAGCATCCACATGAGTAAAAGTATACCAAAACTGCAATTCATACTTCAGATCCAGTGATAAAAGCAAGCGGAAGACTAAACAATATATATCACTGTATGGAAAAAAAACAAAGTACTCTCAACTGTCTCCAAAGTATGACTACATCTCTGAGTCTCATATACATGTAAATAGACAAAAAAATAAGTCCAAAATAGTCCCACTGAAGTCCCCCTCGATCCAGGTCACCTACGGGAAGCCGTCGTGGTACTGCATATAAGAGAACTCATCCTGGTCCTCGTCAATCTCCGGCTCCACGTCCTGGATCTCGTCGCCACCTGCAACTACAACAGGGTCTGGTGGGTGTTGCAAACACCATCCCGTAACGTGGGAATGAGTGATCAACTCAGTGGAATCATAGAGCAAAGATTAGCATGTTCACAATTCAATCACGCGATAATAGTAAAGCAGTAAATCAGACAAACCTAATACTGTTGTTTAATACAAGATGATATGACATGATGTATGCCCTCACCGACGATCACCCTCATGCGGCAACATCTTACGACCGCGGCATGCCACACTCCCTAGAGTGCTCCACATCTTCCAGGCACATGCAATGCTATGGTGATATGATTACCCAGTTGTTATTAGTCCATTCAAACAGCAGGATTGGGAAACTAAGGTACTTCCCTTGTATCAATCCCAACACGGATCCTGTCTAGGGTCGTCACTCCTAGTAATCTCATACGATGTACATTTCGTAGGTCACTGCAAGGGCTGCCAGGGCTGTTGCTCGCACTCGTTGCACCGCTCCCCCATCACCTTATCAATACAGGCCTACTGTACTCTACTGCACGGAAGGGTCGTCGCCTCCCGTGAACTCAGAATACGCTCGCGGTCACTACAAAGGGCTCGTCGCCTGATCAGTGTAGGCCGACAGCTAGAATATAGTGTCCCATACCACCATAATCTGCTCACGAGTCAAGGTGCTCATTGGTCACTACGGGGAGGTTTGTGGCCCCAGCGTAGGCCGACAGCTCGACCACGGTGTCCCATACCACCATGCCCGGCTCATGAGTCTTCGTGGATCAAGGTACCACGGTTAATAGGGTTTACAATGGTAAGTTCAGTACCCTAGGTTCAAGCAGTTATGATACATACAAGGTGAACAAACATCGGCCAGTCGGGTTACTTGACGGGCTCGACTAGCGCGATCGCATCTCGAATTGAACGACATGAAGCGCGTAAAACACTTCGCGTGGCCTAACCACTGCCGCCAACTCTCAACACGAATCACATTCATCGACGCGTCGTTCGTGGCTATGACCAGTCAGCCACGAATTCGCTCGGTTACCGACTGCCTGGACTAAATCAAGTCCCACACATCTATGGAATTTCATTACTACGATGCAAAGGTATTGGAATTGAAATACATCATGTGAGCATGTTAGCACATGTTATAACATTCAATTTAGGCAAATCTTCAAGGCATGCTTTCCAAGCATATTCAACTTAGGCAATTCTTAAGGCATCATTTCTATGCACATGATGCAATCATGCATAAGGTCAACATATAGGAAATCATTTAGGTCAGCCTATTAATCATGAAATCAATCTCAAACTACTATATAACATCATTCAATACAATACATACTAATACAAGCATTTATACAAACACATACACTACACCCTTAAGTCCACATATAGTATGTCGACCCAAAGTGCGCAACTTGGCGAATCTCTTCACCAAACTGATTATGCAGGCATTCCTAACTCTCTAATGCGGCGACAAATCATGTCAATCATGTCAGCAAAATATGCATGGAGACCGTACTTCCTACAAATGACTAAAATGCCCTAAATCTCATATTCTTCGTTAATTTGCGAAACAGGAAACGGAGAGCATGTTGTACATGTCAAACGGCGATGCCGTCGATAATCTACTATTAAACGACATTGAAAGCGTTGTAAACCGTCAATCAAAGCGTCTAAAATTCTCACCTAATCTCTTACGGTCGCGAGAATTTGAACGGAGCGTGTAGGCTTCGTCTACGACAGTAGGAGAACCTGATTCATGGATTTCGTTAGCTAATACGTTCAAAATCTACGTGAACCCTAAATCAGCAAGTTTTTAGGGTTTTTCTATACCTGAAAAAGCGTAGAAATCACCAGCCAGGTGATTGGAAGGAAGCGTTGATGCAGCAACTGTTGGCGGCTCGGAAGCGGGAAAAATCTCCTCTTCCCTTTCTCTCAAACTCTCTCTCTCTTTTCTAGGGTTTAGGGAAATTCGTATGCAAGGAAGGAATGAGGGTTTCAACCCCTTTTATAAGCTTGGAAACGCCCGAAATAGGCTCCGGGACGAAGTTTACTTATTGCCTATCCATTTCGGGGCTGTTTCGGTCCAAAAACTGATTTCTGGTGGTCCCCTGGTCGATTGCGATCAGACTTAAGCTCATGGGTACCAGATGTACCTCGTATTAAGTTTTCAGTCTGGCAGGGTTCGCAGATCGCACGTGGCGGACCAGTTTCAGTTCAGCGGTCACCGCACATAGATCAGGACTGAAAGTTCCGTGACAATAATTAGATATTTTTCCTGATCCGAGGGTGTAATCTGGATGAATTCTGACGGTCAGAACGCTTAATACTGACGCGTCAAGTCGTGTGCCAGATCTAAATTTGAAATTCCCAATTCGTCCCTATTCGCGGTCGCTTCAGTCCAGTTTCAACGAAATACTCTGTGATTATCGGTTTGACTTGATTTTCGAGATGATTGTCAAGTCCAGCTGGGCGGTTCTAACGGTCTAAGATAGGAGGTATCAGACCTTCGACGCGCGGTCTAAATCCAATACAAAAGTTCCATATGGTCCAGAGGACAAACCTGCTTAGAGTTGGATCCAAGGTTATAGAGTATTGTAGAGTTGTCTGTTCTACTCGATTTGGGTCTTGTAGAACGTATTTAAAGTGATCAGGGACTATTTCCCAGCTACTCTAGCGTTGCGCTAGCTAACTTACGTAAAATTTTCATGGAAATTATTTATACGCGATTTCGGGTCAAATCGGTACTCGATTCCAAGTACGGATTTTTCACGGGCGTTACACCCACTCTGTAATATTTATTTTCCATCCAACCCATTCATAAGGTCACTCGGACCTGGATGAAGGGACAACATAAATTTCAGCTTGATTCAAAACTTCTGTGGGCCCCAAAAACTTTTCAACGGTAGAATTCAACTCACACTGTTTCACGTGGTGTGGGCCACCTGAGTTTTGGATTTGTCTCATTTTTGGAGGGGGGCCCACCACTGGGGTGGCCCACCTAATGGGCGGGTTGGATGCCAGATAAACATTATAGTGGGGCCCACACGTAGGGCCGTGGGCCACCACCCCACGCCCGTCCGCCCGCCAATACAAGGCTGCACGCGCCTGCGTGCAGCCGCTGGACGTTGTCAGAGGCAGAGGCTTGCCTCTGCCAATGCATTTTACATAAAATAAAAAAAATGCGTTTTCCCAGGGTTTTTCGCACGCGGGGCCCGCTAAAGTGAAATCCGCCCCGGCCATTGCGATCAGTGGCCCGAGGCCGTCCAAATGAGTCCAGAGTTTGGATTTTTTTGATGAAAGGAAATGAAATAAAATAAGAAATTAGTGTTTGAATGGTGAGGACGCAATATTTGACGCTATGGCCCACCAGGTGATTGGATCAGCTCCAAACTTCTACCCAACGGCTAAAATACCGTGGGTAAGAGGATGAACGGCTTGGATCGAATATAAACATCAGGGTGGGGCCTATGCAAGGGGGCCACCAAAGCTTCTCTTTTACTTCTTCCTTTTTCTTCTTTCCTTTGAAAACGTCCAGCGTCCCAGACGCTGGACGGTTACATTACTATTTTTTTTTGAATGGTGGGCCCTGATGAAGTGGGTCACCACTGATGAGTGACATGGATTCAACGTCTAAGGTGGGCCCCACTTGAATAAAAATAATTGCATCAAGGTGGGATCCATTCAAGTGGGCCACAATCATATAGCATAAAAATAAGATAAAATAAAATAAAATAAAATAAAAGCAATGAAAGAGAGAGAGAGACATGGAGAGTGGGACACGGCTTGTGATGGAGGGACCCCGACATTATGGGCCCTCCCTTACAACGAATCATACATCAAGTGGGCCTTAAAGCATGAGGGACCGTCAAACTTAAAATCAACGGTGGGGACCCTTTCCCCACCAATATGGATGGTCTAGATGACCTTTTTGTAATGCAATAAACATCATGATGGGGTCCATGGAGAATGGCCCCATCATGGAGTGATCATGATGATCCAAATGGGCCATCGGCCACATTTTACGGTCTCAAGTGAGATCCACACCATGGATCGGTGGGCCACACTTGGTCCATCATAAAAACAAGTAAATCTACCCTATAGAGGCACCCACCGTCCGATCTTCTCGCTCCTAGGGGTTCCTCGGCACCTTAGCTTCAACTTCAATGGTTAAGATGAAGAATGGAGGGTTGAGATGGGAGATTTTGGGATGAAGAGGTGGGCCACTTGGAGTTTAGGGATTTTACAAAATTCCATACGTGGGACTCTTGGAATTTTTGTTGCTTGGAAATTTTGAAATGAGAAAGGGAGAAAGAGAGAGAGTGATGTAAAGGGAGAGAGAGAGAGTGATGGATGGATGTGGTGAGTGATGGTTGTGTAAGAAAATATTGACTTTTGTGGCTTTTTATGTAAGAGAGGTATGAGAGATGAAGACTTTGGTGGCTTTTTGTGTAAGAGAGGTATGGGTGGTGAAGACTTTTGTGGTTGCTTCGGAAAAGGGATGGAAGTGATGTGTACTTAACATGTGATGGATTGATGGGTGATTGATTGATGAGATTGATGTGATTGATGTGACACATCGTAGAGATTCCCTTGATTTTGGCAACGCACGACATTTTCTCGCACCGAACGTTGGCCCATATCTCTTGACCAGGGTATCGCCTCGGCGCACGAGTCGCGGCATCGGAACTGCAACGACGGCGCGGTCGCTATGGTATTGGTCTCGGGTTGAGTCGACTCAGGTTTTCGGCACATGAATCAGGGTCGCGCGTCGATATCGTTTAAGGGTCGAAGGTTGCTGAAATTCGACCGGTAAGACCGTGGAAGTCTACGGAACGGTACGGACCAAGATACGGGTCTTACAATTCAAGTGGTGTCTAGTCCTACGATGGATAGTCAACCCCTCAACTAATCCTCCTTCAGTCACGAGACGTCGAGTGTTGTCGCGTGCCCACTGGGGCATAAAACACACTCAGCCCTCAAATTCTAACTTAAACCTAAGAGAAAGGAAGAAGAAATCTAAAAAATAAAAGGGAAAGATGGAAAGAAGTTACCAAATTTGAAGTCCTAGGTTAAGAACCTGCAGAATAAACAAAACAAGTTAGTTTTTAAACAAAAAGTATATAAAATAGAGAAATTCTAAAAATAGAATAAGAACCAAAGTTAGGATTTCTAAAAAGAATTAGATTTAGCAACTACTAAAAAGAAGAAATAAATCCTAATCTAGAATAGAGAGGAAGAATTTAAGAAAGAATTTACCAATTTTGAAACTATCTTAGAAGCCTACAAAATAGGGAAGACAAGTTAGTTTCTAAAATTTGAGAAAATCTAAACCTAATCTTAAACTAATCCTAAAACTAATTAATTTTAGAAAAACGTAGCCGACAGTCCCCGACAACAGCGCCAAAAACTTGTTCACTCCCTAAGTGCAGGGTTGTGATGTAGTAATAACTCGGTAAGACCGAGGTCGAATCCCAAGGGATTGAAACCTGTACGTTATCTAAAACTAACCAGAACTAGAACTAGAATGAGATGAAATCTAAATTGAGTTGTAATTTGAAGAATGATTATGAAATATTAATCTAAAACTTAGGAGAAATCAGAGGTAAGAAACTAGGGATTCAGAAGATCCACTTGTAGAGATCAGAGAGATCTTATGCCTGCTTCAAGAATCATGGAATTTACTGAACTGTCGTTGATCTAGTTTTCAAAAAAATGAAAGGTATATGAATTAAAATGGATTCCATCACCAAACTATGCCCAAGAGACTATGGCAAACAACAGAATTAAACTAATTACCAACCAATAACATGTATGAAGGTTAGGAAGGGTACCGTCATCCGACCATGCCCAGGAGACGATGGTGAACAACAGGGCTTCCTGACGTCATAAATATAAAAGGGATAAGAAAATATTCAAAGCATTGTAGACCCATTGTAATTTCAGTCACAACAGACCATTAAAGACCAAAAATATTTCCATTAAAATCAAACTAAAACCAACTTCAATTCAAAAATTAAAATTAAATTAAAAGCATATAATCTCTCATCTCACTACAAGCTTCACCTCCTAGCCCTAGCTAGGAGGATTTAGCCTGCCATGGATGGGATCAATCCAAATAAATAAAGAGAAAAAGAAAAGGAAAAGAAAAGGGAAAGAAAAACCAAGCTCCTCTCTCTCTCCTCTGCCCACGTTGAAACCTAAGCGAAGAGCTCCTTGCTCTCCCTCCAGCCGTGGATTGAACCTCCCTCTCCCTGCTGTCTCTCTCTCTCTCTCTTTTTATATAGATAAGGAAGGTCGACTGGAGTAGGTGGAGTTTTCGCAATCCATGCAAAAACCTCACGCAACCACACCTTACGCATTTCATTCTTGCGTTGAATCTTGGTGGGGGCCGTGATCGGATCCTCATGAGAAATCCACGCCGTCCATTAGATTAAGCAGGAAAAACTGTCTGGCTATGGACTGTTTTAAATGGCTGATGACACAGCCCACTTGTCTTTCCATATCACCATCCAACCTGCGTTTGAATAGTATTTTCCTGTGTGCGAGCATAGAATTGGAAAAACCTCCTATGTACAGTCGGTTTTCCCTTCTAGAATGTTTGGATGGTCTGGATCATCTTCCAGATGAACGATGGTGGCCCACCGCTCATCGAACGTAGCTCTGTTGCGAAACAGAGCTTGCGCTGCGTCGTCTGTTAGAGTCGGTGGGGCCATGATCATTGTTATATGAAAACTCCAGTCTGTCCACTGGATTCCCCATGCAAAAACAGTCGGAAATGTATGGTTTTAGGGTCTGTTTCAGTGCGGCCCATAGAGATTTGATTCAGCCATCCGTCCGCATTTTGAAAGAAAGAAAACACACGATCGCTTGCATGAGACCAGAAGGAGATCTTGGCGAGGGTATTGGCTACCTCGTGGACCGAATGAACGGTCCTGATTATTGAAATGTACGTGGGGTGGGTCCCACAGCGATCACTCGCAAGCCGCGGTGCGTCTGCTGGACGCCCGCGCGAGATAAGGACGGTCAGCCTGTCTTTGACCGGGCTGACCGTCTGGTCTTCGTCTGGTGCAATGTACATGGTGTACACTCATCATACATTTAAGGTCCATCGTAATGTTTGTGATGAATCCAGTCTGACTATCCCCTTTATCTCTTTATTTAATGCGTTAAGACCAAAGTTGAAGCATGTCCTGATATCAGGCGGGCCCCAAATTGAAGATTAATGGGCTGATCTACCCGTTGGGTCACTTGCAGAGGGATCCAGTGGCTGAAAATTGACTTGTACGGTTAATTTCTTGTCCTTAGGCCACGTATGAAGTTTCGAACCGAACGGATGGTGGGAAACATGTGATCTTGCATTCTGGATGAGTTTTAGGCCATTTGAGCTTCAGTTCTTTGATTTGCTCGGATCCCTGGCGTGTAATTTCAGTCGATCTTGGTCCCCTGGAGTGTGTCCCTTGCCTTGGTGCATCTTCAGCGCTAAAACCATGTTTTTAACACCCATTTTCAGTTCAAGCTCATAAAGACCCCTGCATCACAAACACGAATAAATCGGGCTATTAGACAGTACAATGTTCGTAAATCCAGGTAATAACTAGGGTCTAATATGTAATATTTGACCCTCAACAATGGAGTTCATAAATTTGAACTTAAAACTATGATATGGTATGTCACCCTCCGTACGCTGAATGTCAATGACTGGGATGTCAAGTTCTGGGATGTTGATCGTTGCTCGCAGGATGATTTCCAGTTTGGCCAAAATAGAAATGATTCGATTTCCTGAAGAGAATTTAACCCTCTGATGGAGAGTGGATGGGATAACTTTAACAGAATGGAGCTAAGGTCGCTCCAACAAAAGGTTAAATGAGACAGAAATATCAAGGACCTGAAATATGACAAGGGCCACGTTTGGTCCAATCTGTATCTCGAGGTCTACCTCTACCTCTACCTACCTTCAGGAGTTATCGAAGGCTCTGACGCTCATGGTACTAGGCCTAAAGGAGGACAGTTCCATCCCCAAATGCTCAACAATCATCAGGGGGTAAACGTTTGAGCTTGATCCGTTATCAATGAGCACAAGGGAGACCTTGAGATCCTATAACGGATGGCTATATTGAGCAAGCGCTCATGTTTACAGACCTTAGGTGGCAACTCGTCATCAGAAAATGTGATGGCTTGTGGTGCGAGGAGTTGTCCGATCATGTTTACCACCATCTCGGGTGGTACGTCAGGAGAATATGTATATCATTCAGGGTCTTCACAAAGATTTCTCGATGCGACCTTAATGTGCACAGGAATTCCTGGATGAAAATTTTTGCGGGAATGGTCTTGAGCTGAGCTGCTATATCATAGGCAACATCATATTTGTGGGTTGTTCCCAACAAAGTTCCTGGGTTTCTTTCTGGTTTTGGTTGGCTCTCCTGAAGTACCGACCGTTGCCCACCTCAACACACTCCAGATAGTGCCATGGAACTACCTTTGTTCGTAGGAAGGAACTGCCATTCCCTCTAGGAATACCGGTTCAGGAGACTACAAAATTTTTGTTAGTATGGTTTGCGATAGATTTGAGGATCTTCCTTGGAGTATGATCGAATCCTTGTAGGATTTTGGCCGTTCTACGATGGGATTCTCCTCCCTTTTTTTGTATGCATTTTATGTAGGAGGGATCCTTTGAGTGTGCGCCAATTGGTGAGGTAGGAGGAGGAAGCTTGGAGTTTGTTCTTGGACTAGGGGTGACCCTCACAAGACTATAGAGTCGAATCGGGGAGGCCCACTGGTAGGATGAGAGGTTCAGGGTTCGACCTGTTTGGATAAGTGGGAGGTGATGCTGGAAATGCCCCTTGAAGGATAAGAGGCTGAGAGTTTGATCTGGCTGATGCCGATGTTCACAACCCCAAGTATAGGGTCGCGATGTAGTAATAATCTCGGTGTGACCAAGGTCAAATCCACAGGGACTAATCTCGTGTTTTTTCTAAAAGTAACTAGAAGAAGAACTAGAAATAAGTGAAAACTTAAATCTGGAATATTTAAGAGTAATTATGAGAAATTTAATGAAAAACTTAAGAAATTTAAAGGTGAGAAACTAGGGTTTCCAAGGATCCACTTGTAGAGATTAGGGAGATCTATGCTTGATTCAAGTCACACGATTGGAATCGGAGTCCCATCCCATTGAATTGGAAGATATCTTAGTAAAATCAAATTTGAACTTCCTTTGGCCTAATTCTCAATTGAAGAGCGGTGTGAGAACTAGAATTGATTCCATCAGAAAATCATGCCCATGAGACAATGGCTCACATAAGATTTTCCAATCCCATAATCAATCTAGGAGAATTGTGAAAGTTAGGGATGATTCCATCATCCTACCATGCCCAAGGGATGATGGTGAACAATAGCATTTCCTAATTTCACAATCTCAATACATGAAAAAATCATACTCAAAGCTATCGCAGATCTATTATAATTTGAGTCACAACAAACCATTAAAAACTGAAAGTATTCCTTGTAATCAAACTAAAATAAAAAAGAGTTCAATATAAATATAAATTAAAGCAATAAAAACATTCCATCATGCTATAAGCTCCACCTCTTAGCCCTACCTAAGTGGTTTAGCTAACCATAGACATGTTTGAAATAGAATCTTTTAAAAAAAGCATAAAAAACTACTAAGGAAAGGGAAGAAAAAATCTTGGTGACGGCTTCTCCATGATTGTGCTCTACTTCTTAAACCTTAGATGATGCCTAGAAATGCCCTAGTGACCCTTATTTATAGGTTTGCAACTTAAACTTTCACACCGAGTTGGAAATTTTCAGAAATCACCTCAAATTTCTGCACTTTATATGCTGGCTGCGAACCTAGGACTAGTCGAGGACAACCCTTGACTAGTCAAGGGTTTCCTTTGATTGGTCGAGGATGACCTGATTTCAGTGATTTTAGTTGCTGGAGTTCGAGTCGGGGTAGGTCGACTGGTCGAGCAGAGTCCAGGATTGGTCGAGCGTATGGAGGATTAGTCAAGCCGGATCCAGTAGTGGTTGAGGATCATGCAAATTCACTTCAAAACTCTGATTTTCTTCATTCTTGACTTGATTTTCTTGGATCTTCAGTATGTGTATTCTTTATTGTTGGTCTTGGTGATTCTTAAGCATTAAATCCATACTTTTAGCATCCTTTTTAATCAAAGCTCTTAAATTCACCTTGCACCATAAACATGATTAAAATAGAACATTAAGCGTTATCATGTTCATAAAACTAAGTAAAAAGTGGGGTCCAATATGCAATATTTGACCCTCAATAGCTGGTAGTGCCCCTTACAGAAGGAGAGGTTGAGAGTTCGACCTGTTGGGTGTTGCTTCGAGGAGGATGAGAGGTGCTGTTGGTGTTGCTTCAAGGAGGATGAGAGGTTATGTTGTTAGTGCTGCTTCAAGGAATACTTGTGGCCCAGGCGGAGATGCTTGTCGGTATCTCCATGTCCAATTTACCGTATCGGGCATGATTTCTTGTATGGAGTGATGTGGGAAGGAGTACCCAGGACGTCCTTCCTCAATGTTGTCGACAGTAGAGGTGATGGATGTGTTGGGTCTTTCTTAGAGGGATGGTAGGAGATTCTGAAGAATGTTACCCTGAGTCATACTATTGGCCTATGGGGTGATCGTAATCTTTTGATTTTCGATCAAATCCTGGACTGCGTGTTTTAAGGCAAAATAGTGATCGGTTGGTGGCCTCGAGATTGATGATATGCATAATATTCATTCTCATTGTAACTTGCGGGTAGGTGATTTGGTGGAGGCCGAGGTTGGAGTGGTGTCAGAAGTTATTTTTGCACCAATATTGTCATGATCTTACTGTATGTTTGTGTTAACGGGGTGAACTTCCTACCCAACATTACTTGCTTGTATAGGTATTGCACATTTCCCCTAAGTTGTTATTGTTGTTGTTGAGCTGGTTGTGCCCGATATCCCTATTGAGCTGGTTGTGGTTGGTACTATCTATTTTGATGTGGCTCCTGTTGTGGACCGTACTGGTTGCCTTGAGCAGCTGCGACGATGTTGTTGCCTTCTGTGGTACGTTATGCGGGAGCAGTGTTGTTTTTATTCCCATATTCAATGGGCTTCCCCTCGACTTTGTTTTTTTTTTTAATTGAGGGGGCCTGATTCGGCCGTGGAGAGATGGTTTTGGCTTTTATCTCGGTTTCTACCTATTCTCCAACTCTGATGAGTTGGGAGAAGTTTTCATATGGGTACGAGATCAGGTACCCAGAGATGTTCGGGTTTGTTGAGTGGACGATCATGGATATTTGTTCCTCATCATTGATGGGATTTCTCATCTAGGCGGTCATGGTTCGCCATCGTCCCACATATGTAGACAACGACTCATCAGTTTTTTTCCTCAAGGCAGTTAGTTCCGTCTTCTTAGAGCCATATTTAGATTGTAAGAGAATCTGTCAATGAATGCTTGGAAAAGTCTTTCCCAGGTCCTGATCTGATGGCTGTCAAGCGATGTGTACTAGTTTAGAGCATCGCCCTTAAGGGATTTCTAAAAGAGCCATATCAAGGCTCCATCATTCCTTACAATCGCATTGAGTTCCCCACAAAAGGCTTTCAGATGTGATGTGGAGTACCCACTACTGTCATACCTCTTGAACTGAATAAGGAAGAAACTTCAAGTTTTAGTTTCTCATTTTCTGTTCTTAATTTTTTAAGTTCAAATGTTTTAAAATTCAAATCACATTTTTTTTTTCGAAATAATAAAAATATAAGATTTTTCTAAAACAGAGTTTTCAAATTCCTCTTTCAATTTCAGAAATTTCTCTTTTGAAGTATTAGCTTGACAACAATCTTACAACTCTCCATGTATAGGGCATTATAAGCATTCTGAAGATCATCTTCATCATCATTTTCAGGGTCACTCCTCAGACATTCATATTCGGTTGAATCAGAACTATTTGTGGAAGTGACTCTTAGATAGAAACATTAAAGCCTTGACTTCATTTGAAATTTTGGGTTTTGATTCATCCAACTTAGAAGAAGCTTTAGAGCTGGATGATTCATCCCATGTAGCTAACATGCCTTTTTGCTTTGGCTTATCCCTCTTTGGACACTTATTTGTGAAATTCTCATATTCATGGTAGTTAAAACACTAGCTATCTTTTAGAGATTTTCATCTTTTGGATTTACCATTTTTCTTCTCAGAGGATTTTTGAAAATCAACTCTTTTCTTACTTTTAAAAATCTTATAAAACTTTTTCACAAGGAAAGCCATATCATCCTCCGAGTTTTCATAATCAGAATTAACATTATTATCATAAGAAATAGATTTGGATGATTTAAGAGCTATAAACTTACCTTTTGGAGCTTTAAAATTTAACTCGTATGTTTGAAGTGAACCAACAAGTTCCCCAACCTTCATATGATCTGTGTCTCTTAGTTCCTAAATGATAGTCACCTTGGAATTAAATCTCATAGGAAGTGATTGCAGTATTTTTGCACAGACTTTGCTTTCTGGGATACCATCTCCAAGACCCCACATAGAGTTGACTATGTCATTTAGTTTCGTATAGAACTCCATGAAAGACTCATTTTCTTTCATACGAATTTCCTCAAATCTACTAGTGAAGATCTGAACTTTAGACTTTTTTACAATAGATGTACCCTCGTGTGTCATTTCAAGAATGTCCCAAGCTTGTTTAGAAGTATCATAAGAAATGATTCTTTTGAATTCATCAGGTGATAGAGCACAAGCGATTGCATTTAAAGCCTTAGCATTCATACTACTCTCATTTTTCTAAAGAATAGTCCACATATAAAACGGTGTTTCCTTTAAGGACTTGGTTCCATCACTGTCTAAAATTTCAAACATTGGTGGATTCCATCTACTCACTGTGGCTTGCCACACGCTTTCATAAATGGATTTAAAAAATATCCTCATCCTGGCTTTCTAATAAGCATAGTTGGAGCCATCAAACGATGGTGACCTAGTAATAGATAGGCTATCAAAATTTGACATACTGAAAGCTCTAGATCAATAAGTTCAGGAAATAAATCCAATAAAATGAGCCACTTAGCTTTGATACCACTTGAAAAGGACGAGCTCTCAGTCCTAGAGGGGGGGGGGGGGGGGTTGAATAGGACTATGCCGGGTGAATAGATTGTGCCAAATAAAAATAAATGCAGAATATAAATACAGATAGCTAAACCAAATAACAACCTCAATTGCAATAGTATTGAGAGGTTGATACAAACGTTGTTCAAAGGACAACCTCACACTAAAACCAAAGTTTATGGTAGGATAACTTGATTTCTTAAACTCAGTAAGGATCAAAAACTCAAACTAATACAAGAAGCAATTGAAACAAATTTAGCTATTACAACATTCACCACAAGTACATGAAATAAATACAAGCATTCACCACACATAAATCACATACATCATCAACATCAACATCATCATCATCATCCACCAAACTCTAAGAATTATAGTGGTTCCGTGTATACACCAATTGTTCTAAAACAACCACACCTACTCCACTCCCAATAATCACAACGGTTTTCCAAGGTTCACCTTAAAACCTTTACAATTGTGTTTTCAATGGGCTATCACAATTAAAAACCCCTCGATAAAATGTTCTGGATATCTCAGTCAAAACCACAATAGAGATTTTCTGACAATATCAATAACCAAAAGCTGTAATTCAAAATTCTTGTCTATAAATTTTGTTTTGATGTAGTCCAGAAGAACTGCTTCTTTAAAGATAAAGATGTCCAATATAAGGCCCGTGTCATAGCTCGTACCGTTCCGTAGGCTTTCACAGTCCTCCCGGTCGAATTTCAACAACCCACAACCAGTATTTGACATTTACGCACGATCCTAAGTCGAGTCCTGCATATCAGAGTTGACTAGACATGAGACTTATACCAGTATGACCACGCTATTACCGCGTTCCAACGCTGCGTCTCACAGGCCGAGGTGATACCCGGGCCAGGAGATATAGGCCCGCGTTCATTCCGAAGAAACACTGCGAGTTATGAATTTTGAGAAAATTTCTATGACCCGTCACATCAATCAGGTCAAGCACACCCTCCATAGCCCAATGTCACCTCACCCTATGTCAAGAACATGCACCCATTCTTTCTTTTCCCCAAGTCAACACTCTCTCTCCCCACCCATTCCACCTTTACACCAAATTCAAACCAACCCATATTCTCATTCTTATTTCTTACAACATCCACTCCATCCATCCATCACTCCTCTCTCTCTCTCTCTCTCTCTCTCTCTCTCTCTCTCTCTCTCTCTCTCTCTCTCTCTCTCGCTCTTATTTCAAACATCATCTCCCAAGCAACCAAGGGAGAGTGGACGTCCATGGCTTCCAAGGAGATGAGAGTCTAATATGTCCCACCTTCCTACCTCACATCTCCACCCTCCAAGCCTCATCTCAACTGTTGGATCACATTCTTTGGAGCTATAAAACGCGTTGATGGAAGAAGGAATAAGGGATCTCGAGGTGGGTGTTCATAGCATTAAATTTCCTTGATTTTGATGATTTGAGGGCCCACATGGTGGGACCCATAGTAGCAGGGTCCCTCCGCTACTCTGATCTCTTTCTCTCTCCCTATCTCCCAATTTTTCTCTCCCTCTCTCTATCCTTTGGTGATGGAATGTGGCCCACCTATGAAGTATGTATCATATCCATGCTGTCCATACGTGGACCACACACATGGGACCCACCATGTGGAAGCTCATTGGCTGGAGTCTTTACAACGGATATATTGCTGCTGTATTGATGTTACTAAGTTCTGTAGATTTGACCGAGGTATGTGTTATTCAACATTGTCTACCCATTTTGCTTGAAGTGGGACCCCACCTAGATGTATGTTATATCTCCACCATCCACTCTACTTCTCAGTTCATTTTAGGCGTTAAGCCGAAAAATGAAGTTAATCAGATACTCTGGTAGGCCGCACCATCTAAAATATTATTTTAATAGTGAAAGTTATTAGGGCCCACTGCGCTGTTTTCTATACATAAAAACATATCCAATATTGGGCTTCTTAGACCCCGTCACGAGCTCAGGAACCGAGCCGAAGGACTGGATCCTCTTAATGTGGGCCCCACCTATAAAAAACTTCAGATAAATAATATATATATATATATATATATATATATATATATATATATATATATATATATATATATATATATATATATATTAACAGCAGACGCTGTTGCTACCAGTGTCCAGAGGACATTGCAGCAAGCAGCATTTGCTGCTTGGGTTGGCACATGGTCAGTTGGCCCCACCTCAGGTCCCACCATGATGTGAGTTGAACATCAACACTGTGCATATGATGGGTCCTCTTTAGGCATGGGAATACCCCAAAAATCTGCCATTCATGGCACTTTGGCAGTCCACACCACTAGCAGCAGGAGATTGAATGTTTACCATTGAAACCCTTTTTGGGTCAAAGGAGTTATGGATCTATATGAAAAAAAATTTCATCTTAATCCAGGTCTTTGTGACCTTAATAACAGATGGGATGGAAAATAAATGTTATGGTGGGCCCCACGTGGGATCCACCTGCTGTAGTGGATTGGCTGGTCCACCACGCACTAATTATATAGCTGATTGATGTCAGCAAGTTCCGTAGAGCCGATGGACCCCACCCTGATATATGTGTTCTATCCTGCTGTGGGACCGATCGTGATATATTTGCCATTCAATCTGTTCGTCCATTTTGTCCAGGATGTGGGACCCAATCCACACGTGTTACACGTGTGGAGGTGGAGCCCACCTTGATGCATGCATTCTATATTCACGCTGTCCAGCAACTATTGGACGGTGGGGCCTTCCTTATTATATGTGTTATATAGGCATACCATCCTTTTGGAGTGTGGGCCAGCATGATGTATTTATTTATCCAGACTGCCCATCTCTGGACGTGGGATGTGGAGTCCATATGATGTATATATTTCATTACATGTTGTCCATCTGTGTAGGGCCCACCTTGATGTATCCGATGTACACATGGACCTTGAAAGTGCCCTGGTTTGTCAATTAGCATGATCATTGAGTCAACTAGACAGAGGGGCCTCACAGGAAGATTGAGCAAGCGTCTGCCTCAACTGGATGTGTGCCCAAACTTGCCACAAGTAAATATTAGCCTCACATCCCATGTCCCAAAACACTAGGTACTTAAATCCCTTAAAATTGAATAGAACATCCAAAGTTTTTATGGTTAGAAAACTTTCCCAAACTTTAGGAAAAATCTTTAAGTTTTCTACCTTTGTCGATTTATCGATACATGGATCGATGTAATCGAACCATGTTGTTGATGTCCTCGAAGCTCACTCAATATTATCAAAATGAGGACATAAGATGTCCAGCAACCACAAAGATCTCTGAACAGAATTATCGATGTAACGATAGACGGTTCGATATCATCGAAATTTGAATCTCGAGCCTATCGAGTAGACTCGATAAAATTGACATTAGGTCTATTGTGTTCAAAGTTTTGCTAAGGAAAATCATGTGATCTTCTATATATCGAAGAGCTCCTCGATATTCTCAAAATTCAAATCTCGATGATATCGAAAGCCCTTCAATGATATCGGATTGGGACACATTTATCCAATAATTTTTTCAGGTTATTTTTCTCGGATTGAGGGTCACTCGATAATATCGATATTCAAATATCAATCATATTGAAGCATGGTCGATGACATCGAATATGGACACAAACTGTCCAGCAAGCTTATAGGAAAATTCCTTAGAATTATGTATGAATCGACACTGCCCTCCATATTATCGATATTCAAATTCCGATGATATCGAGTGATGCTCGATCATATCATTTACTTGAAAATCTTCAAAGGCAAGTCTCTCACATTTTCAAAAGGTCAAGGAATTGAACCTTGTGTCAATGAAATTGGAGTTTGAAATCCCATGACATCGACGCACGTTCAATTTCTTCGACCAGCTGGCAAAAGGTTTCAAAAGCGTTTGACAGTTGAATTCATGTCAATGAGTGGCCAGTCGATGCTATCGAGAGTATACGCTCGATGATATCGACCCTACTCGATGATATCGAACTCTGTCAAAAATGAGCGATTTTATATCCGTTAGAACCTTTTTCCTATTTAATGAGAGTTTGCCCTTGGTTGTTTGTAGAGAAAATAGAGAATGCTTTTGTGTGTTTAACCCTTGATCATATACTCAAAGCCTTTTCTCTCATGGGAGTTCATCCTCCAATCTACCCTCATCATTGAAATTCAATAGAGTGGATTGGGGAATGAACTTTCGCATTCAAGGATCCTTCAGCTACTACCTAAATAGTAAATCATTAAGTTGGGATGCCTTGAATATATAGATGATTGGAATAGCTCTATCTCTCTTATAGGAAAACATTTAATAGAGTAGGATTCCATTATAACCTTGAACCAACCCGTCGCCATGTATTGGTACATCTTTTGAGTTGCGGTTCAAGGAGCTGAAGATTTTTATCATCAAAGGATGAAATCTTCATCAACGCGCTGCATGGGGCTCATCTACTTATTTGTAAGTCATTAGAGTCTAGAGGAGCCTTGTGATCATTCCTTTTGTAGGATTGGGTCTAAGGTGTTTCTCACCCTTGCAAACCTTCATAGGAGGCCTCCGACGGGAGTGTACGTGAGCGTGCTTTGTGTTGACCCTTGCTCTATGGAGAGCATAAACTTGTTTGAGTTGAACCTGATTGAAACCTCTGGTTTGAGTTGAACCTGTTGTGAAACCATCGTTGAGGTTCCTTGTGAGGATCCTTAGCCTGTGTGGCCTAAAACTTGGGTACTGTGTGTTGACCCTTGCTCATGGGAGCATAAATTGTGTCGTGTAGACACGTTTTGTCAACTTAATTGTACGTTGTACTAGTTAGAGGTGAACATGATTTAAAACCTCCAGTTTGAGGTGATCCTATTGTGAAAGCTCCTTTAGTGAGATCCGGTACACTCAAGGGTTGAGTGCTTCTACCGGAAGTGGAGTAGACAAGTAGTCGAACCACTATAAAAATGACTGTCTTTGAGATTTCTTTTGTCTTCTATTGTTTGTGTGATTTTCTTAAAAGTGTTCATATTTAATTATCTAAGAACACACCTTACACATAGAGTCACATCCATCATAAATTGATTTGCATCTTGTTTATCTTTCAAATAGTTTTATGATTAGATCCTCTATTAGGCTTGGAAGCTACTAAAGTTACGTACTCTGAAGAAATCCTGATGTATGCATATTTTCTTAGTATAAGAATGATAGGATTTTAAATTGTCATAAAATATTAAAAAGTCCTATTCACCCCCCTCTAGGACATATTGGCATATTCCTACTTTAACTAAAGCAGTCATTACCACAATTTCAATTGGGATCCGAGCGGGTCTCTCTTAAGGGCTTCACTACCTAGAGAGTGATCTTGACTGAAGTTGGTAATATGGCCAAATGGGAGGCCTCATCATTCACTAGACCTCCTGTATTTAATGGATCAAATTATGCATATTGGAAGGCTAGAATGCACTACTTTCTGAGATCTCTGGATCATGATGTTTAGGATATTGTGGAAAGAGGATATGTGCCACGAACTGATCAAATAGTCCTTGAAAATGGCACAACTATCACTAAACCAAAAGTTAAAGAAAAGTGGACAACATTCGATAAAGAAAACTAAACTGCTGAGGCTAAAGTGATGAATGCAATCTACTGTGTTGTGTCCCAAGAAGTCTTTAACCAAATCAGTATATGTGGGACAACCAAGGAAGCATGAGATCTATTAGAAACAACCCATGAAGGAACAAGTACTATAAAGAGATCCAAACTTCAACTCCTATCATCATAGTTTGAAAGTCTTAGAATGGAAGAGCATGAGACCTTCATGAAGTTTTTCACGAAACTGAATATCATTTGTAACTCCAGGGGTAGATTAGGTGAGAAAGTTCCAGTCCCAAAAATTTGTACGAAAATACTACGATCATTACCGAAACGGTTCAATCCTAAAGTAACAACCATTGAAGAATGTAGAAACATAGATGAAATGAAAGTAGAAGAATTAATAGGTTCCCTAAAAACATTTGAGCTACACTTCAAACAAACTCCAAAATCAAAACTACTGTCCTCAAAACTTCAAAGAATATAACAAATAAGGATATTGAAAGTAAAAGAGAAAATGAAGATGAGGAAGTGGCCTTGTTGGCACAATGGTTTAGAAAGTTCTTTCAGAAAAATCGTGGTCGTCCATTTAAAGGAAGATAGGTGGACAACAAACATTTCACATGTAAATCTACTAAAAAGTCTAAAGAACCTCAATATTATACCAGTCATTTGGACACCTGTCTACTAAATGCCCAAATAGAAAAACCAAAGGAAAGGCAATAACAGCCACATGGGATGACAAGGAAGAGTCAAACTCAGAATGTAGTGACTCAGAGAGCGATGGAGACCAGAAATCTCTGAAAATTCTTATAGTCTCTACCGCCTCAACTACTCCCATTGAAACGGAGAATAATGAAGAATCGTAGGCCACTGAATCATTTCTATTAGATAATGAGGAAACTAAGAAGGAATTAGAAGAACAAGATAAACTACAGGATGCTTACAATCAACTCTACATTCATAGCATCAATATCCTTAAAAGACTTGGATTAACTGAAAATAAAAATGAATTGCTGCAAAAAGACTTGGATAAAACATTGGAAATCAATACACACCTAATTAATGATTTACAGCAATATCACTCAGATAATAATAGACTAGAAAGAATCAATATCTTCCTTAAATCCAAGTCTGAAAAACTAAACAAATAGGTCAAGCTATTAAAAGATAAAAGCATGCTCCTTCAAAATGAAAATCACACACTCCTGTTTAATTTAGAAGAATCCAAAAAATTTTCTAGGTTAAACTATAAGCTTTCCCAGAGTGGTGAGAAATTAGAAAAACTCTTAGGTATGAAAAGACCCAGAAAGGACAAGAGTGGCTTAAGATATGATAAATTTAAAATAAAAACTGGAAATGCAGCACCAATAGAGAAAAAATCTGCTGCTTCAAGAAGTAAAATAAGAACTACTCCAGTTTGTCATTTATGTGCTGATTCAGTTCATTATAAGTTTGAATGCTTGTCACCTAGGAGGACACAACATAATTTTGGTCAAAATCATTTTGGAAAATTCAAACCAAACAGAAAAATACATGACGTCAAGAGTCCACCTAGGAATATGGATAGAAGAAATACACATCCATCACCACCTAGAATGACTGACAGAATGAAGGAGTTATTGAATCATGCGGCTGAATTAAACAAGAAAACTAATGAATTTGTAAGACAAGGAAACACGATTCATTTGCCCAACTTGATTAAAGAAACTAAAACAACCATAGTTAAAAATCTTGTCACAAAATGGGTAGTGAAAGAAAAGAAAAATTATCTTGTTACTCACTCAAATCATATAACAGACAATGATAATAAGTGGTACCTGGATTGTAGATGCTCAAGATATGTCACAGGCGACAAATCTCTTCTCTCAAATTATTCAGATCTTAATGATGGGATAGTCACTTATGGAGACGGAAGCATCGTAAAGGTAATTGGACAGGGAATTATCAAATGAATAAATTCGCTCAGAAATGAGAATGCCTTTTGCATAAAAGGATTAACACATAATCTTCTGAGCATTTCTCAAATATGTGATAATGAGCATGTGGTTACATTCAACAAACAGGAATGTGAAATCCTATATCTATCAAGTAAACTAGTTATGAAGGGTTGTCACACAAATAATCACTGCTATGTCATTAAAAGTAAAGGAAGGGTTGATCCATATGCTTAGAAGCATTTGAGCATGGAAAAACATGTCTAGGTCACGCATCTAGATTTGGATAGTTGCTAAAAAGATGCAATTTTGTTGAACTCTAAATGATACATCTGAGGTCCCTCACCTCAATCTTTTTGTATATAAACATCTTGATGTTTATAATTTTGAATTGTACAATGCTTGTACAAAATTTTTGCTATGTATACTGTTTGATTAAAGATATACTATATTATACATGAAAGTTTGTCGAAGTGTTGAAAAATGAAAAATATTCACCTTCGATATGTTTGTCGATAAGTCATGAGGACTTTCAATTAAATCGACCAAAAATCGATATCATCGTCACCTCGTTGAAATGGGAAAAGTCACATGATCGAGAATGTTATCGAAGACATCCTCGATAACATCGAATGAGATCCATCGATATTATCAAAACGGTGTTTGATGATATCGAAGTGTGCCGCCCGATAAAAGGCACTTGAGCAGGAAAATGGCATTTCACTTCTAAAAATCATTTCTCCTTCTTTCCTGCTCATCCCTCTCAGCCAGTCTACGAGAATCTTCATAAGGGAATCCTAAACGTCATTCAAATCCATTAATACCCTTTTCATTTCCTCCTTACATCAAGATTTCATCTTGCTCTTTTTGGGTATTTCCTGATTTTTAAGAGAAGTTCTATCCATTTATCTTCAAATTTGTCAAACCCTTCTCTATAAGTATCAGCAAATGGACAAGGACAAAGGGAAATCGTCTGGTCCTGGAGAATCTTCGAGATCCTGTAGGCAAATGATTCTTGCTCCAAGAGAAAGGGCAAGGGCTTCTAAACATGGGACTCCCACTCGCCAGTAAACACGACAGACATCGCGTGGTGGGTCCCAATCTGAAGCACCAGCCCCTCCTCCTGCTAGGGTGAATCCGGTGATGGCCAAATACACTGGAAGGAAGTTAGTTCTTGAAAGGAAGGTAGATAGGGAATGTCTAAACCCTTACAATCTAGAACCCCTGTTAGCCAAAATTGGATGGCTACCTCTCCTTGATTTTGGCAGTCTGTATCACTATGAACGGACCTACAACTTCTTTGCTTCCAGTCATTTGCCAGTGGCCGATCCTCCATCCATCACAGTTTCTGTTGATGGTGATGCTGTAGAGATTACCCTTGCAGCCGTTGCAAACATCCTAGGGCTTTCTCTATCATCCGTCGATCTCCCTGACATGGACCTTGAGAATGTTGAAACCCGGTCCATGGTTCCAAATTTCTCTGTCATTGTTGTGATATTCTCTGGTACCAAGGCAATGTGCTTAAAGCCAAATTCATGGAACCATGGTATCGTGTTCTACATGGCATCTTTGCCTCCAACATCTATCCTCGTGTTACCAATCGTGTCAACCTCACTGGATTTATGACCATGATAGTCTATTCTATAGCCATAGGGATCAAAATTTGTCTTCCTATCGTGATTGTTCATCAGCTAGTATATGTGATTCATACTTCTCAGGATGTGCATTTTCCCTATCCTTGGATCATTCACACTGTGTGTAATGCGATCGGTCTTTCAATAACAAATGATCCAGAACTTCCCCTTCAACACTTCAACAAGAACAATATTAGAAGACAGGACTTGAAGTTTCATAAATTTCTAGAAGATCAACCCAAGGAAGGGATTCAGGAAGAAGGAGAAGGTTGTGAAGGCAATGCTTTAGCTGAAGGCGCTAGAATGGCTGAGGGTGACTCTCTTGAGCCCCAAGAAACTCCGTCCTCATTTGAACTCGGGCATGTAAAAAGGTTCAAGCTCCATCAGGATAGGATTGGTGCAATGATGCGAGAAGTCACCCAGCTAAAGGAGACCATGTTCACTGTTTTAGAATGACTGGTGAATGGGGTACAACATTCAGTGTAATAATTGGTGGATCTGATCACCTGTAGACGCGACGATACAACATCGTCCTCCTCTCCACCTCCACCATAGTATAGATAATCTATGCGCCATCACATACACCCTACTCTCATCTCAACGTACGGGCATGAGTATCTTTTTGAATGTCCTACGATCGCATGAGTGTATGTGATGGCTTACTAACCTGTATAGTCTGACAAGTTTTTTTTTTTTTTTTTTTTTTTTTTTTTTTTTTTTTTTTTTGTATATGCCCATGGGTGGGCTAGATACTTATGTTTATTTTTAGGTGCCCATGGATGGGCTTATTTTTTTTTATTTGGGATGGATGACATACTACTGCCAACCTTGGGCAGTATATATTTTGGATACTTTGGGTTATGGCTATTTATATCTCATATATCCTTACGTCCATGTTTATTTGGTATGCTTACTGATTTGCTTTGACTGATGATATGCACTGCAAATATTTTCTCCTACTTTAAATGGTTTATATCGACTATGGTTTGTGATGCTTGATGTTAAGTCTCGTACTATTAATCATCATAGATATTCTTAAAACTAGTATGCTTCAAGGGATGCTCTTTTACATCTATTATGATTATCCTTTCTGACTTTTGGTTCTACCATATGCCTCAACTTCAGTCAATATCCACTGTTATGTTATCCTTTGCCAATGACTGATAAAAAGGGAGAGAACAAATCCACACCCAAAGGAAAATTGTGTGCATTTGTTAGTGAATGGTGGCGCAGGTGTTAGGGGGAGGAGCTGCAAGAAGACAGGGTGACTAGCTACTGATTGGCATAGTCATCAATGTATATGAACTAGATAGTTTTGTAAAATTGTGTAAAGTTCATGTACACACAATTTAGGGTGTTCATCTAGAAGTCGTTCTAGGGTGTTTTGGTGTTTTGTCATGTAATTGACAAAGAGGGAGATTGAAGTGCCCTAGTTTGTCAATTAGCATGATCGTTGAGTCAAACAAACAAAAGAGTCCCATAGGAAGATTGATCAAGTGTCTGCCTCAACTGGATGTCTGCCCGAACTCGCCACAGGTAAATATTAGCCTCACATCCCATGTCCCAAAACACCAGGAACTTAGATCCCTTAAAATTGAATAGAGCATCCTAAGTTTTTGTGGTTAGAAAACTTTCCCAAACTTTAGGAAAAATCTTAAAGTTTTCTACCTTTGTCGATTTATCGATACATAGATCGATGTAATTGAACCATGTTGTCGATGTCGTCGAAGCTCACTCGATATTATCGAAATGATGACATAAGATGTCTAGCAACCACAAAGATTTCTGGACAGAATTATCGATGTATCAATCGATGGTTTGATATCATCGAAATTTATATCTCGAGTCCATCGAGTAGACTCAATAAAATCGACATCAGGTCTGTTGTGTCCAAAGTTCTACTAAGGCAAATCATGTGATCTTCAATATATTGAAGAGCTCCTCAATATCCTCAGAATTCAAATCTCAATGATATCAAAAGCCCTTCAATGATATCGGATTGGGACACATTTATCCAGTAAGTTTTTCAGGTTATTTTTCTCGGATTGAGGGTCACTCGATAAAATCGATATTCAAATATCGATCATATCGAGGCATGGTCGATGACATCAAATATGGACACAAATTGTCCAACAAGCTTATAGGAAAATTTCTTAGAATTATTGATGAATCGACACTGCCCTCCATATCATCGGTATTCAAATTCCAATGATATCCAGTGATGCTCGATCATATCATTTAACTGAAAATCTTCAAAGGAAACTCACTCACATTTTCAAAGGTCGAGGTATTGAACCTCTTGTCAATGAAATCGGAGTTCGAAATCCCATGACATCGATGCACATTTGATTTCCTCGACCAGCTGAGAAAAGGTTTCAAAAGCATTTAACAGTTGAGTTCGTGTCATCAAGCGGCCAGTCGATGCTATCAAGAGTATACGCTCGATGATATCGACCCTACTCGTTAATATCGAACTCTGTAAAAAATGTGACTATTTTATATCTATTGGAACCTTTTGCCTATTTAATGAGAGCTTGCCCTTGGTTGTTTGTAGAGAAAATAAAGAGTGCTTTTATGTGTTTAACCCTAGATCATATACCCTAAGCCTTTTCTCTCATGGGAGTTCATCCTCCAATCCACCCTAATCATTGAAATTCAATAGAGTGGATTAGGGAATGAATTTCTACGTTTAAGGATCCTACAACTACTACCTTAATGGTAAATCATTAAGCTAGGATGCTTTGAATGCATGGATGATTGGAATCGCTCTATCTCCCTTATAGGAAAAACTTTTAATAGAGTAGGATTCCATCATAACCTTGACCCAACCCGTCGCCATGTATTGGTACATCTTCTGAGTTGTTGTTCAAGAGAAGTGAAGATTCTTCATCATTAAAGGAGGAGATCTTCATCAACGCGCTAAATGAGGCTCATCTACTTATCTGTAACTCGTTAGAGTCTAGAGGACCCTTGTGATCATTCTTTCTATAGGATTGGGACTAAGGTGTTTCTCACCCCTTGCAAGCCCTCATAGAAGGCCTCTTACAGGAGTGTACGTGGGGGTGCTTTGTGTTAACCCTTGTTCTATGGAGAGCATAAACTTATTTGAGGTGAACCTGATTTGAAACCTCAGGTTTGAGGTGAACCTGTTATGAAACCTCCGTTGAGGTTCCTTGTGAGGATTCGTGGCCTATGTGGCATAAAACTTGGGTGCTATGTGTTGACCGTTGCTCATGGAAGCATAAACTGTGTCGTGTAGACACGTTGTGTCAGTTTAAGTTTAGGTTGTACTAGTTAGAGGTGAGACTAATTTAAAACCTCCGGTTTGAGGTGAACCTATTGTGAAAGCTCCTTTAGTGAGATCTGATACACTTAAGGGTTGAGTGCATCCGCCCGAAGTGGAGTAGATAAGTAGTCGAACCACTATAAAAATGACTGTCTTTGAGATTGCTATTGTCTTCTATTGTTTGTGTGATTTTCTTAAATGCTTTCATACTTGATTATCTGATATAACACCTCACACACAGTCACATCCATCATAAACTAATTTGCATCTTGTTTATCTCTCAAATAGTTTTATGATTGGATCCTCTATTAGACTTGGAAGCCATTAGAGTTACTTTAAAGAAATCCTGATGATGCATATTTTCTTAAGATAAGAATGATAGGATTATAAATTGTCATAAAATATTAAAAAGTCCTATTCACTCCCCTCTAGGACATATTGGCATATTCCTACTTCAGCTAAAGCAGTCACTACGACAATTTCAGACCTCCCGTGATGTATATGTTTTATATCTACACTGTCCAACTATCTAGACGGGATCCACCATGATGTAATTTTTATCTCAAGGGACTAAAACCTATGTGTAATCTAAAATTAAGTAGAAATAGAACTAGACTAAGATGAAATCTAAATTGAATGAAATTGAGGGAATAATGATGAAATATTAATCTAAACTTAAAGAATTTAGAGGAAGGAAACTAGGGATTCAGAGGATCCATTTGTAGTGATCAAGGAGATCTTATGCTTGCTTCAAGAACTTAATTGGACTTAGAGTCCCATCTTCCTCCAGTTAAAGGGTGTAACCATGAAAATTAAGACTGAACTTTATTTGATATAGTTTTTAAGAGATGAAATGTATATGAATTAGAATGGATTCCATCACCAAACCATGCCCAGGAAACAAAGCAAACAATAGAATTAAACTATTTGGCAACCAATCATCGATGCATGAAGGTTAGGAAGGATGCCATCATCTGACCATGCCCAGGAGACGATGGTGAACAACAAGGCTTCCTGATATCATAATCATCAAAAGGAAAGGAACATGCTCAAAGCTATCGTAGACCCATTGTAATTTCAATCATAATAGACCGTTAAAAACTGATAGCATTCCCATAATCAAACTAGTATCAAGATCAATTCAGTCTAAATAAAAGGCACAAACAAAAAGTCTCCCCATCACGCTACAAGCTTCACCTCTTAGCCCTAGCTTAGAGGTTTAGCCTAGTAACATGATTAGGCTAAATCTCTTAAACAAAAAGAAAATAAACAAAAAGAAAAATAAAAAGAAAAAGAAAAAAAAACTCTACTCTCTCTCCCTCGTTCACTGCTACACATCCAGCCCTAGATGCCCTCTTTATATTTCTTCTATTTCTTTTATAACACCACTAAGGTTGGTCGGCTTGGAGACTTGTAAAACCTGCTTTCTATACGCAATGCAATTCACAAAATAACACTGAATTGTACACCTCTATTCAGCAAAAATGCACAGATAGGTTGTGTTTGAGGTGAATCCGAGAGGTAGGATCGCCCATACTAACAAATCTGACCACATAGGAGTGGTAGAAACTTGTTTGGATAGCTACTGGACGGTTCAGATTAACGAGCCGATCATTGCCGTGGTCATACAACTGTCCGCAAAACTCGGACAATGTCCGGACATGAAACAGAGCCTGCATTCCATGATGGGGGGGTCCATGATCAGTGATGCCTAGAAAATCCATTCCGTCCACTGGATTCCCCTCACAAAACTAGTCGGTTATGGATGACTTCTGCTCATATTTGGTGTGGCCAACAGAACTTTTCTTGTTGTCATTCATTCCATGTTTGAACGGTTGAAAACCAATTAAGCAGTCCTCTTTTAATTCCCACTTCTAGGTCTGGGTCATATGGTCCTTGGGCTTCGAATGGACAGTTTAGATTACTCGAATACACACTCATGGTGGGCCACATCAGCACCACACATGGACATCGTGTGGACGCTGGAACAAAAATGAAAATTCTATTTTGGAGAAGGAGGGCTCAGTCAAACTGAGTTTAACCGGCTTGAGTGGTTTGGTGCACAGAGGGTGTGCACCTACTGTGCACACCGACCACATGAAGTGGGGTCCATCTTGATGTTTATGAGAAATCTAATCCATTCATCCTTTCTTCTAACTAATTGAAGGGGTCAAACCCAAGTTTCAAGCATATCTAGATAACAGGTGAGCCCAAATCAATGTTTTATGGCCTGATCTGTCCGTTGGGCTACTTCAAGAGGGATCCAATGTCACTACAACAATTCAGTCTTTTCACGACAAATTAACTCGTCGCTAAAAACTCCAAACTCGTCACTAAAATCTTTTAGTGACGACTATGCTTATTGCCACGTTTGATGCAGATACGGTGTCACTAATTTTATTTAGCGACAAAAACAGCAACTCGTCACCAATAACTCAACTATTTGTAACAACCTAATAACTTGTCACAAAATATAGTTAATTAGCGACGAGTTGACACATTGTCATTGTATATCATAAAACGTCGCTAAATATGAGACTAGTCGTAAATAAAGACGTGTTGTGACAAGTCCTCGTTGTCACTAAAAACTTTTAGCGACGATTGTGCTCGTCGCCACGTTTGATGCAGATACGGCGTCACTAATTTTATTTAGCGATGAAAACGAAAACTCGTTGCCAATAACTCAACGATTTGCGACGACCTAATACTTGTCGCAAAAAATAATTAATTAGCGATGAGTTGACACGTTGTCATTGCATATCATAAAACGTTGCTAAATATGAGACTCGTCGCGAATAAAGACGTGTTGTGATGAGTCCTTGTCATCGTTAAAAACTTTTAGCGACGATTATGCCTGTCGCCACGTTTGATGCAAATACAGCGTCACTAATTTTATTTAGCGATGAAAATAGTAACTCGTCGCCAATAACTCAACTATTGGTGACAACCTAATAACTTGTCACAAAATATAGTTAATTAGTAACGAGTTGACACGTCGTCACTGCATATCGTAAAACGTCGCTAAATATGAGACTTGTCGCAAATAAAGACGTGTTGCAACGAGTCCTCGTCGTCGTTAATAAACCCAAATTTGTCACAAAAAGTTTTTTGTGGTGAGTGTTGCTTGTCACCAATTTTATTGTAAATAATAACTATTTGCGACGACTTAATACATCATTGCTAAATAAAGTTTATTAGCGACTAGTTGACACATCATTATTTTATATCGTAAAACATCGCTAAATATAAGACTCGTCGCGAAGAAAGAAGTGTTACAACGAGTCCTTGTCGTCGCTAACAAATCCAAATTTGTCACAAAATTTTTTTTAAAATGAGTGTTGGTTGTCGCCAATGTTGTTACAAATAATAATTAATTGTGATGACTAAATACATCGTCGCTAAATAAAGCTTATTTGCGATGCGTTTACACGACGCGATTGCATAATGTAAAACATCACTAAATATGAGACTCGTCGCGAATAAAGACATTGCGACGAGTCATTATCGTCGCTAATAACCTCACACTTGTCGCAAAAGATTTTTTGCCATAATTGTTGCTCGTCATCAATTTTGTAGCAAATACTAATTATTTATGATGACCTAATAAATTGTCACTAAATATAGCTTATTTGCTACAAGTTTACACGTTGTCATTACATATCATAAAATGTTGCTAAACATAAAACTCGTAGCGAATAAAAAGGTTTTACGACAAGTCCACTTATTACTAAAGATTACAATAACTACATAATCATTCATTCATTCAATTACAATCATTCATTCATTCATTCAATAATGAATTAATTACAATCCTTCATTCAATCAATTACAATTACAATTATAATAATGCTGAAAATACGAATCTTGGTTTGTCTTTGTGCACTCGAGTACTAAGACCTTGCTTCTCTTCAATATCACTTGTCCCAGATTTACTGGCTGCCTCTGACCCATGCTCCAGTTCTTTCCATTTTCAGTCACTGACATTCATATTAGGCATTAAACTCTAACATATGTACAAGAGTTGATGCAAACACTGCTATAGGTTTCAAAAGGCATTTCAAAACTACTGAGTCCACATAGAAACTCATCACATCATGCTTACTTCAGCAGAAGCACAGGAACTACAACACCTGCTAAAAAACTAAATGAAATCCTAAAGAATTTGAATTTATTTTGTGATTAGAGATGTTTCACATGCAATTCATGATTACTCCAAAGTAAGGTGTTAAAACTCGCTAAAACCAAGTTGGCCCTTCTGAGTCAACACAGTTTCACATGAGATTGAACTGAATTACCCACCCAAACATGCAAGTAGTGGTTTCATGACTTTGGAATCACATATTAGAATCAAGCAGAGAAGTCTAACACCAACTAAAAGTTCTTAGTGTGTATATTCCATAATTCGATGATAAACAGGATGGGTGAAGTAAATATGAGATTAAAAAAAGAAAAAAAGAAGTTAAACCTACTGAGTCAAGCTTTCCTTCACTTCTCCTAACTGTGTCCCCTAGTTGGCACCGATTTGGAGCCTAAAATAGGAAAGAATTGAACATTAGAAAATCGCTGCATATTGGAATCCATGGATAAAAGAAAATGTAAATATTGTTAGCAATGTAGATGGTAAAACAAACACACATCCCAAATCTGTTCGTCTGTACACTCTCCAAGAGGGTCAAGGTTGCTTCGCACAGTCCCTTCAAACATCTTTCGGTCTTGTAGTTAATTGTCCTGCATCATTTTAATGATTGGCACTCATGGAACTCTATGAAGCAAGCCCATCACTATCCAAACCAAGCACCCTACAAACTTTGCCAACTAAAAGTTGCTTTGATTGGACTATCCTAACCATATAAAAAATAGACCATTTTCTCATTGAATGGGAGCTACATTTTTTTTTCCTTTAGTTTTTTGGTGTTCATTGATATGCTACCAATTAAAGGGCAAACATTATGATTTTTGGACCATGGACGACTGTGGCCAATTTACTATTGGAAAATACTAAATGAACGGTTTTGATATCGTCCGTGTATACCAAAATGCCAAGAAAATATATACTAGGCATTCCCAGTTTGAATATCTAGATCAAGGAAAGATCATATACAACCATAGCGTGCTAAGTTATCATGCTACTCATCCCCCCACCCCACCCCCCCTCCACCCCCGAAGTTTCACATGTATAGACATCCTGGGTCTCCAAAAGCTGGGCCTTCCATTAAGACCACCGAATGAAAAAATCATGCCAGTCCACTCATCAGGCAGGCCACATAATAAGAGTGGTTGATAATCCAACCCAATGTATAGGTTTGACCCACCTGATGTTTGGTTTGATCTGATTTGCATGCTAGGTGATCTTCATGGCGGGACCCCTCTTTTACATAGTTCGAATGTCCTGTGAATGTGACATGTTGGAGAAGATGAAGCTTGCTAACTTAGCATGTTGTGGGTTGTCAATGATCATTCCTCGCTACTATGAAAGGAGGAGTTTCCATACCGTCAATGGTTCTCCCATGTAAAAATGCCAGGTTTCAGCGCATGGGTTGCGATGAAGGTGCGAGACACTCCTTGATGGAAGAAGGAAGTAGATATATGTGCTGATGGGGCAGTCCACCTTATTTGCAGAAGCTTCAATTAGAGGGTGCAATGAAAGTAGAAAAGGAAAAATTAAAAAATAAAAGGATTCACAAAGCATTATTTCAGAAAACCAAATTGGAATGTAAAATTCTTTAGAGAACTCGTATCAAATCAATTCATAATAATAATTTTATTTATTCATATTTTTTATTTTTTTTTGTATCTACTGATTTTAGCTCACTACAAGAAAAAGAGGCTTTAGCCTCGGTTCAAAACAATGGCTGAAAAGGTTAAAAACTGAGGCTAAAGCTTTTAGCCTCAATTATCCAAACCGAGGTTGAAACCCCCATGGCTAAAGGCTTTAGCCTCAGTTTTAGCAACCGAGGCTAAAATGACTTTTATAGCCTCGGTTCTTCAAGTGAGGCTAAAAGAACCTTTTTAGTTTCAGTTTTCTCGAAACAAGGCTAACTCAAAATTTTAGCCTCCATTATTTCCAACTGAGACTAAATCCAAATTTTAGCCTCAATTGCCTCCAATTGAAGCTAAATCTATTTTAACCTCAGTTCTCAACAACCGAGGCTAAAGCCTTTAACCACAGGAATTGTAGTCTCAATTTAGGTAATTGAGGCAAAACTGAGACTAAAGATAGATTTAGTCGTGTTTCTTTCACTGTGTACCTGCATGACAAACATCCTGAATCATTAGCTCCTATGATTTGATTAACTAAAAAATGAAGCATTACAATTGTCATTAACAATGCTCAATTCTCCAAAAAATGAAAGTAGTCCATAGCAATTGAGTAAAAATCATCAATAACCCAATAAAGAAAGGATCAAAGAAAGGATATAGACCTTACGAGAGTGATCTACCCTCCCTGGCATTCAATAAAAAATGATTCAAGCCATTCATCAAGAAAGTAATTAGTATTAAAGTAAATTCTATTTTAACAGATACCTCAAGGATGTAGCAGGCCACCCACAACTCATCACTGGCAAAAATTTTGACAGAGCCAACCTGGAATTCCCAATGTTCCAACTACTAAAGTTATATATAGTATAGGATCATTAGATAACCTTTTTACATGTGTCGAATGCAATGAACATATATACATGTAACACTTGCCATAGATAAAATGAAGAAAGTAAATTCATAACCCTCTAGCTCAGGTGACTGCCCATACATATTGTGGCCCAAACAAACTAATGACAAGATCATTAAACCATACGCCCCACTACTCAAACTGTTGAAGACTCTGCCTCCTAGAGGGCTGGTTTCAAATGTGGGTGCACAGTATACCCAGCACATCCCCGAAAGTTCAGCAATATCGGCCATGAGCTAGGACTCCTAACATGGTTTACCTGTTATGGTATAGATTAGAAGTGAAGGAATAAAATTTATGTTTCAATAATTAGATTGGCATTATGTTACTGGGACTTGTTGCAGTTGTAGCCTTGGAGATTGATGGCCATCCTGGCTTAAGAACCATTGTAGTAATTAAAGATCATTGGATGGGTGAATAACATAAAAAAGGAATTGGTAATAGCTGCATATCATAACCCCATGATTTAGGGTCTGCATTGTAAAGATGAGACGTCTCGCAGGAAGCTAGAAGCCTAAGCAGTCATGTTATCAAGTTATTATGATGCTCGAAGCAGTAATTTTCCTTTTCTAAAAGAAAATAAACATTAGTTTGGATTCAGTTTAGAGTTAAGTTAGTTTTATATGGACTGACTTTACAGCCATGACATCAGTTTTATGTGTCTAGTAGTATGAAATGACTTGGGGCCTTTAGTTTACCTGTATGTAGTAGCACCCGTCTGATCAAGAAACCACATTGAAGTGAAGTTGATGGCAAGGCCTAAGAACCCACTTGATGTCATCACCAACTAGAACATGGGTATCCTCAAGAGTGGCCTGCCAATTCACTTCACGGATACATGAGCCCAATAAGAAAATAATGGAAGCGTCCAAATGCAGTTACTGTAATATATTGAAGGTAATTGGGTCAAGCATTGCGCTCCTACTGTTTGGACTACCAACATTGAGTTCATGGTTTCAAAGCTACAATACCCATGAAGGTTTGCATTGACATCTATTCAAGGGTCAAAATATCATAGACTCAATCTTACCAACCATACCAACAAAGGGAAATTGAAAACTGTAATAGACCAAGCCCAATAGACTCACATTTCAGATTGCTGAAACAGCTTATTGTCTGCACACACCATTTTTTTGTTCCTTCATAGTTTTATTATATTATTTTTTGTTACTAGAATACTCAAACTTGCTTGTGTTATGTAATTTTCCAACACGATGAGCCCACAAACTATGCAGCTAAAACCACTCAAACATGCTCGTGATACAAAATCTATGTAAAATGCTCTGAATATCAAGCAAAAATTGAAACACAAGAACACTTTATTATCTTACAAGGAGTTCTTATTAGACAAGCATTTCACTCTATTTTCAAGAGCAAATGTTTCGGGCTACCTTATAAACTGTTTTAACTTTTACTAAGATAAACCCTATAGTGTATAGCACATGTTGGGTGCATAGGAAAATACCACAATTAATAATCTCTCAAAAACCATGGAGATGCACAAAAACATATTTTGTATCAGTACAAACATTCAAAGAATTGGACATAAATTTAGATTGCACAGAAACCATGGAGATGCAGGGTGATCTGGGTTTATGAATTTGATCTACTTGTGAAGTTTCTCCCAAATAACCATCATTTTATCACAAACGCCTAGGGGAAAAAAAAAAAAAAAACCTTGCAATAAGAAAACTAGGGAGTCTTGTAGTTATCCTTCATAAACAGCTATATGTATTAGTTCTATAACTCAATGATTTTTAAAAGCCTAGTCAGGTAAAGTTTGCCAAACCTATATGTAATGAGAAGAAAGGAGGTTCAGCATCAAGTTTTAAGATAATAAGAACCTTACCTTCCAATGTGAAGATGAATTGAGTGTGTAGAAACAAGTTCACAGGCAGCGGTCAACCAAATCATTTAGGTTTATGACCTGACAAACTTCTATGAGAAACGTAGGGTTGATCTGATTAAAGAGTGTTGAAGTACATTAAGCCATCACGCTTACAGAATAGGTAAAGTGCAAATATGGTGTTCCTTTTAAAATTAAAAGGGTTATATGGTTCTGGTGCAATGGGACATGTACAGCACCTTGACGCACCTAGTATCACTACTTATAATACTTGACAAATGCCCGATTAAGCTAGCTATTCAAGTCAACTGAGAACATTGTTGGTTTAACGAAAATTTATAGAAAATTCAAGATGACATCAGGAATTTGCTCTTAGTATGTTTTATATCCATTCATAACCTGGCATTATGAGGCCATGTCCAGGCAAAGTCTCAAACTCTTGCACTCAACCAGAAAGTCTTTCAATTTTCCAAGTTTGACTAGGCCAAGTGAATGAAAAACTCACAAACTTTTCAAAAGATAAAAAGATCAAAGAATGTCCTTAACCAATCTTCAAAAAATGAAGTCTCCAGACAATGCTCAGTAGCAGAACTGTTAAGATCTAAAATTTCAAAAATAGAACACACCAAGAAGAATTTAAAAAAAGAAAAAAGAAAAAAGTCATCAAACAGGGTGGACCATATCAAAAGATCAAGTGGACCACACCATATGAAATCAGTGCTAATTAAACATCTACCATCCAAAACTTCCATCCCACTATGTTTTAAAACTAAATAGTGATCTTAGGTTAATTAAATTTAAATATGAATTTTTTAAAACTTCCATCCCACTGTGTTTTGAAACTCCTAACAAAAAGATCATCCTTCAGGTAGAAGATTTTCTTATACTTAACTGAAAGACATAATATTGAGCTGCTTTCCTAAAGAAACATTTGCATCTCCTCTTTGATAAATCCCCATTCATGCAAAATGATATCCTTGATGACATGCTTACAAGGTCCACTTTAACACTTGATGCAGTACATTGGCCAATCCACGAGACAGACAATGAACTTATATTTGGTTTCTTATCTATCTAAATAGATGACTACCATGATATCAACCATCATACTCACCTGAGTATTGAAGTTTTTCATTGGAAAGTTGGGAACCCATTTATCCAAATAAAGGGAATCTTCATAGGTTTTGTGAAGAGTTCAAAACCCACCACGAAATCTTCAAAAAAAAAAAAAAAAAAAAAAAAAAAAAAAAAAAAAAAACTAGTTAAAGTCTTATAGCAAGCCATCAACAACAATATTATGAATTCTTGCCGGAGCACCTTTCCAAGGAGTGTTTCCAAGCATTTCCATGAATCACAAGAAATAGCCTAATTTATGAAGATGAATTCTACAAATCTTCTGTCCAATGCAGCCAAACGAACCCTAAAGATAAATTCTACAAATCGCCTTTCTCATGCAGCCAAACGACCCCTAAAGATGAAATCTACAAATCATCTTTCCTAGCCAAAACCTGCTCTTCAACTTAGCAACTGTACCCATTGTGGATGGGCCATGCCCAAAAAGACCTCATCCACAGAACAATCTTAAACGTCGAATTGGTAGCCTGCAAATTGACAACTAATCCAATAGTCCACACCCAACTAGAAAATCCTCTGATTGCTATCACAGAGTTTCTGTGATGGGAAGTTTTTATTGAGGGCATCAGCCGTAATGAAAAACCCTACTAATTGAATGGTCCAGATCAACAAAAGATGAAACCGAAGTAACCAAACCAAAGACGCCATTTTTCTCTGCCATTACCCCATACTTCCTCATTCCAATTACCAGAACAAAATGTAGTAGTAGCATCCAACCAAAGTAA
The DNA here is from genome assembly GCA_037074715.1 of Magnolia kwangsiensis. Classification (NCBI taxonomy): domain Eukaryota; kingdom Viridiplantae; phylum Streptophyta; class Magnoliopsida; order Magnoliales; family Magnoliaceae; genus Magnolia; species Magnolia kwangsiensis. The sequence continues at coordinate 142,858,058 of CM073574.1, read as the reverse complement.
TTAAAGAAATAAAAAAAATAATAAAAATCAAGAATAACATCGAGATTACAATCTTCTCTACTAAAAGACACCGAAAGGGATCAAATCAAAGAAATGATGAAAACAGTGACGGATCTATTATAATTAGAGACCATATTCTGATAAGATGAAATACATGAGAAAGAAATACAAATCTGAAAAGGAATCAAAGGAGAAGACGACGGAATGATCGGATTTTTCTTACCCGATCGATACATTGGCGAGAACCTTCAGTCCAATCAAAGGCTGCAGCCACTAGCCACCTTATGCTTATATCTCACTCATAAACATCATCGTCATCCTCATCTTAGCCTTCTCCCGGCAATTCTAGGGATGGAAGCAATCAACTTTTGAAAGGTAGATCAACAAAAAAATTTACGATTGGCTGCCCACCAGACAACACCTTTCCTCTTCTACGAGGGTCTTGAAATCCCTAATTTTAAAAATTCTCAAATTCCCCAAATCCTAAAATCCCCAAATCCCCAATTTGTAAAATCAGAAAAACCCAAATTCAGGGTCCACATTCAAATCTGTAAACCCTAAAATCTCCAAATTCCTACATGAGGGTCCACATTTGAATTGGAAATCCACAAATTACTAAATCCCCAAATTCATAAATCAACGTTGAGATTGAGAGAGATTGAGAGAGAGATAGAGGGATACCTCGCATTTGTGAATCTAATTCAATCGAGCTTCAGAGAGAGAGAAATGAAGGTCATGATTGAGAGAGGAATGAAGGTGGTACGTGGGTAGGGAGGGCCTTGGACCACCACTCGGCCAACTTCAGCCATCCGAACGAGTCCTCACGCAGTCGAGGATGGGCAGGGAGGGAGACAGAGAAATGGGGCGATGATAAAGAGAAAGGTGCGAGAGGAAGAATTTTATTTCCGTGTGGACATGAGAATGAAAAATGCAAGCGGGTTCTTTTTTTTTTCTTTTTTTTTTTGTGGGCGTGAACGGTGACTTGAGATGAACAGTCATGTTAGGGCTTCATGTGGCCCACCATGATGTATGTCATTCATCTATGCCTTACATTCAATTCAAAGAAATTTTTTATGGATTTATCCCAAAAAAGGAGGCAAATAGAAGACTCGCATGGACCACACCACAAATCAACAAAAGGCATTTAATCTCCATAGTTTCCTACAGTGTGGTCCACTTGAGCTTTAAATTTACCTAATTTTCGAGCTAATTCATTAAAATGATCCGTAAAAATGGATGGACAACTTAGATTAAACACAAAAATTTTAGTGGGCCCCATAGAACTTCTAAGGGACCATCAATTCGTACCTTGGGCGAAGTGTGGTCGGAGTATTTAGCGACGGATTAAATCCGTAGTAATATTGCTATTACATACAACAATTATAAATATAAACCATTGACAATGAGACCCATTATTTGGATGGTCTGGATAAACATATATCAAACCCACTTTTTCTGCAAACAAGTCAGCACGATTTTACATAAAATGCAAAACTCACACATCATAATGGAGATGGACAGAGCAGATTTCCCACGAGCATCATAATGGAGCCACATGCACGTCGCATGTACATCACGTACAAATGCACAAGCGATGCATGGAATTTCTTAAAGTCGGTCAACGCTTGCTTGACCGACTTCTTCTTCATGCAATAGCGTCTTCCCTGTCCCTTTGCAATTTTCTCAGTGTCGTCCACTCCACATTCAAATCGTCGATCCGTACTGTCCATTGTGTACAGAAGGGAGATTTAACCTTTGGCAATGTGGCATTCTGAAACCATGCAGGCTATTGTAGAATTATGACCGTTGAACATGAAATGGATGACAGAGTAGATAAGCTAGTGGGCCATGCTGATTTTCCTGCAAAAGTAATCTATTTCGGATGGTTTTCCCCCCTGAGACCAATGAAAGGAGTGGATTTTCATTTAGGTCCCACAAATGGTCCATCAAACTTCACAGAGTCGATGTACGTCGACTCTGTTACGAAATAGGGGCTCTGTCTATTCGCAGTGGGCCACCATCACGCAACTAAAGGTGGATCTGAACCATCTGTCATGTAGAGGGAGAAAAACCATTCGAACCCATGCTGATCCTTAACAATCATACTCATTTATATGATCGTTATATTGATTACAAAGGGACCGTTCAACAACTGTTTCATCTTCACTATCTTAGTGGGCCACATTATCAGGTGACCAAGACCGGCCCTTAACGGTTGAAATTCTGGGAAGAAGACGGTGGACGATTCGGATTTGCCAAAAGACAACTACAATAGACACCATCAGCAACACAAAAGAAAGAAAATAGCTTCTTTCTCTGTTTGTGCATGGCCGCAAGTCTGGCCGGTTGCGCGGTCCCGCGCAGGGAATCGTTGGTTATGTGGTCCAGTGCAAGGCAAAGCGTCCCTCAGACAACATTTCTGGGGAGTATGAACCATGGAAAAACTCTCATTCCTGTTGCGCGATCCTGTGTAAAGAGTTTTCTCCAAACTCCCTTGAAAAGTGGCGCAAAGACCATACTCACTTCCGTTGCGCCACTGTGGGCAAGCAACTTTAGTTGCACGGGTCCGTGCAAGCAACTTCAGTTACGCAAGCCCCACAGGGACTCCCCTCTCTCTCTATCTCTTTCTCTCATCTCTCTAGCCCACCAACTGATCCAATCCGATCCAACCGCTCAAATGGAGTAGTAGGGTATTTATAGGCCCCACTACTCTTACAGAGTGGTGATCACCACCACCTATCGCTTCACATATGGACATCTTCCTTTCTAAAACTATAGTGTCCACCAAGCTCCCTCTTAAATGGTGGTGTACAACTTGTTTTCCTTAAAATGACACATGTGCACCCATTTTACCAAACTACCCTTTTCAATGTCTTTCTACTAAAATACTTAAACTATCCCTGGACATGCAATTTTACCAAAATATCCGAACTATCCCTAGACATGTAATTTTACCAAAATACCCGAAATACCCCCGAGACCAATTTTACCAAAATACTTAAAATACCCTTAGAGACCAATTTTTACCAAAATACCTAAAATACCTCAGAGACCAATGTTTACCAAAATACTTAAAATACCCCCGAGACCAATTTTTACCAAAATACCTAAAATACCCCCGGAGACCAATTTTTACCAAAATACCTAAAATACCCCTAGAGACCAATTTTTACCAAAATACCTAAAATACTCCTGGAAAGATCCGCACCATGGAATTCTCTGACCAATGCAAAGGTATATTTTTATGCCTCAACACATGGGATCATTTGAATCTGCAAAGTGTGTCAAGCAATCATCCAAAGAGTTGGGAAGTTCAGCTGAGCCTGACTTATTTTTCACATTGGATCTCATAATGATCTGCCAAAGGAATCCATCATCCTTGAAAGTGGATGGAGGTACGCTCTTTTGCTCTAGTCCTGCATAAACAGATTGAAAATCAATAGGGGAAGCATCGATGTGATCACTTTGTTCATTGAAACTACTCAATCATGGCATTGAATTGTCAAACGTGTACAGCTCAGATGGTGGCCTCAACTAAGTGATTTTAAATTCCAGGGTCATACTGAGCAACTAATCCTTCTCCCGAATCACATCATCGTTCGATTCAGAGGAGTGGTCTAAACATGTTTCACAAGAGTTAGAAGGGTCGGTTGTAAGGGGTTCATCCTTCACTTTTAAATTAAACATGTCAAGTGAGAGGAGTAGCTCATTATGACTGACCACTTCGTGTATATCTTGATCCTTGACCTGGACCAAACTTGAGATTGATTCTAGAGTAATTTGGGCTGCACATTCATAATAGTCATCACAATATGCATCATTGTCTAATTCTGTGCAATAGTGCACACTTGGGAGGGGATTGCTTTTCTCATATTTCATTCCTAAATTGAGTTGAGGTTCGAATAAATTAACCTTTACATCATCATTGAAATCCTATGTATCATGTGAGGGAGGTGTGTCATCATCACTGTATTCGAAAGATACCAACGTCTCTTGACCATTCCTTTGGACCGTTATCGAGATCGACTCACTGAAAAATTAAACCATATGCTCATTAATGGACTCCAACTCCTCATTTGTAATTCTAGAGTTCTTCAAAAGAGAGTTAGGATAATTTTCCTCACATTATATTTCTGGAATGAATTGAGGCTGGGATGAATGAGTCACCTCTACCTTATCAAGGCGCGAATTAAGCACTTCCAATGATTTTTTAATTTTCGCAAGACAGGCCATGTTACGCTGAAATGAATCCACTTGGATCGTTTCTGGTTGGATCTCAAAGGAAGCGGATCCAAGAGAATAATCATTATAACATGTTGGTTCGTTTTTTCAATTTTGATGTTTCCACTGATTATAGTCATACGGATCATAGGTGGGAGAATCTGATGGTTGGTAATACATATTATCACTCATAATATAATCACGTATTCTTTTCTTTTTATCGGATGGGTGATAATAATTCTCACTCCCATAATTATGATAACCCCAACACTCACGTATTGTTTTGTTAATCGGTGGGGTGTAATTATTCTCCCTCATATGATTACATATAGACTTCTTAATTGGTGGAGGATTATATTCCGGTCGATTCTCAATCATGGCTTCAGAAAATTTTTGAGACAAAAGCATCTCACACTTTTTCACAGAACCCCTCAATTTCTAGAAATATATTACCATACTCATTTGCCCACTCTAGCCACTCTTGTTCATTCATGGTGAAACCTTAATTTTAAATCTAATCCTTAAAAAAATTAAAGAAAAGATCCTACAACAGTATGGAAAGTAAGAGGAGAAGTTAGAAAGAAGTTACCAGATTAGAGATTCCTAACTTAAAACCTGGAAAATAAAACAAAATAGGTTAGTTTTTAAAAATAAAAAGTTTCTAAAGGAAGGTTCTAAACCTAGAATTAGAAAGTAAGTTAGATTCTTAAAATAAAAGAAATCCTAGATTTAGAAAATTTCTAAAAATAGAAAAATAGCAAAACTAGAAAGAGATTACCAATTTAAAAAGTCTATCTTAGAAACATACAAAACAGGAAAGTTAGGTTAGTTTTTAAAAATCAGAAAAAAAAACCTTAATCCTAACCTAATCTTAAACTAATCCCAAAACTAGTTAATCTCAAAAAATATAACTGTCAATCCTCGTCAACAGCGCCAAAAACTTGTTCACTCCCCAAGTATAGGGTTGTGATGTAGTAATAAACTCGGTAAGACCGAGGTCGAATCCCAAGGGACTGAAACCTATATATAATCTAAAATTAAGTAGAACTAGAACTAGACTAAGATGAAATCTAAATTGAATGAAATTGAGGGAATAATGATGAAATATTAATCTAAACTTAGAGAATTCAGAGATAGGAAACTAGGGATTCAGAGGATCCACTTGTAGAGATCAGGGAGATTTATGCCTGCTTCAAGAACTTAATTGGACTTAGAGTCCCGTCTTCATCCAGTTAAAGGGTGTAACCATGAAAATCAGGACTGAACTTTCTTTGATATAGTTTTTAAGAGATGAAAGATATATGAATTTGAATGGATTCTATCACCAAACCATGCCTAGGAGACAAAGCAAACAACATAATTAAACTAATTGATAACCAATCATCGATGTATGAAGGTTAAGAAGGGGGTCATCATCCTACCATGCCCAGGAGACGATGGTGAATAACAGGGCTTCTTGATATCATAATCATCAAAAGGAAAGGAATATACTCAAAGCTATTGTAGACCCATTGTAAGTTCAATCATAACAGACCATTAAAAACTAAAATTGTTCCCATAATCAAACTAGTATCGAGATCAATTTAGTATAAACAAAAGGTACAAACAAAAAGTCTCCCCATCACGCTACAAGCTTCACCTCTTAGCCCTAGCTAAGAGGTTTAACTTTGCAACATGATTAGGTTAAATCCCTTACACAAAAATAAAATAAACAAAAAGAAAAAAAACTCTACTCTCTCTCCCTTGTTCTCTGCTTCACATCCAGCCCCAGATACCCTCTCTTTATTTCTTCTCTTTCTTTTATAACACCACTAAGATCGGTCGGCTTGAAGACTTGTAAAACCAGCTTTCTTTACGCAATGCAATTCACAAAATAACACCGAATTACGCACCTCTATTCAGCAAAAATGCACAGATGGGTTGTCTTTGAGGTGAATTCGAGAGGTAGGATCTCCCAAACTAACAAATCCGACCACATAGGAGTGGTAGAAACTTGTTTGGATAGGTACTGGACGGTTCAGATTAACGGGTCGATCACCGCCATGGTGATAAAACCGTCTGCAAAACTCGGACAGCGTCTGGACGTGAAACAGAGCCTGCGTAAGATGGTTACGCTGTGATGATGGTGAGGTCCATGATTGATGATGCCTGGAAAATCCATTCCATCCACTGGATTCCCCTCGTAAAACCAGTCGGGTATGGATGACTTTTGTTCAGTTTCGATGTGGCCCACAGAACTTTTCTTGCTACCGTTCATTCCGTGTTTGAACGGTTGAAAACCGATCAAGCTCTCCTCTTTTAATTCCCTCTTCTAGGTCTGGGTCATATGGTCCTTGGGCTTCGAATGGATAGTTCAGATTGCTCGAATAGACACTCATGGTGGCCCACATCAGCACCCCACATGGACAGCGTGCGAACGCTGGAACAAAAATGAAAATTTGGTTTTGGAGAAGGAGAACTCAGTAAAACTAAGTTTGATCGGCTTGAGTGGTCTGGTGCACAGTGGGCGTACACCTGCTGTGTACACCAGCCACATGAAGTGGGGTCCATCTTGATGTTTATGAGAAATCTAGTCCATCCATCCTTTCTTCCAGCTAATTTAAGGGGTCAAACCCAAGTCTGAAGCATATCTAGATAACAGGTGGGTCCAAATCAATGTTTTATGGCCTGATCTGTCTGTTGGGCTACTTCTAGAGGGATCCAATGGCTGCAATTTGACTTGTATGGTTAATTTATGGTCCTTAGGCCATGTATGAAGTTTCGAGCTGAACGGATGGTGGAAACCCTATGATCTTGCATCTTGAATATCTTTTAGGCCACTTGAGCTTCAGTTTCTTAATTTTCTCAAATCTTCGGCATGTAAATCTGTCGATTGTGGTCCCTTAGGGTCCGTCTATAACATCCTAAAATTTTCACGACCAGAGTTTGTACTCGTGCCCAAGAAAATCGGGTGTTAATAATGTATGAACTTGGATGCTTTAGAAAATTACACCATTTTTTTATATTTTTTTTTTTGGTTTACATCCAAATACATTCATGAAGGTAACATTCACAAGAATAAAATCAACTGTATTGATTACATTTCATCAGAATAAAAGATTAATCAAATGGCTTCACAAAGGAAGGTTTATTATAACATCAAAGTTCACAGCGGATGTATAAAACTAAGCAAATAGTCTGTCTTCATATTCTTTCCGTGTAATCTTCTTTAAGGAAGTAGTTCTCTAAGTCTTTAATCTGTAAGTCACCTTCATCAATTGTACGGTTGGGAGAGGGTCAATGCCCTACTCATAGTGAAGGTTATCCTTTAAGATTAATAATAATTCAAAAGATTAACATCAGGTAAAGTAAGGGTCTGACACGTACCATGTTCTACTAACACGAGGGTATTAGCATGTACAAACAACCTACATGAGATGCATTCCTAGCAAAGTATGTGGGGCTCATCATACATAGTGATCATCACATTATGGAGTATGATTTATGGATAACCAGCTCGACCCGCGTCTCATACTACGGATATTCGCCGACATGGCCAACGCTATCGTAGATTTATGAGGGGACCTCAGAGCGCACAACAATATGAACTGGGTGAATTACATGCAATGATTTGTTCATGAAGTGACTATTTGTGACATCCAATCCCGAAGTGATGTGACACTACAGTAGAGAATTACACACATCGATTTGTGCACCACTGCCCGAAGGCTCAAGGACTTACGTGCCCTAAGAGGGTCTTTACCCAGAGCAAATTATGTCTATGATAGAATATTTGAATCACTATTATGATACATCTTACACATCACTTGCACTTATAAAGAATATACATGAATCATTAAGAATATAAACTAAATCATGGATGTTGTTGAATAACAAGACACCTGCCCGTGCCTATTAAAATAGACAGCACAATGCTAATATAATAAAGCGAAGAGTGACAATGGTTAACTCAGCAAAAGTGGCAATGGTCAACAAAATAGGAGAAGAGTAACAAGGGTTAACTCAATAAAAGGAGAGTGGCAGAGTCAACTCAAATAAAATGATGAGTGACATAACTAACTCAAATATAAGGATGAGTTGTAGAGCTAACTCAAATATAGAGACGAATGACAGAGCCAACTTAATAATGGATAAGGCAGGGGCAAGGCATGTACCCATGGCCTCACATAAATTTAGAGAAATTCTCTTGTATTCGACATCATGTCATAATCCCAAAAGGGTCAATAAATCAATTGATAGGATAATTCCCAAGGAACATGTAAACATGGAATACTTGATAATTCATATCGTAAAAGGCATGAAAAGGCCATAATTGATGGTGAAACATATAATAACATGGAAGATTCAAATTTGATATATAAAAGGAATACATGTAAAGGTAATATCAAATTCATGAAAGCATGTACAGAAGCTAAGATAAACTAGTATGAAGACAAATAAAATATAGGAAGGCATGTAAAAGGCAGGATAAATAATTCAACTTAAATTACTATAAGATTAAAAGATAAAAGCCTCACCTCTTACATTTAATCACTCTCTATGTTGCTATATTTGAATAGATGTATTATATACCCAAATTCTAGAACAATTAACACAATTGTTATTGTTAGATCATCACGTTGTATGAATTGTATGGTTAACATCAAAACTCTAGGTTAAGGTTTAGTATCAATGTAGACCTAGATTTACATTAGTTAATGTATAAATTAGAAAGTGCATAAATAACTAACCTTGTTAAATAAATTCCAGCCCGATAAGTTGAGTTCGACGACACTCTGATAAGTCGACTCAGTTTAACTTATTATGGAACGGTTCCATAGATAATATTTTTGAGTTTGGAGTTTGATGGAATCTAATATCAATTGAAAATCATCCAAAGAGGATTCTAAAAGTCAACCTACCAAGACCCGTTAAGTTGGTGCGTGATGCTTAAGAAATGCTTGCTCTCTCTCTTTCTTTCTTTTTCTTTTCTCTTTCTTGTTGTTGCTATAGATGCCTTCCAGCAGCCATGGCATTTTCTTCCTTCCCCGCTTTCTTCCTTTCCCTCTCTCTTTCTTATTTCTCTCTCTCTCTCTCTCTCTCTCTCTCTCTCACCCCCCCCCCCCCCCCCCCCCCTCTAGCTGTTTCTTTTGGGATACTGGGCAAGGCTTTTTATCACGTTTGGGAGGTTGCTAAGTCGGTTGCAGCCTTTGCACCGACCCTGTTTACGCAGAGAGAATTCTAGAAAATCCCTTACACAGTCCCTGTTTTGGTGCGAAAATTCTTGGAAGCTGACCGACGTTGGATCGCATCTAGGCTGGCTGATCACTTTTTCCTTCAGATCCGACTTCTTGGACGGGATCGGACTCTTCCCTGCTTCAATTTGGATGGCCTGAATCGAAACTAAAATTTATAGGTGGGTCCAGTAAAATGTGATTGGCCCCTGTTTTCTTGCGCACTGACTTGGTCGCAGCTTTCACTTGAAATCCCAGCATCATCGGGATTCTTCTGCACTCCTATTGTTTTTAGGTTGGAGTTGATTCTCTCCTAAGTGGGGATTGAACGGTTCAGATCTCCTCAAACGTAAGGAGTTTCCTAATAAGAACTCGCTCTTTCGAACTGGTTTCATCGGTCGTTATGACAGCGACTGACTTCCATGATTTGGTGGGGCCCACTATCATGATTTCCAAAAAATTCATTCCCTCCATCATTTTTGTAGGGTTATATTAGGGAAGTGGCCAAAATATTAAGTAGATCTGAGTTTTGGGTGGCCCACAACACCTTTCACAATCGGGCCCTACCAACGCTCTAACATGTCTGTCGAAGTAACGTAATGTTTATGTGTAGTGGTCTTGGCATTGGTTGGAGTCCATGCCGATGTTTGGTGAGCAATCCACTCCGTTCACCATCTTTGTCCCTTTATGTTAGGATACGGAGTAAAAGATGGGAAAGTTTCATAAACCAGATGGGTCGTACCATCTAAATATGTGGAGATTGATATTCACCGTTAAACCTTTAGTATCAGTTAAATAGTGCCATTCATAGTGTTGGTTGTATTTACAAAATTTCCATCAATATCTCAATCACCTTCTCGCATCTGTTATGTTAGAGTGCACCATCCAAATGCCCTAAAACGAATATATATCATTTTTTGTGCTCTTTTCCTCGATCCAGTTTGGGTCCCAATCTCCCAAGGACATTTAAGATGTTCTTTTAAATGTCTAACACATTCCATGCTTCAGAACCGAGGTTGTCCACATCTGGTTAAAATGTTACCCGGTGGTTTGAACATATAACCTAAGATCTTCAAAATGACTGGATCATCCTAATATTTAGATGGCCCATTTGGGGGATCCAAATGCGATGGGTGGTCATATAACTTGCTAAAAATGTAGAAACTTGATGGTTGGTGGTCTAACAATGTATAGAGGTATATGTACGATCGGTTTCGCAAACGGGTAGACGTAAAGTGGGTTTCTAGAGTGATTAGGTGTAAAGCATGGGTATCGTCATATTAGAGTGTCTTATTCACATGTGTGGGTTTCTCAGGTCATAGTTCTATTGGTGGGTTAAGCATATTCATAGGTGATGAACAAGATGAACATATCAAAATCTTGATCTAATAAGTGCATGAATAGATGTAGAGGTCAAGTAGCTAATTTTCTATGATCTAAGGGCTGAAACTTGATGTGTACGGTTAATTTATGATAATTAGGCCTGGTATAAGACTTCACATGAAATGGATCATGAAATCATGTGAATTAGAATTCAGGGTGTAGATCAATGTCATTTTCAAAATTATTGCTGATTTGTGAGTTTTGGGAAATCTAATGGCTCCACATAGTTATGGACATATTTCTAAGCAATTCTTACAAATGGATGTATATCCAAATCATTATGGATAGGGAGTTATTTGTCAATTCATTTAAGAGAAGAAATACGTTAAATCACATGATGGAGAGTCTTACCTTGAAATTGACGGTCAGATGGCTTCATCTATGAATGGAGATCATTCCTAACGGATGATTTTGTGTCAAGACAAGGATGTAAGGCTAAGATAGCTGGATTGGTAATGTACATACATATATGTTACATTGAATTTTTATGGTAATGCTCGAGAACTTCCAATACTCGAGTATTGAAAAGTTCAAAGCGTTACACCGTCTCTTATCTTGATGAATTCTGAGCGTTAAATCCATGCTTTTAGCACCCTGTTTTAGTCCAAGCTCATAAATACACCTTGTATTACAAACACGATTAAATCGGACCGTGAAATAGTATCATGTTCATAAATCCAGGCAATAAATGGGGTCTCATGTGTAATATTTGACCCTCAACAATTATCTAGGCTGATTATCGAGGCTAATTGTTGAGGTCGATTCTGATTCCGATTGTCGAGGCCGGATACCAAGGCTGATTGTCGAGGCCCAATGTGATGTATATGCAGCCCGTATTTGAGTCCCATTGTGATGTGCATTCAGCCCGTATTTGAGGCTCGATGTGATGTATATGTGACCAGTATTTGAGGCTCATTGTGATGTGCATTCGGCCCGTGTTTAAGGCCCAATGTGATGTATATGAGGCCTATGTGATGAGGCTTATTATGATGCATTTGAGGGCTAGGAGATGTAGCCCATTGTGATGTATGCCAGGCCCATGTGAAAGGCCCATCGTGATGTGTATTAAGCTCTTGAGTGAGGCCTATGGTGTTGTATATTTGGCTCTTATGTGAGGTCATGAGTCCACTATATGTTAGGGCCCGGAGTTTGTCTCATATAAGCGCACCGTATGGGTAGGATTGATGCATGATTGAATTGTATGACTCATACATCTTACATTATGTGTTTTGAATATTGTACGTCTTAGCGACATTAGGGTCGTAGCCTCCACATGCATAATGTGGATGGCCAGATGGGACACCGAAAATCTGTTATTAGCATCGGGCTGCCATAAATGGCCTTGGGTGAAAATCCATAAACCTCCGAGGCCAGGAGACACCCAAATGTCGAGACCGAGTGGATACATGAGCGCCCGAGTGCCAAATACCAGTAGGTCACGTCTCTCACTGTGACGTGGTCAGTTGGGAGGGAGTTTGGCCTTACCCGCCTGAGGGTAGGGCCATAGCTAGGCTGAGTTTGACTAGCTCATGAATGGGTCCGTTATCAACATGCCGGGTAGATATTAGCTGATTACTAGCCAAGCAGATAGTGAGGTATCTTCCACTTACATGGTCACGCGTCAGTGGGCGGTGATTGTATGTAGAGTGTACTAGACCCCGGCGATGATCCCAGAGATGTACAATCCTAATTTATAGAGCAGGAGTTGCATACTCAGTATTATATTCATTCATTCATTCATTCATTATCCACTCAGGCTGGAGGTGTGCAATTAATTATTATGTGTACTTTCACAATGACTAGGATTTTGGGTGGGGCGAGCAACTAACCTTAGATCAGGATCTTACCACATTGAGTTTATCTATCCAAATTTAGGTATGGGACTGGTTTGGATAAAAGTCTTTTGTGATAAGCCACGTAACCTGCGATACCATGTACTATTATCCTGACTTCACACTACATCTTGGTCACTTCATCCGCACTACATATTGCATATTGCATTACATCCTCGGCATATGACATTTTGGGTTGCTATGTTTCTGTATTTATATGACCTAAATGAGGTCGATGATATTCATAGCTCCTCCAAATTGCACATTGTATTGCATCCTCGATATATGATATCTGGTTCATTATGCTTTCCATATTACATAGCCGATTTACATTACTTTCTCAGTATATGACATTGGCTTATTATGTCTTTTCATCGCATATCCTGAATGATGTTGATGATATTTTTATGGACTTGTCGGTATTTTCGCTTACTCTGATATCGTATGATTCATGATCTTATTAATATTTCTGATATTGTATAATTATGGAATTGTATTGGATACTTGGCACTTACCTTGTGCACACACTTACACCACCCTCTAGGCTTTCTATAAGCTTATGCATGATAGATGCGCACAGGTGATGTTAGGTTGCAGCAGCATTGAGCTTGGATAGTCCGGTGGTCTTCTAGAGCTTTGATTTCAATATATGTATTTCCCTTTTAGCACCATAATCAAATGCTTATCTTAGTGGATATGTGATGATAATGATGTTGCCTTTGTGATTTAGGTAAACTTATGGTTATGCTGCTTATGAGATAAATGTATGTTGAAAAATCCTCCTTGTATGATCCCAGGATCGAAATCTGGCGTATGCGCGCTGGGAGCCGAGAATGAAGAACTATGGAGGCTATCGATACCAAATTCGGCGATTGAAAATTTTGTGAGCCCTGTTTTCGAGTTTGGGGCATGACATCCAATGTTATTAGAGCATAACTTGGGAATACCTGAAGATAACATCACATATCTGCTGATAGCTACCCTACACTCTATGATTATTGAGAACTTAGAATGATTAGATCCTCGAGTTCTAATAACTTAGAAAATTTCTAATATAGCTCCCTATTGTTGAGATTGTGAGGCTGCATAGTATTCCATTTTAGATAATTTTTTATTCAGGATCCGAGGATTAGTGTGGTTATCATAGCGTTGATGAGACATCCTGAGGGCCCGAGGCTGAGATTAAAGAATGTTATCTCCATCTGTTTATAGATTGATTACGCCTTGTATGGTAGTGATTAATATATGTATAAGTCGATATTCCTCTTCCCTTGCTTTATCCTACATGATAGTAAATTTCGAGGATGAAATTTTTATTAGGAGGGGGAGTTGTAAGGCCTGTATCATATCCCGTACCATTCTATAGGCTTTCATAGTTCTCCCGGTCGAATTCCAGCAACCTTTAACCTATATCGAACATTTGTGCGCGATCCTAAGCCTAGTCCTACATATCGAAGTCGACTCGACTGGAGACTTGTACCAGTGTAACAGCACAGTCACTGTGGTTCCAAAGCGGCATCTTACGGGACGAGGCAATACCTAGGCCAAGAGATATGAGCCCGCGTTCATTCTGAAAAAACTCACGCATTATGAATTTCGAGAGAATCTTTATGACCCGTCACATCAATCAAGTCAAGTATACCCTCTATACCACAATGTCACCCCACCCTATACCAAGTATATGCACCTATTCCTTCTTTTCCCTAAGTCAACACTCTCTCTTCCCACCCATCCCACCTTTACACCAAATTCAAACCAACCCATACTTCTCATTTCCATTTCTTACAACCCACTCCATCCATCCATCACTCCTCTCTCTCTCTCTCTCTCATTTCAAACTCCATCTCCTAAGCAACCAAGGGTGAGTGGACGTCTATCGCTTCCAAGGAGATGAGAGCCTAATATGGCCCACCTTCCTACCTCACATCTCCACCTCCAAGCTTCATCTCAACCGTTGGATCACATTCTTTGGAGTTATAGAATGCATTGATGGAAGAAGGAAGAAGGGATCTTGAGGTGGGTGTTCATAGCATTAAATTTCTATGAATTTGATGATTTGAGAGCCCACATGGTGGGAGCCATTTTGATGTATGAATTTTTTAAGAGGGACCCATAGTGGCAGGGTCCCTCCGCTACTTCAATCTCTCTCTCTCCCTATTTATCTCTCCCTCTCTCTATCCTTTGGTGATGGAATATTGGCCCACCTATAAGTACGTATCATATCCATGCCATCCATGCGTGGACCACACACGTGGGACCCACCATGTGGAAGCTCATTGGATGGAGTCTTTAAAGCAGCTATATTGTTACTATATTGACGTTACCAAGTTTTGTAGGTCTGATCGAGGTATGTGTTATACAACACCATCCATCCATTTTTCTTGAAGTGGGACCTCACCTAGATGAATGTTATATCTCCACCGTCCACCCTACTTCCCAACTCATTTTAGGCGTTAAGCCGAAAAATGAAGTTAATACGAAACTCTAGTAGGCCACACCATCTAAAACATTATTTTAATAGTGAAAGTTATTAGGGCCCACTGCGATGTTTTCTATGCATAAAAACATATCCAATTTTGGGCTTCTTAGACCCATCACGAGCCCAGGAACCCAGCCGATGGACTGGATCCTCTTGATGTGGACCCCACCTATGAAAAACTTCAGATAAACAATATATATATATATATATATATATTAACAGCAGACGTTGTTGCTATCAGCATCCAGAGGACACTGTAGCAAGTAGTGTCCACTGCTTGGGTTGACACAGGGTCAGTGGGCCCCACCTCAGGCCCCACCATGATGTGAGTTGAACATCAACATTGTGCATATGATGGGTCCTCTTTAGGCATGGGAATACCCCAAAAATCTGTCGTCCATGGCACTCTGGCGGTTCACACCACTAGCAGTAGGAGATTGAATATTTACCATTGAAACCCTTTTTGGGTCAGAGGAGTTTTGTATCTATATGAAATTTGATTTTCATCTTAATCCAGGTCTTTATGACCTTAAACGTTATGGTGGGCCCCACGTGGGACCCACCTGCTATAGTGGATTGGCTGGTCCACCACGTACTAACTATATAGCTGATTGACATCAGCAAGTTCCGTAGAGCCCATGGACCCCACCCTGATATATGTGCTCTATCCTGCTGTGGGGCCGACTGTGATATATTTGCCATCCAATCTGTCCGTCCATTTTGTCCAGGACATGGGACCCACTCCGCACGTGTTGCACGTGTAGAGGTGGAGCCCATCTTGATGCATGCATTTTATATTCACACCGTCCAACAGCTATTGGACGGTGGGGCCTTCCTTATTATATGTGTTGTTTAAGGATACTGTCCTTATGCAGTGTGGGCTAACATGATGTATTTATTTATCCACACAGCCCATCTCTGGACGTGGGATGTGGAGCCCGTATGATGTATGTATTTCATTCCATGTCGTCCATCTGTGTAGGGCCCACCTTGATGTATCCATTGTACACATGGACCTCACCTGATGTATATGTTTTATATCCACACTGTTCAACTATCTAGACGGGATCTACCATGATGTATTTTTATCCATGCCTTCTATGGCAGGTAGCTCATTGTGATGTAATTTGGGCCCATGGTTTGAGGTCCATTAAGATGTATTCAGAGCCCATGGGTTGAGGCCCATTGAGATGTATTTGGGATCCATGGGTTGAGTGTAACGCCCCGTGTTTTCAGGACTCGAGTATATAACCCATTTCCTAAAAATCTGAGTGTTAACCTTAAACGGTGGTCAAATTCAAGTGTTTTTTTTTATCAGAGTAAGCAGATGAGCGTAGCATGGACAAATTAGACATAATGGATTATTATTTTAATATACAAGAAGCTGCCCATAATGACTTATACAAACCAATGTCTCCACGATAACAAATGTAAGATTACATACATGAGAAATTTAAAAGCATATGAAATGCAAACGAAAGCCACAAGATCGCACAGCTTCCTTGACAGGTACAACCACATGTCCTTGACCACCATAACGGCTCCTCATCAGTCTGAACCTGCATATCACTTAAGTCACCTGTGCTACCTGTACGGTTATATTTTTTATGGATGAGTGGCCAATTCAATGTGAATTGCCCTCAAGATTACACACCACCGCATTAGATAAGCATAATTATAAAACAACAAGTCAATCAAAACAACACATGATGCAGTCTTTTTAAATGTATGGATGTGTGAATGCACATTATCCCGAGGATACACATCCATGCAAAAATTGGGCTCATCACCCATGCATTCATCGACCTGGGAAAATCATCCAGTTAAAATAGGAGTCGATAGTCGGTGGTCTGAGAGATAGTGAAACGATACCCCAACAACTCTAGGACACGTGATACAACATTCAAAATGAGCCACCCGTCATCGTCAATATGCTATAAATATATGATTAGCCAAACCATTATTAGTCCAGTTACAATCATCCAATTTAAATAAGCTCAAGATCACTACAGGGGCTTGTCACCAATTTAGGCTGACAGCTCGGACATAGGTCTCATACCACCATTCCTGGCTCATGAGACTACTACCTTAGGATGTTTAATAGAAACCCATCGACTAGTGGCCAATCATATTACAACATATGGGGCTTACCATCACATGGTTGCATAGTATAAAACATTGAACCCATATAGAAAAAATATCAAGACGAAGCCACATAGGGTGATGTCAAAACAAGCCACTTAGGGCAATTATCAAAATAGGCCACATAGGGCGAGTATCAAAACCATGCGATAAAAGACTATTCTTGAAAGTCACTTAGACACAACAACCCTGGATGGTAGACCCACATCAATAGTCAATTTAAACCACCATTCAATAATCACTAAGTCGAAGGTCCATTTCAGTCACAACCAATCAGGTTACATCCCAAGTATGGGTGTATAAGTGGGAATTTCCCACTAATGTACTAGTTTAAGTTCCATAAGCAATCCACAGATAATCCACAAGTATGAATAAATATGCAGGATAAACATTAAGCATATAATGTAGCAATTCAATCACACAAGTAAATATAAGATAGAGATAGCAATTATTAATTTGAATTAAAATAAAACTATAACTTAAGCTAATGAGAAAATGAAAAGTTTAAGGGGAAGAATCATCACCTGATCGGGAACTGAATCACCTTCTAGTGACGCCAAGTACTTACGCCCTTAGTATCGAATCTTATCATGAATTATAAATTTTGTATGATTAGATCCAAGTTTCATATGTTATCTATGGTTAGGATTATGACATATGGTTTAGATCATTTAGATTTAGAGTTTTATTCATTAATCTAATCTTAGACTTTGGTTTAGGGTTTGAAGTTCAACTCATATAATCAAATTGTAATAATATTAGAATGGAGTAAGAATAAATAATAACTTCCTATTAATACTAATAATGTTAACCTTATTATTAATCATCCTACAGCGACAAAATAGGCATAACATGATTAACGTTATTATTTAATATCTATAATAACCAATACTTAGCAAAATTAACCTATCAATGGTTAGCCACATTTAATAATTGTAATAAGTAATCTTAATGACGATAATAAATACTAAGACCTACTATTAAAGGTAATATTTAGGAGAGTTAAATAAGATTCTACTACTTGATAACTAGAATTTTGTTAATAATAACTAACATTAGCACAAATAGTGCATTGATGTAGATCTAGGTTTTCATCCTCGAGTTCAGGCCTAGACTTGGATCATAGGGTTGAACGCTAATTGATGTAAGGTTACCCGCGATGTTAGTAATATTATTGATAATTGTAAAACCACTATTAATATTAGCAATGTAATCAATATTAGGTACATGATAATAATAATTGTCATGATGACTATAAATATTTTAATCTACCATTAGTGACAATATTTAAGAGTGATTATTAGAACACTACTATATGATAATTACAACTTTGTTTATACTAACTAGTTCTAGCATGAATGACTTACTAATGGATAGTTATTATTAATATTAATAACCCTAATAATAATACTGGTAATGATACATTAAAATGGGTCTAGTGTGGATTTGAAGGGTCCCAAGAATAAGGTTATTTGGGCCTGCATTAGAGTGAACGGGCCTATCAAATTCTGTCCCAACAAGTGGCCCATATTGGGCTTAAAATTTCCCCACTCCAAGTCCTGAACTAGGCTTGACTTTGGCCAGGTCTGGCCCAACACCTTGCTCCCCGTTTGTAGCCCAAACTGGGCCTGAACTTGGCCCAACTATGGTTGTCCAACTGTGGTCCAGGACTGGGCTTGGTTCGGCCCATTGTTTTACTTATAATGGTGGGCCAAGAACTAGCTGGACTGGACCTACTTTGGCCCATCACTGCTGCCCACTGGTGCCCTAAACACTAGGCTAAACTGGTCCTAGCACTGCATTTGTCAAGGCCCAATGGGGTAGCTGAGCTGAGCCCATCCTGGCCCAGCATTATCCCAATCTGAGGCGGGCCTACTGAACTAAACAGGACCGTGATGGGCTAGACTAACGGTCTGGCTTAGCCCAGAATTCTTATCGTTGGTGTGTAGGACTAGGCCGATCATGCATTGGACTGAGATGTGGCCCAACTATTGCCGCCCACCATGTAGGATGAGTTTCTCATCAAAGGAAGTGAAAATGGAGGGAAGAGAGCGAGGTGAAGGTGGTGAGCCATGGCCATACCTGCACACTAGAGTTGTTCGAACCCAGCAATGCTCGGATGGTGACGTTACTAGAAAGGAGAACGTGCACACTGCTGCAGCCGCACTGCTTGCATTCTCTCTCTATTCTTCTTCTCTCCCTCTCTTTTCTTTCTTTCTTCTGGAGTGGCCTGAACCGAGCCAGGACTCGGCCCAAATCCACTACATCTCGAGCTGGTGCGGCATCAGCGAGTACAATAGCTATCACACCGCTCTCTCATTCTCCCTCTCTCTTCCATTCTTCCTCTCCTTCTTCACCATCTCATTCTCTCTTTTCTGTTTTCCTTCTTCTGCCCTTCCTTTTCCTTTCTCCTTCCTTTGCTAGAAACCCAGCGAGATACGAACTGGCCCAACTAGGACCGCGGCTCAGTGTAGTTTGAAACGAGGAAGATGACCAGGCTAAAATGGTGGATTCAGATGTGGAGCTTCTTCCTCCAATCCGTTCCTTTTAGGCGGTCCATACGAATCCTAGAGAGCTTAAGGATAGGCTTTTTCGAAGCTCGGGAGAGATTTGGGTGATGGGTTCTAATAGAGAAGGGAAATGGCTATTTTCTAGGTTTTTTTGAAAATGAGAGAAGCTCTTATTACATCCGCGATACTAGCCTTCTTTATCATGTTACCCTATCTCCTCTCAACTGTTGGATACAAATGGACAGCTGGGATTTAATCCTAGCATCTGCTTCTAAAACAGCTGAGAATAGTGGTTTCGGCCACTGGTTTTCTCCCCTAGTATTGAGAAAGTGACGCCCTCAGTTGGACGGCTGAGATTTCAGTTGAATGGACGCCTGAGATTAGAGGTATCCTCCTCACTCGGGTCGTGCTATTTGGCAAAACAGAAGGTGCAACAGTTTCTATTTTGGGAAGTTTTGTGTTTCTGAGACCTATTTACAGTGAGATTTGTGTGTCCACATGTGCAGAAAAACCTACACTGAAGGTTGGGTTTTGGTCAGAGTTGAGGAACGCACACAATTGACAGTTTGGATCATCCATGTCAATGATCATGGTGGGCCAGGAGCGTCCCAAACGGTCGCCCGTCTGTCGGCTGTGAAACCGAGAGAGAGAGAGAGAGAGAGAGAGAGAGAGAGAGAGAGAGAAAGTCTAACCTTTTTTAAGCCAAACACGGGTCAGACCCGTCTGAACGGCCAAACACTTATGGTGCATGGCAGGTGTGCCCCAGTCGTGCACATGCACCCCGTTAAGTGGGGTCCATCATGATGTTCATGGTAAATCCACACCATCCATTCTATTTAACGGGGCTTTCCATAGTCTTCTGCCAAGGGTGGGGCAGATCCAAGGTCCGGGTGGGCCATACGGGTTACCCTAGATTCAACGGTGGTTTACCATTAATCTGAGGGTCGAATCACCTCAAGATTGAGCGTCAATGGTTAGAAAATCCTAATGGGCCATTTTTGAGGCTTCCACCATATATTACTGGCCAATTAATATAAAATTCACTACTATTGTACATTACTTATAATTACATTAATTAAAAAAGTTTACAATTATATAAATAAAATTTTAATATTAACATGTTACTATACACATGCTATTGACCACACCTTTACTAGTGTATAATTCATAATATACAATATCATACTATGTATATATATGAATTTGAAATTATACAACACCATATTTAAAATTGCATTGTTGAATAATTTACAACTTTGTTAAAATATCTAGTATACCTATTTATACAAGATGTTTTACTACTCCATTAATATTTATAGTCTAATTATACATTATAAAATTTTCACTCTTTATGTTTATTTAATATAATATTATTTTTCATAATATTTCATATACATTAAGTATGCTCATATCACCCTATTTCAATACATTTTTATACATTTATATATGATAATTAAATCATCAATTACACCTAAAAATTTTGATCCATTGAAGCGATTGAGATCATAAGATCAACGTTTCAAAAGCTATGGCGGACTAATTTGGAATCGATCAGGTGGATGGCTTGTCATACGAATGAATGTTATTTTGGACCATTGAAATAGATGATTTGATGATCACTAGGTGTCGATGTGTGAGGAAAGCTACATGTGTTTATCAAATGCATATAAACTGATTCAGATTCTTATGGTAACACCCGAGTACTGGATAGTACGGGGCGTTACATTGAGGCCATTGAAACGTATTTGGAGCCCATGGGTAGAGGCCCATTGTGATATGTATAATGGCTGTTGGTGTGGCCCATTTGATGCATATGAGACCCATGCGTAAGGTCCACATGTTATGTATTTAAGGCCCATGTGCAAGGGACACCTATTGTGTATATGAGACCCATTAGTGTGGCCCATTGATGCAGCCCACTTGATGTGTATACGGCCCAATGACGCAGCCCACTTGATATGTATGAGGCCCATTAGTCTGGGCCATTGACACAGCTCACTTGAAGTGTATGAGGCCCATGTGCAGGGCCCACCTATGATGTATATTAGGCCCATGTGTAGGGCCCACCTATTATGTATTTAAAGCCCACGGGTTGTGACCATTGTGATGTATTCGAGGCCCATGTTATGCGGCCTGTGGTGATGTATTAGGGCCATGTCATGCGGCCCATTGTGACATGTATTAAGCCTGTGTGAGCAGCCCATAGTGATGTGTATTAGGCCCATGTGATGCGGCCCGATGTGTTGTATATGTGACCCATATGATGTGGCCTAATGTGATATATTTATGGCCTAGTGTGATGTATATTAGGCTCTTATGTGAGGCCACGAACTCACTATATCTTTAGCTCTATGTGGGCCACTCCTTGGGAGAAATGTTGGTTAAATGTCCACATTGATGGGCAATGATGGTTAAATGTCCATATTATGACCTTTCCGTAGGCCGATTGTCGACGCCAATTATCGACGTTGATTCTGATTGTCGAGGCTGATTCTGATTGTCGATACCAATTTCAATTGTCGAGGCTGATTCCAATTCTGATTGTCGAGGTTGGATATTAAGGTTAATTGTTGAGGCCCAATGTGATGTATATGTAGCCCATATATGAGGCCCATTGTGATGTGCATTCAGCCCATGTTTGAGGCCCAATGTGATGTATATACAGCCCGTGTTTGAGGCCCATTGTGACGTGCATTCGGCCCGTGTTTAAGGCCCAATGTGATGTATATGAGGCCTATGTGATGAGGCCCATTGTGATACATTTGAGGGCCAGGCGATGGAGCCCATTGTGATTTATGTCAGGCCCATGTGAAAGACCCATCATGATGTATATTAAGCTCTTGAGTGAGGCCCATGGTGTTATTTATTTGACCCTTGTGTGAGGCCATGAGTCCACTATATGTTAGGCTCTATGAGGGTCATTCCTTGTGGGCATTATTAGTTAAATGTCCACATTATCGAGGTTAATTTTCGATGCCAGTTATTGATACTGGTTATGAGTATATGACAGCATAATATCATGATACATGCCCATACGCATCATCTACACGTTTGTTATGAGATGTGGTTGACTATTGCATATGTCATTGGCAGATTATTTTGAGACTCCCTGATGGGCGGAGGTTATCTCACATGAGCACATAGTATGCGTAGGATTGATGCATGACTGGATTGTATGACTCATGCATCTTGCATTGTGTGTTGTGATTACTGTACGTCCTAACGACATCAGGGTCGTAGCCTCCACAGACATATCGTGGATGGCTAGATGAGACACTAAAATTTTTTTATTAGCATCGGGCTATCATAGACGGCCATGGGTGAATATCCCTAAACCTCCAGGCCAAGAGACGCCCCAACATCGAGACCAAGTGGATACATGAGCACGTGAGTGTCGAATACCAAAAGGTCACGTCTCCCACTGTGCCGTAGTCAGTTGGGAGAGGGTGTGGCCTTACCTGCTCTAGGGTAGGGGGCATAGCTAGGCTGAGTTTGACTAGCTCATAAATGGGTCCGCTATCGACATGCCGGGTATATATTGGCTGACTACTGGCCAGGCGGATAGTGAGGTGTCTTCCACTTGCATGGTCGCGCTTCAGTGGGCAGCGATTGCATATAGAGTGTACTAGACCCCGGTGATGATCCCAGAGATGTACAGTCCTGATTTGTGAAGCAAGAGTTGCATACTCAGCATTATATTCATTCATTCACTATCCACTCGGGCTGGTGGTGCGCAACTAATTATTATATGTACTTTCATAATGGTTGGGATTTCAGCTGGGGGGCACGACTAACCTGAAATCAAGAGCTTACCACATTAAGTCTATCTATCCAAATTTAAGTATGAGACTGGTTTGGATAGAAGTCTTTTGTGATATGCCCCATAGCTTACGATACTACGTACTATCATCCCGACTTCACACTGCAGCTTGGTCATTTTATTCGCAACACATATTACATATTGCATTACATCCTCGGCATATGGCATTTTGGGTTACTATGTTTCTGTATTTATATGACCTAAATGAGGTCGATGATATTCGTAGCTCTTCCAGATTACATATTGTATTGCATCCTCGATATTTGATATCTGGTTCATTATGTTTCTGCATTACATAGCCGATTTATATTACTTTCTAAGTATATGACATTAGCTTGCTATGTCTTTTCATCGCATATCCTAGATGAGGTTGATGATAATTTTATGGACTTGTCAATATTTCCGCTTACTATGATATTATATGATTCATGATCTTACCAGTATTTCTGATATTGTATGATTATGGAATTGTATTGGATACATGACACTTCTTTGTGCACACACATACACCACCCTCTAGGCTTTTTATAAGCTTATGCACAATAGATGCATGCAGGTGATGTTAGGTTGTAGCAGTGTTGAGCTTGGAGAGTGCAGCGGTTTTTTGGAGCTTTGATTTCAATATATGTATTTTCCTTTCAGTACTGTATTCAAATGTTTATATTAGTGGATATGTGATGATGATGTTGCCTTTGTGATTTGGATAAACTTGTGGTTATGCTTCTTATGAGATAAATGTATGTTGAAAAATCCTCCTTGTAGGATCCCAAGATCGAAATCTGGCATATGTATGCTTGGAGCTGAGAATGGTATACTATGAAGGTTGTAGGCACCAGATTCGGTGATCAAAAATTTTGTGAGCCCGGTTTCTGAGTATGGGGCATGACATCCAATGTTCAATCACACAAATAGAAGGGTTCTAGGTCTAAATGAATTTTAAATTAATCCAACCTTGGGTTACTTTGATTCAATTTCTTGGATCTCAAAAGGGGTAGATCAGAATTTCCTTTTATCAAATTAGATTGAAGTAACAAGAGATCAAGAAATTAGAAATCAAAAAGGTATAAAAAGAATCTTTAATTACCGTATAATAGCTTGACAATCACGGTGACTTATCTCTCAAAGTGGTGACTTGAATTGGCTTGGAATGAATGAAAAAGCTGAGAAAAGTCCTCTAAGGTCAGCCTCGACTAGTCGTGGGGGTAACCAAATTTTAAAAATTCTGGTGTGATCGTGTAACATCCCGAAAATCGAGGGGTCGAGTAAAAACCCAACTCCCGAGTTCCAAAATATTATTTATGCAACATGGATATGTATGATTGAATGTTGTCTATATTAATGTATTAAACATGAGTGGGATTACGCCAGAACAGCATATCATACTCCAGAGATAGTTAAATTAACAAGCGGAAGACTGTGATAGTATGTATAACATATATAAACTCTTACGTGTCTCCAAAGTGTGAACATGTTACCAGGTTATATACATACATGTATACTTCAAAAGTAAATAAAAAGAATATACATGAGTGCTCTAAAAATATAAAATGACAAGTGTTAAGGTATCTAATCAACCTCCCTGTAATCCCGTCAATCAGAACACGCATAAAGGAGGGATCCTCCTCATCATCATCAAGTCCAGCTCCGCTTCTCAAGCAGCGCCATCATCTGCAACCAAAATAGGGACTGGTGGGTGTTCGGAAACACCATCCCGTAACGTGGGAGTGAGTAGCTAACTCAGTGGAATAATAGAGCAAAGATTAACATGTTCTCAAATCAATCATGTGATAATATTCAAGCAGTAAATCAAACATTCCTAATACTGTTGTTAATGCAATATGACATGACATGATGGATGCCCTCACCGACGATCTCCCTCATACGGCACCATCTTACGCCCGCGGCATGCAATCATCCCACAGTGCTCCACATCTTCCACGCACATGCAATGTGATGGTGATATGATTATCGAGTTATTATTAGTCCATTCAAACAGCAGGATTGAGAAACTAAGGTACTTCCCTTTTATCAATCCCAACACAGATCCTGTCTAGGGTCGTCACTCCTATTAATCTCATACGATGTATATTTTGTAGGTCGCTGCAAGGGCTGCCAGGGCTGTTGCTCACACTCGTTGTACCGCTCCCCCATCACCTTATCAATACAGGCCTACTGTACTCTCACTGCTACGGAAGGGTCGTCGCCTCCCATAGACTCAGAATACGCTCGCGGTCACTACAAAGGACTCGTCGCCTGATCAGTGTAGGCCGACAACAAGAATATAGTGTCCCATACCACCATAATCTTCTCACGAGGCAAAGGTGCTCACTGGTCACTACGGGGAGGTCTGTGGCCCCAGCGTAGGCCGACAGCTCGACCACGGTGTCCCATACCACCATACCCGGCTCATGAGTCTTTGTGGATCAAGGTACCATGGTTGACAGGGTTTACAATGGTAAGTTCAGTACCCTAGGTTTAAGCAGTTATGACTCATATAGGGTGAACATACAATGGCCAGTCGGGTTACTTGACAGGCTCGACTAGAACGAGCGCATCTCAAGTCGAATGACATGAAGTGCGTAAAACACCTCGTGTGGCCTAACCACTGCCGCCAACTCCAAAACACAGTTCGCGTTCATCAACGCGTTGTTCGTGGCAAAGATAGGCCAACCACGAACTTGCTCGGTTACTGACTGCCTGGACTAGGTATAGTCCCAAACAATTATGAATTCACATCAGCAATCATGTAAGAGTATTGGAAATGAAATATAACAATGTGAGCATGTTAACACATGTTATAACATACAACTTAAGTAAATCTTCAAGCACATGCATTTCATACATATAACGAAATCATGCATATAGCTAACATGTAGGAAACCATTTACATCAGCATATTAATTGAGAAATCAATCTCAAACTAATTCATAACACCATTTAATTCAATACATACTAATACAAGCATTTATACAAACACTTAAACTACACACTTAAGTCTACATATAGTATGTCGACTCAAAGTGCGCATTTAGGCGAATCTCTTCACCAAACTAATTATGCACGCATTCCTAGTATCCTAATGCAACAAGAAGTCATGTCAATCACATCAGCAAATTATGGATGAAAATAGTATTTCCTACAAATGACTAAAATGCCCTAAATCTCATATTCTTCGTCTGCTTACGAAACAGGAAACGGACGGCATGTTGTACATGTCAAACGGCGTTGCCGTCGATAATCTACTATTAAACGACATTGAAAGTGTTGGAAACAGTCAATCAAAGCGTCTAATATCCGCACCTTTTCTCCTAGAAGCGTATCAATTCGAACGGAGCATATACGCTTCGTCTACGGCGAATAGGGAACCTAATACACAAGATCTGTAAGCTACTTCGCTATGGAAACAAAGGAACCTCAAATCAGCAAGTATTTAGGGTATTTGATTACCTAGAATCGTGACGAAATCGCCAGGAAAGTGATTGGATTGCGTGGCTTAACCACATGCAACAGGTGGTGCAGCAGCAGGAAAAACTTTCCAACCTTCTCTCACAAACTCTCACTTTCTCTCTCACTCTTGCTAGGGTTTCTAGCAAATTCGGATGGGTGAGAGGAGTAAGGGTTTAAGCCCCTTTTATAACCTATATCTTGCCCGAAATAGGCTTGGGAACAATGTTCACTTGGTACCTAACCAAATCGGGGCTGTTTCGGTCCAAAAAGACATTTCTGGTGGTCCCCTGGCCGAACGCGATCGGACTTAAGCTCATGCATACTGGATCTAGCACACATCAAGTTTTCAGACCGGTAGAGTTCCCAGATCGCACGTGGCGGTCCAGTTTCAGTTCAGCGGTCACCGCACGTAGATCAGGTCTACAAGTCTCATGATATGAAATAAAATTTTTTCCTGATCCGAGGGTGTAATTTGACCGAATTTTGACGGTCAGAATGCTTAATACTGACGCATCAAGTCGTGTGCCAGATTTGAATTTCAAATTCCAATTTTAACCCTATTCTCACTCTCTTCACTCCAAGCTCAATGAAATAGCCTGTGAATGTCGGTTGGACTTGATTTTCGAAATGATTGTCAAGTCCAGCTAGGCGATTATAACGGTCTAAGATTGTAGGTATCGGACTTTCGACGCGCGGTCTGGATCCAATACAAAGTTTCAAAGAGGTCCTGAGAATAAACTGGTTTAGAGTTTGATCCGAGGTTTCAGAGTATTATAGCACCATTGTTCCTACAAGTTTTGGGTCTTATAGAACGTATTTAAAGTGATCAGGGACAATTTCACAGCTACTCCAGCGTAGCGTAAGCTAACTTATGTTTAGTTTCTAAAGGAATTAATCCTAAGTGATTTCTTTGGCTATGGAATTGGGTTCTGAGCGATTTTCCAGGTGTTTTAATCGACCCATTGCCTAAGGATATCTAATCCCAGGTTGGCCAAAATCCGGGGTGTTACAGATCGAATAAAACCAACCCTCGACTGGTCGAGTGGGGCTCAAAATGGTTGCTGGAGTTCAAGTTGAGCCCGGCTCGACTGGTCGAGCCAGTCTTCATGACCGGTCAACTAGTTGAAGACCTACCAAAAAATTCTAAAATTTTGAATTTAAATCTGGACTGGTCGAGCCAGAGCTTGGACTAGTCACACATTAATTAGGACTAGTCAAAGTAAAGCCTAAAGCACAATGACCTATATTAAATGCACAATAAGAGTGACCTAAACCTAAGGTCTTTCTAGGGTCATTTATACCTGAAATGTTGAACATTGAACTTGTAACTTTGGTAGATCTGGTAAATCTTCTTCTCGAAGTATTTGAAGCTTGAACTTGTATACTTGAAACTTGATCTTTTTCTTGACTATGAAGGGTACTTGAACTTGATCTTGCATTTGAAGTAGCGCATGAACTTGGTCTAGAACTTGAAGTCGATGTAGCACTTGAAGTTGATGTTGGACATGAAGTTGATGTAGATAGAACGGTCTTTATGGCTTGTAACACATATTTGTATGAAGGCGAACATTCCATCACTCGAAAGTCACTTGAAGGTGAACTTTCATCATGAACAAGTCCATCATTTCAAAGTGTTTTGTCACTAAAAAATTTGACAATACAGGGTGCTTGATATACAACATAGCATTTACATGATTCTGTGGTGAAAGGAAGAACAGGATTTGTTTGGGAAATGAGAGAGAGAAAGTGAAGGGAGTTTGTGAGATTGAGCTATTTTGAACACTAGGCTGTGTTGCCTGCATACTTGGTATGGCGTATGATCCCAGGAGTAGTAATAGCTCCTGCAATGCTTTTAGGTTTTAGGTCATCTTGTTCATGGTTGTAGTAGCCGGTGAGTCTATGAGAGTCGCCAAAGGTGCAGTGCCGACACTACCAGAAAAAGGGGCAAAGGCTACGGGTAAAATCCGTAGCCTTAGACCTATGACTACGGTTCTAGTCCATAGTTATTCCGTAGCACGACCGTAGTCGTAGGTACCATAATAATAGGTCTGGAACCTATAGCTACGGATTTAATTCGTAGCTATAGGTTACAACAACTACGGATATAATCTGTAGCGATAAGTATAAACAGCTACGGATATTAAATGCAGCTAAAAGTCCGTAGCAATATGCTAATTAATAATGGCTATAGCTGTTGGATTACCGGCTACGGTCATTATCCGTATCTATTTCGTATATTAAAAAAATATATATCATCATTTGTTCATTCAATTACCACCTGCACAATCATTCATTCATTCCATTTCATTCATTCAATTACAATCATTCATTCAATCAATTACAATTACAATTAATTACAATCATCCATTTAATCAATTACAATTACAATTACAATAATGCTGAAAATACAAATCTTTGGCTTTATTAGAGAAATTTGTTCGACTTCACCCTTAAATTTCAATAATAAAGAATTGAAAGAGAAGATATATTTTGACGGTATGATTTTTTTTTCACAAGTAAATAGGTCCTTTTCAGTCATCACCCACTTGAAGAATAAAAAACCGATTGTTGTCCAAGTCCACTCATTTTCCTTTCAATTTATTAGTTACCTCTGTAAAATTACTTCCACGGTCATTTATGTAGTACTTTGAAGAGCTGTCTTGAAATGCAACTCTAGTAATGATAAAGTCACTTCCTGTAATAACTTCATATATTCCATCATCCTACAAATAGTCATGACATTCATAAATCAGAATGACCATTGGAGGAAAGAAAAATAAAGTGAAAGAAGTGCATCATGTATAACCATTTTTTTTTCTTTTTTTTCTTAATGAATTAATAAAAACTCAAAGAGGAATGAAATTAACACAAAAGGAATGGTCTCACCATATGGTTTATGTAGGGCCAAAATAAACATCTGGACGATTTTCGTAAGGAGGACCATCAGTAGCCACAAGTACCCACTTCCCAAGGAATGGTCTCACCAAATGGTTTAGGTTATAAGTTTATGTTAATGTTGTAGGTTATAAGTTTAGGTTTAGGTTTAGGTTTAGGGATTTAAGAATACATTTACATTTTAGGTTTAGGTTTAGGTTTAGGGATTTGAGAATACATTTACGTTTTAGGTTTAGGTTTAGGTTTAGGTTTAGGGATTTGAGAATACATTTACGTTTTAGGTTTAGGTTTAGGTTTTACGTTTAGGTTAAGGTTACAGGCTTAGGTTTAGGTTTAGGTTTAGGTTTAGGTTATAAGTGTAGGTTATAGGTTTAGGTTTAGGTTAGGTTATATGTTAAGGTTTAGGGAATTGAGTTTAGGTTATAGGTTATAGGTTAAGGTTTAGGTTTAGGTTATAGGTTTAGGTTTTGGTTATAGTTTTGGGATTTGAGAATAGGTTTAGGTTACAAGTATAGGTTTAGGTTAATGTTGTAGGTTATAGGTTTAGTTTATTAGTTTATGTTAATGTTGTAGGTTATAGGTTTAGATTTAGGGATTTGAGAATACATTTAAGTTTTAGGTTTAGGTTTAGGTTTAGGTTTTAGGTTTAAGTTTTAGGTTTAGGTTTAGGTTATAGGTTATAGCTTTAGGGAATTGAGAATAGGTAAAGGTTTAGGTTTAGGAAATCGGGTTCAGGTTAAGGATCAGGGTTAGGTTTGGGTTTTCAAGTTTAGGTTTAGGTTTAGGTTAGGGTGTTGAGATTAGGATTAGGTATAGGTTTAGGTTTAGGGATTTGAGAATACATTTAGGTTTTAGGTTTAGATTTTAGGTTTAGGTTTAGGTTTAGGTTATATGTTATAAGTTTAGGTTATAGGTTAAGGTTTAGGTTATAGGTTTTGGTTTAGGTTAAGGTTATATGTTTAGGTTTAGGTTAAGGTTTAGGTTTATATTATATGTTATAGCTTTAAGGAATGGAGAATAGGTTAAGGTTTAGGTTTAGGAAATCGGGTTTGGGTTCAGGATCGGTTTTAGGTTTGGGTTTTTAAGTTTAGGTTTAGGTTTGGGTTAGGGAGTTGAGATTAGGATTAGATGTAGGTTTAGGTTTAGGGATTTGAGAATACATTTCGGTTTTAGGTTTAGGTTATAAGTTTAGGTTTAGGTTTAGGTTATAGGTTATAAGTTTAGGTTATAGGTTATAGGTTTTGGTTTAGGTTAAGGTTATAGGTTTAGGTTTAGCTTAAGGTTTAGGTTTAGGTTATAGGTTATAGCTTTTGGGAATTGAGAATAGGTTAAGGTTTAGGTTTAGGAAATTGGGTTCGAGTTAGGGATTGGGTTTTCAAGTGTAGGTTTAGGTTTAGGTTAAGGAGTTGAGATTAGGATTAGGTGTAGGTTTAGGTTTAGGGATTTGAGAATACATTTAGGTTTTAGGTTTAGGTTATAGGTTTAGGTTTAGGTTAAGTTTGGTTATAGGTTGTAAGTTTAGGTTAAAGGTTATAGGTTATAGATTATATGTTAAGGTTTAGGTTATATTTTTTGGTTTAGGTTATACGTTTAGGTTAGGTTTAGGTTTAGGTTATAGGTTATAACTTTAGGGAATTGAGAATAGGTTAAGGTTTAGGTTTAGGAAATCAGGTTCGGGTTCTGGATCGGGATTAGGTTTGGGTTTTCAAGTTTAGGTTTAGGTTTAGGTTTAGATTAGGGAGTTGAGATTAGGATTAGGTGTAGGTTTAGGTTTAGGAATTTGAGAATACATTTAGGTTTTTGGTTTTGGTTTAGGTTATAGGTTTAGGTTTAGGTTTAGGTTTAGGTTATAGGTTATATGTTTTAAGTTATAGGTTATAGGTTTTGGTTTAGGTTAAGGTTATAGGTTTAGGTTTAGGTTAAGGTTTAGGTTTAGGTTTAGGTTATAGGTTTAGGTTAAGTTTTAGGTTTAGGTTTTAGGTTTTGGGAATTGAGAATAGGTTAAGGTTTAGGTTTAGGAAATCAGGTTCGGGTTTGGGATTGGGTTTAAGTTTGGGTTTTTAAGTTTAGGTTTAGGTTTTGGTTAGCAACTTAATATTAGGATTAGGTGTAGGTTTAGGTTTACATATTTGAGAATGCATTTAGGTTTTAGGTTTAGGTTATTGGTTTAGGTTTAGGTTAAGGTTTGGTTATAGGTTATAAGTTTAGATTATAAGTTATAGGTTATATGTTAAGGTTTAGGTTAAGGTTATAGGTTTAGGTTTAGGTTTAGGTTTAGGTTATAGGTTTAGGTTAGGTTTAGGTTTAGGTTATAGGTTTAGGTTATAGGTTATAGCTTTAGGGAATTGAGAATAGGTTAAGGTTTAGGTTTATGAAATTAGGTTCGGGTTTGGGATTGGATTTAGGTTTGGGTTTTCAAGTTTAGTTTTAGGTTTAGGTTAGGGAGTTGAGATTAGGATTAGGTATAGGTTTAGGTTTAGGGATTTGAGAATACATTTTGGTTTTAAGTTTAGGTTTAAGTTTTAGTTTTAGGTTATAGGTTTAGGTTTAGGTTTAGGTTTAGGTTAATGTTAGGTTATAGCTTATAAGTTTAAGTTATAGGTTATAGGTTATAGGTTAAGGTTTAGGTTATATGTTTTGGTTTAGGTTTAAGTTATAGGTTTAAGTTTAGGTTATAGGTTATATGTTATAGGTTATAGTTTTTGGAAATTGAGAATAGATTAAGGTTTAGGTTTAGGAAATCGGGTTCGGGTTCGGGATTGGGTTTAAGTTAGGGTTTTCAAGTTTAAGTTTAGGTTTAGGTTAAGGAATTGAGATTACGATTAGGTGTAGGTTTAGGTTTAGGGATTTGATAATACATTTATGTTTTAGGTTTAGGTTAACGTTTAGTCATAGGTTATAAGTTTAGGTTATAGGTTATAGGTTTTTGTTTAGGTTAAGGTTATAGGTTTAGGTTTAGTTTTAGGTTTTAGGTTTAGGTTAGGTTTAGGTTTAGGTTATAGGTTATAGCTTTAGGGAATTGAGAATAGGTTAAAGTTTTGTTTTAGGAAATCAGGTTCGGGTGCGAGATCAGGTTTAGGTTTGGGTTTTTAAGTTTAGGTTTAGGTTTAGGTTAGGGAGTTGAGATTAGGATTATGTGTAGTTTTAGGTTTAGGGATTTGAGAATACATTTAGGTTTTAGGTTTAGGTTTAGGTTAAGGTTTGGTTATAGGTTATAAGTTTAGGTTATAGGTTAATGTTTTAGGTTATAGGTTTAGGTTTAGGTTTAGGTTATAGGTTTAGGTTATAGGTTTAGGTTATAGGTTATAGCTTTAGGGAATTGAGAATGGGTTAATGTTTAGGTTTAGGATATCAGGTTCGAATTTAGGTTTGGGTTTTCAAGTTTAGGTTTAGGTTTAGGTTAAGGAGTTGAGATTAGGATTAGGTGTAGGTTTAGGTTTAGGGATTTGATAATACATTTAGCTTTAGATTTTAGGTTTAGGTTAAGGTTATAGGTTATAGGTTATAGCTTTGGGGAATTAAGAATAGGTTCAAGTTTAGGTTTAGGAAATCGTGTTCAGGTTTGAGATTGGTTTTAGGTTTGAGTTTTTGAGTTTAAGTTTAGGTTTAGGTTAAGGAGTTGAGATTAGGATTAGGTGTAGGTTTAGGTTTAAGGATTCGAGAATACATTTAAGTTTTAGGTTTAGGTTCAGGTTTTAGGTTCAGGTTATAGTTTTAGGTTAGGTTTAGGGTGTGGTTTAGGTTAAGGTTATAGGTTTAGGTTAGGTTTAGGTTTAGGTTTACATTAAGGTTATAGGTTTAGGTTAGGTTTAGGTTGTAGGTTATAGGTTATAGCTTTAGGGAATTGAGAATAAGTTTAGGTTATAGGCTTAGGGTGTGGTTTATGTTAAGGGTGTGATCCCTACAAATACAAATATAAACACAGCCTGTCCAAATGGCCAGGTCACTCCAATGTTGTCCATAGAAAATGGTCAGATTCATCATGGTCATTACAGTGACTTCCACCTTCCAAGGACCCCTGCTCAACACCCGGATAGCTCCGACACACATTCGGGTCTACTCTATCAATTTCGATCAAATACATAAACACGGCCTGTCTAAATGGTCAGGCCACTCCAATGCTATTCATAGGAAATGGGCAGCTTCATCATGGTCATAATAGCGGTTCTCACCTTCTAGGGGCCCCCACTCAACATTCAAATAGCTCCGACGCACATCCGTGTTTGCTCCATCTATTTTTATGAAATTATGCATGTCCTGCTCATGAGCATGCCTAATATTGCCAATGCATGGGATTCAGCACAAATACCTTTTCATGATTCAAAGAAGGGAACTCGAGGGTTTTTTTTACCTTACATTGTATGCTTCCAAGGTGCAGATGACCTCTGAAACACACATACATCCTGGGAATTACTTCTCAAAACCACAAACTATTTTGTTTTGAAACTCGTTCATCTCACCTAATAACCTGTCACATAATGAATAACTGTAACTACAATGATAACTATTGTGAATGCACTATAATGAACAAATTATTATTATTATAGATAACTATAATTATAACATAGATATCACGCACACGATATCACATAATGTATTGTTTGATGAACTACACATGTACATTCTTGACAAGAGACGTACCAGATGCTTAAATCTGAAATATTTAGCTCCAATCCTCTCACATGCAACATCCACCTGAAAGAATGCGCATAACCATCATGCTTAAGTAATCAATACAGAAATGCACAAGTAAAACCATATAACTAGAGATACTCACTGCATTTTTAGGATCTCCTCCATAGTTAACGATCTCATTCTAAAGCATTTCTCCCTCCTCCTTTACCCAGGATTGGGACCGGCAATGTAAGGAGTTGCATTGGTGGAGTTAAAAAAGGGCTTAGGCTCCATTTGGTTTTCTAAAAAATATTTTCATAAATACTAATGTAATGACCAAATGGAGCCTAAGACTATAAATACATCCAAATATAGAGTACAAAATTCATTTAATATTAAAAAAAAGTGCCAAATTAGTTCAAAATACACACTACAAGTTCAAAATTAGTTCAAAATGCACACTACACATGTTCAATTATAGAGTACTAAATTTGTTCAAATTATTGAATTCTCAAAGCCTCTTTCCCCCATTGCACAAATGAGGTTGTCACATTCTCTACCTTTGAACGAGCAGGGGCTGACTTCTTCAGTCCTAGCTTGGTTATTGAGCAACCTAGACCCCGTATTCGCCCTCTATTGTCAGAACCAATCAACTGTAAAACATTGTAAATCAAGTTATTAGGATATTCATAATTACCATAAAACTTAAGTAATTTTTAAATTTTATTAGTACCTCTGTAAGGGCATCATCCATGCTGGTCATCCTAGAAGCAGGATTGCTACTATAGAGCTCATCTAATTTTTCCTATGAAAAAATACAAATTAATGCAATATAATTCAAAGTTATACATAGACTTTTCATAAGGGTACTAGTTAGTGGTACGAGGGATGCACTTACAGCAAGATCAGGATACTACACAACTTTGTCCTTTCTTGTATGGGCTCTTAAGAAGACTTCACATCTACCTATCTCGGCATTAGAGGCAAGATTCTTCCCCATCGCCTTTGGCACATTACATATCATTCAAATACATATTATTAATACATTTAGATGAATGATAATTCAAATTTAAATTCAATTTTAAACTATAATATCTATTTTTAAATACATACCATCTTATGGTGAGTAACAGCCATGTTGTGCCTCCCAAGACACGCAGGTTCTTTTAGCTTGGCCTGATTGACTTTATTCCTTACGCTTGCCCTCTTGAATTCCCCAATGGTACGTTGATCCATGAAGACCCTCCAATCCTCCATAGGGATACCTGGGGGGACAGGACCATCTCTCACAACAATAGGATCCTTATTTTTAATATATTTTGCAGTCAATCTTCTATTGTAATTCCTCCATGCTTCATTGATACATTTTGTAACATAATCAAGACTTGCATCCCAACTTTGACCCTCAAACTCATAAAACTATAACAATCCTTCTGTGACCATATGAATTTGTTCATGAGGCACCTGGCGAAAGTTCAGGTATATGATCGAGATATGAGAACGGGTAAGGATACCAATATGCAATGCAAAGTCTTTGTGATCGGAACAGTCCTCATTCAGTTGCCCGAATTCATTCGTCTTTGGGACTTTTTTCCTATCAGGTTGCACAAGTAAAGAGAACCCCCTAGTAATGCCTCTCTTTCTAAATGAAGAAGAAGCTAACATAATTACATAAAAAGAATAACAGTTATATATACATATCATTGATTACCGCCAATGTATAAGAAAAAGAAAATTTACATATATAATTAAGGAGAAGTATCTTATTACCTTTGGTGTTGCTTGAATCTGTACTCCCAAGCACCGGTGCATCCAATACCTCTGGTTGTGAATCCATGTGCCTATTTCTTCCCTAATATGAAAAGAAAAGAAAAAAAAAACTAATGGTTAAGAAATAATTTAGATCACAGATAAAGTATAAAAAATTCACTTATTATCCAAACATTGATTAGATTTTCTTCAATAAATATCATTTTGTTACATGCTTAGAAAATACAAACAAATCAGTAGATTTTCTTTGATACTTTTCTTTTTTATTTTCTCGACCACAACACTGACTTCTTTAGATTCATTGAATATTAACTCATCAACCATTGCTAATGAGGTGAGATCAAGTCCTGCATCGGCATTACTTACAGCCTTTAATCGTTTCGATAGAACGCACGTCTCTTCTTCGACAAAATTTTTTTTAGAACCTCTAAGACCACATGCTAGTCAGGATTTTTTGGATCTTTAAAGTAGAAAACTTGCGTGGCATGCTCTACAAGAATGAAGGGCTCATCGCTGACTTTATCTAAATTGTAAAGACTAGACAAATTTACTAATCTCAAATTCACTTCAACATCAAAAAAATACCATGATGTGTCACTTTCACCCAATCACACTTAAATAGGACGAGCTTGTACCCTGTTCGGTACTCCAATTGGATAATTCTACGAAGGACTCTATAGTAAGGTTGATTTTCATTCACTGTATTGATATCCTTAGCACTTAATCGGAAGGTTGTCATATCCTCTGTCCTAACCTTACTGTTTTGGTTCGTTTAATTCTCCTCATAGTCCTTAGTGACAAAGAGGAAACCATTAATACAATACTTATTGTATTTAATAGAATAAGTTAGAGGTCCTCTCACTACATCTTTAAATTCATTATTGTCCAATTCAATGAACTCTGGTTGCCTCTTCAACCAAGATATGAATTCGTCCTCGCTAGGCACCCTGTTGGTCCTCTTATAGCATCGCTGTAAGAAATCTTTGTGCTTCCTACGCGATATTCGATAACATTGTTATATTAAAATCGTATAAAGTAAGGAAGATACACACACACACACACACACACACACACACACACACACACACATATATATATATGAGCTTATTGTACATACCCTTCCCACTCGTCGTAGCTGGGATGACTCTTCAGTACCCATGTATGAGGTTGTTCGTATTCAATACCCGTTAGGATAACACTTTGACCTGAACCTACTGGACCAACGTCGTCATCATTAAGGTCATCATAAATGATATCTTCTAACTTACGTAGTCTTGCAATGACTCCATTAAACTATTTTTTCAACTTTTCCAATAGGCTTGTTTTCTGTTTTCCTTTATATTGGTTACAGAATATAACTGTCTCCTCTTGGATGTACTGCTCTACAATACAACCCTCAAGTCGTGTCTTGTTACGAACATAGGCCTTGAATGTCTTCATGAACCTGACAAAGTTAATGATACATTATATATACATGCAAATGTAGATGTTAAGCTGATTTATTCTTATTAAGCTCACAGCGTATCTTTCAAATGGATACATCCATCGATAGTATACAGGACCACATATGCGAGCCTCGTAAGTCAAATGGATCGACAAATGTATCATAATGACAAATATTGATGGCGGGCATATAGTTTCAAGCTGACATAACGTCCTAGCCATGCCCCTCTCAAGAGTAAGGAGTGTTTGAAGGTGTATGGTTGTCGAGCACAAGGCATTAAAGAAGGTACAAAAGCTTGTAATTATAGGACGTATGTCACACCCCAAACCCAGAAATCGGATTCACAGGAATCCCGATCCTCGAATCCAGTGCTGACAGCCTCCGTAGTACCCCATTCTGGCTCCTAGCATTCATATGCCAGATTTTCGATCCTGGGATCCTATAAGGAGGATTTTTTTTGTACATTTAACTAGTAATAAGCATAACCACAAGTTTACCCAAATCATAGAGGCAACATCATCATCACATATCCACTAATATAATCATTTGAATACAATGCTGAAAGGAAAATATATATATATATATATATATATATATATATATATATATATATATATATATATATATATATATATATATATATATATATATATATATATAT
Source organism: Magnolia kwangsiensis (assembly GCA_037074715.1). Lineage (NCBI taxonomy): Eukaryota > Viridiplantae > Streptophyta > Magnoliopsida > Magnoliales > Magnoliaceae > Magnolia > Magnolia kwangsiensis. The sequence goes on along the minus strand of CM073574.1, from coordinate 142,819,627 downwards.
ATATATATATATCAAAATCAAAGCTCCAGAAAATAGCTGCACGCTCCAAGCTCAATGCTGCTGCAACCTAACATCACCTGCACGCATCTATCATACATAAGCTTATAGAAAGCTTAGAGAGTGGTGTAAGTGTGTGCACGAGATAAGTGCCAAGTATTCAATACAATATCATAATCATATAATACCAGAAAGCTATTAATCCATAAACTATACAATGACTGAATAAGCAGAAACACTAATAAGAGCAGGAATTATCAGCGTAAATAGAAATACTGACAAGATTATAATCATGCGATAATGGAATAAGCGGAAGTATGAATAAGTCCATAAGTTAATCAATGAATAAGTCCATAAGTTAATCAATATTAGAATACGCAATATAGGACAGCTATGTAAATGATGAGTCATAGATAATCAAATGTCGAATGACAAGGATATAATGTAATACACAATTCGAAAGAGCTAACAAATATTATCACTCTCATCTAAGTCACAAGAATATAGAAACATAATAACCCACAATGTCACACGCCGAAGATGTAATGGAATATGCAGTATATGGTGCTAATGGAATGACCATGCTGGAGTGTGATGTCGGGATGATAGTACGTAGTATCGTAGGCTACGGGGTCCACCACAAGGAACCTCTATCCAAACCAGTCCCATACCTAAATTTGGATAGTCTGACTCAACGTGGTAAACTCTTGATCTCAGGTTAGTCGCGCGCCCAACCGAAATTCTTGCCATAACGAAGATACACAACAATTAGTTGCGCACCACCAGCCCCAGTAGATAGTGAATGGATGAATGAATGAGTATGCAACTCCTACTCAGTAGCCTGTCAGCACAGTAGCTTGCCAACCGCTGGTAGCTCGCCCAGTATGGTAGCTCGCCCAGGCCTCAGCCCCACCCACATCACACCCGCCCACATCAATACTCGTCCACATGCACAACAGTGACGGGGTGTCATAATATCATGTCAGTCCTCATATCAGTACGGTTCCTCTCTGGGGAAATCACTAGGGTCTATTACACTTCCACCACCTGCCGCCCCAATCAAGCGCACAACTGGGTAAGTGGAAAAGACCTCACTATCCGCCTGTCATTAGTCTCCCAATACCTACCCGGCTCACCGATAGCGGACCCATTCCTTGAGCTGGTTAAACTCAGCCTAGTATGCCTACTCCCTCGGGCGGGTAAGGCCACACCCCCTTCCAACCGACCACGACATAGTGGAGAGCACAGCCATCTGGTAATCGAAACTCAACGCTCATCTACCCACTCAGTATAGACGTTGGAGCATCCTCTAAAACCAAGAGGGTGTTTAGAGATTTTCACCCAGGGCCATCTATGGCGGCACGATGCTCGAACAGATTTTCGGTGTCCCATCTGGCCATCCACGAAATGCCTGTGGAGGCTACGGCCCTGATGTCACTAAGGCGTATAGTAATCACAACACAATGCAAGATGCATGAGTCATATAATCCAATCATGCATCAATCCTGCGTATGTCATGCACTCATGTGAGATAATCTCCACCTATTAGGGAGTCTCACATCATCCTGCCCAATGACATATGCAATGGTCAATCACATCTCATAACAAACATGCAGATGATGCGAATGGGCATGTATCATGATGTTATGATGTCACATACTCATAAACGGTATCAATAATCGGTGTCGTCAATGTGGACTTTTAACCAACATTGTCCCCAAGGAATGGCCCACATAGAATCATATATATAATGGGCACATGGCCTCACACAAGGGCCAAATATACGAAACAGGTGGGCTCTGGTCATGGGCCTAACACATATCACAATGGGCCTTGCCCATAGGCCTTAAATACATCTGGATGAGTTGCACCCATGAGCCTCAGATATATCACAATGGGCCTCAAATATACTTCGCAGGTGAGTCACATACCTAGGTCTAATACACATCAGTATGGGCTACATCACATAGGCCTAATATACATCACTATGGCCACAACCCATGAGCTTTAAATACACAATAGGTGCGCCCTATACATGGTCCTCAAATATATACCATGGGTGAGCCTCAATGGACCGGTCACCAATACAACAAGATGGGCCTAATGACATAGACCCCATAAATATATCGAATAGGCCGCACCAATTGGGCCTTACATACATTGCAATGGGTCATGACCCATGGGCCTTGCATACATCACAATGGGCCTTGCAACATGGGCCTCATATATATTTAAGGTGGGCCTCAACAACGGGCCTCATAGACATCAAGGTGGGCCTCAACAATGGGCCTCATACACATCAAGGTGAGCCTTTATAACGGGCCTCATACACATCAAGGTGGGCCTCAACAACAGGCCTCATACACATCAAAGTGGGCCTCAACAACGGGCCTCATACACATCAAGGTGGGCCTCAACAACGGGCCTCATACACATCAAGGTGGGCCTCAACAACGGGCCTCAACAACGAGCCTCATATATGGCCTTAGTAACAGGCCACAAATATATCAAGATGGTCCTAATCAATCATATGGGCTAAATCAATCAAATGGACGATACGAGCAGGTCGATCAAATGGACTGATACAAATGGGTTATGTGTCATGGAGTTATACTAAGCATGTTATAAAGTAATGCCCTATCCTTACAATGCAGCTGGCCTAGACGGCTTGTATACAACAAGTACGGGCCTACCAATGGGCCCTAGGGAGAGTCGCAATACGGACATTTAACCAACATTATACTCACAATGTGGACGTCAAACCAACATTGTTCCCAAGGTGTAGCTCGTAGTGAATAACATTACGTAAGCCAAGTTGGGATCACACATTGCAATGAACCTTATGTACACCCCATTGGGCCTTAAATACATCAAATGGTCCATGTCATATGGGCCTTTTACTCATCAAATGGGCCATATCAATGGGCCGCACCAATGGGCCTTATGTGCATTGCAATGAGTCATAACCCGTGGGCCTTAGATTGCATCAAATGGTTCTTGACCCATGGGCCTTATACATATCAAATGGGCCAAATCCCATGGGCTTTAAAATACATCAAATGGGTCAAATCCCATGGACCTTGGAACACATCAAATGGGTCCACTCTATGGGCCTTAAATTACATCAAATGGGCCTAATCCCATGGGCCTTGGAACACATCAAATGGGTCCACTATATGGGCTTTAAATAGTTCAATAACTAGCTACATTCATGGACCCAATTAAATTCAACTGTGGTAGGCCTCAAAAGTGCATTCATTAAGCCCAACATTTAAGGAACTAAAGGTATAAATCATTTTCTCTAAGATCTTTATAATATGGTGGGCCCCACTCCTCAAAATTTCAGCCCAAGGCCAGCATAATTATAATATGTTGCTGTCCTAAATTTGGACAGTCCATTGGAGTGGGTCCAAGGCCTCTAAAACTCTGAAAATTTAGGGCCAAGGTCCCTCATCATGCATACAATGAGAGGAAACCCAACACGGTAGCCCACCATCAGAATAAATATTTTTGAATTATGGTTTTTTATCAAGGCATATTGCTGGACTGCACAGCAGAAAAAAAATCTGGGAGTCCAACCATCTTGGCCCATTATTTTGGATACCCAAACGGGGTCACTTGAGGCTGAAATTTCACAGAGTGATACTTCCATAGGTGGACCACACCCTCACAAAATTTTATAATTTTTAGATATCTCTAAGTATTTTAATTAATTTAAACAAAATAGACTGTCCAGAAAAATCGGATAGACCTGGACGTCCCAACGTGGTGGGCCAGTCCGGCCTTCACCACGGTGTGTACAGGGGTCCATTGGTCATGAAATTTGGTAGGTGAGTTCTAACATAAGTCGACTACACTCTTAAAAAATTTCAAAATTTTTGGACATCTTTAAATATTTTAATTCATTTACATAAATCAATCTGTCCTGAAAATCGGACTGATCTGGACACCATATTATAATGGGCCGGTCCCGCCATCACCCTGGTGTGTACAGGCATCCATTGGCCCCAAAATTTTGTAGGTGGGTCCTACCATAAGTAGACCACCCCCTTAAAAATTTTTAAACACCCATAGGTATTTTAATAAATTTTAAAAATCCAACTGTCCATGGTGGAATGTTGCTGGAACAGTGCAGAAAATCCAGACTATCCACCTCACTTGGACCACACCTTTGGGACCCCAATAAAGGTCAGTTGGGGCTAAAATTTGGGGTACATCAAGATAAGATCCCCACCTTTGAGAAAAGTATATTTACTAGGTATGAATAGTCCCCCAAATAGTCCCAAAATCTGGTCCAAAAACAACCAGAAACTGTCTAGAAAATTCTGGACAGCAACATGTACTTAGATAAAATTTATTATATAAGTTAAATAAAAAGTAAAATACATTAATGAGCCACACACATCAGAAAATAAAATGAGAAAAAAGAGAGATAGAAGGACAATCCGTCCATAGGGAAAGGGGCTCCGCCACTATTGAGCCCTCCCAAGATCAATCACACCCGCACATCATACCTAGATTTACATTTACAATATGGATCTTGCACATGCATGGCCTATAATTAAAATGCATGGTGAGGATGTCATCCCCACCATGGTTATAAGGTATAGATGACCCAAACATAATATGATATGAAATAAAACTACCATAATGGGGCTCATAGAGAAAGGCCCTATGCATAGATCATGCATGCATAAGGTCGGCCATTAGGCCACAACCATGGGATTGTGTGGGATCTCCACCATTGATTGGTGGGTCCTACACTTCCCTCATGAAAGAAAGAAAACATATAGGCTATAGAAATCAGATTTTTTACATCTAGAGGAGCACCCACCGTTCGATCTTCTTGCTCCTATGAGTTCCTTAGCACCTTAGCTTTGATTCTAATGGAGGAGATGGGGAATGGATGGTTAGGATGGGAGATCATGGGGTAGGAAAGTGGGCCACACTTGAAGTTTTGAAAGAGAGGGAGAGGCTTGGAGAATTCTCATACGTATGGGATTTCTCTCCTTAGATTTTTTTGAGTTTGAAAATGAGAAAGAGAGAGAGAGAGAGTTGTAAAGGGAGAGAGAGATGGGTGATGGATGTGGTGAGTGATGGGTGTAAGAAAATCTTGAATTTTGTGGCCATTTGTATAAGAAAAGCATGGGTGGTGTAAGAACTTTTTGACTTTGAGGGCTTTTGGTGTAAGAGAGGTATGGGCTTGTAAGAGATTCTTGACTTTTGTATTTACTTGGGAATGGGTGAAAGGTGATGTGTACTTGACATGTACTTGACATGTGATGGATTGATGGATTGATGTATTGATGGGATTGATGTGACACCTCGTAGAGATTCTCTTGGGTTTCGCAACGTGCGGCATTTTTTTTGCACCGAACGTTGGCCCACATCTCTTGACCAGGGTATCGCCTCGGCGCGCAAGTCACGGCATCGGAACTGCAGCGACGACGCGGTTGCTATGGTAAAGGTCTTGGGTTGAGTCGATACGGGTTGAAGGCATACGAATCAGGGTCGCATGCAAATATTGGTTAAGGGTCGAAGGTTACCGGAATTCGACCGATAAGACCGCGGAAGTCTATGGAACAGTACGGTCTAGGATACGGGGCTTACAACGTATGACCTTCCCATCCCTGAATACATGCTGGATGAGAACTGGGAACAGATGCTGCATCAACACATGGTAAGAATGAGACTTCATTCCATTTAAATCCACACAATCTTCCTTTATAATGGTCCTCCAATTCACACTAAAACCGATCGGAACACGCAGCTCATGCAAAGTCTATATGAAAAGTTTTTTCTCCTTTTCTTAGATAAAAAAGACCTTGTTTCTGAATCACCTTGACATTGTTCTTTTTCAGCCATAGACGCTTCTTAATTCCCAATTATTTCAGGTCCCTACATGCATTAGCATCAACCTTGGTTTTTTCAGGTATGTTCAATAACAAGGCAACAAGGATTTCACATATATTTTCTCAATATGCATGACATCAAGGTTGTGATGCACGAGAATATCTTTCTAATACTCCAGTTCAAATAATCAAGACCATTTGAAGAACCACGATGATTCGACATCATCCACTAACTCTTCTCGACCTCCATCAATACCCCTTATATTACTCTTCCCAGTCTTCCCCCACTACATATTTAAGTTCATGGTTTGTCTTTTGACCTTAATGTCATCCAGACGGATCGATTGACGTCATATCTCCACCTTCTTGTTGAATGTGCCAACACTTGTGTCTTTCCTAGCCTATTCTGACATTGGCAACCATTGTCTGTGGCCCATATAAACATGTTTCTTTCCATATTGGAGTTGTGAAGAATCTGTGTTAAGACCACATACAGGACAACTATACTTATCATTTATCCTACAACCAGAAATGTTACCATATATTGGAAAGTCATGGATTGTCCAAAGTAGAACGACACGCATGTTGAATTTGTTTTCATACTATGCATTGAACATCGTGACCCTTCTTGCCATAACTTTTGTAATTCATCAATCAATGGCTGTAAATAAACGTCAAGATTCTTTCCCAGTAGTCGCGGTCCCTCAATGAGCAAAATCAACATAGTAAACTGAGGTTTCATGCAAAGCTTTGGTGAAAGGTTGTACGTTGCACACATAACGGGCCATGAACTATACGACATACTGAAAGTGCCGAATGGATTAAACCCATCTGTAGCCAAACCCAATCGAACATTACGAGGCTCAGCTGAAAAATCTATATACTTATCATCAAGATTCTCCCATGGAATAGAATAAGTCGGATGCTCCATCTTTTCATGTTGAAATTTTCTGGTTGAGTGCCAAGACATTTTTTTTGCCAACCATGGCACACTGAACATTCTTTGTAGCCTTGGTGTTAATGAAAATACCTTAATACCATCCTAGGTATTCGAGATTATTTTTTCTCAGAATCCATTTCATTCTTATACTTAGAAGTTTTACAATTTGGAAAAATGGTTTTCATCTCATTCTCTCTCCAGTATAAGATGCAGTCATTTGGACAAGCATGGATTTTCACATAATCAAGGCTGAACTTTGTAATGATCTTCTTTTCTTGGTAGGTATTAGTTGGGGCCTTGTTACCGGAAGGTAACAACTTCTTTAGTAGTTGAAGGAGCTCTGTAAAGCTTTTTTCACTCCATCCATGATTCACCTTTAATTTGAAAAGCTATACAATAAAAGTCAGTACGGTGAAATCTTGGGCCCCAAGGTATAGCTCAGTCATTGTATCTCGTAGATTTGCTTCAAACTCATTAGTTTCATTTTCTCCAAAGACGCCTTCAACAATAGGGGTCACATTGGGCTCATCCTGTACAACTTCATCTAGGTTATTACCACCAAGTTCTTGAATGCTCGCGTTGTGAACCTCGTTTAAGTTCGGGACACTATGGTATTGTTGGGAACTTGATTCACGTATAGTACACTTAGGTGATACATGTTCCCCATGCATGTTCCAAACCCTATAGCTTGGGTGGAATCCATTTTTCATTAGATGTATTTCCATATCATCATAAGAAATCAAAAAATGTGAACATTTGTAAGTGGTGCATGGACAAGGAACGGATTCTCTACCAGGAAGGTTTTCTTATGCAAACTTTGAAAAACTTCTAATTCTAGAAAGAAAATGTGGATCTAGGAAACTTAGTGTCATCCACTTCCTATTCATTACAGCCAGATCTCAATTAACCAAGGGGTCCATTTTCAACCTGTACCTTATCAAAAATTAAAGTTGGAAATTTGCCTCATGCACCATTTCCAAACTCTCCCCCAACACATAAGAAAAAGTAATTACACAGCCAATAGAAAGAAGGCAAATGAAAAACTACATTGCATTGTAACAAGGCAATTTAAAAAGAGAAGATACCTGATAGGAGTGTGTAATGACAGATTCAAGTTTCCCTTTGGCCAGTGCAGAACAATCTAAGGAAAATTAAGAAGATCCATTACAATACATTCTGAGTACACACTTCAGCCTAGATTCAAGACAAGTAAGATAGCCGTTACATGCAAGCAGCAACTGAAATAAGAAAAGTCATACCTAGGTGAATTCCAGGGATATTTATAATTTTGGATACTGCTTGCTTAAGGCTAACTAGTCCCTTTCAACGCCCACCAAATAGGATGGGTAAACCTGAAAATAGAGTATAGTTCAATTATCCCACCTAATAAACTCCAAAGACACCACGATTCCCATATAGAGCAAAAGAAAGAAGTAAACGAAGCAGATTGTCCCCCACCCCCAAAAAAAAGAAGAAATATTGTAGTTGTTTCCTGACTCTCAGCTATTGTTTCATGTTCAATGGTTGTTTCTCTCCTAAAATAATCTCCTCACATGTAGTAAGACATATAACATCTAGACATTTCATCAAAATTATAAAATTCACGTAATTGAAGGCACACTGCTAGAAAAAGGCTAGCAGGATGTGAGATTAATGATAAGATACTATTGTCTTTTTTGTCTTTGTGCTTGATATTGATGTGCAAATGAAAAGAAGCAAACAGACATCCATCCATAAGTTAGCAACTTCTAATATAAATAAATTTCATTTGTTTCTTTTAACAGAAAAATTGAGGAATTTCTGATGCTTATAAGAATCTTGGAAAATGCAGATTCTAAGGGTTGGAAAGGAGCAAAGGATGTAGAGATGATCTAAACTAAGGCAACTTAAGTAAGGAAAGACAATTGATCCAGAATAAGGCAACTTAAGTAAGCATTCATGAAATATGAAAATTGGAGTATTTAATCACAGAAGTAGCAAGTAATGGTGAAATTTTAGCAATTAAACTGAAATTCCACCAAGTTTATTCAATTTCTATGATCAATATTCTAAAAAATATTTGTGTTTGTTTTTCTGTAGTTTTGTTTCTTTGTTTTGTTTTTATGGCCTTTGGCCTTAACAAGATCATCATCTTTCCAAATAAAAATAAAAATAAATCTAGCAATCTGAGCACAATTCCCAGCATTCAAGTGTAAATTCCAGCATGTGTAAACTTTCTTCCAGTTACTACCAATCAGTGTCTAACAATAAGAAATTCCAAGCAATCAATGAACTACATATCAATCCTTCCCTAGGTCAACCTATTTACGTGGTTAACAAAGGAAGAAAAGTTCCTCCAATTATGAAAGAAAAGAAAAAGTTGAACATTTCAAATCAAAATCACCTACATATCAAACCAACAATGTGGATGTTAGTCGGTCCATAAAACCCTCAAAATTGATAGACAACTACCATAATTTTTCCATGCAGAGAAAATTTATAATAAAACCAACATTAAGGGATCATTTGGTTGCTCCAAAATATCATGAAAGTACATGATCAATCAGTCTAGTTTGAAGAGGAGTGTTGCCAAAATCGAAGGGAATGCCCACCATTAGGCAAAATTAAAGAGGACCATTACCAAAATTAATTAAATTTGCTGCATAAATTTTCATAACAATTGCACAATTTTCCATCTTTAAGAATTTTGAAAAGACATGGTGTTTTCCTAACAATTGCCACTATATGAAAGACATTGACAGTATAGAGGCCAAATTCAAAAGGCAATAAGGCCCTTCTAGTATGGAGGTTGTCTTTAAATATGGCTTAGGCTAAATACAAAAATGTTTCTTGGGCCTATCTTGAGCTAAGCATAATTCAAAAACTTGATAACTTGACTTGAAAGCCTAGTTCATCCATGCATTGGCCTCACCTGATGCACAACTTATACATCCACTTGGTATCCTTGCATAGAATGGCATATTAGGAAGACAAATTATATGATCCGCTTACCCAAGGATATGCATACCATCCTCAACTCCTTCGTACAAATGCAGCCCTATTTTGGTCATCTAGATAGTAAAGCCATACTCCATTCCTAAGCAACCAAATAGTAAGGCATTTCCTAGGCAAGATAGTAGCTACAATACAAATCTTTTGAAGAAAAAATAAAATCCGTAGAACCTATGCAATGAGAAAATATAGAAGATGATTAGTTATCTAGGAATGGGAATAAATAGAACTAGATGCAGAATGCTAACAAAATTGAATTGTGCTAGAACATAGATCTTCGATATGTTCTTGCTATGAGGAATATTAATCAGCCTATAGTTGACTTCTAAAGGTACAGCAAGCTTGGCTCTCTTTTTGTTAAGAGGGTACAAGTGGGTACTAGAACCACTTTCCTCAAAAGATGAAAATATTGTCATTGGACCTTAACCTCTTCTCTTACTAAAACTTTTATCCAATGGAGCATATCGAAGGATGACAAATCATTCTTACCAGTGAAACAAATTTTCAAAAGCTTAATAGAATGCCTTTTCATGATCATTTTAGTTTGGGAAATAAATCTAAATTACTCGTATGGTACTAAGAAAATGATACCAGAAAATGCCAACTGAATTAAATAGATATTCCGTATTTAGCATGCATAGTTTAATGAACTAATCATCAATGAGTATCAGTAGCTAGTTGCCCACCTCTTGCTTTTATCCCAATTTTATATATTCTGGCACATCGTCAACAGCAACTAAAGCCAGTTCACACCATTATGTGGACACTAGTTTCCACCTATTCAGCCCAAATGAATATTGAAGATGGATCTTTGTTCAGCTCACACCATGTATAAGGCAGCTCATGTTCGCATCCATGTGCCAGCATGGTACATTGGTAAGCAATCCTATCCATTCATCAAAGGGTTTCCACCACTTAGATGATCTTGTAAGAATAAGGTCATTCCACCACTCGGTACAGTTTATTTATAACATTAGATCCATGTGATGGACAACTTGGATATTGTACATGTCGGCCACACTGGCAAATGTGGTGGCATGTAGGCAGCATTCCTTGTGTGTGGGTTCAGCGAAGCACTTGAAAATGTTTCATGTTAGACTTGAAGCAGTCTGGAAATTTGTTTGAGCAAAAAAGATAGCAAGTGGTGAATACCTTTTTTTAAAAAAATTCTTTTCTTCTTCTTCTTTTCTTACCATACAACAGCTGGTTGTACACTAACCTGCCATACAACACTCTCTGTCTACTCAAAATATCCTCACCTAAACAATCAGTACCATGCAATAGGTAACCCATAGTTTAGGTCACATGGCACAAAAATCAGACAAAAAAGTCAACACATGGGCTGCATATATGGACTCAATTGACAATACAGCAAGTTTGGGCCATTTGGCATTTAATCGAGCATGTAAGGTACCAAAGCATAACATAACCAAATTTTAAAAAAAGATTAATGAAAACTTCATAGATTCTAGACAAAATCTAGAAAAAAAATAAAATAAATCAATCTAACAGATGGATGACAGGTCAGGATAGTTAGCATTTTTAAAACGAAGGATTAGTATATGTTTTGGTTCTACAAACAAACCATAAACAAATGGAATACCATTCCTGTGACATTTCTATCATCCCCATAACCGTTTATGGTGTTTCACTTAGCCAGTGCAAAATCTATATGATAAAGATATAAGAGTCAGCCTGTCCTTTACATCCTCAATTCAACTGAATGGTAACACAGTGATAATCCCATAAGACTTACATGACATTTCTTGGCAATGCAATAGAAATTTATCAGGTATCATGCTCTGGAAGACGAACTGAAACCCACTCCAAGCTCATGAAAACCCACACCAATCTACACCAATGCCAAAATCCACACATATTTTTGTACCCTTTAACAAGAGCAGGTCATCCAAAAGAAACATCACACTTCTTTTCTTTCATCAGTTCTTTTCTTCTGAAAATTGTGTTTTTATTTTCCATCAAAGTAGGGGTTCCAACAAAATTTTAGAAAAGAAAAAGAAAACAAAAAAAAAAAATGTTCTCCATAGATCCAAACATACATCTTCCAATCCAACAAAAGATTCAAACAATAGCAAAAGGAATCAAACATACCTCGTCAAAAATTTCATGATCCAGCAAATTTCATCGTAACATAACTTGCATTTCTCAAATGATTACTCAAATCAGCTCACCATTAAATAACCATAAACAAAAGGCATTGTAGTTGTTAACTCTCAGCGTTCTTCTTCTCCTTCTCCTTCTTGCAGCGAGAGGGGGTTTTGAAAACCCTAGTGAGAGAGACAGAGAGGTTGGGAAACAGAGAGGAAAATGGGAATGAGAGATAGAGAGGGGGTGAGGCAGCGCGAGAGACTGAGAGAGGGATGAGTGCAAGAAGAGAGAGAGAGAGAGAGAGAGAGAGAGAGAGAGAGAGAGAGAGAGAGAGGGATTTCCTTTTGTGAAATAGGGTGGGCGGGAGAGGTGCGCGGATGGGATTTTAGGGGTGATTTATTTTATGACTTGTGGGGCCCACCTTTGTGTATGTTAATTATCCACTCTGTCCATTCATTTTAATGGCTCATTTTTAGGATTTATCTAAAAAATTACTCAGATCTAATATTTAGGTGGACCACACCACATATTAACGATATAAATTCATTTTTTCCTTCTTTCTCATGGTGTGGTCCACTTAGACTTTTGATCTTTCTAATTATTGGGCTCATGCACTGAAATAATATTTCAAAATTGATGGACCGATTAGATAAAATAAATATATTGCAATGGGGCCCATGGAGCCCCTTACGTATCGCAAGTCTCTAATAAAGTCTTATTAGGAGGTATGTTTTAGCTACAGATTAACTAAGTTTTAGCTAGGATTATATCTGTAGCTAATTAGCTACAGATTAAAGCCATAGCCATAGACCTCTATAGTCTGTAGCCTTTAGTCATTTTTTGGTAGTACGATGTCAGTGCCAGTGCCAATGTTTTAGGAGCTGGTCGAGCTACCGGCTCTTCTTCATGGGTAGCCATAGCTGCACAGGATCGGGTAGTTATGGCTCAGATTGATGCACAAACAAGTGTAAGCCTAAATTGATTTTTTGGTTTGTTTTATGAATGTAATGTATGAAGAATGTCCCTTGAGATTGGAATACCACGTGCTTTTGAGTCAGGCCTCAGCTAGTGTGATCTAGGAATTCTCTAGTGGAATTGTCATTTTGTGAACACTGGGAGATCGGCGCCCACGATTTTTTTATCTTTTATGTAGGGGTGTGTTCTTAATTGTAAGTTTGGAGTCGCCAGTAGCCACTTAATCTCAAAATCTTGCAATCGGCTAGAACCTACAAAATATATAAAGCTTAAAGAAATTCAAAGATTTTATTGCCTTAGATTAACTCCTGGTCTGCGATCCGAGATTCCGAGTAAGGGACCTCGGTTACAAAGAGGGAAGGTGTTAGGCACCCTCTTTACTCGTACAAATGCATGATCTCTACTTTGGAGTGGTAAGTAATCTCAAGGGATGAATGATATGGTCGGAGTAGGACTAGGCACACGTGAATTTCTGATGCGACAAGATCGGAGATTTCGACAAGCCACAAGCATATGTCTGGTGATGTGTCTAAAGGAGGATGTAAGAATGCTTATGTAAACATAAAGAAAAATATATTAGATCACTAGGAGTTTCTGACGTGACAGGATCCGATGTATGACAAGTCCCAGAGCATACATTCACAAGCGATTTAGATAAGCAGTGGGGTTAAGGAGGGTGGAAATGTTATAATGAATGCTTGAATAGAAAATTATATGATCTTTGGATTAATCTTGAGTTGGTTAGAACAGGAACTACACCGTGATTAATTCGGACTAGACTATGGGGTTAGGATGGTTGGGAGGAGACTAAGGGGTAGTTAAAAATTCAGATCTTGGAGGCTTGGAGCTTCCTTCTCACCCCCACTCTCTTCCTCTCTCTCCCTCTCTATTGGATTGTTGTTGTTGTGTTATCTTTCTTGTTGTGTTGTTTTGTGAAGCACAGAAGGTTATTTATAGCCTTTTTGGTTGGCATTGTGGTAATTGCTAGGTTTATGAAGGGTAAAAGCTGACATGACAACTTAGGATTTATTGAGGAGAGAGAAATGCCATGTGGCATACTCTTATAGGCTCTTAGGGGTAGGTAAAAGGGTAAATAGGGTGAACTATAGGGGTAATTTTATATGAAGTTGACTTTGGGACAGGGGACAATTTTGTGCCCAGAGGGGACACCTGTCGGATAAGGATTGACAGTCAGATTACTACCCACGGTATCCGACTACTGCCCGGGCTGGGTTTCCTTTGGGCTTTGGTCAGTGGGCTTTCTTTGATGCTTTGGTTCGGCTCAAAGTCTTTTTTCAGGATTTTAGTTCAAAATAGTTGGATGTATTTTTAGGGTTTGTACTGATTTTCATATACGCTTTGGCTTGGGTAATGGTTTAGGGTTTAAGCTAGGGTTAGGTTGGGTTTAGGGTTTATACTAAGGTTATGGTTAGGATTTGGTTTAGGGTTTGGTTAGGGTTTTATGCTGGGATTAAGATTTGGTTTAGGATATGAACAAGGCTTCCGGATTGTTCTAATCTTCTCGAGATGCAAGCTTAGGTGGGGTGTCTACAATCCTCGATGGTATCGAAAATTGCTCCCATATATCCTACAACTAAACTTGATTTTTCTATTTTTTCCTATGGGATTGAGCTTCCTTAGATGGCATCGAAGTTGTGTTCGATAGCATCGAACTGTCAAGTTTAAGAGTTCCATATTTCTAGACTTTGCAATCTTGATTTTTTTCCTTATTAACTTGGTTTTCTTGGATTTTGAACTCTTGAATTCTTCAATTTATACCTCTAAAGTTCCAATAAAGTGAGTGAATTCAAACTTTTTTCCCTCTTGTTTCTACCATTGAGCATTTTCTATTTTTTTACTCATTAATTTGGCATCATTTGTAAGGTCCACTTACACACACGAGAAAACACAAATATCAGCATGATCCAAAATTCTTATAGCCCAGTGAAGTTTCTAATGGTGGTCGTTCAATGCCCATTGTTTCCTTTGATGTGGCCCACTTAAGGTTTACATCATATTCATTTTTTAATTTACGCCCTAAAATAAGCTGGCAAAATGCTAAACAACATTGTTAAAACACTAATAAATTGAATTAGAAAAAAATAATAATAAAAAGAAGAAAAAAAGTGTGACTTTCGTTCATTTTAACCATTAACGTTACTGTAAGTCCCACCTTGCCATTGACGTTTGTGTCTTGTATCGTCTCACGATGTTAGCAAATTAACCATTGGAAACTTCTTTTAAGCCATTAAATTTTTGGATCCAGGTGATATTTATATTTCCCTCTGTACAAATGGCACAAAAAATAGTACAGTGGACCCTAAGACACTTTAATGCTGGGCGTTTAATCACCACTATTTCTTGGGACGCAGATTACCTACTGATAGGTTGAATAGCAAGACTCGCTACTGAAGTCAGGCCACTAAGTTTTATGGATCCCTATAGGGAAGCACGGAAGGTGAGCCCTCAAGATCTGACGGTCTACATGAGTTTTGGGACCCTCTCAAAGCAGAAGATTGACGCTCCAATGGCCCACCTATCTACAACTGGAGCAAATGGATCTATTCACACCTCTGATCCTACGGTATATAGTGGCCCCGGATTGCGATCTATGGATCAGATCGTTCCAAGGACAAGCAAAAATGGATAAACTATATTGCACACTATATCTCTGTATACTCTCGGTGTTTCGTATGATTCAATGCATTACACAAGAGAAGTGCATCCCTTTATATAACAAAGGAAGGAGAGTTTGAGTGGGATTGGATAAAATCACATAATCCGATCACATCCGTATCTTCAATTAAAAATCAAATTCATATTTGAATTTGAAATTTAATTGAAAGGCAGAGACCGGAGAATACATGGGACGTACCTGTAAGTGCAATGGTCTCATGCTCCTTTGGTTGTCAAATTTTGTGTGTCAAAACCTCTATATATGTCTTGTGTTTGTTGTGCTTATTTCTTGATAACTGTGTTCGAGACACCTCATCAACACTTCAAGTTCAAGCTAGTTAAGTTCAACTTAGTTCAAGCTCAAGCTAGTTCAAGCTACAATAAAGAGTTCAAGTTCGAGACTCAAGATAGACCGGGAGGCAAGTGCAACTTAAAGTGATACTGAAGCTTGTGATGTGTTCAATCTACATCAACTTAAAAGTGAAGTTTTCAATGTCCATACTTCGTGTCCCAGGTTTGATAGACTTTAGTTTGACCTTAGGGTAGGTCATTTTGGATACATAATCTAATTTTTATAATTATGCATGATTCTGGTCTATCCTAAGACTAGTTCTGGATCTGGTTCAACTAGTCTTAGTACTAGTTCGACCAGTCCAAGAAATTTCAAGACCAGTCGTAGTTTTGTTGCGAATTATCAAATTTTTTCTGTTCGGCTATGACCAATCCTGGAGACTGCTCGACCGGTCGTAGGATGGTCTCGACTCGACCTTCGACCAGTCATGGACCTACGACTCAAACTCCAGCAACTAAATCAAGTGTCGCACGACCAGTCGTAGAGGGGTCTCGACCAGTCATGGACTGCCTTCAACCAGACTGTCTTCGATCGGTGGTAAAATGGTTTTATCCAATCACACTCAAAAAATTTAAAAATCCATTTCTTCTTCGACCAATCGTGGTGACCTTAGGATCGGTCGAAGATGAATTTTTGCAACTATAAATAGCACACGAATTTCAGAGTTATTCATTGAAAATTTAAGTAAATTTGAAGCTCTACTCTGAGATAAGTTTGTGTGTATTTTTAAGCTATATTGTGCATAATTCTATTTCCTTTTGTTAGCCATTTAATATTTGATTTTATTCTATATTCCAATCTGATTTGAAAAGAGGAATTATTGTTTTCCTTCATCTTAGAATTAAAATCAAATAGAGCTAGCCCAATCTGATTTAATTTAAAATCAATTAGAATTTAGAACCATTGTAAAGTGAGTATTGGACATTGAACTTTCATATTCAAACATCTACTCCAATTGGTTCTTCTGGGCTGCTACAAGAGGAGAAATCCAGGTATTTTATAATTTTATAAATTTCATTCTATTTTGGTTTTTGTTTGGGATTCACCAGGAAAATCTCAATTTGTGTGGTTGTTTGAGGAGAGCCAGAAAACTCAGAAAAGAGGGGTTTTTTTGTGTAAGCCCAAGTGAAAAAGACACAATTGTGAAGATTTTAGGTGAACCTGTGAAAACTATTTTGATAGTGAATGCTAATATCCCTGTGTGAGGATATTAGGAGTACAGTAGCATTCTGTGTGGCTATTGTTTAATAGTTGGTGAACACACAGGCGAACCACTATAACTCCTTATCTTGTGGATTGAATGCTTGCTTAATTCTTTATCTTTTATCATTCAGTTTTGTGGAATGTATATGTGGATGTGAATGTTGCAACAATTTACATTTCAAGCAAGTGTGGAGAATGGTGTAATAGTTTAGATTTTTATTTCAGCAATTTATCTCTTGTCATTCCTTTATCAATTTGAGCTTCAATTTCTGTAATTATTTTAGTAAGGTTGCCCTGTCATTTTTATGGTGCATGGTTGTCCTTAGAATAATCAATTCTTTCAATTACAATTTATTCTTTTTAAAATTTATATTTTTCTCTTTTGGTTTAAGTTCTTGATACAAAGATCTTTTTAGAAATCAAGTTGTCCTACCATAAACCTTTGGTTTTTGGTGTAATGTTATCCTTAGAATAACTTTTGTATCAATCTCTCAAGATCTAAATTTTGAGGTTGCATTGTGAATTGATTTATTTTAGTTTGGCTATCTATTTAATTTAATTCCGCTGTATTTAATTTTAATTTGTAATAGTCCTATTCCCCTCCCCCCCCCCCCCCCCCCCTTCTCCTCTTTAGAACATATAGCCTGGCCATTTCAAGTGGTATCAGAGCCTAATAGCTTGTTCTTATTATTTTTTATTTGGATTTATTTCCTGATCTAACGATCTAAGCTATATAAAAAGATGTCAAATTTCGATAGCCTTTCAGTCACTAGGCCTCCACCATTTGATGGCTCCAACTATGCTTATTGGAAAGCTAAAATGAGGATCTTCCTCAAATCAATGGATGAGAGTGTATGGCAAGCCATAGTGACCGAATGGAAACTCCCTACCACTGAAGTGACTGGAACCGACGGTTCAAAAACAATGAGAGTGCCTCCTTATTTCTCATGGACTACACTTCAGAAAAGTGAGAGTAGTGCCAATGCTAAAGCACTAAATGCTATCACTTACGCACTATCACCGGATGAGTTCAAAAGAATCATATCCTGTGATACTGTAAAGCAAGCCTAAAATATATTAGAAATGATACACGACGGTACATCAATTGTCAAGAAATCTAAAGTCCAACTCTTCACAACTAAATTTGAAGATATTCATATGGAGGAAAATGAAATGTTTATGAACTTTTACACTAGATTGAATGACATTGTAAACTTAATGTGGGGTCTTGGCGATAAAATCCCAGAAAGTAAAGTGTGTACAAAGATACTACGCTCACTTCCTAAACAGTTCAACTCTAAAGTAACCGCGATTCAGGAACTTCGTAATACGGATAATATGAGGGTAGAAGAACTAGTTGGTTCTTTACAAACCTATGAATTAAATTTTAAAGCTCCTAAAGGTAAATCTATCGCTTTAAAATCTTCTAAAGGTATTTCTCAAGAAAACTCGGATTTAGAAAATTCAGAAGACGATATGGCACTTTTAGTAAAAAAGTTTTACAAGATTTTCAAAAGTAAGAAAAGGGTCGATTTTCAAAAGACAAACGAAAAAAATGATCTAAACCTAAATTTAGAACTTGGAAGTCTTTGAAAGATAGTCAATGTTACAATTGTCAAGAATATGGGCATTTAGCAAACAAATGTCCTAAAAAGGACAAACCCAAGAAGAAGGGTATGTTGACTACTTCGGACGAATCATCTGATTCTGAAGCCTCTTCTGAATCAGAAGATTCTGAAACCGTGTCAGGTAATGAACTAAAATCCCTTATGACTCTAGCTAAGTTCACATTTTCAGATCACGATGATTCAACTAGTGAAGAAAATTTGCATAGTGATCATAAAAATGAAGAGGATCTTCAAGATGCTTATAATGCCTTATATAAGGAAAGTTATAAAATTGCTGTCAAACTTAAACTTCAAAAAGAAAAGTTTTCTAAACTCAAAGAATGTTTTGAGACTCTTATTTTAGAAAAATCACAAATTTTAGATTTTTTTGAAAAAATTAAAATGTGATTTGAAATTCAACACCTCCCTGCTTGAAGATTTGAAATCTGAAAATGAGAAACTTAAAAATGAAGTATCTTCTCTTCTGAGTTTGAAGGAACATGGAGATCTGCCCAAGGTGATCTAAAATTAAAAAAACTATTATCCGGATCAAGAAAATGTGGTGATCGATCTGGGTTGGGCTATGATAAAAATACATTTCCTAAACAAAAGAATACTCCTCCCAATTTTGTGAGAGTAGAGGTCTCAAACTCAAAAGAAAAAGGTACTTGTCAAGGTTTTTCTAAAAATATAAAAACTTTTCAAAAACCTAAAAGTAGCTATTTCAAAAATTAAATCAAAAATCCACTAGCTAAAAAGATAGTTGATTTACTTAAGGAGCTCTTAAAATCTAACTCAATAAGTCATTCTTACAACTACAATAAAAAAAAGATTAACTATACTTCTAAACCCAAAACTATTCTGAAATGGGTTCCTAAAGTTGCCTGCTTGGTTGCCCACACTGCTTTTAAAGCAACAAGCCATTCAAAGGGTACCTAGATAGTGGATGCTCTAGGCATATGATAGGAGACAAAGCTTTATTCACTGATCTTAAAGATATGACTGATGGGTCATTCACATTTGGTGATGGAAGCAATTGCAAAATTATTGGCAAAGGTACAGTTCAACTTTACAACCTCCCTTTATTTAAAAATGTTTTATATGTTGAGGGGCTAAAACACAACCTGTTAAGCATATCTCAAATATGCGATAACAACCATAGTGTGAAATTTTCCAATCAAGGTTGTGAGAACATAAACAAAAAGGGTTCTGTAATATTAACTTGTCGCAGAACTTCTGAAAACTGTTATATAGTAAGTGATGGTAGCTCATCTAACCAAAAGTGCTACATGGTCCATACCGATGAGACAGAACTTTGGCATAAATGACTTGGACATATACACTATCAGAATTTATACAGATTAAGCAAAGGAGAACTAATTAAAGGTCTACCTAAATTGTAAAAAGTAGATAAAATATATGGTGAATGCCAGTATAGTAAAAAAAATAGGAGCTCTCACAAAAAGGTGAGCTCCAATGCCACATCAAGACCACTCGAGCTTCTCCACATGAATCTTATAGGACCAACTAAAACGAAAAGTCGAGGTGGTAAAAAATACATCTTGGTTATCGTTGATGATTATACAAGATACACTTGCGTTGCATTCTTAAGAGACAAATCAGAAACCCTTGATGAAGTGAAAAAGATCATCAAACGGATCCAAACTGAAAAATATTCTCAAGTCAGTAAGATCTGTAGTGATCATGGATCTGAATTTGAAAATAACGGTTTTGAGAAATTTTATAGCCATCAGGGAATATCGCATAAATTCTTTGTGCCCAAAACATCACAACAAAATAGTATTGTGGAAAAAAAAAATGGAGTGCTTCAAGAAATGGAAAATGTTATGTTGAATAGCATGAAGCTCCCTAGAAATCTATGGGCTGAAGTAGTAAATATTGCCTGCTACATTATTAACCGTGTTTATACTTATAAATCTAATAATAAAATGGCTTATGAAATGTGGTTTGACAAAAAGCCTACTGTCAAATACTTTTGTGTTTTTGGCAGCAAGTGCTACATTTTGCGTGACCACGAAAACTTAGGAAAGTTCGACACTAAAAGTGACAAAGGGACCTTTTTAGGATATTCTTTAAACAGTCATGCTTATCATGTATTGAACAATAGGACCGGTGTGATTTAAGAGTCAATTAATGTGGTCATTGATGATCACTTGAATACATCTGCCCCTAGTTCAGATAATGATGAAGTTCTTGTAATTGAAAAACTAGATACTTCATCAAGTGAAATTAATTCTGAATTAAGGACTATTAAAGATCATCCAACTACTCAGATTCTTTAAAACCCTCTCACTAGTGTGTGCACTCATAGATAATTAGAAGACATGTAATTATGTATGTTTTACAGCCCAGATTGAAATGGTAAACGTAAAAGAAGCACTTTCTGATGAAAACTAGATAGTTGCGATGCAGGAAGAACTTAATCAATTTGTTCGTAATGATGTCTGGTATCTTGTTCCTAAACCTAAAGATAAACACATAATTGGAACAAAATGGATTTTCAAAAAAAAGTCTGATGAACTTGGAAATATTATTCGAAATAAAGCAAGACTAGTTGTACAGGGGTACACACAGATTGAAGGTATTGATTATAATGAAACCTTTGTCCCTGTAGCCCGTCTTAAATCTATCAAACTTTTTATATCCATCGCATGTGTTAGGAAGTTTATAATTTTTCAAATGCATGTGAAGAGTGCCTTTTTGAATGGCGATTTACATGAAGAGGTATATGTGGAACAACCTACAGGGTTTGAAGACCCTAAGTTTACTAATCATGTATATCATCTTAAAAAAAGCTCTCTATGGTCTGAAACAAGCTCCCAGGACATGGTATGAAAAATTGACTAAGTTTTTACTGAGTCACAATTTTCAAATGGGTAGTGTTGATAAGACGCTCTTTGTTAAGAAGCATAACGATGATAATCTAATGGTTCAGATTTATGTAGATGATATTATTTATGGATCAACGTTTACTAATATGACTATTGAGTTTGCAGAGTTAATGAAATCTAAATTCGAAATGAGCATGGTTGGGGAATTAAATTATTTTCTAGGGTTGCAAGTAAAACAACAACCTGATGGAATTTTTATTTCTCAAACCTAGTATGCTTTGAACTTACTTAAGAGGTTCGAATTTGAGAATGGTAAGAATTTTGATACACCTATGAGTACAACTCTAAGACTGTCAAAAGACTCTACAGGTAAAGATGTAGATCCTAAATTGTATCGTAGTATGATTGGTAGTTTTCTTTACTTAACTGCTAGTAGACCTGATATTGCTTTAAGTGTTGAAATTTACACTAGATATCAGTCTAATCCTTAAGAATCTCACTTAACTGTCGTTAAACGAATTATTAGATATGTCACAAATTCAGTTAATTTGGGTCTTTAGTATCCTTATGATACTAGTGTTCAATTGGCTGGTTAATCAGATGCTGATTGGGCTGGTAATATCGATGACAGAAAATCAACCAGTGGTGGTTGTTTTTACATTGAAAACTGCTTGGTTTCTTGGTTTAGTAAGAAGCAAAGTTCCATATCACTCTCAACTGTTGAGGCTGAATACATTGAACTGGAAATGCATATACACAGCTGGTTTGGATGAAACGTATGTTGAGTGATTATGGTATCGCACAGGATTCAATGGTTTTATACTGTGATAATTCCAGTGCGATAAATATTTTAAAAAACCCAATCCGGCATTCACGTACTAAGCACATTGACATTAAATTTTATTATATTTGTGAATTAGTGGAAGAAAAAGTAATATCCTTACAATACATACCTATTGAGACTCAGTTTGCTGACATATTCACTAAACCGCTCAACAAAAGCAGGTTTAATAAATTAAAATTTGATCTTAGTTTGTGCAATTTAAAATGATTGATCATGCATCTCTGTGTCATAGTGTATATATATTAAATACTTTAATAAATTAAATTTCAAAATTTGTAGAGAATTGTATATTTTTTCTGGTACACGACCAGTCGAGGACGTCCGCTGACCTGTCGTGGAGCGCGCTTTTTGCTTTATTTGGAAAAAAAATCTCATCTTCTTCATTCTATTTCTCTTCTCCAACGAGCCGAGCTACGACCCGTCGAAATCGTCGGTTCGATTCCTTCAGGTTTGAATATTTTTACTTATTTTCTTGAAGAATCAGTCTTTTTTCTTAGATTTCTTGATTGTGGCTATCTATTTCAACTCGTTCTTCTAGATATTGGGTTTTCTTCCTCTCATGCTAAATCTAGAGAAACTCATCTCTATTTTCTTAAAATTTCTGGTATTTCTTTAAGAAAATGGACTCTAGAGGTAAAAAGAAAAATCCTAGAGGTGCTTCTTCTTCTAGATCAAATATTATCACTAGACGCCATCTTATGGCTCTCGAAGATGACCCACCATATGTACGTGATTTGCGTATGCGCAATGTGATATTTGAAAAGGCCGTTGATTTAAATCATATCGTTCCTTTCAGTTTTCTTCTTCTCCTTCAATCTATAGGTTGGGAAAATATTTTATGTTGGGGCGGGCCGGCAAACCAGTCCATAGCACAGGCCATGGTAGCTTGCATAACTGAATTTTCTACTGAGCAATTGACTCTTATTATTGCTACTAGAGAAGGGCATTTTCCTATTGATCGACATTTAATTTCAAGCCTTATGGACATATCAGTAAATGATGAAGGTATTCATCCTAAAACACTGGCTGAAAAAGTAACTGAATCAAAAAAACGTGTTTTTACTAGAGCATTGTGTAACATGGATGCACCATGGACTCAAAATGGAAATGCACTCGCGTCCAGATACTTGTTACCTAGATACAGAGTTTTACATCGTATCTTTACCTCTAATCTGTATCCCCGCTCTGGAAACAAAACTGAGTTGACTCTGCTTATGGTTCGTATTATGTACTCAATCATTACTGGCTCTAATGTCTGTTTGCCCTCTTTGATTTGTTCCTCTATTATTTAATTTCGTATCTATCCTTGTCATAGTGATATTCTATTTAGGTATTTGATGAATGTGTTAGCCACTCACATGTTAGTTGCAATGCCCGTCGGAGAGGCTCCTATCCAACACCTCATATTCAACAACTCCAACATAAATAAAATGAAGTTAAAATTGGCTCCAGGCCAAGTTGATGTTGGTGCGAGTGGAGCTGCTGCTAAAGCTGAAATTGGTGTCGAGGGTGATGATTTGCCACCAGATGATATAGACATGGATGATATCTTTAATGAAATTGATTCAGATTCTGGAAATGATCTAGACTTTGAACCATCTGATTTCAATGCACGTCTGAGTGCATTAGAGGAGAAGGTAGAACAGATGAATGTTGGCCACAATGATCAATTTAAAAATATGTAAAAGTATTTTAGGCGCTCACAGAAGTGCCTTCATCAAAGTGATCTTAACATACCAGCTCCTTCCTCTGAATCAGATTGAAAATTTTTTTAGTCTATAATAACTATTATATTTTGTGTTTGTGTGTGAGACTTTATCTGACTTAACTTGTTAACTCCTGATGATATGTTCTATACTTTGAACTTTCTATCTTGATATCTATATATTGTCTTTCATATCTTATCTTTGCTTCTTCCTTTGTCATATTTTGACAAAAAAGGGAAGAATTTGTGAATGGCATTATGGATTATGATGACATTATGGATTATGATGGGATACACTACTCAGGGGGAGTTAATTTAGGGGGAGTTAAGAAGTTGTATATTGCTTATCATCTTATGACAACTGATGCATGATTCTTTGTGTTATTTTATAACAACTGGTGCATGATTCTTTATTGCACCTGGTTTATAATAGCTTGTGCTTGTGCTTCTCTTACTGATTATTGATAGTGCTATTTTTTTTATAAGAGCATGTTTTGTCACAATTTTGACAAAGGGGGAGATTGTAAGTGTTATGGTCTCATGCTCCTTTAGTTGTCAAATTTTGTGTGTCAAAACCTCTATATATGTCTTGTGTTTGTTGTATTTGTTTCTTGATAACTGTGTTTGAGACATCTCATCAACACTTCAACCTCAAGCTAATTAAGTTCAACTTGGTTCAAGCTCAAGTTAATTCAAGCTACAATAAAGAGTTCAAGTTCGAGACTCAAGATAGACCGAGAGACAAGTGTAACTTAAAGTGATACTGAAGCTTGTGATGTGTTCAAGCTACATCAACTTAAAAGTGAAGTTTTTAATATCCATACTTCATGTCCAAGGTTTGATAGACCTTAGTTTGACCTTAGGGTAGGTTATTTTGGATACAAAATCCAATTTTTATAATTATGCATGATTCTAGTCTGTCCTAAGACTAGTCCTGGATCTAGTTCGACTAGTCTTAACACTGGTTCGACCAGTCCAAGAAATTTCAAGACCAGTCGTAGTTTTGTTGCGAATTATTAAATTTTTTCTGTTCGGCTACGACCAGTCCTGGAGTCTACTCGACATGTCGTAGGATGGTCTCGACTCGACCTTTAACCAGTCGTGGACCTACGACTCAAACTCCAGTGACTAAATCAAGTGTCGCATGACCAGTCATAGAGGGGTCTCGACCGGTCATGGACTGCCTTCGACCAGTCGTGGACTGTCTTCGACCGATCGTAAAACGGTTTTATCCGATCGCACTCAAAAATTCAAAAATCCGTTTCTTCTTCAACCAGTCGTGGTGACCTTAGGAGCAGTTGAAGATGAATTTCTACAACTATAAATACACACAAATTTCAGAGTTATTCATTGAATATTTAAGTAAATTTGAAGCTCTACTCTGAGATAAGTTTATGTGTATTTTTAAGCTATATTGTGCATAATTCTATTTCCTTTTGTTAGCCATTTACTATTTGATTTTATTCTATATTCCAATCTGATTTGAAAAGAGGAATTATTGTTTTCCTTCTTCTTGGAATTAAAATCAAATAGAGCTAGCCCAATCTGATTTAATTTAAAATCAATTAGAACTTAGAACCATTGTAAAATGAGTATTGGACATTGAACTTTCATATTCAAACATCTACTCCAATTGGTTCTTCCGGGCTGCTACAAGAGGAGAAATCCAAGTATTTTACAATTTTATAAATTTCATTCTATTTTGGTTTTTGTTTGGGATTCACCAGGAAAATCTCAATTTGTGTGGTTGTCTGAGGAGAGCCAGAAAACTCAGAAAAGAGGGATTTTTTTATATAAGCCCAAGTAAAAAAGACACAATTGTAAAGATTTTAGGTGAACCTGTGAAACCTATTTTGATAGTGAACGCTAATATCCCTGTGTGAGGATATTAGGAGTAGAGTAGCATTCTGTGTGGTTATTGTTTAACAGTTGGTGAACACACAGGGGAACCACTATAACTCCTTATCTTGTGGATTGAATGCTTGCTTAATTCTTTATCTTTTATCATTTAGTTTTGTGGAATGTATATGTGGATGTGAATGTTGCAACAATTTACATTTCAAGCAAGTGTGGAGAATGGCGTAATAGTTTAGAGTTTTATTTCAGCAATTTATCTCTTGCTATTCCTTTATCAATTTGAGCTTCAATTTCTATAATATTCTAGAAAGGTTGCCCTGCCATTTTTATAGTGCATGGTTGTCCTTAGAATAATCAATTCTTAATATTGTAATTTATTTTTTTTGAATTTATATTTTTCTTTTTCAGTTTGAGTTCTTGATACAAAGATCTCTCTATAAATCAAGTTATCCTGCCATAAACCTTTGGTTTTTGGTGTAAGGTTGTCCTTAGAATAACTTTTGTATCAATCTCTCAAGATCTGAATTTTGAGGTTGCATTGTGAATTGATTTATTTTAGTTTTCTATCTATTTAATTTAATTTCACTGTATTTAATTTTAATTTGGCATAGTCCTATTCACCCCCCCCCCCCCCCCCCCTCCTAGGACATATAGCTTGGTCATTTCAATACTCACTAGTGATTGTTCATAAGTGGGCCCCCCTGACCTACGTCCAACATCTCCCACTCAATCACAATGTGGGGTAGGCATAAAAAATTTATCCATTTAATTCACCTAATAACAATCAAATACCATACTTCACGATCAAAAGAATCAGATGCGTGGGAGCAACTGGATCACCATAATCTTCTCACAGGTGCTTAAGTACTAAGTGACCGCCTAACTAGTACTCAATAACCCAAACTTTGCAATGCCTGTCCTAGTCTGCATGACCACATCGGATGAAATTAATTCCCGATCTGGAGTACTCAGCCAACATACGCACTTATCCAACTTATCGAGTTATTCTAAAAATTTGATTTTTTACAAAATTCGACTAAAACCAATTCAAAGCTATACTAAGATATATATGCTTTTTAAGAAAATATTGTTTGTAAAATTCTAATAAAAATAACTCGATACTACCGGCGGATAAATCTTTAAGTGCATATAAATAGTTCTAGAAACTTGGTGTAGCTGTCACGGGATCCTCCCCACGCAGATGTATAATTTAGAATTAATCAAGTCGCTTTCCTAGCGTAACTGAGTCTGGCCAATCAAGGACCTTTCGTCATTGTACACTAAAGTAGCGACACTCAATCTCATCCTCATATACACAAGAGGAGGGTAGCTAAGGATACAAAGAGTCACCTACGGGACTAGCTACTCGCACGTTGCAATGATTAAATCGAATCAAAGCAATCTTTAAGTAAAAGGTCCCAGCACGTGGCTACAATCCATTTCGTAAAGTAGACAATACTAGGAAAAAGTCAGGTCTACAATACGCAGGTCATTCGACATAAGGTACAACTCATCTCATAACCTCATAACCTGGCTAAAAATCAGTCCATAACATTGATCGCATATAACGGAATGGTGTGATTCTGTTATTCGACTTTATCAGTCTCATCTTCAATCTTAAAAGATTATAGGTGGATACGACTCACTCATATCTTTATCCTTTATTATTCACAATAAAGGGAAGTTCATACCTCAATGTATAAACAGTCCCAAATGTACCTCTCCTGTATATTTAAGGTTGGTCGACCCGTGCGAGTGGATGACCGGCCTGCTGACAAAAATAGAATCCTACATGATTTCAAGGTAAATGTTAATGATCTTTATACCTAATTATATTAGTGTTCAATACTGAATAAATGAAATATATTATTCATTAATGAAAGATCAAAGGTACTACAAAACAAGTACATCAGTCAAGCTTTCCTCAATCCCATCTAGCTGACGTGAACCAGAAATAGATCTCTAACAATAGGTTTCATCATGGGATCAGCCATCATCTCCTTAGTAGGAATGTAGCTAAGGGCAACCTTCTTATCTCTCACTTGATCATGGACGTAATGATACTTGATCTCAATGTACTTAGATTTCTGGTGGTGTTTAGAGTCCTTTGCTAAATCAATGGCAGAAGTATTGTCTATCTTCAGCGATATAGGTTGATGAACACTTAGTACAATACCCAAACTCAATAAAAATCTGCAAACCCATACACATTCCTGAACTACGGCACAACATGCAATGTACTCGGCCTCCATAGATGAAAGAATTGTGGATGTCTATTTCTTACTCGACCATGAGATACCTCCACTTCCGAGTAAGAATACATATCTAGAAGTAGACTTTCCCTCGTCGGCGTCATTACCCTAAGCAGCATTAAAATATCTTTTGAGCTCGAGGCTTGTGCCTTCATAATATAACATTAGGTCTTTTATTCCTCTGAGATAGCGGAATATACGTTTGACGGCTTGCCAATGAGACTGTCCTGGGTTACTCTGATAATGGCTGACTATGCCAATTGCATAGCTAATATTCGGTCTGGTGTAAAGCATAGCATACATTATACTCCCTACAACGCTTGTATAAGGTACTGAGGATATAGCCAATTTCTCAGCTTCAGTCTGGGGACATGATTTCCTGTTTAGCTTGGTAGCTTTATCCATAGGGATTTCAACAGCTTTTGAATTGTCCATCCTGAACCGCTATAAGATCTTTTGTATATAAGTTGCTTGAAACAAGCCTAAAGATTTCTTAGGGAGATCCCTGATGATTTTTACCCCAATAATAAAGTTGGCTTTACCGAGGTCTTTCATCTCAAAGTTCGAGAATAGCCAATCTTCAGTCAATATCAACAATTACATGTCATTATCAATTAACAGAATATCGTCTACATATAGAGATATTATCAGAAAATATCTTTCAGACCGTTTCATGTATACACAATGATCTTCTTCATGCATCGTGAATCCAAAAGTGGTGATGGCTAAGTGGAACCTCATGTATCACTGTCTTGAAGATTGCTTCAGCCCATAGATAGATTTCAATAATTTACAGACTTTCTTTGGATGCTTTTTGTCCACATAACCCATGAGCTGTTGCATGTATATTTCTTCATCCAAGTCACCATTTAAGAATGCAGTCTTTACATCCATCTGATATAACTCTAAGTTTAAACTTACGACAATGGACAAGATCATGTGGATTGAGGAGAACTTTACAACAGGTAAAAAGGTCTCCTCATAATCAATGCCTTCTTATTGTGTAAAACTTTTAGCCACTAATCGTGCTTTATACTTGTCCATTGTACCATCTGTCTTTCTTTTGATCTTTAATACCCATTTATTACCTATCTCTTTGCGATTGGAAGACAGATAAACGAGTTCCCAGACTTTATTCTTCTCAATGGAAGCGATCTCTTCATCTATAGCATTCACCCAATCGGTCGAATTAGAAGATAATAATGCATCCTGATACGAATCAGGTTCATCATCATCAACTGTAACACAAGAAAATGTTTGCCTCTCAATATCAAAGTATCTTCGAAAAATCAATCCTCTTTCGCTTCGACGTAACTCAGGAGCCTGCTGAGATGTCCTCCCACTATCTTTACAAACTATAGGAGCATCATCATCGTGAGAAGCAGAACTCCCACTGTAAGACCCATATCTTAGTCCGTACTATTCCGTAGGTTCCAGTGGTCAACCCAATCTAATTCCGGCAACCTTCGACCCTTATATAACGTTTGCGCGCGATCCTAGGCCGAGTCCTATAAACCAGAGTCAGCTCGACTCAAGACTTGCAACCTAGCGACCGTGTCGTCGTTGCTGTTCCGATGCCATGACTCGCGTGCCAAGGAGATACCCTGGCTAGGAAATGTGGGCCCGTGTTCTGTTCGAGGAAAATACTGCGCGTACGAATTCTGAGAGAATCTCTATAACTTGTCACATCCATCAACCCATCAATCAATCACCTCAACTAAGTACACCATCACCTCACACCCTTCCCCAAGCAACCTCCAAAGTCAAAAAGGTTCTTACACACCCATATTTTTTCTTACACCATCTACCACAAAAGTCAAAAAGCTTCTTATACATCCATCACCCACCACATCCATCACCCATCTCTCACTCTCTCTCTTTACAACCCTCTCTCTCTCTCATTTCACAAACTCTCATTCCCAAGCAACCAAAGAGCCACACGTCCAAGATCTTCCAAGGCTCCATGAGAGAGAGCTTTGTGTGGGCCACTTCCTATCTCCCATCCCCACCCTCAAAAAATAATCTCAACCGTTGAAGTTCGTCCTTTGGAGCTCTAGATCATGTTGGCGGAAGAAGGAAGGAGAGGTCTTAAGGTAGGTGCTTTTATTTATTGATTTTGTGATCTGAGGGCCCACATATGTGGGACCCATCTTGTTATATGTACATGGGGAGGACCCATAGTGGCGGGGTCCCTCCCCTCTATCACACGTGTCCCTTTGTCTCTCTCTCTATCTCCCTCTCTCCATTTTTCTTGTGATGATGTGGCCGTGTGGCCCACCCGGATGGACCCTACCATGGAACATGTATTTTATCCAAGCCAATTGAATGTGGGGCCCACTTTATATATGTGTTATACCCACACCATCCGTGCACAAGGTGGCCCACCTGGACAACCCGTCTGATGGTGGGGGCCCACCTTAGTTTGTGTGGTATCTAAGGCTGTCCAGCGTCCCTGGACGCTGGACGTCTACACAGTGAAGTGTGAAGTGTGAGCTGACAGTGGGTGTACTAACGTCAAGATAAAAAAGGGGGGTTTTGGAGTGGGCCGCTCATGTAGGCCCCACCTTGATATATTTTTTTAAATCCAAGCCGTCTATCCCTTTCTCTAGCTCATTTTAGGCGTTGAGCTGAAAAATGGAGCTAATTAAATTTTCTGGCGGGCCATACCTTAGCAAACAATGATTTTCACCATTTAAATTCACTTGAATTTTTTTACACGCTGAAACATGCCCAATATTAGACTTGATGGATTAGTTATGGACTATAGAATCCATTGGCTAGAGTGGATTCAACTGATGTGGGCCCCACATGTAAAAAACCTGTGAAAAATCAGTTTTAAAAGAAAACAAAATATATATATATATAGGCAGTGCCTGCTGCTACTGACGCAGCAGAATGCTATTGCATTTTGACGGATGGGTAGGGCCACGGGTCCCCTGCCGTGGGCCCCATTGTGATGTATGTGGAGTATCACACCATCCATCTTGTTAGCCCCTTAGGGCTGCGGGCCATCCCCAAAAATCAGGCCTATCTGGAACTCATGTGGCCCACACGGCAGGAACAGTGGGATTAAACACCAACCATTGAAACCCTTTTCTAGGTCATAGATGTTTTGGATCAGCATTAAATCTGTTTCCCCTCTTCATCTTGGTCCACTCGACCTTACCAACGGGTTGGATTGCAATAAACACTACGGTGGGCCCCACGTGGAGCTGCCATAATGTAGGCGTTTTAGTCACACCGTCCATGACTGTGGACAGTGAAGCCTACATTGATGTATGTGTTTTATTTACACTGTCCACCCCTGCACAGTGAGACCAACCATGATGCAAGTGTTGCATCCAAAACCGTCTATCCATTTTTAAGAGTTCATTTTATGGCATTAGTTAAAAAAATGAGTCAGATCCACCTATCTGGTGGGACCCACTCTATGATGCAGTGTTGCATCCAAACTATCTAACCTTTTTGTCAAATAATTTTAAGGCTTGAGACCAAAATAAGACAAAACTAGGATTAAGTGGACCACATTGTAGAAAAAGTTGGGTTTGAACGTCCACCACTAAATCCCTTAGGCTGCCAAGTTGGGACGTATATGATATTTGTTTTTTTTTCCTAAATCTAGGTCCCTGTGACCTTATGAATAGGATGGATGGGAAATAAACCCTATGGTGGGGCCCACTAGGATTTAACCGCGGGAATCATGATGACCACTGCTAGTTATTGTATGGTCTAGTTGATCTTTTGATATGATTCATCTCTTGTATGTACATTGATTTCTAAAAATAGATGAGTTAGGCTTGGCCCATTCAACTCAGCCCATTCACCTTAGCCCATTGATTCGGCCCATTTGATTAGGTCCACCTTGATGTGATGTATGAGGCCCATTGTTGAGGCCCACCCTGATGTGTATGAGGCCCGTTATTGAGGCCCACCTGTTGTATACATTTGAGGCCCATGAGTAGGGCCCACCTATTGTGTATTTAAAGCTCATGGGTTGTGGCCCATAGTGATGTATATTAGGCACATGTGATGTAGCCCATAATGATGTGTATTAGGCCCAGGTATGTGGCCCACTTGTGACGTATATTTAAGGCCCAATGTGATGTATCCGAGGCTCATGGGCAAGGTTTGATGTAAAGTAAATGTGGCTCATTGAGATTGTATAAGGCTCATGGGTCGTGGCCCATTATGATATATCTAAGGCCCATGGGCGTGGCCTATCGAGACATATCTGAGGCCCATGGGCGTGGCCCATTGTGATACGTTTGAGGGCCTTGTAGGAAGCCCAACGCGATATATGAGAGGCTCATGAGTGAGGCCCAATGTGATGTATGTGTGGCCGTTACATTGTGTATAAATCCCTTATGTAGGCCACTCCTTGGGAGCAATGTTGGTTAAATGTCCACATTGATGTGCAATGATGGTTAGATGTCCTCATTGTGACCTTCCCATAGGCTTTGTTAGGCTCATTCCCACCAATCTCTAGTGCCATCAGATTTGATATAACCACGGTCATGGGCTGATTTTTTATATTATGGTTGATCAGCTATCCATCTATGGATCCTACCTTATTTATATGCTGATTGTCGGTACCGATTATCGATGCTGATTATCGGTGCCGATAGTCAAGGCCGATTATTGAGGCCGATTTCGATTGTCGAGGCCCATGTGATGTATTCAAGGCTCATGGGACGCGGCCCATTATGATATATTTTCGACCCATATGATGAGGGCCGACTTGAGGTATATTAGACCCGTGAGATGCGACCTGTATGATGTATATGCGACCCATAGTTGAGGCCCATTGTGATGTGTAGTCGGCCTATGTGATGTATATGAGGCCTATGGGATGAGGCCCATTGTGATGCATTTGAGGGCCGGGCGATGGAGCCCATTGTGATGTATGTTAGGCCCATGTGAAAGGCCATCATGATGTGTATTAAGCCCTTGAGTGAGGCCCATGGTGTTGTATATCACGCCCCTTGTGAGGCCATGGGTCCACTATATGTTAAGCTCTATGTGGGCCACCCCTTGGGGGCAATGTTGGTTAAATGTCCACATTGTCAAGGCCGATTGTCGATGCCGGTTATTGGTACCGATTGTGAGTATATGGTAGCATAGCATCATGATACATACCCATACGCATCATCTGCATGTTGGTTATGACATGTGATTAACCATTGCATATGCCATAAGGAAGGTTGTTCATGGGGCTCCCTGATAGGCGTAGTCACCCCTCATGAGCGCACGGTATGCGCCAGATTGATGCATGATTGGACTGTGTGACTCATGCATCTCACATTTGTGTGACACGACCACCATACGCCCTAGCGATATCAGGACTGTAGCCTCCGCAGGTATTTCGTGGATGGCCAGATGAGACAACGAAAATCTGTTCTACATGGGGTGCTATAGATATCCCAGGGTGAAAGTCCCTAAACCCTCTTAATTCTAGAGGTTGCTCTAATGTCTAGTCAGAGTGGATGCATGAGCGCATGAGGGCCATATACCGTTGGGCCACGTCTCCCACTGTGTCATGGTCGGTTGGAAGGCGGTATGGCCTTACCTGCCCGAGAGGAGGGGGCAATGCTAGGCTGAGTCTGACCAGCTCGAGGAATGAGTCCGCTATCGACGAACCGGGCCTGATATTAGCAAGCGGATAGTGATGTCTCTTTCACTGACCTTGTTGCGCGCGATGGGGCGGCAATCTGATTTGGAGTGTAATAGACCCTGGTGATTTTCCAGAGAGGAACTGTACTGATATGTGGACTTATTGAGTAGGAGTTGCATGCTCATTTATTCATTCATTCACTATCCACTCAGGCTTGTGATGCGCAACGATTTGTTACATGTACCTTCGCAATGGCCAGGATTTCGGTTGGGCGCGCGACTAACCTGAGATCAGGAGTTTACCACATTGAGTCTAACTATCCAAATTTAGGTATGGGACTGGTTTGGATAGAAGTCCCTTGTGATGGACCCCATAGCCTGCGATACTACGTACTATCATCCCAACTTCACACTCCAGCATAGTCATTTCGTTTCCACTGCATATTGCATTACATCCGTTGTATATGGCATTTTAAGTTATTGTGTTTCCGCATTTATATGGTCTAGATACGACATCTGATATTTGGTTCTCTATGATTCCTCATTCGCATAGCTGATGTACCTTGTTTCATCAGTATATGATATTCTTTTATTATATTTTTACACTGCATAGCCTGGATAAGTCTTATGGTATTTATGGTCCTATTAGCATGTTTTCACATTACTCTGATATTGTATGATTATGGATTTATCAGTACTTCCGCCTACTCTGATTACTCTGATATTGCTTACTTGTCACTTATCTTATGCACACACTTTCACCATCCTCTAAGCTTATGCACGATAGATGCATGCGGGTGGCATTAGGTTGCAACAGCGTTTAACATGGAGCGTGCAGCAAAATTTTAGAGATTTGATTTTGATATATGTATTTACCTTTCAGCATTGTATTCAAATGATTATATTAGTGGATATGTGATGATGATGTTGCCTTTATGATTTGGGTATACTTGTGGTTATGCTTCTTATGAGAAAAATGTACGTTGGAAAATCCTCCTTATAGGATCCCAAGATCGGAACCTAGCATATGGATGCTGGGAGTCGAGAATGAAGAACTACGGAGGCTGTCGGTACCAGGTTCAACAATTGTGATTCGTAGAATCCAATTTCTAGGTTTGGGGCGTGACAGCCACTCTCCTGAGATACATCGGGTATTTCAAAAAATTCTACAGGAACCTTTTGTTTCATTCAGCTTAGGTATTTATCTTCAACGAAAGTCATGTCCCGAGATTCTATCTCAATCCATCGTCCATGGTCCTCATAAACTAGAGTGTATCCCTTTGAATGCATAAGGTACCTTATGAACATGCATTCAATGGTTTTACTATTAAGTTTATCTCTATACGGAGTAGGTAGCAAAACATATCCCAAAGATCCTCAAGGGTGTAGGTTGGCTAGAGAAGGAATCCTCCCAGACCACATCTCATATGGGGTCTTAGGAATGGATTTGGATGAGACTTTATTAAGGACGTAGACGGTTCTTAATAGTGCGTCTCCTCAGAATGTGATAGATAGATTAGCTTATGCCATCATCGATCTAACTATGTCCAATAGTGTCCTATTTCTTCTCTCTACAACACCATTTTGTTGTGGAATGTAAGCCATTGTGTACTGCCGAATAATGTCAATATTTTTACAATATGATTTAAACATTTTATATATATACTCGCAGATCGAAGGATTTTAATCTTTTTCTGAAGCTAATTTTTCACCTCAGCTTTATATTTAAGAAAATAATCAAAAGCCTCAGATTTGTGTGAGATGAGATACACATATCCATAGCGCGAGTAATCGTCAATGAAAGTGACAAAGTATTGACATCCATTTCAGACAAGTACATTAAAGGGTCCACAGATATCTCAATGGATTATCTCTAGTGTGCCTGTAGACCTAGCCGCTTTAGGAAATAGTTTCTTCGAAGTCTTCCTGGACGCACAATGTTCACAAAATAGCAAATCAACTTTGGATAAGGAGTCTAACATACCAGAACGTACTAGTCTTGTCATACGATCCTTTCCAATGTGACCTAACCTCGCGTGCTATTTTTTAGGTTCAGATACTACAGTTTCATTCGACATAACAGATAAAGCAAGAAGGACATTATCACAATCTACGTCCAGAATAAATAAATCTAAAATTAAATTACCCCAGGTAAAGATGAGGTTAATCAGTCTCAAAGAAACTCTTGTCTCAAAAAATTGAATATCAAAACCATCAAATAATAATCTAGAAACAGAAATTAAATTTCGACGCATCCCTTGTGCATAAAGAATATCACAGAGGATTATTGTTCGCCCTATGCGCGTATGGAGATGGAAAACGTCAATCCTTAATACGTCTTCGACAGCATTATTGTCCATATACAACTTGTAACTTCCCTTGGCTACAGGTTAGAATTCCTCGAGTCATCGACGACTCTATGTCACGTGCTTTGTTGCGCCTGAATCCAAAATTCACTCGTTAGATATGGTATCAATGGAAAAGATTTTAGAACAAATGCCTACATATAAAGTATCTAGTGAGTGAGAAATTATTGTCTTTTTATAAGCACACTGCCGAGCATAATGGCCAAAATTTCTACAGACATAATAGACTATGTTTATCTTTTTCTTCTTCTTCTTTCCATTCCCCTTCTTGAGATTTGGATCAGGTGTCGTGGTCTTCTGTTCTTGGTAATTCTTCTTCGACTTCTTGCAAGCTTTGGACCATTTATTGTTAGCTTTCCACTTATGGGTCTCTACTACAAATGCCTTAGCCGAACCTGGCTGAATTACATTCATTTCAACCTCACGTACCAAGTGGCCACAAAAGTCTCTGAACGTAGTGATAGAATCAGTATGGTTCAGAATTCTTTTAATTTAGGCCCAAGATTCAGGCAAGGAACGGTGCATGGCTATAATATTTTGATTTTGAGTCAATTTACACCTAACATTCTTAACGACACCTATCATTTGCTCCATCTTACGAATATGATCTTTGATGGGGCAACCGACAGACATCATGTACTCCTGGAATTCTAATTCCACTGCCCTAACTCTCGCATCTGACTTCTATGCATAGGCATCCGTCAGTGCTTCCCAGATTCCCTTAGCGGTTTCATGTACTTCATACGTAGGTATGAGTTCTTTATGCATAGTGCTAAGAAGGACATTACGGGCTTAACGATTTTATTTTTTCCACTTATTATAGCGAGTCATAGCAACCCTATGTTCATGTAAATTCTCATTTTCAGCCAAGATAGGTTCCTCTTGAACTACATCGAGTGTGTAAGATATGTCGTCCTCGTTCAGAAGGCATCGCACAGCACGGGACTAGTCTTCGTAGTTGTTGCCGTCGAAATGTTGTCCTTTCAGCTGTTCAGTGATTAACGCTTTGATGCTAACATTAATTATTAGCATTTCTACATGTTATACAAATTTTCAAAATATAAAATTAATCAACACATCTTAAAGAAATCTGAAAATTCACATACCCGAATGGGCGGTGTAGAACAATCAAGTTCTCTATTTAAGATGAAATTAGTACTTTTATAAAATTATGATTGTATAACATGCAACCTTCCATTATTTGGTTGCATGCATTATTTAGTGGAGGAGATTAAATTCCCACTCAGGTTATGCACAACCTTTATATTTCTAGGGAGCATCAAAACACTAGGTTTTTCTATATGTTCAAATGAAAAATAAGGAGGGCTTAGATCTAAACACATCAAGTCTAATTATTTCACACATATAAACATCATTACCAGAAAGAAAAATAAAGTGCTAAGATATCAGTAGAGTTCTATCTTCACCTGTGATCATGACCATTAGTGATGGATCCGATCATTATCATTAATGATCATTGTTGATGATGGATCCTTTCATCAACATTGATCACCATGGTTGATGGTCGTTTCGATCACTAATAAACTCTAGATCAACAGTGAAGACAATATCAGAAAAGAAACAACATTCTTGATATGTGTCCATCATTTCATATATATGATCAAATCCCAAAAATCAAGATAACACAGTCAGGTTGCAGCATATCTGAATGTGGGTCACACCATTGATTTGTAGATTAAGCATGAAATTATCAGATACGTGTACTCATTTTTTAACAAATCTACTCATGTGACGTGTTGTACCATAATAATAGATGTACAGTAAATGTGTTGTAGCATGTCAACATTGCAAATATCACATGTACCATGTCAGATTCTAATGTACATCTGTATTCAATAAATATTCTAGATCCAGCCATGTGTACATCTGTGTTCAGTAAATGTGTACAGCTATGAAACTTGCATAGTTATGATTACACATGTAACGCTAGTGTACATCATACTAATTGTACACATTAACATGATTACACGTATGATGTATGGCTAGGATGATGTGCACGTATAACACATGCACGGATTATCTGATGCACTATATATATCTGAGATGTACATATGATATAGTACATCATGTGTAAACAACATGTGCAAGAAGCTAACGTGTTGCATACCATATTTTGTACAGAACAACATGTACTATACCACAAGCTACAACATGTAACATTGGCTAAGATGTACAACACGTTGCTGAGATGTACACGTTTGCTATACAACACATTGCTAAGATGTACAGAAAACGTTGTTGTACAACACATTGTTATACAACTTTATATCACAATACAACAAAAGATGTACACTTTGCTGTACAACACATTGTTAAGATGTACAGTTTGTTGTACAACACAAGATGTGGCTAAGATGTACACGTTAGCCTACATACATCATCTTTCAACAGATGGTGTCAACTGATGTATATGTATGAAACGTGTACATCACAACTATGTAACGTGCTGTTATTAGGAAACACATGTTAACTATATCTCAACACGTGTACATCACAAACACGTGTACAGTAAAAAACAGTACATGTTACTGTTGTAATTAGGAAACCTGTTGTAGCAATTTACATGTACAGCTTGTAGGCAATGTGATGCACCATATCACATGTATACCATATCAGCAACGTGTATAACTATTATTTTTTTTATGAAACGTGCAGCAACGTGTTACCTACATGTTACATTGCAACGTGTTCAGATATGTTTCACTGCAACGTGTTAACTACATGCACTAAAACACGTTGTTATACATCAGTATAACACGTTGGTTGTACATCACTCAAATGGTTTCCATGATTGTGGGGTCTACTGTGATGTTTGAGAGAAATCCACCCTGTTCACAAGTTTGGCCTTGTGATTTTACCCGGTGGACTGAAAAATGAGGAAGATCATGCACTCAAGTGGATTATCGACCATTAAACAATGGATTGTTAAAAAAATATCGTCCAACATTGTCTAACTGTGGGACCCCACTATATATCGAATCAACTTCAGTTTTCGGTCCACACTCTAAAATTTGATGGCCAAACTATTAAAGGGGCCGGATTTGTCTAACCCAGCATGAAAATAGGCCCCACCAAGATTTGATAACTACCGATGCTTATAATATCTTACTCCACATAATATTTTATTAGGAGATGACTTTCTTGATCATGGGGCCACCGTACTGTTTAAGAAATATCTGAACCATCCGTTTCCCTCATATGATTTTA
Source organism: Magnolia kwangsiensis (assembly GCA_037074715.1). NCBI lineage: Eukaryota > Viridiplantae > Streptophyta > Magnoliopsida > Magnoliales > Magnoliaceae > Magnolia > Magnolia kwangsiensis. The sequence goes on along the minus strand of CM073574.1, from coordinate 142,780,211 downwards.
GGGGTTGAGCCATAAATCCAATCCTAAAGGAAAAAAAAATGGGTCACTTACCTTTTTAGATGATAATAATCGGAGATCCGCTGTTGAATAGCTCTGATACCACTGTAGGGAAGCGCGGAAGGTGAGCCCTCAAGATCTGACGGTCTACATGAGTTTTGGGACCCTCTCAAAGTAAAATATTGACGCTCCAATGGCCCGCCTATCTACTACTGGAGCAGATGAATCTATTCACACCTCTGATCCTACGGTATTTAATGGCCCCGAATTGCGATCTATGAATCAAATCGTTACAAGGACAAGCCAAAATGGATAAAATATAGTACACACTATATCTCTGTATACTCTCGGTGTTTCATATGATTCAATGCATTACACGAGATAAGCGCATCCATTTATATAACAAAGGAAGGAGAGTTTGAGTGAGATTGGATAAGATCACATAATCCGATCACATCCCTATTCTCAATTAAAAATCAAATTTATATTTGAATTTAAAATTTAATTGAAAGGCAAAGACCGGATAATACATGTGACATAGTGATTGCTCACAAGTGGACCCCATTGGCCTATGTCCAACAATCCCACCATATATGTTGTAACCACATTGTTCATATATTTGGAGAGATCATTTCAAGACATAAGCCAAAGAATGAGTTATACCCTGTCCATAGCTCAACTGGTAGACCGAGGGGAGATGCCTCATTTAAACACTTGAGGTCTTGGTATCTATTGCTAGCGAGGGTGGCAAACATGGAGTGTGTGTGTGTGTACTAACATGCTAGACCCACCCCCCCCCCCCCCCCCCCCCCCCCCCCCCCCTCTCCAAAATAAATAAATAATAATAATAATAATAATAATAAAAACAACGTTAAAGAATGAGTCGGATTCAAAGACCAAGTGTACTCCGTAGTAGAAAACGGTGGAGAGAGTAACGCTCACCCACCATTAAAAACTAAAGTTTTATGCCGAGTTGATATTTGTGCGCTTCCCTTTTTAACGACAATGTTAACTCATGAATAGAGTATTATTTTAAGTTTTTACTCTTCCTCCGGTGATACTCTCATGAGTTTCCACACGTATCAAGGGTTCGAGCAGGCGTGGGCGGTGAAATTCCATTGTTGCGTGAGTGCGTGTGGGTGTGTGTTTCAACCCGTACGTCTCGTTCAGCTGGATAAGTTATTTTTACATGCCACGTGGAACCATGTAATAGCCTCGTGCGTGTATGTGTTAGACTGAACTATCGCCGGGCAATCTCTAGTATTCAAAGATCAGAAGAATCTTGTATCGCTGCTAAGTATCCTAAACGTTTTTTTTTTTTTTTTTGTGTTTAATCCTTGTGGTCTACCCAAAGTTTATATCAGTCTGATTTTTTTGCACGGTAAATGATGGCCATGGGATTGCACGATGATTGATCTCGATCTCGCACGCATGCCACACGAGTGCAATTATACCGAGAGGGTAAGGGAGTCATTTCATATTTAGGCTTAGTATAACGCTTCAAAACCAGAAATTGTCTCCGCTGTACGCGCCGGCTCAATATAATACCGAGAGTCTCGGGAAACCCACTGCCTCAAGAACGTTGAAAAATCCAAAGTTATACGGTGGAAATAATACCACCGTATAGTTTTATTTCAACCGTCCAATTAACGTACACCAATCGGACAGTTAGATAATCAAATAATCTTTAATTTTGGAACAGTATACATCAATGATGAATAACATAATTTAGACAGTTTATTTTTAATTAATTATATACAAAATTGTAATATCTGAGTACCTGTTTCAACAAACACACTCCCCCAGTTAGTGAAAGGGAAGAGACTGATAAGGGGTATTTGTGTCAGTTAAAGAAAATATAGTAAAGTCTGAAGAAAAGGGCACTACCGCAATTAAAATTAAACCCAGGGTCATCTATCAATCCATTGTTTTCATGCAGAAAATTCATTAGTCCCGTTGGGGAACGGTTTCACAACTTCACGCTTCTCTATAAGTATCCCTTCACCTGCTGCTCTCCTTGCTAGTGTCTCTCTCATCTGGTTTCTCCCTCCCGCGGTTAGCGTTTCCTCTCTCTTCCGTCCTTTCTCTCTTTCTTTGGTGGCAGCGATGGCAGGGAACTCAAAAGCCGTGATTTCCTCCCTCAAGCCCCAGCTCTGGGTCCCAGCTCTCAAGGTCGCCGATGCCGTTCAATTCTACAAGGCGGCCTTCGGAGCTGAAGAGCTGAGCCAGTGCGTACGCCCTAAAAGGAACGCTGACCGAGACATCCTCTGCGCTGAACTCAAGCTCGGTCCCTCCGTTTTCATGGTCTGCGACATCACTGATGAAAAGTATTCTCTTTCCCTCTCTCTTTAGCTCCCTTTTCCTGCTTTTCTTGAATTTTAAAGCTACTCTACTGATTTTGACCGTTGAAGTCACTGTGTTAGGCCGACTGACGGAACGGGCGTCGGCTTCTGCCTGGAGACAGACGACCTTGACGGCGTTGTGAGCAGGGCCGTCGGTGCTGGCGCGGTGCTCGAGGCAGAGCCGACTGAGGACGAGAGGATATGCTGCGGTGCGCGTGCAGGGAAGGTGAAGGACCCCTTCGGCTACGTTTGGGCCATCTGTGCCCCTGCGAACGGAGCTCGTTGCGTGGCAGCTTAATAGCCCTTGGATCTTGTTGCTACTTTTCATAGACAGAGACTGATGGAACTAGAATAATGGAATCTCTGTGGATCATCTGATTACGTGGGATGACTGTGATATATGTGATTGCATTATCTGCTTGGGTGCCTGCCACAGTTTCTTTTATTTTATGCATTTTTTCTATAGGTGCAGCTGTAGCCCATTGCTTTACCGTGGCCCATGATACGATCACCTCCAAATCTCATTGACGTGTTATTCTAACCCTTGGTTGTCTAGCCTGATGAAATGTCCAAAGGTGGCAGCTCTGATTTCTAATATTAAGAGTCCATCTGGGAACTCCAGCAGACCAATGGCCTCGATTGCTCAACCGTGGTCTCCGCTTACACAAATGGAAGGACAGTTGGATGGACGACTAAAAGTGGATGGGATCCATCCGTCATATCAGGTGCTCCACCTTGTTTGGAACGAGGCCCAGAAATCAGGCCGGTTCAAGGCTCAGGTTAGATACACCACTGGGAACGGTTGAGATGGGGACACAGACCATTAGAGTTGTGTAAATTTTGTGTGGCGCACCGTGGTCTATATGTGTCATCCAATCTATTCAGCTAACGTGCCCAACCAGAAAAAGAAGGGAAGTCTTGAAATTTTGAAGGTTTTATGTGTGATTTCACACCTGAATCGTGGATTGGACTAATGTTAATGATTCATTGTGAAAATGTGGTGGCACCCTGATGGACAGGCTGGATCTGATGCACGTCACGGATGGAGTTGATTTTACATCTAAAACATGGTTGGAATGATTACGATCTAACTTGGTGGTCCAGTGCACAAAAATGATCATAAATAATATTGTTTGTCTAGAACAATGAGTAATCAAATTGATAAAATAATTAAAGAGAAGGAAAACCATGAATAACATGGTCAACAAAAGTATGTAACCATGTCACACTATTTATGCATATATTTTTAACTAGATAAATGGCCCAAATGCCTTATTGCGACCGCATATACAACCGTTGATCGACTAAAATGGCCCACTCCACCACTACATCAGTTGATGCTCAATATGTGATAATTATATAATAATTGAAAAATTAAAACTTAAAGATGTTAATGAAGGACTAGTAAAATTCAACTACATGCGAAGGGAAAAAAGAAAGAGATTGCGGCTAGGGTTTTTGTTTTTCTTTGCTTGTGTAATTAGGTTTTTTGAAAATATTATATATATCTATATCTCGAAAGCACAAGTGGTTGACAAATGGTGCTAAGGTGACAATCAACGTGCATAAATAGTCATTGCAACTTTGCATGTATGTGCGACGTCGAACAACAAGATTTGGTTAAAACAAAAAATAAATTAAACAAAAAAGTAAAACTGGTCATATAGACAAGCCCATGTAAGAACTTTATAAGGTGGACCTTATTGATCATCAATCTGGATTATCCTAAAGGTTCGATAATGTGATCGGGTGCACCAGTGAACCCTACTAAGTTGTGATATATTTAGAAATTCGTGTAAGAGGTGGAGTGTTACAACTGTGATACGCACACAGTGTTTTAGAGGAATTGAAATTACCAATTCGTGTGGAGCCTTGGAGAGAGGAGTTTTGATGGGTTTCAAACTCTTCACTCCTCTAACATATATTAACAAGGCTGGGTCTTCAATCCAACACCATTGACAGAAGCTTGAGCCCCATTGTATTTTCTCTAAAGTGTGTTAGGAAAGGAAGACCTCAACATTCTTATCTACAGCAATGACATCAGGTAAGCCACTCACTTCTTATGAATTTCTTGAATTATTATTATTCTTAAAGGATAACTATCAATATGAGTAGGACATTAACTATCTCCAACCATATAGATGATGCAAGTGATGTACATATTGAAGATATGGATGACAATCTTCCTATGAAAGATTATTCTAAATAAATGAGGAGAAAAATTTATGTTTAGTTTTATTTATTTTTCGCTGCTTACTTTAAGACAATGTAATAAGTTTTTATTAAGAGTGTATTAGAAAATTAGGTTAACTCTTTTTTACTCGAATGGAATACTAAATATAGTTGATGTTATTATCGTGGATGGGTACCTTCGTTAATATATCTAGATATATGATCTAAATGAAAAAAAAAAAAGTATGATTTTTAAGCATTTAATTTTTACATTATTAACATCCGAAATTCTCAGGCCGCGAAAACTCAGGATGTTACATGATATCAGAGCAATCTCATTCACTGATAATCATTAGATTTTGAATTTTGAGCTATGTGATTGGATTTCGTTTAGTACTTAACCCAGTTAGATTATAATACTCCGAATGAGGATAGAGTAAAAAATTTTTTTTAGTGCAAATGGATTTCAAAATTGGGAGATCCAAGTATTTCAATTTCACCATGTAGCCAAAGGTGTAAATAAAAGGATTGATTGTTTGAAGCATATGAGCATATTTAGACTTTTTTTTTTTTTTCCATTCATAATAGTTAGATTACTTTTATGTGATGCGTGGAGTGTATATTGATTCAAGCAATGGCTAAGATTAATAACGCTTTTAAGATTCTATGTTTGTAACATTATTGAATCGCATATAAGATATGACCAATTTTAAGCCATTCTTAGTTGTGTTATTTGAAATTCAATGTTAAATGATTGATATCATCTTTTCTCTTGAATTCGAATGCCCAGATATACTATGATTTTGATGCATGATATAGCTCTAATGAATGCATTCCAAGGCACTGGAATTGGATCATGAACATAATTTGAAAATCACATATACAGAGGAAGCTTATTGGAAAACTTACGGATAGAGAATTATGGACAATTTAAATAATCCAAAAGGTACCTATATGGGGCCCATAGCTTCGTCAGTGTTTCCCCGTATCTAAGTTCATCCGTGTGGACTTGAGAGGGAGTAAAGGGAAGGCGTACTCAAGCTCTCTCTCTCTCTCTTCTCATTTTTCTTCATGGCACATCATTCCTCTCTTTCTATTGGTCCAAAATTTTCATCATGCCACACCAAGATTTGTATTTTGGAGCTATCATAAAGATCCCTCCACCGTGCATTCTGAAAGAATTGAGAAGCCTCCAGGCCCACATCCAATCTATAAGAAGATTCATATCTCTTAGAGACACGAGGTGCAAAAAGAAATAATTAACAAATGACATTGCAGAATAGGTCATGACCGTTTATGGGCTTGGGCAGTTATTTTCACATTAGCAAACAAAAGGAGTAACTGGGAAAATCTCTATTTAGTTATTGCCTAAAATTTCTATACGTAGGAAGAGGATCAAAGAGCTTCAAGCCCTAACCAACCCAACCTAACACAACTTTATAGTGAATCGTTGTTTATCCTATTTTAGTTCTTAGCTTAACCTAGCCTATCTCTTAATATAATCCAATCCATCTATGTTGCCATACTGTCAAATGGATCGACTTTAGTTTAGGAGTAATGTAATCCAGTTCGTCTATTTTGTTATTCTAGACCAACTTAGCTTCTTTTTAGTTTAATTCTCTTTATCCACGCTCAAGTTACCTCACCAAGTAAGAGCTTAGTTTAGGACCTATTCATCTACCCCACGGTCTCCCGATCGTTGAGGCTTTTGTCTTTTCTTTATTATTATTAAGTATTTATTCTTGATTAATATGATTCTTTTTTCATTTTCTAATTATTCTCGTATTGTCTTAACTGATTGATAATTGCTACATCATGATAGGAAAGAACATGCTTTCAATTGAAAAGCAAAAAAAATTAAAAATTAAAATAAAAAAAACTTACCGGAAAGATGACCGTCTACTTTACAAATCACCTTGTGTATATTACATGTATTTGTATAGACGACTGAATTGCTAAGCTCTCGGCCTAGCTCAGCACGGGGGGTCAAAGTTTTGGATTGAGTTATATTAAGCTTTGGTACACCTAAAGTCATGAACAAATATCAAGCAAAAAAGTATCCTAACCGTTCTCTTGTTTTGCATCCTTGTGGCCTACCCAAAGTGTATTTCACCCTGATTTTTGGCAAGCTGAGTCAACGCAATGGGATCTCAGCCAATTGGTCTGGATCTCGCACGCGTGAGAAACGAGTGTACTTATTACCGAAAATGTAACGGTTGACACCGAGAAATTGTACACGTTGTATGAGCTCGCTCAAATAATACCGACAGGATGGTGGAACCCACTGCCTCATATTTGTTGAAAAATCCCAACTTCTCGCTAGTTGAAATAGGACCACTGGATATTTTCATTTTAGCCGTTCAATTAATGTCTACCAATCGGACATTTAGATAATCAAATAAGCTTTCTTTTTGGCACATTATACATCTAAATAATTAACATAATTTAGACAGTTTAGTTTTAATTAATTCTAAACCAAAACTGGAATTTCTAAGTACCCGTTTCGAACAACATACTCTGCCAGTTTACGAAAGTATATAGGAGGGCATTTGTGTCATTTCAAGAAAACAGTTGCAAATTCGAAAGGCAGGGGCACCACCGCAATTAAAACTAAAACTAATGGCATTCATTAAAACATTATTTTAACGCAGAATATCCATATTCGCTTATGGATGCTTATATAAGTGAAATTATCGCCTCCTCGCTCAAGGGTTTCACGAATTCAGGTACGACTTCGGTCGATCGCTGACTGTGGGGCACATTGTGACGTATTTTCCTTACATCCACACCGTCCATACATTTTAACAGATCATTTTAGGATGAGATACAAATCTCAGATGGACTATCGTAGACTACAGGAAACAGTAGTCATTGAGCATTGAAAACTTGTCTCGGGCCACAAAAGTTTGGGATCAAGCTAATGCTTGTGTGGTTCCTTGATGCAGGTCTTTGTAACATTATCAAATAAACAATAGGGTGGGTCCCATGAAGTTTTTAACGGTGGGTATTCAATAAACACTGTTTCTTGTTGTGAGCTGTCAAAACGGATGGGCGGCGTGGATGTAAGATACATACATCACTGTGGGCCAGACAGTCAAGGGTCCACTGAAGCCGCCCCACGAGAACTCTATGCACATGAAAGCATCTCCGTCCACTCTGGTCTCCCAGCAGCGGATTGCGTACTCACGTGATGCATGTGGGGCCTACGTAATGGGTGTGTTTTATTCTAAAAACAATTTTTATTATCTCATTTTAATGCATCGGCCCATAATTGAAGCATATCCAAAGCCCAAGGAGCAACACCATTGAATAAGGGTGTACACGAACCTGAGTTAACCTAGTTAATTAGTTCGCACGACTTGACTTGAAAAATACGATTCTACTCGATTTGAAGATGAGTTCGAACCAAGTTAAATTGATTTTTTGAGCTCGAAAAAATTTTGAACAGAGTTCGAGCTTACCTGAGCTCAACTCGACTCGAATCGAACCCCAAATCGAATCGAACTCAGATCGAACTGATTTAGTGACTCACTTACTCTAATATTGATGTTGCTCACCAAATGTTTGATGAAATGACTCAACGAAGTATCAGATAGTGGCAAGGAATGCATGTATATGAAATCAATACCATTTTTATTTTTTTTTTGATGTTGCCTACAAGGTGTTTGATGAAATAATTGTAAACAATAGCTGTTTTACATATAGTGAGAAATTGAAAGTGCACTGTATGTGTTTATAAAAACGGTGGTGATTCGGTTACTCTTGCTTGGGTGGTAGACTCCCAGGAGTTTCAACTCCCGGTCAAGGGTTCGAGTACCCATAAGTGGTGAAATTCCACTAGCATGAGTGTGTGGGGTATGTGTGCATGTGTTAAAAAAAATATATATATATAAAATGTTACAAAGGCTCAATTTTAGCTTAAACTCAGCTCAAACTAGCACGAGCTGCTAATCGATCCGAGTCGAGCTGGCCAATCAAGCTCGAAGCCCAAGATGAGATGAGTTTGAGTTGGGTCAGCTAGTGGCCAAGCCAAGTCGAGCTGAGGCCAGCTCAACTCAATGTACACCCCTACCATTGAATGCTACTGTTGAAAACTTCTTTATACTATAAGTTTTGGATCAAGCTGATAGTTGTGTTTTCCTTTAATCATGTCTGTATGGCCTTATGAATAGAGTGGAAGAGAGAAAAATGACCCCTAGGAAGGTTTTAAAGATGGCATCATATTCCCACTGCTTCCTTGGTGTGGTCCACTTGACCTTTGGATATGCTTCAATTTTGGGCTCATGCTCTAAATGTGTCCCAATAACATATGGACAGCATGGATGAGACACATCCATCCTAAGCGCGCTTCTCACGAAATTTACTTAGTAAACTGAGTTAATAAGCAATCCACATCCCAGCTAACGGTATCTCCCTCCCAATCCGATTTTGTACTGAGTAAACTCTGTGGGGCCCACCATGGATGTATGTCTTAACCATGTCATCCATCCATTTTCCATCTCATTTTGGAGCCTGAACCCAGATTTGAAGTATATTTAAAACTCAAGTGGGCCATTCCATAGGAAACAATGGGGATAATGATTTTCACAATTGAAATCTTTCTAGAGCCCATAGTGATGTTTATTTGTCAGCCAACCTGTTTGTAAGGTCACACAGAAATGAATGAAGGGAAAACTTAAATATCAACTTGATTCAAAACTTTTGTGGCCCATAAAGATTCACCTGTAGGTGCCCAATTAATACTATTTTGGGTAGTGTGGTTAACTTAGGGTGTGTTTGATTTTTCATTTACCAATATAATTCACGATAAATGAGTAATGATTATTCACTCGTGTATTTACATGTATTTACAGCAGCCTCACAGGGAGCTTGTTTGCAAAGATTTGAACTTCATAGATTACATTGGTATAATATCCACGTGTAAAAGTTGTGGTGCCCCACCGTCATGTATGCATCTTCTTTATGACGTCCCTCCCTTCCATCAACTCATTTTAGGGCATGCGCCCAAAATTGAGGTAGATTTGAGGATCAAGTTGACCACATCATAGGAAATGGTGGGGCAATGCCTAATGTTGAAAACTTCACGACGAAAACAAATTTTTTGGATCAAGCTGATATTTGTGTAGGCCATTCATATATGCCAGTGTGATCTTCTGAACAGGTTGCATGATTAGATACACATCGCTGTGGACCTAAAGAATGTTTTAATTTTGAATAGTGAATGTCATTAACCCCCTTTTTTTTGTGATATGGTCCACTTGAGCTTCCAATTTGCCTCATTTTTGGGCTTATGCCCTAAAATGAGATGATAAAATGGATGGACCACATGAATCACACAAATACATCACAGTGGAACCTACAAATTTTAATGGTACCCAACCCCTTGATTTCATGCATGCATTAGACGCTATTTTCATGGCATAATTACATAGTTAATTTTATTGTGAAGTCATTACTAACTATTTATTCTCATTTACATATGTAATTGGAAAAACAAAACCCCCATTAAGTGTTGGATATGCTTCAAATATTAGTTCATGCTCTAAAATTATCTTGTAAAATGGATGGACGGCATGGATAAGACACATAAATCACAATAGGCCCAACAAAGCTTAATCTTACTCAGGAATCCACTTCCATCTCTCATATGCTCTCTCCTTGATATCATCTTAATAAGGTGGCACGTTGTGTTGACTTGATATTAAGGATCTGTTCATGAATTATTTATGATCCTTGGCCCCTCATTATCCTAGATGTAGATTAATTCCTACCTCCTTGTCTCTAGAAAAGAACAGGCAGATCTGTGAGGGGGCCATGTTGAACAATCCCAAGTATAAGACTACACTGCAATATTAACTTGGCAAGATCGAGGTTGATCCGCAAGGAATTGGGTTAAGAACATAATAAGAACTAATCTAATCGAGTGGTCTAGGTTTTTAATCCAACAGAAGAAGAAAAAAAGGCTTTAACAATAATTAGAAAAAACTAATGATCTCCAAGAATCCCTACGAAACAAATTCTGTATTCAATTCACTTTCACGAGTTGATAACTCAACCAGAATTGGATTCTAATCCAGTTCAATAGTAAACATTCAAACAAGGTATATAAATTGAGATATAACAACCTCTAATGATGAATTAAGAAATTGATTACAGGGAATCAAAAGTATCTATTCTACCCAGAGTTAACAATAGATCAATCAATTTTATACATCAATTCCTTCGCTAATGTAAGAATTTAATTTAAAAACAAGTACAATTCAACATTTAAAACCAATAACTTGAATTAAAAATAAATTAAATATCAAAATTCATCTAGAGATTCATCCATTAGCCTTAACTAAGAGATTAATATAGTATGGCTAACATCTTATAAGCAAACAAAACAGAAAATCAAATTAGAACCAAAGTTTAGGATGGAAGAACGACATTAGAAAAGCTTTGTCTTCACATTCTGTCCCCACCAAACCCTAGATTGATGCTTAGGAACATCTTAAAAAATCTTATTTATAGTTTTAATAACCTAACTTTCATACTGCCTCAGAAATTTCGTGAACTTATGCAATCGCTGCCTCCTTTAATAAGTACTTTGATAGGATTGAAACCCATTGAAGACCTATCAATATGATCGAGGATAAACTCGATAGCATCAAAGTATTAATGTTCAAAAACTGTCCAGCAATGAACTTTTAAAATTCTTAATTTTCTCGATAGGATCGATAGAAGATTAATCCAACAACTAAAATGAAAAATGTGAAATTTATCAATATGTGGCTCGATCTCATTAAGTCCTATTGATGGGATCGACACTCCTATTGATAGGATCCAAAAGTGTTGGTTTTGTTCAATTCTCCTTTGATATTTCAACCTTCACTTTCTTACTTAGATAGTTTGTTTCCTTGAATCATTAGTCTTTCAAATCTTCCTTTTCATGCTACATTCTTTTATTCTTCAATCCCTACTTCTTCTGGGCCTTAAATCACTACTTTGTGTATACATTTAACTTTATTTTCAGAATCACCTCGCATGTATAAAGCATCTCTAATTAAATCAATTAAGCATTTAAATACATAAGAAACTAATGCATATGAGAAGATAAATTAGCAATATTTGAGTCTCCATAGTCCATAATGATGTATTCGTTTATCCACATTGTCTATCCCTTTCCGTAGATAACTTTAAAGTATGAGCCCAAAAATGAGGTAGATCCAATGCTCAAGTGGACCACACCATAAATGATTCTTATAGTTGATGCTTTGAGCATTTAATGCAAACTAACCTTACTATTTGGTGTGGTCCTCTTAAGCATTGAATTTGCCTCACTTTTGAGCTTGTACCTTAAAATGATCTAAGAAAAGTGATGGACAACGGGGATAAATAGATACATCACGATGAGGCTCCCCGCAGATCTTCCCATTTATGGCTAGAGATGGGTGTGGTATGATACATTTCACATTCTAATATCCTTACGTTTAGGTCATTGGGGTGCATGCAACACATTGTAAACAAGAAAATTTAGAAAACTATTTTAAATTGGATTTGATTTTCTCAATTTGGGATGCGCATTGCCTGCGACATGCACAATGTGGGTGCTACTCCCACCAGGACCTAGCTAGAGACAGACAGTCATGACAGGGGCTCGGTGGGCCCACCTTAATGGATGTGTTTATCCAGGCTGTCTATCAATTTTGATAGATCATTTTAGGGCATGAGCTAAAAAAGCAGGAAGATTGAAGCCTTGGGTGGACCACACCACAGGAAATAGTGAGGATTGACCATGTATGTTTGAAAACCTCTTAGTGGCTATAGAAGTTTAGGATTAAGATTATATTTATGTTTTCCCTTTGTAGAAGTTTTGGATTAAGAAAATATTTATTTTTTCCCTTCATGTAGGTTTGGGTGACTTTATGAACAAATTAGATGAAAAATAAACATCACGATGGGCCTGGAAGTTTTTCATAGTGGGTGTCATTGTTATCATTGCTTCCTGTGGTATGGTCTACTTAACCCTCCAATTTTCCTCCTTTTTGGGCTCATGCCTAAAATGATTTGTTAAAATGGATGGGCATGGTGGATAAAATTATACATCACAGTGGTCCCCATAGAGCCCCTGCCTGCTAGTATCATCACTCTTTAGTTAGGTTCTAGCGAGGGGGGTCCTTACTCAAGCCACGGTGGTAGACTCACAAGAGTTTCAACATGAGGTCATGATTTCAAGTACCTGTTGTGGTGAAATTCCACTCTATGGTGTGAATGTGTGAGTTTTTAAAAAAGGTCTCAACAAGCTAGGTGGATGCCACTATTATATTTGTAAGAAATCTACCCCATCTACACCTTTTAATAGCTCAATCATTTCAGTAGATGGAGAAAAAATTAAAGATCCAAAACTCATATGGAACACACGACATGGAAAAGTGGGGAGGAAAAAGCCTACTGTTTGTTGGCACTCAGTTTGTTTTCTGTCACATATGGTGTGTGCAGGTGTGCCAAAATCAATATAGTGGCTCGATTCAAACCGATCAACTTTGACACCAAGTGCTGGAATAAGTAGATACGTCTAATATGAATGTATATGACCAAAATCTGAGAAGATAAGCCGCCTACTCAGTCACTTGCAAAATTTTGTAATGATCAAGCGATAACCGAAGTGTGGGGTTCTTCTTCTGAAAGTCGGTTGCTATTTGCCTTTCACAAAAAAGACTTTATAGTAAAACTGTGAATCAGACAAAAGGAAAAATTAACAATCGGTCACTATGAGCGGTTATAAGAATACATCTCTTGAAAGAACCACTTGATATTGGATAAGGATCAAGTCTAGTGTATGAGTGTAAAACTGGATTACAACCAAGAACTATCACTTATAATTACTACCGTGGATTATCGTTGCTCTTAGGATAAACTGAGATATATATATATTTGTTTTGATTTGATTGTGCATCGTGTTTGATTGGGTTTCTTTCTTTATTGATTTCCTCTGTTACTTATAGATTTCTCATGCTACTCTTCTTCACATGTTTCTCTCCTTCAATTCATGAGTTATGGTAGCTGAAGAGTCTCTCTTTAAATCTTTCTTTTTGTTACATTTTTTTTCTCTTTTACTGTTCTTCTTCTCTTCTCTAGACTTTGCCTCTTGAACTTCTCAGTCGTGCCTCCGCTCGACCGCTTTCTGCATCTTTTCACTCATTCATTACTTGCTCAAGTGTGCTTCTATTGTCAGATTTTATATTATTGAATTTCTTTTCTGATTTTTTTACAGAGATATTGTATAAATATATAGGGAGATTAGTAACCCTATTCTTGGCTATACATAGATATTGTATAATCACGAATATAATTTTTCTGATTTTCTCTTAATTGACAACTCATTGATTGATTTGACAACTCATGAGAACACTTTCCCTCAAGTGGAAGCATCAAAATCTTCAATGCGCGACTTGTTTAGTGAGTTGTAGAAATCCTTGCTTGTATGACCTTGTAAGAATATTCGTCAGTTGGTGTTCGGACTTCACGAATGGAAACTGAAATATTTTAGCTTTGAGATTTTCTTTAATAAAGTGTCTATCAACCTCCACGTGTTTGGTACGATCATGCTGGATCAGATTGTGAACAATGGCAAAATCTACCTTGTTATCACAAAAGAGGTCAATCTTGGATGTAGGAGGAAACCCAATTTCAGTTAGAAGTCTTTTGAGCCACAGGAGGATCACAAAGTCCTTTAGCCATTCTACGAAACTCTGCTTCAGCACTTGATTATGCCAGCACTTTTTTCTTCTTACTTCTCCATGTAATAAGATTCCCTCCAACAAACATGAAGTATCCTGAGGTGGATCTTCTATTTGTGGTATTCCCCGCCCAATCTGTGTTTGTATAACCATTAACTTTGAGATGGTTATTTTTCAAAAATATAAGCCCTTTTCTCGGAGAAGATTTTAAGTATCATAAAATTCGGATCACCACCTCCATATGATCCTTACTAGGTTGATGCATGAATTGACTTACTATACTCACTGGATAGGCAATATCTGGACGGGTATGGGAAAGGTAAATAAGTTTACCAACTAATCTCTGGTACCTTCCTTTATCCGTTGGCATTTGGCTTGAATATTCTCCGAGCTTATGGTTTTGAATGATTGGAGTGTTTGCTGACTTACAATCCAACATTCCAACCTCACATAGTAAGTCTAATATATATTTTCGTTGAAAAAGAAATATACCTCGCCTTGATCTAACAACCTCTATTCCTAGGAAATATTTGATTCCTAGATTTTTCATCTCAAATTCGGTCGCCAATTATTTCTGAAGTGTAGCTATTTCCTCCTTATCATCCCCTGCGATGGTCATATCATCGACATATATAATTAAAGTTGTTACCTTGCTTCATTGGTTCTTTAGAAATAATGTATGATCTGAATTACTTTCGTGGAAGTCATACTTCTTCATTGCCAGACTGAACCTCTCAAACTATGCTCGAGGTGATTATTTTAATCTATACAGTGCTTGCTGCAATTTGCACATAACTTCAGCTTTTGAAGATGTTATGTAGCCTGGAGGAGTATCCATGTAGACTTCATCTTCAATGTCACCATGGAGAAATGCGTTCTTTACAACAAACTGGTGTAATGGTCAGTCTAAGTTAGCTGCGAGAGATAACAGGACCCTGACTATATTTAACTTAGCTATCGATGAAAAAGTTTCTTAATAATATATGCTATATGTCTGAGTGTATCCCTTGCGACTAGCTTTGCCTTGTATCATTCTATAGATATATCTACCTTATGTTTAACAGAGAAGACCCATTTGCACCCAACTATTTTTTTTTCCTTTCGGCAATAGAACCAAGGTCCATGTTTGATTCTTTAGTAGTGCTCCCATTTTTTTCTCAATTGTCTGCGTTCACTTGGGATTGACTAAAGCTTCCTAAACTGTAATAGGAATATGACATGCAGACAACTCGTGTGAAAATGTTTTAAGAGGTTCAGGTAGCTTTTCGGTGGAAAAATAGTTGGCAATTAGATACTTCGATCTTCTTTCCTCAATGTCTGGAGAGTATCTATTTAGTGTCTTACTACGGTTATACCTGAAAGGTAAGGTATACCCAGCAGTCGTATTTGTGTTATTCATAAATGAGGGTGTAGTGAAATTACTTACCTCAATAATATTCTCAGGAGATGGGTCTGCAGACACTGAGAGATGGGGGGATTTGGGTTCTTCTCTTGATGATGTGAGCTCAGTTGCCAAAGGCTCTCTAAATTCAGAGGATATGTCAGGCCTTGAAGATATATTTGTTGATTCCTTACCAATTATTAGTGTGTCATTCTGATCTTCAAGCCAATCAAAACTTAGCTAATTTAACTCTTCATCTAGTGTCTCCCCTTGAAGAGAAGATGTGAATGCTGAAGAAGGATAAAACAGTTCGAATTCTAGAAAGGTGACATCCATAGTCACATTGGTGCGCTTGGTAGTAGGATCATAGTAGCAGTAGCCTTTTTGATGTGTAGCATAGCACAAGAAGAGGCACAAAAGGGCACATGGGTTAAGTTTGGTGTGTTGGTTCTTAGGAGGTGCACATACACCACACACCCAAATATGTGAGGAGGGAGCATTAGGGCCGTCGGTAGAGAGATCGAGGCTGACAGAGACTATAATGGGGTCTTAAATTTTAATATTTTAGAAGGAAGGCAGTTGATTAAATGTATGGTATTGGTAATAGCATCAGGCCAATGTCGTGTGGGGACATGAGCGCCTAGAAGGAGAGCCCGGGCAGTCTCAAGAATATGCCGATTCTTCCACTCAACGATTCCATTTTGCTGAGGGGTCTGAGGACATGAGGTCTCGTGAATAAGACCATGTTGTTGAAAATAGGAATGAAAGTGGTGATTAACATATTCACCACTATTGTTAGAGAGGAGAATCCGAATCTGAGAGGAAAACTGAGTTTGAACCATAACATGAAATGAATGAAAGATACTAAACACTTCAGCCTTATGGTTCATCAAATATAACCAAGTCATTCGAGTGCAATTATCAATAATAATCACAAACAACCGTACACCAGATATAATAGATAAAGGAGAGAGTTTCCATACATCAGAATGAATTAAAGCAAAATGTGTATCACTTTTATTCATATTTAATAGATAAATAGCATGATGACTTTAGGCTAAAATGAAAATATCACAGTGAAATTTAGAATTTTCCACATTAGAGAATAAATCATGAAATAAATGTCACAAGTACCCAAATGATGGATGTCCTAAACGACGATGCCACAGTCAAATCTGTCGAGCCTTGGAACCAAGTGTAGAAGACATGTGATGCACACGACCTAAACTAAAATATTTCATGTAGTATAATCCCCCCCTCTTAATACCACACCCAAGTATCTCCTTGGTGAGAATATCTTGAATAAGATAAAAATTGAAAAACAACAGCACCAAACAATTTAGATCTGTAGTAACATGCCTAACAAATAATAGTTTGTGAGATAAAGAGGGAACAAATAGAGTATTGGGTAAATGAAGAGAGGGTGATAGGGTTACAAATCTGGCCCTTGTGACAGGTGAGGTCACTTCATTAGCATTCGTAATGCTGGTGCGCCTTGGAGGTGAGTGATGGGAGAAATCCGTGGGATCAAACGTCGTATGATCCATGGCCCCAGAGTTGAGGAGCCAATCACTACTGTCTGCATCATGGCAATGACTAAGCAAGGCATAACAGAGGTTACCTGGATCTGTAGGAGAGAAATCTGATTTAGGTGAGGTAGTGGGCGGGATGAGAGAGAGATAAGGTTCGGATACTGCCACAACAGCCTTTCCCGTGCCTTCTGCCATACTGTCTCATTTTTCTTACTTGAAGCTTGTGCCACCAATCGAGGTACGCATGCAATTGGAAGTAGTTTCACGTGTATGCTTCGTATTACCACAATGAGAGCATTTGATACCATCGGATGTGGTACAAGCTTTAAAGGAAGATTTCCCAATATGCTGAGAAGCCGATCCAAACCGTCCAAACTTTAGGCCTTTCGAAGCAAGCACCACCCGTGGAGGTGGTTCATGGTCGCCGGCGTTCATCACCACTTGGCGAAGAGCCTCCCTGCAGACATGGGCATATGCTTGCTCCACGGTAGGAAATGGGTGCATCTGTAACATGTCACTGCGAATATTGTCTAACCTGTCATCAAGACCATCCAAGAATACATAGACCCGATCTTCTTGGAGAAGATAATTATAACATTCAATATCGGTAGGGAACTCTATTAGATTGGGACATCAAAAATCAATCTCACACCAGAGTCCTTGCAAATCAGTATAGTATTTTTGTAGGGAGCCACCCACTTGGCGGAGACGTGAAACGCAGCGCCGGAGATCATAGACTTGAAAGGTATCGTCACCATCAAAATAGGTGGTAGCAACTGAATCCCAAACCAATTTGACCGTGAGAAATCGAATGAAATTGCCAATTAACGCCGAATCCATGGAGTTAATCAGCCATCCTTTGACAATGGTGTTATAAGTACGCGATTTGTGGAAGGATAAATAGGGTGAAGATGGCGGAGGTAACTCGACATTGTTGTAGCCCAACTTGTCTTTACCGAAGATGTACATCTCGACAACTTAGGACCATAAAGCATAGTTAGAACCATCTAACTTAATGCCGATCAGGACAAGTATAAGTTCAAAAAGCACAGTTGGGGCCTGAGCTTTGGACAGATCTTCAACCATTTTTGTGGTGAATATTTCAGAGAGGAACGTATTATGGTCGATGGAAGAGTCACCAGACTTCGTCGGGGTTTCGGTGTCTCTCATATGTGAAGGTGGCAGTAGAAGGAAGCTATGAACTAGGGTTAGACATGAACTAAGAGCCAGAAATCGACTAGCTCTAATACCATGTCAGATTTTCTATTATTGAATTTCTTTTCTGCTTTATATATATATATATATATATATATATATATATATATATATATATATATATATATATATATATATATATATATATATATATATATATATATAGATATTGTACAAATATATAGGGGGATTAGCAACCCTATTCTTTGCTATATATAAATATTGTATAATCACGAATATAATCTTACTAATTTTCTCTTAATTGACAACTCATTGATTGATTTGACAACTCATGCTAACATCTATCTTTTTCCTTCTGCATTCCGTATCTCGGCTGTGCCATTTTCTGGATTCTCAGCAATAATTGGCTTCCTGATTTCTTAAAAACATTCCTAGAAGATATAGCTTAGTTAGGCCAGAATTAGGCTACAGAACTATTAAAACCTTCCTGAGGTCCACCCTAATGTTTATATGTTATCTAAACCTTTCATAGCCTGATCTGAAACTTATGTGCCAACACATTTTAACAGTAGGCATTCAATTCCCACTCCATCTTTTCGTGTGGGCCGTTTTAGTTTTGGATGTCTCATTTTGGTTCATGTCCTAATGAGCTGGCAAAACCATGAACATAGTGATTTATGGTGCCCCCACCTATCGTAGCAGGCAATTTGGAAATCGGATACAGTATGCTTTTATCATACTGAGTAAACTAGCTTTTATCATACTGAGTAAATTATGGGTACACATCGAACCAGCAGAACCGTGGAACAAGACCGGAACAGATCAAATGGTCCGTTTAGTCCGGTTCTAGAATGCATCGGATCTGGTTCCAGTTTCAAAAATCAAAGAACCGATTACATCGATTCGGTTTTCGATTTTAGAAAATGTAGAATTGAACAGAACCGTGAACCGATCCTGTAACGCCCTGGATTTCGGGGGTCGAGCAAAGCTCTACTCCCGAGATCCAACACATCACTTATGTAATATGGATGATAATGTTCAGATTTCGCTCATATTAATGGGTTAAGCATGAGTGAGATTATACTAAAACAACATATCATACTCTAAATATAGTTAAATTAAGCAAGTGGAAGAATGAAACATATATATTTAAATATGTGGGTGTTTTACCAACTCCAGAGTATGAGTATGTAACCAGGCTAAATATATACAAGTATTATTTCAAAATATACAAAAAGGAGAAATGTATAGTGTTCAGCTAAACCAAAATTTCAGTGTTCCCTACGTATCAGCACGAGGCCTACATCGACCCGCTTGATAATTGAAAGTAGGAGAACTCCTCCTCATCCATGTAGTCCTGCTTCATAGCATAGACTACCTCAGTACCTGCATTTAAACCATAGTCTGGTTAGTGTTTTAAAATACCATCCCAGGTGGAAATGAGTTGCTAATTCAGTGAAACTATAAAGCAAAGGTTAACATACTATCAAGTCAATCAAGCAATAATGATAACGCAATACAACAAGCATTTCCTAACTACTCTTATTAATGTAGGGGTGATTGTAGTAATAATGCATGCCCTCACACAAAGCTCCCTCAAAATCGACTTCATCAACCATTTGCGCATGGTAAACTCCCTAAAGTGCACTTTCTCGCCAAAGCACAAGCAAATGCGATGCATGGTCGTGTTAGCCAAGTATTTAATTAATCTTACTCATACAACAGATTTGAGAAGCTAAGGTACCTCCCTTTATATCATTTACCCAAACTAAAGGATCCATCTAGGGTTGTTAATCATAGTTAACCACATATGATAGACAAGTTATAGGACATCACCCCTAATGAAAAGCAGTGGATAGGTAAATTCAAGAGTTTATACTCGCGGTCACTACGGGGAGGCTTGTCACCTCAGCGTAGGCTGACAACTCGAATATAGTATCTCATACCACCGTTTCAGCTCACGAGTTTGGATTGCTCACTAGTCAATACGGGGAGGCTCGTCACCCCAGCGTAGGTCGACAGCTCGACCACGGTGTCCCATACCACTATGCCCAGCTCATGAGTCTTAGCGGATCGTTGTACCATAGTTAAAATGGGCTTTTACATTGGTGGGAGTATCTTAGATTCAAGCAGTGGCGTCCATACATGGTGAACATACAATAGGCTAATCGGTTTGTTAGGAAAGTTTAATTGGTATAGGGACATGCCAATTTAATTGACATGGAGCGCATAAGCACCCCGTGTGGCCTAACCACTACCGACAATCCTTGTGCGACTCGGATTCGTCAAATTTTCCCGATGTGACGTGACTAATTTGGCCACCTGAACAGGGATTATTATCGATTGCCTGGACTACGCTGTAGCCCCAATGTTACTCAAATATAGTGAATAAATACATGTGATAATCATTTCAGCATTTGACAAACAATCCAAGTAAATACTTCATTTGAGAATTTTGTCAAACACCTTGAACATGTTAACAAACACTTGCATTTTTTCATAAATTGCATAGAGGTAAGTATGATTACATGAAATAAATTATACATATATCCAAGGTAATGTAAAATACTATCTTAATACTTATCATAAGTACAAATCATCAACAATTTCTCATTCAAACAATTCATCAAACACTTAGACTACACTATACCAAATACATAGACTAAGTAAGTTACAACACATATTTTAGCGTTTCCTTATATGGAGAGGTTAACTTACATATGTCAATGGCTAACCCTAGATCAAAAATCATGGAACACACAAATCATATTCAAATAGTCTTTCAAACATTTCAACAAACACATGGAATGCATATTTTTTCCAAAACAGTTTATACATGTATATTATACAGAAATCGGTGTATCTAAGATAATATGGTAGCAATTAAGTTAGACATAAATCATTAGCTGACATTGAAAGCATTGAAAACCATAATCTAAATGTTTGCAGTCTGCACCTTTCGTCGGAATACTCGATTCAGACGCGGTTCAAATCTTACGTTCCCAAAAACGGAACGTCAGGCGCCTAAACAATAAAATAGGTTAACTATTGCGTTGATTACTCTATTTGAATATCTAAATCAAGATTAGTGTTAGGATTTCTTACCCAAATCGTACCTGTGATGGATCGTGTAGTGAAACAGGAGAGGTGATTCAACACAGGAGTAGCAGGAAAGAATCACAGTAACGATCTCCCTATCTCTCTCTTCTCTCCTTAATCTTTTTTCTTCTTTTCTCTCTTCTCTCTCCTAGGGTTAGAGAAATTCACATGGAATAAAAATGAGGTAGTTTAAGGGCTTTACATAGGCCCAGAACTGATGCAAATGGCCCAAGGGCCATGGTATACTTGGTTTCTAGTCTAAGGGCAACTGTTTTTGACACATAGGGCCCATAAGAAGGTCCACAACTCACATACATCACAGGGTAAGTTTCCTGACAATGGATCTATGCCATGATGCGAATTTTGGTGTGGTCGAATTAACTGATCGACCGTGGAGGACTTGTGTCAGATCAATAGTCATACTTATTCGATCGAGGCCACAAGTATATGGATATGTGAAGAGAAATTTCCTTTTCCTATGGGCCAATTTTGGCCAGAAATAGACGGTTCAAAATCTTCAATTTCGTGTGTGAGCGAATGACCCAATTCACTTAAGTTCTAATATATTTTCTGAAGATATTCGCGTTTATCACACACTTCACTCAGGACTCAAGTTGTGCATTTCTAGATACTATCTGGGCTTGATTCCCATGATGGTTGTCAAGCCCAATAGGGCGGACATAATTCTAAAGTTTCACGGTCATTGGAACTTCAACATGCAGTCTAGGTCCGATATGGAGTTTCAATGTACTCCCGAGAGCGATAGGCTCTTGAGATTTCCCCTAAGTTTTTAAGGGACATTGAGTCAATGGTATTAATAATTTTGGATCTCGCTATTTGTGAAAATAGTGGTTCGAGTTAAATTCACCAATTATTTAGTTTAGTACTTAACTAAATTTCACCCTAATTATGACAGAATAAGGTCCTAGGGTAGTTCTATGCCCTTTTTTTGGTACTTTTAATTAGTATATTATTTTAATTAATTTTTTAATAATTCATCATCAAGTCTACTTTATCTCCACTAAATTTCATTAAATTTTATATTGTAAAAAAATTCTAGAAGTTGCAGCTATCCAAAGTAATAATTTTTAAATAGTTGTCACATCAATCTAAATTTAACTATATTAAAATTTTTATTTTATTTTTTACTTATTTTTATATGAAACTATACTTATCAATCTTCAATCTGACTTTTGAATCACATAAATCGGAGTTATATTGAGTGAGATATGACTTTTTAAAGATAGATAAAAAATGTAAAAAATTGTAGCGAGGGTCCACTAGAATTTGGTGCACTGGCGCCGCGCCACTGGGCAGTGGTGCCGCGCCCCTCTAGTGGTCTGGTGGTGATTCCGCCACTTGATTCTTGAAATAAGTATATCTTACAAATCAGAATGATTTATTTGACATGCAATATATGATTTTGGGGTAGGAAAAGCTAAGTTATCTAAATAACCTAGTTATTTTATGAGATTCCATCAGGTTATTAGTCTAAAGTTTATTTTATTTTTATTTTACTATTTGTAGTAAATTTTAGTTTAATTATTGTTCTTCATCATTTAAACTTTATAATTTGTATCTAATATGAAAGTACTTAGAAAACTTTGAAGAATAAAGTGGTGAAAGGTGAGATTTTTGAAGGAGATGAGTTGGAAAGGGGATTTGAGACTTTGAGATTTAGTTTTGAGAAGTCGATAAGGTATTATAATAGACCCATTGTCCAAGGATGTCTATTTCCAAATTGGTAAAAATTTGGGACGTTACAGATCCGTAAAACCGAACTGTGGATCCGAACCGTGGAACCGAACCATAGAACCAAACCTAGAACCGAACTTGGAACTGAACCAAGACCCTTTGATTGTTTCCATATTTGACTCATAATTTATGGTTTACAATGCACAATTTGATTGTTTCCATAAATGTATTTTAGCACACCTTATACAATATTTAAACCATTCATCAAATGGATCGTAACAAGAATGGACATGGGCAAGATTAGAAAATAAAACATGAAACCGGGCTTGGATTATAAAAAACCCAGAACTGTGGAACCAATCTGGTACCGAACCGGTTTTAACGGTCCGGTTCTGGTTCGGTTCTAGGGTACTAACGGTTCGGTTCTAGTTCCAAATATCCTAGAACTATTGAAAACGGTTCAGTTCCAGTTTCACCCTAGAACCGGATCGAACTGACCCGTGTGCACCCCTAGAGTAAACTCAGTTGGGCCTACTGCGAATGTATGCAAGTTTTCCACGTTGTCCATCCATTTTTCCAGCTCATTTTAGCGGTTAATCAAAAATAGAAGTATACGTAAAGCACAAGTAGACCACATCATAGGAAACAGTGGGAACGATGACTTCCACCATTGAAACCTTGCTAGGGCCTGTCATCCAAACATGCACTTAAGATCACACAAACATGGATGAAGGCAAACTACAAATATCAGCTTGATTCAAAACTTATGGGCCCCAAGAAATTTTCAACAGTGGAATTTCAATTTAAACTGTTTCCCGTGGTGACGTCCACTTGAGATTTCGATGTACATAATTTTTCATTTTTGGGCTCAAGCCTCAAATTATTTGTTAAAATGGATGGATAGAGTAGATAAAATATGTAAATCAAGGTGGACCCACAGAGTATACTTAGTATGCAGTCCGCTTCCGGCAATTTGCGTCCATTTGTACGTAAGTGCTTCGCTGGATTTTTGCCTAAAAGTGTTATACCGTGGTGGACAATTGTTCCTGCGACTCTGCTTCCTACGGTCAGGATTTGCCGAGCTGCTTACGATACCGGAAACTAATTGGCTACTTCCCCTGCCACTAGCCCGGTCGCTAGTGGTGGGTATTCTGCAGGCCACTATGAAATATGTCTTTTATCCACGCCATTTTTAAAGATCATTTTAGGGCTTAAACCTAAAAATAAGAGGGATATAAATCTCAGGTGGACCACACTACCAGAAAACAATAGTGATTAAATATCCACCATTAAAATCCTCCTAAGGTCCATTGTACTGTTTATTTGACGACCAATATATTGTTTAGGTCATACATTCATTGATGAACGGAAAAAACAAAGATCAGCTTGATCCAAAACTTTTATAGCCCCAAGAAGTTTTTAAGGGCCGACGTTTAATCAATATTGTTTTTTGTGATGTGAACCACTTGAGATTGGAATATACCTCATTTTTGGGCTCATACCATAAACATAAGCATGGATGAAACACATACATCAAGGTGGGTCTCATGAGCATTGACCACTAGTCGTTGGATAGTAGCGGGGGAGTAGCCAATCCATTTCCGGCGATACCGGAGGCGGATTTCCTTGGAAAGCCTTTCCTAGTTAGTTCCTGCATAAGGATGTTGGGTGGGCTCCACTGAGATGTTTGTGATAAATCTGCTCTGTTCATCTATTTTTTTAGCTCATTTTTGGACGTGCGACTAAAAATGAGGATACAAAACTCAAATGGGCCACACGAGGGGAAACAGTGAGAATTCAATAAGCACTGTTGAAGCATCATAAAAGTTTTGTATCAGGCCATCTTTATTGTATTTTCACTTCATCCGGTCAGTAATGATCTTATAAACAGTTTGGATAGCATATAAACATCAAGATGGAGCTCCCAGGAAGGTTTCAACCGTAGGAATTTCTTTCCCGAATTTTTTCTCTCGTGTAACCCACTTGAGTTTTGTATCCACCTCATTATTTTTCCTACGTCCTAAAATGAGATCGCAGAACAGATTGACGGAATGGATTTGTTACTTACATTGCAGTAGGCCCTACCCAGCATCCTTGCGTAGGGAATTGGCAGGAAATCCGCGTCCTACGATCCCAGCATGTGTAGCCCTACCTGGGCCGGACGCAGTTTGGATACTACCCCTCTGACTGTACAAGCTCGGGACACGCTGGGGCTCTGAGGGGCTACTGTGATGTTTTGCTTTAATCGACGCCGAACCAATGCCGAAGTGGACCACACATTGGGAATTAAATGCCTACAGTTGAAAACTTGTTCTGAGACCAAAGTTTTGGATCCAGGCTGATATTTGCGTTTTCCCATCATTTAGGTCTTTATGACATTATGAGCCGGTTGAATGGATAATAAAAATCACGGTGGGCCCTAGAAATCTTTCAACGGTGGGCATTATTAGCACTGCTCTCTCCTTTTTTGTATGGTCCACTTGAACATTGGCTTTGGCTCATTTTTGGGATCTTAGCGAAAAAGCATATGGCAAAATGGATGGACAGTGTGGATAAAAGCCATGAATAGGCGGGGTAGCACGCAATCAACATCCACATGAGCACATATGTTTGATGCCCAATGATTTGAACGATCCATTATTGGGGTTGAAATTAGCCATTCAAAGTTATCTTGAATCTTAAAAAAAAATAAAATATAAAAAATACATCTTACAGTGGGAACTGATGGATATGGAATCTAAAATGTGTAAGGTTGCGATCATTGGACCATCTTATTACGCTGGATGACATACATATAAGTGACAGCTTTAACTCTGCGTCCATGACAACTTTTCTTTTATTTTGATAAGATGTTTTTGGTTGGTTTCTAGAATTCATCCTGGACGAAATAGGATTGCCTACTGAGTTACTCAGTAAACTTTGATCGTACTGAGTAAACTCAGTTTGGGCCTAGTATGAATGTATGTGGGTTATCCATACCGTCCATCCATTTTTTCAGATCATTTTAGTGGTTGTATGTAAAATAGAAGTATTCCCAAAGCTCAAGTGAACCACACTAAAGGAAACAAAGCGGAAAATGACTTTTACTGTTGAAACTTTGCTAGGGCCCATAGTGATGTTTATTTGTCATCCAACCTGTTCATAAGATTACACAGACTTACACAGACACGTTTGAAGGGAAAATATAAATATCAGCTTGATACAAAACTTCTGTAGGCCCGAAGAAGTTTTCAACAGTAGAATTTTAATTCACACTATTTCTTAAGGCGAGGTCCAATTGAGATTTAGATACATATCTTTTTTGGGATCAAACCATAAAATTATCTGTTAAAATGGATGGACAAAGTGAATAAAATATGTAAATCACGGTGGACTCCACGGAGTTTACTCAGTATGGTTAGCGTACTGAGTTACTCAGTACGCAGTTCGCTTCCGAGCCGGCCTGATTTTTGTCGCCCGGTCCAACATTTTTGACACACTTGATAGGACGGGTTAGTTCCCTTGCACTTGTAGTCATGGATCCCACTGAGTTTCAGTTTGAACAACCGAGGACCACATTTGATCAATCCAGGCCATTGGTCTGCTGGACCTCCCCGAATGGACTATGTCTGAGAAATCTCTAAGATTAGAGAATCATAGTTGCCATCCTTGGACATTTTATCAGGCCACAAAACGAAGGGTTAGAATAACACATCAATGAGATTTCAAGGTAGAAAAAAAAAAAAAAAAAAAAAAACTTTTAAAAACGTGGCAGCATCATGGACTACCTTTTGATAAAGCAGTGGACAACTGGCTCCACCTATGGATAAATGCACAACCTATGGAAAAATGTTGTGCATTTATCGAGGGAAGCGGATTGCGTACTGAGTAACTCAGTACGCTAAGTATATACGATCATCCAAAACTCAGGTTATCTACAACGCTGGGACAACTGAGATGGAGACAACCACCGTTAGAATAATCCAAATTTTGTGTGGTACCGTAATCTATATACGTCATCCAATCTATTCACCTAACGTGCCTCTCCAGAAGATGAAGGGACGGCCTGAAAATCTGAAGGTTTTATGTGTGATTTTACAGGCAATCCAACGGACGGAAGCTCGAGCCAAGACATTACGCAATCCAGACTATCTATTTAGCCCGTATCAGAGGGATGCGAATTGCCTGTGACCCGGGCCAATGGGGAGTTCCTATTGGCAGAAGAAGCTATGTGGGGCCCAACTGTGATTTTGGTGAGAAATCTACTTCGCCCATAAGTTTCGTAAGGCAATAGGACTGGAACAAAAACTGAGGTTGATGTGGAACACAAAAAGATCACTTTATAACAAGCAGTAGGGATTAAACACCCACACTTAACACTTAAAACCTTGGCTACAAGGAAAAAAAAAAAAAAAAACGAACTTTACCGGCCGCCAAAAGCGCTAACAAAGGTTTAAAAAAAGCGTGGGGAAAAGATACCAGGACTCAAACAAGCGCAAACAAAGAGGAGTGTTGGCAAAGATTTTATCATGCTCATCATCCTTTATCGAAGCTTTTGTTGGTTGGTATGACCGAGTAAACTTTTACGCACCTCTGTTGCCCAATGGTAATCACTGAAACAGTGTATGGGAAAGTTGAAAAACCGCCGGCAAAAGTTTGTCCAAATGATGGTAAAAGTCTTCCGAAGCAGGGTTGCTGGCCACTATTAATGACGAAATATGCGACTGGAAAAGCTGGAAAAGCATCTGCAAAAGTCTGTTCAAGCACCGGTAAACATCTTCCGAAGGACCGTAATGGTTTGAGAATGATGTAGAGATGGTTGTGATGAGGTCAAGCATTGTCTTCCTCCCAGGGGAATAACTATTCCAAATCTACGGAACTACTCTGGATTCCTCACAGAGATACCTTTAATCCACGAGGAAAATAAGAAAATAGAAATAATTCTAGAAATTCATAATAAATTAATTGATTATAAAAAAAAAATGACCTTACAACCTATTAAATAGTAACATAAACCCTATTAAGAAGTTTCAGAAGCATACTATAACTAAAACTCTTATAAATCATGATTCACTATAAATAGTAAACTTACTATTTATGGACTGTCATGATTCCTACGAAACCTCATGGTTTTCAGCCAAAAATAGTAAGTGTCCTATTTGGCTTAACCATGCTACTCTCCTAAGTTTTCTAAGAACTTTTACTGTTGGACTCAACTTCTAAAGCCCAACGGATGAAGTGTTATAATCAGACTAAAACGTACTATAAATAGTAAAAACGAAATTAAAATGAAAATTCAATCATCGATCTTATGGATTTTTACAAATTTGGCATGTACAACCCGACGTAGTGGGTTGGGTGGATAAAGTACAAGTGCGTTGGTTAGTAATTTATGGTAAGTGAGTGGCCATACAAGTGCCCTGATTAGAAAACATTTATCTATGCAGTGTCTCAATCATCAATCAGCATTGATTAACACACATTCATCCACACACAACCAATAGTAAGTAGCACCGGTTAGCATGCATCCGTCTACGAACTACACAATCATGAATCAATCCTAATTATCATGTATTGACCCATACATTATCCAAATCAATAATCAGCACTGGTTAACATGCATCCATCTATGCACTACACATTCATAAATCGATGCAAATTATCATGCATTGGCCCATATATTACCCAAATCAATATTCGACAATGATTAACATGCATTTGCATACGCACTACACATGTACAAATCAACACTAACTATCATACATTCATTTATTCACTACATAAACTATTAATTGCGGCATAAGTTTGATAATTAGTAACCTAAAGGTAATGTTCCGCACCTTTAAGAAGGAATCTCCGATTTCGGGTTCCTAAAGTTAGAGATTTAGGAGAAAAAAAATCCTACACCAAATTCAAAGAAATTGGGTGAGAATCATACAATTAATCCTAGAAAAATTAACTTGAGAAGCACGGTTAGTTTCTTACCTCTCAATCGATAATAGGGTGGATGAGAATGGTCGCGGCTACGGCTTGATCAAAGGAAATCCATCAGGAATGCTCCAAGATCTCCCTCACAAGACATCTCTCCTCTCTTTCTCTCTTTCTCCCTCTCCCTTTTCTTATAATAAAAATTCGTATGGGAGTGAGAGGGTGGTAAATAAGACTATTTATAGTGCCATAATGTGCACGAATAGTCCTGATGACTCTTTTTCCATTAAGGTTGCCCTTGGTCAGGTTTTTTTTTTTTTTTTTTTTAATATTTATAGGGCCTCACCAAAGGCCCACTGGCTTATCTACACCATGGGGTGGGTGTCCCGCCATGAGATCTACATTTCATTACAATTGGGCGGCAATCGAACGCTCCAGTTAGCCGTGGAGCCCCACTTGCAATGGATGGTCACCGATGATCAATTGGGGCCCCGGATATATGGATATTTGTAGGAAAATATCCTTAACTCGTGTATCAAGTTTGGTTGAAACCCAACAGTCGCAAAGTCGTAACTTCGCAAAAGAGTAAAGAGCCTAATTCACTTAAATTTCAGATTTCTGCCTAGGGTATTTGCACATCTCATGCATCTGGCATTTGGCCCAAGTTAAACGATTCTAGACATTATCTCAGATTGACATCCACGATGGATGTCACGCTCGGTAAGACAGTTGTTATTCTATAGTTTCGAGTCCAAAAGGCTACTAACGTGCGATCTATATCTAATCCGGTGAATCTTGATATTTTCGAGATGAGTTGGGCAACAAGATTTCTCATGCATAATGATTGAGGTTTGGATTAGCTAAATTCATAGTATGGCCTACTCGCAATTAGTGAAAATGATAACTCGGCTTTAATCACCCTAATCAAAGACAATAATTTAACTACACTTGAAGCTATTCGAATTAGTAAAATATACTAAAAAATAAAAAATATTAATTTAATTAAATAGGATGATTCCTATTATGATTAAAAGTAATTCCTAAGAAGACATTGAATACAAAAACTCTAAGATGAAAAAGACATGCGTGGTCCATCGGCAACGTGTAGTCGCTGAAATTTTCAGTTTTAATAGATCTATTATATATAATATTTTTATTACTTTTAGTTACTAGATTATTTTTATTATTGTTTTAGTAATTCATAATCAAGTATGCTTTGTCTCCACCAAATTTCATCTCATTTCGAATTCCATAAAATTTTTAAAAATTGTGGGAGTACCAGCTGCATGATACTAATAATTTTGGTACAATTTTCAAAAAGTCCTAAAATTAACCTCATTAAGTTTCTTCTTTTATTTTTTTATTCATTTTTTCATTAAACTAGACTCATGAAACTTCAATCTGATTTTTGAATCACCTAGATCGAGATTTACTTGGTGCGACCGAGTATTGCTACCCTAGTTGCCCTAGTTTGCTTAGTGCAATTGAGTTCCACTTAGTTTAACTAAACCTTATTATCCATATTCTTCAAAATTATCAAATTTCACTCGGTCGGGCAATTTTGGTGGATCTTTTTTGTCATAAACATGTGCGAATACACACACGGACATGCACTCAAGTCAATAAATCAAATGTACTACCCAAGGACATCTAATTCCCAAATGGGAAAAATCTGAGGCAGATCTTATAATATTTAGTTTATTTAATTTAATGGCAATGGTTTGAATGATGATAGGTATATTGAACTCGATTTGGATTTACTTTAAAGTCATTGAGTTGTTTATTTCTAAAATTTTTATGCTTTGTGAGTAAAATGAATACTTTGATTTAACAACTTTTAACCTAAATTAGAGAATGATTCAATTTCTATAATTGATTGATCGATTGACACCTAAAGGTGTTATAGACGCCTCTAATTTCCTACGATTGATATCTAAGTGCTTTACAAGAGAATCGTTCTGTCGAAATCATATTCTTATTAATATTAATGATTGGTTTAACAAAATTATCTTCTTAATGGATAAGATAGACTTCGATCCCAATTGAGTTATATATTGAATCAGTAAATAGGATATTGTGATTGTTATGAGTGGATTCCTGGATCTTTTTTTTAAAATTTTTTTTTTAATTTTATGGTTTTAAAATCCTATTTATCTCATTGGATTAAAAACTCGGACAAACCTCTACTGTTAGATCAGTTATAGGTCGTGTTCCTCATTCCATGGGGATTTGACCTCAGTCTCACTGAGTTATTACTACATTGCAGCCTTGCACTTTGGGTTGTCAACCCTTGGGTTCGATAAGTCATCCATCCCTTTTTGACAGACTCTCTTGAAGTGCCCATTCATGTCATAATAAAACATCTGTCCTTAGGTTTTGATTTTAATCTAGACCTTTTCTTCCTGTCATATTGAGATTGCTTTGTGGATCTCCCATGTCCCTAATCCCCTTTTGCGACTAACACCTCTGCCTATGAATCCTCATTACATGGTTTCTTCCTCATCTCGTTGGACATTAGAGCCGCAATGTCTTCCTACGTCTTTATAGCACACTTCCCATATAACAGTAGTAACAAGATGGTCATATGTCGTGGGAATTGATACTAAAAGAATGAATTTTTCATTCATACCCCAGTATGCTAAAATCGTGAAATTGTGACGAATTATGTCCATCGCAAAAAAGGTTGAAAGTCGCCAAATTTAACGACAGACCAAAATCCGTTGCTAAAATTAGATTTACGACGGATTTTGGTCTGTCGCAAATTTAATCCATCGTAGATTTAGATTTAGCGATGGCTTTCGATCTAATGCAAATTACTACCCAAAATAATACTTAGCGACAGATTTTAGCTACTTTTGAGACGGATCATCGTCCGTCGTAAAATGACTTTTGCCCTAAACATTTGTTTTTCTTAGAATATGGTGGAAAATTATGTTTTATTGTAGTCTGAAAATTGCTTTTTAATAGAATTTTAGTGGTTTAATTGTACAAATTTGTATTTGTGTTTATTTTTTATCAACTGATTGAATGCAAAGATTTTTTTTTATATTTTTATATTTTATATATATATCAAATGAGTGAAAATTATTATTAATTTTTTTCTTTAAAACTAATATTTAAATGCTTTGTAATATCACATGAAAAAGAATATTGAGAAGTTTTAAAAATTTTATGAATAAAAAAAAATCGGTGAGATTTTTTTATAACAATGTTTGAGAAAATTTGAGATTTTGAAAGAGAAAAACCGTGATTTAATAAAAATCTATTTTTTGGAAAAAAAGAATATTGAATAAAGTTGATAATTTTGAAAAAGAATTTAATTTCGAGAAAAATAATATCTTGAAAAAGAAAATTAAAAAGATAAAAAAAATGTGAAAAATTTGACAACTTTGAAAATGAAAATGAGAGTTTGTATTTTGAAAACATGAATATTTAAGGGTTTACTTAAAACTTTTATTAAGTTAAGAACATACTTTTTTACATTTGTAGTAATTACGGATTGTGTTTGACTTTATTTTGAATATTATTTGGCAAAATCTTTATCTTGAATTTAGTAGTTTTATTTGAGTAATCTACATCGATTTCTATTGCGATTTGTTTAAACTTTTCATCTTACATTGCTGATAAGAGAAACATTTGTATATTAGTTGAGTTTATTTATCACTAAGCACATCTTATTTAGATATTTGTTGGAGGGCTTGGCCCGAATACCAGCGATGGAGATTTCAGATAAGACTTTTCTCAATATGTTGAGATTAATTCTGTAAAGATATTAGTTGGGAAAGGATGCGGGTTCGTTTAGTTTGTCAGTGGTATAATTTTTTACCATGGTTCAATGGAAAACATGATGGAATCCCCTTCACAATATCTCTACAATTCTTAATGTTATTTTGAATTTTGTACTTTACTATTCTTGGTAGAAACCATGCTGAGGAGGCATTGCAATGGTTGAATGAGACAGTCATTGGGAACCAGACGGTTCGTCTTTCATGGGGTCGTAATCCAGCCAACAAGTAGGAAAAATGGATCTTTAGAAGTTCATCTTATGACCCATTTATAATTTCACTTTCTTTTTTTTTTTTGGTTGGAGGTTGAATTCCCTATTCATTCCAAACAGGGAAATTCCATCTTTGGAGCTTAGTTTTTTTTTTTTTTTTTTTTCCGTTTTTCTTTTTGTTGCCACAATCAAAAGGCTAGAATTGTCCCAGCCAGAAGACTTTAATACTCTACATAAGGAAGTATGTAACAGACCAATGGTCTGGACTGCCTATTTGGCTTCGTGGAAATAGAAGGAAACAATGTTTCTTAAAATGCCATTTATAAATGTTGAGAAAGATAAAATAGTTTGTCTTAAGGTTAGTTTGAATAAATTCCAGATTGGAGAATGCAACTAGTTTGCATCAACAAGGAATTTATACCTATTTGGGAAGCAATTGCATTTGCTTTCTCCCAATTAATAAGGAGTAGAAACTCTTTCTTTTTCATAAATTTAAATGAAGGAAAAAGAATTTAACTCATTTACCTCCAATATGTGCAAAAGGTTTTTCCCCCGTTGCTGATTTCAGTTTACTTCCCTCTTATATTATGTTTTTACTTTCATTCCCTTAGTTTTGGCTTTTTTTTCTTGTACTTGCAATGGAGGCCTTCTCATCATCTTCTATTCTTCTTCTCCTTTTTCTTTAATATGAGATCTTTCAAAAATAATAATAATATAAGTTGAGTAGCCTTCTAGGAAATGCTCCTTGGAGTTGAGATAGTAATTTTTTATTTTTATTTTTTATTTAAAAAAAAAACGTCAAGGAACTAAGACACAATGCTTTTGAGAACTTTAATATCAACTAAGAGTTTTACCTCTTTCTATCTGCATGAGGTAGAAGTGGAATGGATTTTGATGTTATTCCTACATTTCCACAGGTACGGGATCAGATTCATCAAGCAGGTTGTTATGTTGATGTTGATACAACAGACAGGAGGATCTAAAAGAAGGTACATGTGCTATTCTCTTAAAGACTATTTGTGCAATACTTAATTTCTTAGTACATATTTGAATGGTAAGTATATATATATTTTTTGATAAGCTATGCTTTTGTGGATCAATGAATAAATAAAATACTTCAAAATAATGTACTTTGTTATTTTTCTATTATAAGTGGAAATGAAGTTATATAAACTAGTAAATCAGCTTCAACATGATAATTATGAGGTTCACCCCTTGTTCTTCATGTATGTTGATTGTGGAACATTGGTCATATTTGTCCTATCATCCATTTCTCTCAAGCACATTTGGCCTAAGCTTTGGCCCAAGTCATGTTCACAGTGGAGCCAACCAATATGTTGAAAATGTGGGGCCCACCTGCAGTATATGCATGGGTAGATGCACATTGGGGATTTTCAGCGCATGGACCATCCATGTTGAGACCCAACATCATATAATTGGATCACTGATGCATGGGCCTCACCTTTTCATGCTGAAAACCCAAGCTCACTAGACAAGCTCTTGGCCTAGGCATTTTCCTTGTTGGCCACCATCATTGCCATTGTCATAACTTTCCGCTGGCTATTTGAGATTGCCTTTGATCTTTTCCTTGTTCTTCTAGGAAAAAAGGAAAAGAAAAATGAGAAAGGATTAAATTAGTTAGTTGAAATTTGTGAACATTTGAAGAGATTAGTGGAGAAATTAATCCCTCGAGTTCCTGAGAACTATGGGAACTTCTTATAGAACACTGAATCTTGTCTATTAGATAACTTTTAATAATCAATTTCTTGTTCTGGGTAAAGATGCACTTGATTCATCAGTTGATGCTCTCATGCTATTTAGGATAAGAGAACATTAAAGGACCTCTTTTTTTCTTCTCAAAATTAAACTGTATATCTTTTGAACTCTGCAGAACTTTTTTCTTCTCTCATGGACTGTCACTTAAAGTTGAGTTGTTTGTTACTTGTTCATACTACTCATTTTTCATTTTAAGAAATCCTCATATGGGTGTATGGAAATATGAAAAGGGTGGGGTGGATGCAGATATCAAATTCCATTTAGGGGTCGTTTATTTACAAGGAATTTTTATTTTTATTTTGGTGGGGGGGGGGGGGGGGGGGGGGGGGGGGTGGGGTGGGGGGCAATTGATTAGAAATCCATTTCACTCCTTTCATTGGCTTGCATTTTGTGCTGTTTTAGACGATGAATTATATGTCTAGATGAAATTTACAATGATCATATATCTAGAAATATCATGATATTTTGACCATCTAATCTCATGTTTGGGATCATGTATTTAGAAATATGTCTAGATTGTCATGTATACATTGCGCATATAGCTGAACATATGGATAAACTACATGCATGCTTGTTGGTGCTTCCTGGTGAAAGGGAGACAATTGCATTGCCTTATCATGTAAGGATTGGCACATGTATCATTCAATTAACTGACATTCACCTGCCTCTGTTTAGTAGTTGACTACGATTGGACTATTCCAATTATCTTATCAATTTGATGCCGCTGGATAAATTAATCTTTCGATGAGTAGAATGACCTGACTCTTTGACCAAGTCATATATGTGGTGAGCCCATATGAAAGATGGCTGGGATGTCATGTCACACACATTTTTCATAATCATGGTTCAGTTAAGTTCAAGTTTAGTTTGCAGTTTGGATTCTTGAGGTGCTTAATGAATCCAATTCATTGAGCTTGGTTCACCATCAGTTTGTTCAATTTGTAGTATTGATTTTAGTCATTTTGTGAAGTTTGTAGTATTGATTTACTAAACTTGTTCACCATGGGAACCACTTGTACAAATTGAAACCTGAAATTGTTATACCCTACCTATTAAAATCCTATTATTGACCAAATGGTTGTTTATGTCCATATAAATCAGCACTGACTGGAAGTAACTGGAAAAAAGTTTATAGATGCTGGAATTTGCATTCGAATGATGGGAATTGTGATCAGATTGCTAGATTTTTTTTACAGTTATGGAAAACTATTTTCTTACAAAGGTATTTATATTGGAAATAGTCTAAGACTCCTAACAAATTAAATACAATAGAAAAAATAGCAATTGAAGTAAATAGATGTTTAGTATCACTTTATGAGGAATCATCACAAACAACCAGTTGCATGTGAAGTTCACATGCAAGCTTGCTCATATGCCAAAGTGTCATGTGTAGGACATCTAAGCGATGCATAAGGCGGGATTCATTATGACAATCACCTGTTGCAAAAAACACGTCAGCCCTCTCATCAGGAAGCCACCCTATATGAAAACAATGAGCATTTTTAATTGGAACTGTTAATTGTCTGATTCAACGTGCATGTCTGTCCTGCTTAATCAGTGGATTTTTCTGATTTCTATGCCAGGTGGCCTTCATCTTATGCATAACCTGATGTGTCATACACATGACGTGAATGGGGGAGTTCACATGCAATTGGTTGCAAGTGATCATTCTTACTAGTATTGAATTGAATTGATTGTAAGGATGGTTGTCTTTGAATAATCCTAGAAAGTTCGGCACAAGAACTCGCTCAGATGTTTCTCTAAGAGGTGACATTGAAGGTAACATTTGTTTAGCCTTTATAAGCAAATCTTTGGCTGACAGTTGTATCATCTCATCTTTTGACATGTTCTGGGTCATCTTGCCATGCTCATAACTGTCCTTTATTTATCTACAAATTTTTGTTGTTGTAAGCATGGGGTCTTGTTCATTTGCATATGTACTTGAGGATTAATGCTTCTTTTTTTTTTTTTGTGAAAAAATTGGGAGAAAAATTGGGAAACATGAACCCCACCTATTTAAAAAATATTTGCTGTAGTTGTCTAACACATCTAACTATTTCCAATATCGGGGCCCACATGCTGATTGGACCATGATCCATTTAAAACCGGATAAGTAGTGACCCTGATCCACTTTGGACCGCTTAATTGTAAACAAATTTTGTGGGAACGCTGTTTGGAGCATTAATTCAGTTTACATCAGGGGAATTCCATGTTTTCCATACATTTAGTTTTCATCCTTCTTCAATTGATTGATTCTTTATTTTTATGTTGCAGAATCATCTAGTGGTGGTTCGCCCTCAAATAATTACAGAAGATGCACAGGAGAAGTTATCGGTATAGTTGTCGGATGTGCAGGTGGACTATTGATACTCGCATCCATTTTCTATCTATGGTGGATGCGAGTGCACACAGACTCATTAAGATTTGTATTTTAACATTATTGCAAATTATAATTGTAATTGATTGAATGAATAATTATAATTGATTCATTATTGAATGAATGATTGTAATTAAATGAATGAGTGATGGCAATTGATTCATTATTAAATGAATGAATGATTGTAATTGAATGAATGAATGACTATGCAAGTGGTGAATGAATGAATGATTATAATTTTTTAAAATTGTAGGTAATAGTTATGGATATTGACCGCAACTAGTAATCTAATAACCATAGTTGTTATTAAATTTGGTATATTTCTACGGATCCAGCACCACTTTTAGCTACAAATACTATCTGTAGTTGTAGGTACTTTTAGCCATAGAAATGGTTGTTACGGATTATATCTGTAGTTATTGTAATCTATAGCTATGGATTTAATCCGTCACCATACATTTTAGACCTATTGTTACAGCACCTACGACTACGGTTGTGCTACGGACTAAAACTGTAGCCATAGGTCTATGGCTACGGATTAAATCTGTAGCCTTTGCCCAGTTTTTTGGTAGTGTTTGGAGGGATATGGTAGCCTTGTAGTGTGACAACTGATGTGGATTCTTATGGAACGAACAGTGCCGTAGGAGGGTGAAGTCGGAGAGTCTCCTTTATTATGAATTTCAAGTAGTCCATTTGAAGAAGGTCATCATCTTCCATCTTAAGTTTTCTGCCAACCACATTTCTTACCTCTGCTTGAGCTTTCTCCATCACATTGGGATTCTTCACAAGTTCTACCATGGCCCATTCCAAGGTGGTTGATGTGCTTTCGACTCCTCTAACGAACTTGTCCTAATGAGGAAAAGGAGAGAGAGAGAGAGAGAGAGAGAGAGAGAGAGAGAGAGAGAGAGAGAGAGAGAGAGAGAGAGAGAGAGAGAGAGAGAGAGAGAGAGGATAAAACAAGAAAGCATATGAGTGATTTAGTCTACCAATCATCCAAAATCAAGCCAATCCAAATATCATGTAGGTTCCCACATGAATTTGAAGGTTTTGACTGGTTATACATTATTTTTGTTTATTATTTTTATTTATTTATTTATTTATCATGTGTTGTGTACTAATGTATATTGAGCCCCACCATGATAATAGGCCCACATACATATACAATCATTAAGTAGGTCACACCATATAAAATAATATAAAACTATTTCAAAACATCCGAAGTCACTAGGTGGCCCATATAGGCATCCAACTTTCATGGTAGGGTAATACCTTTTGGACCAGTTGGATGCCATAAACACACTGCAGTGTACCACATGTCTAGGCACTTGTAGAATAATCTTACTCTACAAGGATAAATAAATCAAAAATTTTATAAGCAACTGGTTGGTCACTATGCTACAGTCCAAACATCGCTGCGCCTGGTCTCTGTGGTATTGGGTGGTAAGAATCATATCCCTTAAGGCTACAATGGATGTCCACTTCACCTACATCCCTAGAGAGGGAAACACAGTTACGGATGGGCTCGCTAGGTTGGGAAGTGGTTCGCAATCTAATTGAGAGTTCAGGCCATTAGGAGATCTCCCTCCCTCCATTAGAGGCGTCTTGTTCTTAGATAGAGTGGGCCTTGGCTCAATTTGAGAGAGCTAAGCCCCTTTACGATAGGAGGGGCAACCTCCTTTTCTTGGTAGCCCCTCCCGAATGTGTTTTCTTTCTATTTTCACTCCCGTAACTCTTTGTTCATATGAATGAAATGTTATTGATTTTTTTAAAAAATTGTTACGGTCCAAACGGTAGATAAGTTCCAAGCAAGCTCTGATGTGGGGGTGATGTCTAGCCTATCCAAGTAGTTGCACCCACTACCACGATCACCTAGTGCAAACATCAACTTGATTTACTTATTGGGTTGACTAAAACATAGAAAACAATGGATAACCATTTAAAAAAATGCACGTATAGACCTCCCGAGGGATAAATTAAACTAAATTTGCACAATGTGATTCTTTTGATGGGGCCAATGCTGATAATTTGTTGTGCATTTGTATCCTTTTAAATGGCACACTATAAGTGACTTATTGTCAATTTGAACTATTCACTCATTCACACAATTAGGAGCAAACCATGGTGCAAAAATTATGCCAATTAGGTAATCCTAAAATCTTGATCAATAGCATGAAAATAGATAGTCAAGATTGACCATGGAAAGAAATGGATTTAATCATTATCTTGAAACATCTATGGATAGATATCACTTTGTAATTCGTGTGCTTCTAAAGTAATACTTTGATTTTATAATTCTAACCATATGATTTATGGCTTTTAAATAAAGGAAAGGTTGTAACAAATTGGCCACATTCAAAGGGTTAGAATCATCCAGTTGGTGTGATTCTTTATATAAATGAATGTGTAGTTCAATCAACAATAGGATGTCATTCCGTGTACTCTGTTTAAAAGGTTTGCGAAATGGTGGGAACTTCTTTGTAACTTTTTATTTTGAAAGCTAAATTAATAAAAACTTTGTATTCCGTGTGTAATGTAGTTACTGGTTGACTAATATGTATGCATTCGAAGAAGATGAAGTTGTGATCCATTCTCAATGTGAGAGGGACTCTAACAAATGTATGTGTATTTACAGAAATGTTTGTACAACTGTATACATCACTAAATCTATCATTTCTTAATTATTTATTAATTACGTAGTTGCATAGTTCTCAATTATCTATCAATAATAGCAAGAGATAATCCTATAACTACTTGATTGATTTTACAATTTCTTGATTGATGACATTAAATAGAGAATGGTCCCTTTCCATATCATACCCCCTCAAGCTGGCAGGTGGTTGGAAGAACACCCCCAATAACAATGCTTTAGTGAAGATGTTGTCGAACTGGTCATGAGCAAGAAAAAATTTGTAGGCAATGTTCTAAAAGAAACCTTCTCTTGAACAAAGTGATAAATTAATCTCTATGTATTTTGTGCAAGCATAGAAAACAAGATTAATAGACATGTAAAGAAAATTCAAATTATCATGATACAATAAAGGAGCTGTTGAATAAATCCCAATGTCCTGAAGAAGAAAACCTATATATGTTAATTTAGTTGGAGTAGATGCCATAGCACAATACTCAATCTTGATATAGTTATGTGCAATAATATTCTATTTCTTAACAAAATAGGAAATGCAGTTGGCACTAAGAAAAATACATTAGCTTGTGGTAGATCTACTAGTAGTGGGATAGTCAACCCAATCGGCATCAGAAAAGCCAAAGAGATGAATGGTGCTTTGAGAAAGAATTTGTATGCCAAAGTCCAAGGTCCCTTTAATATAACGAAGAATTCTCTAAATCGTATGAAAGTTGGTGAAGGTGGGAGTGTGCATAGACTGAAAGAGCTAGTTAACTATAAAGGCAAGAACTAGATAGGTTAAGGTAAGATACTGAAGACAGGTAAAGGTAAGATATTGAAGACCTCTAACAATATGATAGATGATAATTATGTAATAATGTCTATTTAACCTCAATTTTGCATTAGTTTCCCTTGCATTTGAATGATTAGCCTAATTAGATGAATTTTCAATGTCCAGAAGATTGATGCAGCTTAAGATAAACTGAGCTAATGATGAAGAATTAAGGCCTAAAAAGAGATGAAGATGGAGTAATTGAAGTACTGGAGAAGTGAAGATTGAAAATCAAGAGAACCAAGAGCTTTGAAAGAAGATCACCAATCAAGTGTTTTGAATTCAAGTAAAGAATCAAAGATCTCAATCAATTAATCAGAGATTTTGATCGATCAAGTGACCTTCGATTGGACTCGATCAGAAGTCGATCGGTCAAGTAAATTTAGGAATTAAGACAAAAGTTGTTGGATGCTTTTTGA
The DNA here is from genome assembly GCA_037074715.1 of Magnolia kwangsiensis. Classification (NCBI taxonomy): domain Eukaryota; kingdom Viridiplantae; phylum Streptophyta; class Magnoliopsida; order Magnoliales; family Magnoliaceae; genus Magnolia; species Magnolia kwangsiensis. The sequence continues at coordinate 142,739,164 of CM073574.1, read as the reverse complement.
TACATTTGATTTGATAAAATGGAGGTTTCGATCAATCAAGAATTACCAGATTTTTGAATTTTCTTACTGAACGTTATTTCGCATGTTCGATTTGATCGAAAAGGAGGTTTCGATTGGATTCATTTAATCAGAGGTTTCAATCGATGGTGCATGTAAAGTTGTGTAAGTGTGTAATTTTCAAAGTCGGTAGAAGTAAAAGTTATTTAAGGAGGTCTTTAGACATGATTAGAGCATACCTAGGGTTCTAGAGAGCGAGAGAGAGAGAGAGAGAGAGAGAGAGAGAGAGAGAGAGAGAGAGAGAGAGAGAGAGAGAGAGATCCTTGTCTTCTCTTACTTATTCTCTAACCTTGGGTTCTAGTTTGTTTTTCTGTTTTTCTATTTGAAATTTCAATTATGGTTGACTAATCGCTTAGATAAGGCTAAGGGGTGAACCTTTTAAATGGATTCTTATTGTTAATTCATTTTTAATTCCAATATTATGATTTAATTGATGAATTGAGATTTCTTTGATTGAATTCATAGTATTGGTAAAAGTTTTGGTATATAAGATCCCTTGATCTATTGTTAACTCCGGGTACAATAGATGCTTTGAATTTCCTATGATCAATTACTTAGGTCTTCATGAGAAATCAATCATTTAAGATTCATACCTTGTTTGGATATTATCATTAGTTTAACACTTTATCTTCCAATTAGACGGAATTATTATTCAATTATAATTGAATTATCAATTTGAATTGAAAAATTGGCATTAAGGATTGATTAAAAGTGAATCCCTGGATCTTTAGTTGTCATTTATTATTATTTCTAGGAAATTTTAAATTTACCCTAACACAACAATCCCGATTCTATTAGCTTTCTAGTAGTATTTTGCCTCTCTAGTCCTCAATGGATTGATGTAAGACTTTTTGTGTACTTTACTACTTCGCTATCTACACTTGTGTGTGTAATCACAATCTCTGAATTGTAGCAAGTTTTTAGCGTTGTTGTTGGGGACTACGTTTAAGAACACTTTAAGATATATTTTGTTTATAATTTTTGTTGTTGTTAGGTTAGTTTTTATTTTTATTTCATTACTAACATCATTTTCTTTTTTTGTAGGATTTTTTCAATCGCGTGTCATCATCTTGGTAATATCCTTCCCTTATCTCTTTTAGTAGCTTTCTTATATAGTTGTTTATGTGTTTTTGTGTGTTTTCATATTCATCGTCATGTTAAAAAATATTTAATACTTGTGAATCAACCAGAACTATGGATGAGAACGAACTAGACTAAGATGAAAACAAAGTGATCAATGTGCCGCTGGTTAGGACACCACGCGATTACTTATAACCTAGAAGAACAACCACATTGTCTTGTATGGCTTTTCTTGTGAATACGATCAATATTAATTTCAAACTCAGAGTTATTCAATTGGTTCTGAAATTCCATGGGCTTGATTCTGAAAGTCCAATTTTACATCTCAAAGAATTCAACGAGATTATCGCTACCTTGCATTAAAACAACATCTCTAAAGATATTGTGAAATTGAAATTAGTTTTCTTCTCCTTGAAGGAGAGGGCCAAATCATGGTTACATTCTTTGAGGCCGAGATCCATTGGGACGTGGGATAAGACGACTAGAAAATTCCTTTAAAAGTTTTCCAATGTTCACAAAACCTTGAGATAGAACATTATGAACTTCTCCCAAAAGGAGCGAGAATGAAACCTTTTTCTAATGTTGAGAATGGTTCAAGGAACTTTTGCTTGCTTGCCCACATCATGGCTATGAAATATGGTAACTAATTAGATTTTATTTATTTATTTATTTTTATTTTTAACAATGGTTTGAGTTCAAACATGTGCCAATTTGTATAGATGATGTGTAATGGTGAGTTCATGAGTAAGGATCCTAATGAGGCTTGGATTATTTTGATCTTCTAGATAAGAATGCCTAATCATGGGACACATCTAATAAAGAGAATAATTCCAAGTTTGTGACCAAGGAGGAAGGAGGAGTGTATATACTCAAGGAGGATGATGACGTGCATGCAAAGATAGTGGGTCTCACTCGAAAGGTAGACACCATGGAATTAAGGAAGGTCGGTGTGGTTAAAACCAAGTTGCTAAAAGTGCTTGTGGTATATGTGAGAGTATAACTTGGGAATACTTGAAGATAACACCACATATTTGCTGATAGCTACCATTCACTCTATGACTGTTTAGAACTTAGAATGGTTGGATCTCTGAGTTCGAATAACTTAGAGATTTTCTGATATAGATCCCAACCATTGAGATTATGAGGTTGCATAGTATTCCAGTTTTAATTGTTTTTAACTGAGATCCAAGGATCAAAGAGGTCATTGTAGTGTTGATGAGGCGTCTTGGGAACTAGGGCTGAGATTTGTGGGCATTGTCCCCATCTCTTAGGTGTTTGACTATGTGAGGATATTATGTTCTGATAGGATTTTCCTCCCTTGGTGAGCCCTGTATTGGTAGTATTATGATTTAAAATTTGAGGATGAAATTTTTATTAGGAGGGGAGAGTTGTAAGACCCGTTGTAATGCCCTAAACTTTTCGATACTCGAGTATCGAAAGTCCTCGAGCGTTACCATAAGATTTAACATGTGTATAATACTAATTCGACTGTTCCAACCCTTACATACTTTCCCTGACTTAAACCTAACCGTTAGGAATGATCCTCATTCATAAATTAAGAGATTTGACCGTTGATTTTCAGGCAGGACCATCCATCACATGATTTGATGTAAGTACCTTTTCACAAAGGGCACAATGAATAACTCCCTATACGTAATGACTTAGATATGCATTCTTTTGTAATAATTACTTAAAAATGCGCCTATAATCATATGGAACCCTTGGATTTCTCAAAACTCATAGGTCAGCGATAATAACGAAAATGCCATTGACCTATATCCCTGTATTCTAGATCACATGATTCCCACAATCCATTCCATGAGAAATTTTATACGAATGCTAATTAGCATAAATTAACCACACACGTCAAATTTTAGCCCTTAGATCATAGTAAATTAACTACTTGACCTCTACATCCGTCCGTACATTCATTAGATCAAGATTTTGATCCATGCATCTTGTTCATCACCTACTTATATGCTTAACCTACCATTAGAACTACGATCTGAGAAACTTACACATGTGAACAAAACACTCTAATATGACAATACACATGCTTTAACCCTAATCACTCTAGAAACCCATGTTATGTCCATCCATTTACCAAACCGACCATACATTCACCTACATACACGGATAAAGTTCTAATCATCAAGCCCTCTTATTTTTAACAAGTCATCTGACTATCCGTCATGTTTGAATCTGCCTCATGGGCCACCCGAATATTAGGATGAATCAGTCATTTTGAAGATCTTAGAACATAGGACCAAACTACCGGATAAAACTACAACTACACATATATAAACGTCACATTAAAACTTCAGAATAGTATAGTCCATTGAAGTGGTATCTTAGTCATCCATAAGTGATCAAGTCCCAAACTTAGGCATTAGAAAGAGCGTGAAAAATAACAAACATTGGTGAAATTTCATCACTTTTGCACGATGCAGCTAGGAGATATGGACTTCATAAATTATAATAAGGGAGAAGGGCATAATTGTGATTATAAGAAAACTTGTATTCACAACCATGTTGCAATCAGTTATGTGAGGTTTTCACGATGAGAATTACCTACACCTTGTCTAGTGGTGTGGCCCACCTAAGGATTAGAGGCATTTCGTATATTGGCCCATGGCCTAACATGACATGACCAAGTCGATGAAGGGAGTGGATTACTCAATAAATCACCACAATAGACTCCACCTTATACGCACCAACTACCACACATACGTGAGACATGTTGAGTTGAAGGAAGCCTTCTCCAGATGCAACACTTTGTAAAAATCATGTGAGCCATCCAAGTGGTGGATTTGTCCCGTTTTTTAATGTTACATCCTAACATGACACAAGGAAACAGATGGACGAAGTGGATTCTTCAAAAACCCAACATATTGGGCCCCACTTGATAATTAAAATTAGTCCAGTAACGGAGGTTTCACATGCTATTATAGCTTCCGAAGGGTGTGTACGCACCAAGGTTCTTTCCACCCAAAACTCCACATATATGCTCAATCTAGCAAATTCGAACCGTCCAATCCTCCTCCAAGGAACTTCCGACGTCTCCTAATAAGATAAGAGTCGAGATAAGCAAACATTGACATGCTATCTTACCGATTTTCCTAGAACTGACCTGCGTAATGTGGGATTTTCTTTGACAAAAACCCACCGATCAAGTTGGTGGACGATTGATTTTGTTGTCCACAATATCTATAGGATAAATCTAAGACATCCATCGAATTCTGTTTGAGGAAACATCCAACGAACTCAAATCTACCATTAAAGCGACATTCACATTCATCTGCTTCGATCAAACATGGGCCATTGCTCGATGTTTTAATTCCGATCCTGGATCAAATCCATACATCAGATGACCCATCTGAATGTCTACAATCTTTAAATACTAAATCAAACCAAAATAGCCAACTAGACCTTGATTTCACATCCTATAGTTACTAAACAAAGCCCACGCATGACTCGCCTGCGTATCATATAACGTCACGATAGAGTAGCACTGCCCTTTTACTAGAGCTGTACACGAGTCGAGTATCGCCCTACTCGTACTCGGCTCTTAACGTCCGAGTGCTGCTCGTATTCAGCTCTACTCGGCCAATGAGCATGGACTCATTGCTCGTACTCTACTCGCCAGAGTACGAGCCAAGTACGAGTAGTAAACGAGTCGAGTCGAGTCCGAGTTTTTGAGGCGAGTTCGAGTACAAGCAGAAATCGAGTCGAGTAGAGTGCGAGTTTTCGAGGTGATTTCGAGTACAAGCAGAAATCGAGTTGAGTAGAGTGCGAGTTTTCGAGGCAAGTTTGAGTCAATTGAAATTCGAAGTTAAACTAAACAATAAAATATATAAAATGCACATAATTTATAATTAAAAAACTTTGATAATTACATTAGCATATTTACATTGTTCACTTCAAAATGATAATTTATAACTAATAACCTCTAAAAGAGGAGTGTCTTCCTGTATTGTCATCTGATCCATCGGAACTGCTATCTATTTTTTCATATACAAATTGGTTCACTTCCTCTGAGTCAGAAGGCCAAGATATTTTTCCTTCGTGCTCTTCTATACTTTGAACTAGAATTTTTAAACTTGTCTTATGTGAAGAATTGTATGTAGTACTCAATGCCCTATAAAATTTACCGAGACGAGTCAGGAATTTGAATTTGTTACTCTTCTTCTTCTTCTTGTTTGTCGTACTCGAGTAACTTGACCCTACTTCAACATCGTATTGTCTTTGACTCGAATATCACTGAAGTCTAGTAACATCTTCTATACTGTGTTTTAAGGCGAGTTGGAATTGTTCTTCCTCCAAAGCTTTTAATTTGGCTTCCTCCTCTACATCTTCTGTAGATGTCATTCGTGTACTAGATCCAAAACCAGAAGGTTTGGATGGAGTGAAAGATTTTCTATTCGAATCGAATAGAGCTTGAAAAAGAATTTGGACATCCTTAGGGGCATTGGGGCATGGTTTTGCATCACCACTTTGACATGACAAGTGTAAACAAAAGCGATTAGTCTTGTTTACAAACTTTGCATCACACAAACCACACTTAATCTTTATTTTTTCAGACCTTGGTGGTGATTCAACTAGGGAAGCATAGTCCCAAATGTTTGTCGATGGCTCAGATGACGACATATCTACATTTAATTTTTAATAAAAAAATCAGAATATTGATAAATAAATTGAACTTGATATAGGAACAAAAGAAAATAATATAAATGTATCAAAAGTCAAAAATAAAAGAAAATGAACAGGCATATGTAAATAAATATCAAAGATTAAAAGTCTTCCAAACCACATTCCAAAAGGACCAACACTTTCGTGTTTGTAGTTGCAGTGAAATAATATTACAGATTATTCAACATTCAATTAAAAAAAAATTGAAAAATTGAAAATAATTATTGATCTGTAGGTAGAGACTCATCACGAATCTCAATCTCCTCTTCATCATCATCATTCATATCTCCTCCCCATATTGGGTGCAACCAATCTTGCGTACAAATCAATACTTCAACTATATTTGGCGAAAGTGAGCTTCGATACTTGCTCAAAACCCTGCTCCCTGTGCTGAATGTAGATTCTGATGCCACTGTTGAAATTGGTATTGATAATATGTCCCATGCCATCACAGATAATGTAGGGTATTTTGATTCATTAACCCTCATCTTCCACCATTCCAACACATCAAATTCGGATTGTATTACGATTGGCTCCTTGATGTACATTTCTAACTCTGATTCTTTAGTATTAACTCCCATTCGTGCTTGTGCCAAGTATGATATATATTCATTTAGCACATCCGAATTACCAGGTACACAAATATCAGCATCTCTACTTTCTTCAACACCCGCTACAGGTAAAGTATTAACATACAATTTGTACAAATCTTCAAGGGCTTGATGAACCTTAGATGTCTCTGCTGCCGCTCTTTCAGTAGGATAAAGCTTCATGAAAATAAAGCTAACCAACCCCATATTACAACAGGGATCAAGAATAATTGCCAAGGACATCAACAGATGACATTCGTCCTAGTATTTATCAAACTTCGTCTTCATACCAACTGTCATCTGGCATATGAAATTTGGACCCGCACTGACTTTTTTTGTAGAGCATCCTTAATCTTTCAAAGAGACGGAAGAAACAAATTCGCGGTTGGATACTGATTCCTAGAAAAAATATTCGTGCAATCGTAGAAAACTTTGAGAAATGTGTGAACTTATTGTGCTTTGGCCCAATCATCTGTGCTCGGTAACCAAGAATACGTTCTGTCACGCGCTGCGTATTCAAGAAATGCATGCCGTAATTCCATTGCTGTATCTAACATTTCATAGGTCGAGTTCCAACGTGTACAGGCATCCAACTTCAATGCTTTTTTAGATGGCACATTCAAACGTTGAATGATGTCATTCCATACACTTAGTCTCGATGACGACTCCCTTATATATTTCACACTTTCTCTTATATTCTCTATAGTGTTGTCAATTTCTTTCATCCCTTCTTGTACAATCAAATTTACAATATGGGTATAACATCTGACCTGAAATATTTTTCCTTCAAAAAATAAATTTCTTGTAGCCTTGAACTAGTTATGTAAGCATGAAATGACACTGTCATTTGCTGAAGCATTGTCTAAAGTTATTGCTAAAATTTTCTTCTCAATGCCCCAGCCTTCTAGACAATTGTAGATGCAATCTGAAATAAGCAAACCAGTATGTGGAGGAGGAAGGTGTTTGAAGTTTAAAATTCTCTTGCATAGTTTTCAATCCTTATCAACATAGTGATCGGTTAATGAAATATATACTTTTCTTTGATTGGACGCCGTCCATAAATCAGAAGTTAAAGCTATTCTGGTCACTGAAGCCAAAACTTCTTTTAGTTTCATCTTCTCCTTTGCATACATCTTCATGCTTTCTCTCTGCACTGTGAAACGGGAGACATTCTCGGTCTGAGGGTTAAGGAATTGACACAAAGCCCTAAACCCTTTACTTTCTATCATTCTGAAAGATTTTTCTTTCAAAATCACTAATCTAGCAAACCACTCATTCAGCTTCTCTTTATCAAACTTATGAGTGGACACTACGCCTTGGGAGTCGTCCCCTTCTGACTTCGTAAATGACAACGTCTGTTGACCGGGAGGAGGGAGTCTTGCTCTCTTAGGACACGTCTTCAAATGTCTAATTAGATGTGTCGTAGATCCTCCTAGAATCTTGCTGAATAACCCTTTGCAGTGATTACACTTTATCTTCTGTACACCATTAACTGTCACATCTTTGAAATCATCCCACACTGCTGATCTCTTCTTCTTCCCTTTGCATACAGTTGACGTGTCTGTATCCTCAACGGTTAGAGGAGATGTGGCCGATGCACCCATTCCAAGGGTATTTGGGCTTTTGTCTTGACTAGCCATCTATAAAATAAAGTTCTCGATATGTTATACGGCTATACCTAGGGTCCTAGTCTCCTAGACAGCTAGACCGCTAGACAGGCATAATTACTTAACCATCTAAATCAGTCACCCATTCAAAATTAGATGGATTGTAATGCTTTTCCAATTTAAAGGTACGTCGAAATTCCGGCAGCATCTCCCCTTATCTCTTCAGAATATATTAATCTTGTATTTGATTCCCATGTCAATCATCAACATAAAGCGTGGACATTTGACGACGGAAATAAATATATGAAATATATATAGAGAGAAAAAGGAGAGATGAAACTAGAATAGACATATGCATTTAAATTGGAATAAATGAAGACATTACAATCTATCTAACCCTGAACTGTCCAAAAATGGACAATTTAAGTAATTTCTATGCATCCAAGAACACACTGAATCTATGTCTGGCAACATAGAAATCCTCAAATGGGCAACTGATTATCCTATACTACAGGTCTACAACTAGAACAATACAAATAATTCATATCTATGCAAACAAAGGAGCATGCTGAAATTGACATTCATCATCTAGCTAACAGTAACTAAGTAAACTGTCACTTATAAAGTAAATTAAGAAACATGGAAAATATAACTATTTTATTAGGGCATACTTCTGATGGAAAATAAAACTATATACAGCCTACAAGTTGGCCCCATATGATGACTTCACCAACACGGTTTGTGAGACAAGTCCACCTAATGTAGACCAACAATTTGTGTTGGTCCAGTACATAATAATTAAGACTAGGGATACATCCATCAACACTAACCGACGGCTGGATTGCAGAACTTTGTAAAGGATACGAGGGGAATGCAGGCATCAAATATCTTGGCCATTCATCAAGTATTAGTGTGCAATGTAAACATGTCACGTATCAAAAATTAATTTTTCTTTTTTTCATAAAAGTTAAAACCCTAGTGAGCAGTGGACCAACATTATTTTTGATCTATGGCATGTTCCCTGAGTTCATTACTCCATGCACTAAATGTTGGCATGTTTGGGATTCACCTCTATTTTGACAGGTGTTCCTACTGAGGGAGTTATATTTATGGAATCAAGATTTGAGAATGACCCAAAATTTCATATTGCACCTGACAGGGCCCTAGAAATGTTTCAATGGTGGGTGTCATGATCACTATTGCTTCCTATGGTTTGGTCCACTTGAACTTTAGATCTGTCTCATTTTTGGTCATGTAACCTAAAATGATATGGCCAAATAAATGAACGGTGTGGATAAAACCTATACACATACCCATACATCATGGGAACACCCATTCGTTCCTAGGTAGGGGATGGCAGGGTAGTAGACAATCAACGTCCACGACACGGTGGGAAATGGAATGCCCACCATTGAAGCATATTCTATGAGGCCCACTTGAGGTTTTTAATCGCGAGTCACCTTATGAAGGGGGTTTGACATACAAACATGACATGTTTTCATCCCATTGTTTCATGGACTATGGCCCACGGTTTTGGATCTGGCTAAATTTTAAGCTCACATCTAAACGTGGAAGTGTCACAGACCTTACAGTGGGACCTATTGAAATTTTTTGAAAGGGACTCCCTATAATAGGTGATGTAAGAAATTCATGTCCCTTGAGAATGTAGTATTATACATTTAACGAGTCTGGACGAGCCAAAAAAGTACAGAGTCTGAACGATCTAAACAAGTACAGGGCTCACATGGTGCTCGCCTGCTCGATAGGCAGTCCTGTTCCTACACGAGCTAAACAAGTACTGTTCAGTTATTCTTATTAATGTTTAGCAATTATAAATTTATAATTTTCAGCAAACTAAATATTTAGGGAAAACACAAATATTAAACAATTTCTAAAAATAAAAAATAAAAAATCCACACATTACCGGGCGAGCTGGGCAGGAACGACCGGCAGCTGCGTGCAAGGCAGGGCGATGACGAGTGGCAGCTTGATAAGGACGAGCTGCGGCATCGGACGACTGGCAGGGACAAGCTCCGTCATCGGACAGGGTCTAGCACTGCTTGACAAGGGACAGGGGTGAGTGAGAGAGAGAGAGAGAGGGAAGAAGAGGGACGGCCGGAGTCCGGACGGGCGTTGGAAGAGGGAGGGGAGAGAGAGAGGGGTTTTTTTTTTTTCAAATGGGCGGGAAGAAGGGTTTGGACGCTCGCTGGTTCAAAATGACGGGTTGGTGGGGTAGGGTTTTTTTTGGGCGCTTAGCTACTCGCTGGTTGAAAATGACGGGTGGGTGGGTAGGGTTTTTTTGGGGCGGGTTTATATATAAGGGTACTGAGTCGAGTAACTCGCTGCTCGTACTCTACTCGTAATGTAAATGAGTCGTGGAAACTCGCTCGTACTCGGCTCTAACTCAGACGAGTCGAGTACGAGTCGAGTCGAGCGAGTACTCGAGCCATAGTCTGCTCGTGTACAGGTCTACCTTTTATGCACACTACCGACATACCTTTTACGCAGGAAACCTTTAGATACGTAAACTGACTCTCTGGAATCTTCTCAAATCAGCTATAAAAAGGGCAACCATCGACTCCACTAGAGATGGAACAGAGAAAGAGAGATAAGAGCAGAGAGAAAGAAGGAAGTCCAGCCCAAATCCAACAGCCTTCAAGAAGGGGCGTGAATAGAACTCAGCTGTGAAAATCCTCACCAACTTACGGTTCAGAATTGAGTCCTTCTTGCCCTCCTATCTTTTATTTTCCTTTCTTTCCGTTTCTCTCTAAAATTTCCCATGCCTTAGGCACCAACACACCCGGCCGAGTCAACTCAGTGGTGTGGTGGATACTTTTTTTTTTTAAAAAAAAACATGGATGTACGGCTTACCTAGATTTAACACCTTTAGATATATTAAAACCTCATTACAGTTTAACCTAAAAATAGGTAAAATAAGCTAAGATTTGGTCAGACCATAAGGATCACCTCTAAAGATTAATAAGCTAAGGTGAGGGTTTTATCCTTTAAGCTTACAATAATTTAAGTTGATTTTTTTATTCTGCCTTTTACATATCTGTCTTCATGCTAGTTTATCTCGGTTTCTATACATGCTTTCATGAATTTGATATTGCCTTTACATGTATTCCTTTTATACATCAATTTGAATCTTTCATGTTATTATATGTGTCACCATCAATTATGGCCTTTTCGTGCCTCTTACGATATGACTTATCATGTATTCCATGTTTGCATGTTCCTTGAGAATTTTCCTATCAATTGATTTATTAGCCCTTTTGGGATTATGACATGATATCAAATACAAGAGAATTTCTCTGAAATTATGTGAGGCCATGGGTACGAGCCTTGCCCCTGCCTTATCCATTATTGAGTTGGCTTTGCCACTCGTCTCTATATTTGAGTTGGTTATGCTACTCATCTTTATATTTGAGTTGGCTCTGCTACTTTTCTTTTATTAAGTTGACCATTGTCACTCTTCTCTTGTTATGTTGGCCATTGCCACTTTTACTGAGTTGACCATTGTCACTCTTCTCTTTATTATATTGGCATTATGCCGTCTATTTTAATAGGCACGGGCATGTGTCTTGTTATTCCAGAACCTCCATGATTCAGTTTATATTCTTAATGATTCATCTATATTCTCAATAAGTGCAAGTGTTGTGTAAGATGTATCACAACTAGTGATTCAAATATTCTATCATGGACGTAATGCGCTCTGGGTAGAGACCCTCTTGGGGCACGTAAGTACTTAGGCCTTCGAGTAGTGGTGCACAAATCGATGTATGTAATTCTCTATTGTAGTTTCACATCACCTCGGGATTGGATGTCACAAATAGTCGCTCCATGAACAAATCGTTGCACGTAATCCACCCAGCTCATGCTGTTGTGCGCTCTGAGGTCCCCTTATAAATCCACAGTAGCATTGACCATGCCGGTGAATATCTGTAGTATGGGATGCGGGTCGAGCCGGTTATCTATAAATCATACTCCACAATGTGATGATCACTATGTATGATGAGCCCTACATACTTTGCTAGGCATGCATCTCATGTAGGTTGTTTGTGCATGCTGATACCCTTGTGTTAGTGGAGCACGAGATATATCAGACCCTTTACTTTACTTCTATGAATCTCTTGAATTATTATTAATCTTGAAGGATAACCTTCACTATGAGTAGGGCATTGACCCTCTCCCAACCATACAGATAATGCAGGTGATGTACAGATTGAAGACTTAGAAGACTATTTCCATATAGAGGATTATCTAGAAGGACTAAGAAGACAATTTTATTATTTAGTCTTATACTTCCGCTGTGAACTCTGATGTTGTAATAAACCTCTCATTATAAGGCCTTTGATTATTCTGTTTACATTGATGAAATATAATTAATACAGTTAATTTTATTCTTGTGAATGTTACCTTCATAGATGTATCTGGATGTAAAAAAAGAAAAAGAAAAAAATAGGGTGCAATTTTAGAGCATCCAGTTATACATTATTAACACCCAATTTCCTCAGGCGCGAGTACATACTTTGGCTGTGAAAATTTGGGCTGTTACACCCGTATCCTAGCCCGTACTATTCTGTAGGCTTTCGCAGTCCTCCTGGTCGAATTTCGGCAACTCACGACCTATAATCAACATTTGTGAGCAATCCTAAGTCATATCCTATAGATTTGAGTTGGCTTACTGTGAGACTTGTATCTTAGCGACTGCACCATCACCGTGGTTCTAACACCGCGACTTACGCACCGATCTGATACTTAAGTCAGAAGATGTGGGCCTGTGTTTCTTTCAAAGAAATACCACACATTTGCAATCCCAAGAGAATCTCTGCAACATGTCCCATCAATCAATCATCTCATGTCTAGTATAAGAGCAACCCCAAAGTCAATTCGTTCTCACCCACTCTCTTACACACCCATACATGTCAAGTACACCTATATGCTCACATCCATCACCTCTCTCTTACAACCGCCCTCTCTCTCTCTCTCTCTCTCTCTCTCTCTCTCTCTCTCTCTCTCTCTCTCTCTCTCTTTCTCAACACAAATTCCAAGCAACAAAAAAATGGTGGATGGCCAAGTATTTCCAAGGAGAGAAAGTGAGTGTTGTGTGGCCCACTTTCCACCCCAAGATCTATCATCCTAGCCCTTCATTTCTCATCAACTTTCATCAAAGTGAGACACAAGAAGATTGACATTCCATCGGACCAAGAATATCGAATGGTGGGTGTTTCTATAGGCTTAGATTTCAATCTTTTTGTGATGGGCCAAGTGAGGCCTATCGATTGATGGTATGGAGCTCACTTTAGACCCTAGATGTGGCCGATGATCCACCTTGATTCTCATGATCATTCCATGATGGGGCCATTCTCTATGGACCCTATAATGATGTTTACTTTCTAGTTTGAAAGGGGTCATCTAGACCTTCCATTTTGGTGGAGATTCCCTCTCCACCATTGATTTTGTTTTGGTGGGCCTACATGTATTGGGACCCACTTGATGTATGATTGAATGCATGGAAGGGAGGGCCTCTAGTGTCGGGGTCCCTCCATAGCACATGTCCCTTTCTCTGTCTTCCTCTCTTTTTTATTTTTGTATGATGATGTGGCTGTGTGGCCCACTCGGATGTACCCCACCTTGATGTATGTCTTATCCAAACCATCCAAGCCATGTGAGCCCTACCTTAATGGAGATGGGAAAAACACAAATATTAGATTGATCTAGGTGGGCCACGTCCACGTGGGACTCACCTTGAATGTGTGTTATATTCAAACCGTCTAGCATCCAGGGACGCTGGACACGGCCACACGCTATGAAGTGTAAACAGATAGTGGGTGTATTAATAAAAAAAAGTATTTGGTTTAAGGTTTTTAGGTGGGCCACTCATACAGGCCCCACCTTGATGTATGTATTTAATCCAAGCCATTCATCCCATTCCCTAGAGCATTTTAGGTGTTGAGCCAAAAAATGAAGCCAATCCGACTATTTAACGGGCCATAGCATAGAAAATAGTGTTTTTATAGTTGAAATCCACCATGATGTTTCTGTACCCCAAAATATGTTGAATATTGGTCTTGATGAGTCTGTCTTGGGCCATAAAAACCAATGGCTGGGTCGGATTCCCCTGATGCAGGCCCCACCTAGGAAATACCTTCAAAAAAAATAAATAAATACAAGTAGCAGGTGTTGTTGCTAATGTCCAGAGGACGCGCAACAGCATCCTGCTGCGCGTGGTGTGAAGAGGTAGGAACTGTTAGGTTCCATCCGTGGGCCCCACCATGATGTGTGCTGCATATCAACACCGTGCATTTGATGGGTCCCCTTTTACATATGGGGTGCCCCCAAATATTAGCCGTATACACATATCAGGTGGCCCATGCCACAGGAAACAATGGGATTGAATGCCTGCCATTGAAACCCTTTTGGGTTGTCACAGAAGTTTTGGATCATTATGAAGTTTATTTTTTTCTCTTTACCCAGGTCTGTGTGACCTTATTAACAGTTGGTTGACAGATAAACGTTATGGTGGGCCCCACGTGGGACCCACTGATGTAAGTGTTTTACCCACACCATCCCTATGGGTGGAGATGGGATGGCTGGTGTACCTCACTCCAGCTACATAGCTGTTGTAGTGGCGTCACCAAGTTTCGTGGGTCCCACCTGTTTCATCCACGCAGTCCATCTATGGGATCCACCATGATGCATGTGTTGCATCCAAGCTGTCCAACCATTTTTAAAAGCTCATTTTAAGGCTTGAGATTAAAAATAAGACAAATCTAATACCACATGGACCACACTATAAAAACAGTTGGATTGAACATCTATCATTGAAACCCTTGGATTTCAGAAGTCTTGGACCAATAGGAAAATTGTTTTCCTTTAATTCAGGTCTGTGTGACCTTATAATCAGATTAGATAGAAAATAAATGTGGGCCTTGAGGATTTTAATGGTGGAAATCATGGTCACCATTGTTATTTAGAGTGCGGTTCAGTTGATCTTCTGATATGATTCATATATATATATATATATATATATATATATATATATATATATATATATATATATATATATATATAGATATATATATATATATATATATTATATACATATTGATGTACTTGTGGTTGTCCGTTGAGACTCACCTTGATATATATGAGGCCCATGTGATGCGACCCATTTGATGTATTTGAGGCCCATGTGTTGAGGCCCAATAGGATGTATGCAAGGTCCATTGCATTGTGTGATTCCACCATGGTTTATGTAATGATATTTATGGTGGGCCATGCCTTGGGAGAAATGATAATTTGACGTCCACATTATAAGAATAACGTTGGTTAAATGTTCACATTGTAACTCTCCTTATGGTCCATTGATAGGCCCATACTTGTTGTGTGTAGGCTGTCTAGGCCCATCCTCGTTGTAAGGATAGTTCATCACCATATAACATGCTTAGTATAACTCCATGACTCATGCCCATATGCATCATATGTATGCTTGATATGAGTAGTGACCGATCATTGCATATGTCATTGGGCAGACTATTTATAGGACTCACTGATAAGAGTAACCCACATGAGCGCGTGGTGCGCGTAAGATTTTTACATGACTGGATAGTGTGACTCATGCATCTTAAATTATGTGACTATGATTACTGTATGCTCTAGCGACATCAGGGTTGTGACCTCCACAGGCATGTCATTGAAGGTTAGATGGGACACCAAAATTGTTTGGTTTGAGCATATAGGAACTTTAGATGTTCGTGAGTGAAAGTCCCTAAACCTCCGAGGCCAAGAGACGCCCCAACGTCTAAACCGAGTGGATACATGAGCGCCTGAGTGCCGAATATCAGTAGGCCATTTCTCCCACTGTGTCATGGTCGGTTGGGAGAGGGTGTGATCTTATCCGCCGAGTGAGGGGACTATAAGCTAGATTAAGTTTGACCAGCTTATAAATGAGTCCGCTATCGATGAGCCAGGTAGGTATTAGCAGACTACTGGTCAGACGGATAGTGTAGTCTCTTTCACTCGCTGGGCTGTGTGACTAGGGAGGTGACAGTCAGTGTGGAGTGTAATAGACCCTAGTGATTCTTTAAAAAAGAACCGTACTGATATGTGGACTTAATATGAGAACTGACATGATATTATGAGACCCCGTCACTGTTGTACATGTGGGCGGGCGCACGTGGTCGAACACTGATGTAGGTGGGTGTGATGTGGGCGGGGCTGAGGCCCGGGCGAGCTACCAGACTGGGTGAGCTACTAGTGGTTGGTAGGCTACTAAGCTGGTCGGCTATTGAGCAGGAGTTGCATACTCATTCATTCATCTATTCACTATCCACTTGGGCTGGTGGTGCGCAACTATTTGTTACGTGTACCTTTACAATGACCAGGATTTCGGTTGGGGCATGCGACTAACTTGAGATCAGGAGTTTACCACATTGTGTTTGACTATCCAAATTTATGTATAGGACTGGTTTGGATAGAATTCTCTTGTGATGGACCCCATAGCCTGTGATACTTTGTATTATCATCTTGACTTCACTCCAGCTTGGTCATTTCATTCCCATCACATATTGCATTTCATCCGCGGCATATGACATTTTGGATTGTTATATTTTTGCACTTATATGACTTAGACGAACTTGGTAGGATCTGCATATTGCACTGCATCCGTAGTATATAATATTTACCTCATTATGATTTACATTGTGTACTCTAATATTGTATGACTTATGGACTTGTAGTATATTTCCGCTTACTCTGATATCATATGATTCATGACCTTGTCAGTATTTTCACTTATCTCGATGATGTATGATTTATGAGATTTATTGTATACTTGGCACTTATCTTATGTACACACTTTCACCACCCTCTAAGCTTTCTATAAGCTTATGCATGATAAATACGTGTAGGTGGCGTTAGGTTGCAGCAGCGTTGAGTTTGGTGCATGTAACAGAATTTTGGAGCTTTGATTTTTGACATATGCACTTCCCTTTTAGAACTATATTCAAATGTTAATATTAGTGGATATGTGATGATGATGTTGCCTTTATGATTTGGGTATACTTGTGGTTATGCTTCTTATGAGACAAATGTATGTTGAAAAATCCTCCTTGGAGGATCCCAAGATCAGAACCTAGTGTATGGACGCTAAGAGCCAAGAATGGGGTACTATGGAGGTTGTCGGCACCGGATTCGGCGATCGAAAATTTTGTGATCCTGATTTCTTGGTTTGGGGTGTGACAGTCGGTGTGGTTAAAACCAATGAAGTCACTAAAAGTGCTTGCGGTATATGTGAGTGCAATGCACACCTTACTAAGGATTGTCCTACAATCCTTGCATTTTAAGAAGTGTTACATGATTAAGGCCAAGCCATGAATACTTAGCAGAGGCCTTTCACTGTCCCGATCTCGAATACGTACAATTCTAATTGGCAGAACCAACCCAACTTTAGTTGGAGAAACGAACCTACTGTCAATGCGTGCAATAATCCTCAAGGGCTCTCTACTAGTACTCCTTATGTGCCCCCACTGAAGAAGACCTTAGAAGGTACTTTGTATGAATTCATGCATGGATGAACGCAAATTAATCAGTCCACCATACAAACCTTATAAGAGCTTAAAACTTCAGCTGAGAGAATTGAATCTCACCTCAATGTTTAGGAAAAATGGACTTTTTCAACCCAACTACAATCAGATCCCAAAGGACAATACGAGATGCTGATCGTAATTCTTTCAACCCACTTGTCAAGCATGCGACATCTATTACCACCCTTAGAAGTGGAAAAATAATTAATAAAAAAATAATTCTAAAGAAGGTAAAAAAATAATTCTAAAGAAGGTAAAAAAATTGAGGAATCTGACAAATCTAAGGGTGATAATAAGTTTAGCGATGCTCATCATGGAAAAGAACTTGAGCTTAGTCACAAGGTAGTAGCCCTGTTCACCTAACGATTACTCTCATCTAAACCTCTGGATAATAATCAAGACATTTTGGAGGTTTTCAAACAAGGATCAATATACCATTTTTGGATACCATCAAACAAATACCTACATACATCGAGTTTCTTAAGGATTTTTGTATGGTGAAGCAAAAGCTTAACCAGTAAAAGAAGGGCTTTTTATACAGAATAAGTGTGTGTTACCATCAAACAAAAATCCCACAAAATATAAAGATAAGGGTAGTCCTACCATCTCTTGTATTATAGGGGTCTTTCAGATTAAACAAGCACTTATAGACTTCGGGGCAAGTGTCAATCTCATACCTTACTCGGCATACGAACAACTAGAACTCGGTGAATTAAAACCCACCAAGATAACTTTACAACTAATTGTTCGTTTTATGAGGATACCAAGAGGGGTAGTTGAGGATGTGTTGGTACAAGTCATAAATTCTACTTTTTAGTAGATTTCATTATCTTGGATACACTACTTATGATGAATGCTAGCACTCAAATTCTGATCATCATTGGACATCCATTCTTGACAACTTCAAATGCCATAATCAATTGTAGGAATGGAGTCATGAAATTGTCCTTTGGCAATATGACATTGGAGTTGAATGTTTTTAACATGTGTAAACAACAAGGGAATGATGATGAGGTCAATAAGATAAACATGAAAGATACACTTGTGGATGATGAGCTCCTTTTAAACTTATTTTTCTATTCCTTAGAAGCGTGTTTGACTCACTTCATTTATTCTAATGATAACATGATTTTTGATGTAGTGAATGCTTTGCTTGATTGTAATCCAGTGCTTAAGACTAATCGATGGAGGCCTCGTTTTGAAACACTTCCCTTTATCAATTTTAAACCTTTACCATCTACTATTGAAGCACAAAGCTTGACCTGAAACTTTTGCCTTCCAATCTTAAATATGCATATTTAGGTTAAGGAGATACTTTTCCTTTAGTGATTTCTTCTGACCTTGATAAATGTCAAGAGAGGAAGTTGATTGATATTATTAAAGAATACTAGAGTGTCATCAGATGGACGATGTCAGGCCTCGTGCATACCACAACATACATCAAACTTCCTACAGTTGATGTGTAAGGAATTTTCTTCATTTCTTATTTTTCTTTCTCACTTGCAAAACTTCGCTCACTACTTAACTTGAAGTGACCTACAAGTGGAGAATCGATAGGTTTCACCTTGTCCATATGGAATATTTTAAATACTTTCTTAATGTAACTTTCTTGTGGTATAACCAAAGCTTACCGACCTTCCTATTACAAGAGATCTTCTATGCCCAAAAATTATTTTGCAAATCCTAAGTCCTTCATGGCAATGGACTTAACTCCATTTTTAACCTATCAATTTTGTCAATATCTTGACTAACAATTAACGTATCATCAATATAGAGCTAAACAATAATATAATTACCATTAGAAATTTCTTAGTAAATATATAATGTTCTGAAGTGGTTCTCTTATACCCATGATCCACCACAAATGAAATAAAATTTTTGTCCCATCACCTTTGGGCCTATTTAACCTGTATAGGTTCTTCTTTAAATTACAAACCATGTCCTCCTTACCTTTGACTTCGAAACCTTCTGGATGCTCCATATATATCTTCATTCAAATTACCGTGAAGGAATGTTGTTTTGACATCTAGTTAGTTAATCAATGTTTATGTTCATGCTTGTAGGCAAACCCAATACAAGCCAGATGGATGACATTTTCACCATAAGTGACAAAAATCTCATCAATGTTAATGCCCTTCTTTTGCCCAAATCCTTTCACAACCAACCTTGCCTTATAACTTGATTGTGATCCTTTCTCTCCTGTCTTTAACCCGAATACCCACTTCTTCTTGAATACTTTTTTGTCCTTTGGAAGCTTCACCAAGTCATAGATGTAGTTCTTATGCAAAGAATCCATCTCCTCTTGCATAACTCTTAGCCACTCCCCTTTATTGTCATTGGTTTGATATTTTTCATGGTTTGTTCACCCCCATCAATAAGCATGACATACTCATGAGGTGGGTACCTCTTTGATGGTTGGCTTCCTCTAGTAGACCTTAATTGAGGCTCAACTGGTGGCTCTTGAGGGGGATGCTCCCCCTGTTCTTCACTAACTCTCTCTTCTTGGCCTTGCACATTGCCCCATCATTATCCATCATGAGAGGAGGAAATGGATCTACATTAATAAGGTCTTTAACACTAAGCTAAGGCTTTTCAACTTTTTCAAAGTTATTAATTGTTTGGTCTTCAAGAAAGACCACATCCCTACTTCTGATCGTCTTCTTGTCAATTGGATCTCATAATCTATGGTTGAATTTTTCATCTACAGAGCTTAAGAGGATACACTATTTTTCCTTATCATTAAGTTTGGACCACTTATCATTGGGAACACGTACAAATGCTTGGCAACCAAACACCTTTAGGTGTTCATAGGAAATATTTTTTCCAATACATACCCTTTCTATAACATTTCCAGGAGCTGGTGGAGATGTATTAATTAAGTAACATGCAGTGTCCCTAGTTTCCCCCTAAAATGATTTTGGTAATTTTTCTTATGATAGCATACATCTAACTCTTTCTATAATAGAGTAATTTATCCCTTTTACTATACCATTGTACTATGGAGTCTCGAAAATGGATTGATCGTGTTGAATTCAATGACCTTTTGATGCAGGGATGAATGTGATGAAGTTGAGCACTGTCTCCCTCAAGAGGATAACTATTCCGAATCCACGAAACTTCTCTGGACTCCTTATAGAGGCTTCTCGAATCCACGAGAAAGAAAGCAAGTAAAATAGAAAATAAATTCTATAAAATTCAAAATTGATTAATGAAGCAAATAAACAAGTTCAGAACCCTTTAAATAGAGATTCCAAGCAATGAAAGAGAAATTAGAAGCAAACTACAACTAAAACTCCTAGAATTTGCGACTTATTATAAATAGTAAACTTACTATTTATAGACGGTCGTGATGTTAACTAGTGTATAAGGTTCGGCTAAAAATAGTAAGTGTCCTATTTGGTTTCACCAAGCTATTCTCATAATTTTTCTAAGCTCTTTTCCTAGTGGGTGCATCTCTTAAAGCCCAATGGATGAAGAGTTATAATTAAACTAAAACTTACTATTTATAGTAAAAATGGAATTAAAATAAGGAAACGACTGTCGATCCAGGGGTATTTCTCAAATTCAGCTTACACAACTCGGCATAGTAGAGTTGGTTGCTAAAGTAGCTTGTTCAACACCAAAATCATATATTTTACGCCCGATAACTCATTTCAAATTGTGAGATATGCCCGATCTAAGGTCCGACGGTCTGGATCACTTCTGTCGTTGATCGAGCCTTTTCTGATTAATCTTGGCCATGACACTGTCTGCAACCTACTCTACATCAGTCCCCTCCACTTCAAAAGAACTCATCCTGCTCTAGTTCATGATACTCGGTCAGGTCCGCGACGTTGAAAGCACGTGAGATCGCCATGTCATCTGAAAGATCAACAACATAAGCATTATCATTGATCTTTCAAATGATTGGGATGAGTCTAATGTTCTTATTTTTCAACTTATTGTACATCCCTATTTGAAATCTCTCTTTGCGCAGATGGATCATAATGCGGTCGCCCACCTCGAACACTTTTTGATGTTGATGCTTGTCCGTTGCTCCTTGTACTTCTTATTCAAGGCATGTAGCTTGGTCTGCACTTCTGCATGAACGCCTGTGATCTTGTTTGTCATATGTTCTGCTGCAATGCTCATGCCTGGGAGCTTGGGCAGAGGAACCAAGTCAAGTGTGTGGTGAGACACTCGTCCATAAATAATCTGGAATGGTGTTTTCCTTGTCGAGCAGTTCACCATGTTGTTGAATACAAACTTTGCTTGAAATAAGGCCAAATCTCACTGCTTTGGTTTTTCTCTTAAAATACAGCGAAAGAGGTTTTCCAACGTACGATTCACAACCTCAGTCTGCCCATCAGTCTGCGGGTGGTAGGTGCTGCTGAATTGAAGTCGTGTATCAAATCGAGTCTACAAAATCTGTCAAAAGTAGCTAATGAAATTCGTGTCATGATCAAAAGTAATGGTCTTGGGGACCTTGTGTAGTCGTATAACCTCCCTGAAGAATAGATTCACCACGTGTGTTGCATCGAGGGTCTTCTTGCATGAGATAAAGTGCGTCATCTTAGAGAAATGATTTACCACCAAAAACACCAAATCCATACCTGTTGTGTTTATGGGAGACCAAGCACGAAGTCTATAGATAAATCCACCCAAGGACCATCAGACATAGGTAATGGGAAGTAGAGACCAGTATTCTGAGATTGCCCTTTGGAGGTCTAACAAACATAACAACGTTGTACAACTTTTTCTACATCATGTACCAATTGCAGCCAGTAATACTGCTCTTCCGTAAGAGCTTGCGTCTTGTCTTGCCCAAGGTGTTCACCGAGGCCACCTCCATATAGCTCCTAAATAATCTGCTCTCTCAAAGAACTTTGGAGCATGCACAATCAATTTTCTTTGAAGAGAAAACTGTCCTGTATATGAAGGTCACTAGGGTGATCTTCTTTACACTTCCAAGAATCTTTGAAGTCCTCGTCCTTGGCATACACCTCCTTGAGACAGTTACAGCTAACCACCTTGTTGCTCATCGTAACAAGTGGTAATGCACAACGACTAAGTGCATTAACCACTCTGTTCTGTTGCCCTGACTTGTACTTCAGAACGAACGTGAATTTCTATAAAAGTGTAACCCATCTAGTATGCACACAATTCACGTTAGTATGACTATTAATAAACTTTAATGCTTGATGGTTAGTGTACAAAATAAACTCTCTTTAAATCAGATAATTCTACCAATGTCGTAGTGTTTGAACAATCGCATACTACTCAAACTCATAGGTCGACCACTTCTTTCGGGCTTCGTTGAGTTTTTCGCTGTAAAAGGCTATCAGCCTGCCTTCCTGTGATAATACTCCTCCAATTCCGACATATGAAGCGTCACACTCAACCTCAAATAGTTTGTCAAAATTAGGAAGCACCATGAATGGTGTTGTGGATAAACGATGCTCGATCTCATGAAAGGTCTTATCAGCTTCATCGGTCCACTGAAACAGTCATTTTTTCATGCAACCTGTAATAGGCGCAACTATTGTATTAAAATTTTGAACGAATTAACGATAGAAGGTCGCCAACCCATGAAAACTCCTCACATCATGAATGTTTATCGGGATCAGTCATGTCCTAATGGATCGCACCTTTTCATTATTCACATGGATGCCCGTGGACGTTACAATAAATCCTAGAAATAATAAGTTGTCTGTTAAAAAACTACAATTCTTTAAGTTGAGGTACAACTTATAAATTTGTAGGACCTGCAGCACCTGCTTGAGATGTTTCATATGATCCGTCTCATCTTGGTTATATATTAGTATGTCATCAAAATATACCACCACAAATTGGCTAGTGAACAGTTTTAGAACTTGATTCATCAAACACATAAAATTACTTGATGTGTTCGGTAGGCCGAAGGGCATGACCAGCCACTCATACAACCCTTAATTGGTTTTGAATGCCATTTTTCACTCATCACCGGGTTGAATACGAATCTGATGGTACTCATTTCTTAGGTCTAATTTAGAGAACACCTTGGCCCCTTCTAACATATCGAGTATGTCGTCAAACCATGGTATTGGGAACCAATATTTGACGGTAATTTTGTTAATTGCCCGACTGTCGACACACATGCAACAACTTTCATCTTTTTAGCATTAATAATGCTGGTACTACACATGGGCTCATGCTCTCTCTCAAAAGACCCTTACGGATTAATTCCTCCACTTGCCCTTGAAATATCTCACACTCCTTCAGACTCATCCGATAATGAGGGCGGTTAGGCAAGGATGAGGTCTATGTGATGTTATATGTCCCTCATGGGGTACAATCCATCAGGTAAATCTTCAGGCCTAACTTCTTTGAATTTGTTTAGCAATAGTTTTAAACTTGGAGGAATGTTTGAGGGTTCTGATTCCTCGCTCTTCAACACTACGGCGTATACCTCACCAGTTTCCTTGGATTCCTCCATGAAATCCTAAATGGTTAAGATGGAACTCCCCTCCACTTTAGAGGCTTCAGGGTAGTTCTCTGCAACCATAGGGGCAAGGATTATTTTTTAACTATCCTTGACGAATATGTAGATATTGTCTTATCATCGATGGGTCGCATTATGGTTCGACTGCTAGGTCGATTAAGTAACATATGGCATGCTTCCATATTGATCATGTCATAAAGTATTTGATCCTTATAATTTTTGCCAATTGAAAATGAGACAGTGCATTATTCAATTACCTTGGTCTTGTTTTCCTTTTTTATCCATCCAATTAAGTACATGGAAGGATTTTTTGTTATTGGTAGCTACAACTTGTCCACCATCACCCTTGAGATGATGTTCTCGCTACTACCACTGTCTATGATCATATCACAAACTTTTTCATTGACAGTGCACTGAGTACGGAATATATTATGTCACTGTGGATGCAATTTCTCCTATAGAGTATACAGTATTGCATTATAACTAAAGATTCGTCATGATCCTTGCCCTCTAATTCATCGCCATCTGCTATTTTTTCAGTGGCTTATTCATGTTCATCAAAGTGAGGGTCTTCTTCTGCAGCCTCATATTCAGTGCTCCCTTCATTTATAGTCAAGTATGCTATGAGACGTTAAGGAAAGGTGTTTGATAAGTAGCTTAGTTGGCCACAGTGGTAACAATTGTTCAACCTTGACCGAGCATAAGGATTTGAAATCTTACTCGGGCCCACTATTGTAGTTGCTGCATGTTAAGGTTTAGATGAGCCGTTCCCCATATCACCATTTGCGGTTGCAAGAGGTTGAGGACGCACTCCTACTGGATCTTTTTCTCATGCCAGCACTGGATCTAGCATAAGACTTGTTATAGGGGGTCGATTTGAAGGATAGGGCCGAATAGGAACTTTTGCAAGTTACATTTCTACCCTACCCACTAATTGAACTGCTTCATCCATGGTCCCGACTGGGTACATCTGAACTCGGTTTTGAATTATCGGTTGTAACCCACCTATAGATCGTGCCACCTTCTGTGACTCTGATTTTAACAAATCATTTAGTGTTGCTAACTCCTGGAATTCTTCATTGTAATCTGTGATGGTTCGATTTTCTTGTCAGAAATTCTGGTATTGCTGGAATAATATCTGCTCATAAACACTGGGGAGGAATTGTGATCGAAGAAGACATCTCATCTGTGATCATGATGAGATGAGCGCCTTGTTTTGGCAGGCTTATGAGAGTTGTAATTGCTCCCACCATGCAGAAGCACCAGATTTTAATTTAAAGGCTATCAAATTTACCTTTTTATGATCTGACACATCCATATAATCAAAATATCTCTCTACTTTGGGTAGCCAATTAAGGAAAACTTTCACGCATAATAAACCATTAAAACTAAGAAGTTTAGCCTTACCTTGATAGTCTATTTTAGCACGATATAGATGATCGCCTTCATGGATTGGTCGTCAGGCAAAACCTTCATTAAGGTCTTCATCGCTAGAACTTAAATCATTTGGTGTAGCCCTATAGTTTGTCACTAGTAGTGCTTTACGAAAATCGGGGTTTTGCTGTACAACAACCACGGGTGGTGAAGCAACCATAGGTGGCGGAGCACCGCCTAGGGCTCGGGGCAGAAGTAACACATCCGTAAGATGGTTAAGGGTTGCTTGTAGCCCTTGCATAGTCAACTTACTTTTCAGGTGGAAAGCTTTCATTCTTTCCGTAAGATCACAAATCCCTGTATCACCGTCCATAGGATTTTGGCTCATACCTTCATTATTTGCCATCAGCCCGAGGGGAATCTTCGGTCTGATACCAATTGACGTAGGGATGAACATGATGAGATTGAGCACCATCTCCCTTAAGAGGATAACTGTTTCGAATCCATGAAACTTCTCTGGACTCCTCATAGAGGCTTCTTGAATCCATGAGAAAGAAAATAAGAAAAATATAAAATAAATTCTATAAAATTCAAAATTGATTACTGAATCAAATAAATGAGTTCACAACCCTTTAAATAGGGATACCAAGCAATGGGAGAGAAATCAGAAATAAACTACAACTAAAATTCTTAGAATTCGTAACTTACTATAAATAGTAAACTACTATTTATAGACGGTCATGATGTCTACTAGTGCGCAAGGTTTTCAACCAAAAATAGTAAGTATGAAATGGCCAGGCTATATGCCCTAGAGGGGGGTGGGGTGGGTGGTGTGAATAGGACTATGCCAAATTAAAAAATTAACAACGGAATATAAGAAATAAAATAGCTAATAAAAGAAAGGAAACAAACCATAATAAAGAAATGTAAAGCGACCTCAAATTCAAGACTTTAGAGGCTGATACGAATGTAGTGCTAAGGACAACCTTACACAATAAAAATCAAGGGTTTATGGCAGGACAACCTTACTAAAACGATAAGTATCAATATCCCAAAATGAAGAGAAATAATAAAGGGAAATAGCAGAAAGTAAATTCTAAACTATTATAACATTCCCCACTGTGCTTAAAATGGAAATATTACAACATTCACGTCCACAAATACATCCCACAATTCTGAATAATAAAAGATAGGAAATAAAAATCAGACAACCACAACACAAAGAATTATAGTGGTTCGCCTGTGTGTACACCAACTGTTATAAAATAGCCACACAGATTGCTACTCCACTCCTAATATCCTCACACAGGGGATATTAGCGTTCACTATCAAAATAGATTTTCACAGGTTCACCCAAAACCTTCACAATTATGTCTTTTTAAACTTGGGCTTACACAATCCAAAAACTCACTTTCTGAGTTTTCTGGCTCTCCTCAGATAACCACCATAATGAGATTTTTCTGGCAAATCTCAAAATAAACCAAAAAGAATAGAAGATTTATACAAATGTAAAATACCTAGATTTCTCATTTTTGAAGCAGTCGGGAAGAACCAATCGGAAAAGAAGTTTGAATATAGAAGTTCCAAGTCCAATACTCACTTTAAAATGGTTCTAGGTTGTGATTGATTTTAAATTAAACTAGTTGGGCTTAGCTCCATTTGATTTTGATTCCAAGAAGAAGGAATATCACAATTCCTCTTTTCAATTTTGATTGAAATGTAAAAGAAAAATCAAATGTAAAAGCTAACAAAAAGAGAATATTAAATAAGCACAATGTAACTTAAAATAAACACAAACTTATCTCAGAGTGATCCCTTGATTTTACTTGAATTTCTATTATAAAACTCTGAAATTTGTCATCTATTTATAACTGCAGAAATCGCACCTTCGACTGGTCTAATAGACACTACAACTGGTCATAGGAGAACGGATTTTTGAAATTTTTAGTACGATCAGATAAAACTGACTCACAACTGGTCGTAGGGTGTCTACGACTGGTCGTAGGCCCTCTACGACTGGTCGTAGGCTTCTCACGACTGGTCGTAGGACCACCAGGTTAGTTGTTAGACTTTGAGTCATAGAACTAAGATTGATCGAAAGACGAGTAGACACTGTTCACACGACCGGTCGAACAGAGTCCAGGACTGGTTGTGGACAAATAAAAATTTTTAAAAAATTCCAACAAACTTAGGACTGGTCTTAGAATCTCTTGGACTGGTCATGGCAGTACTAGGACTAGTTGAACAAGGTCTAGGACTAGTCTTAGAACAGACGAAATTCATATAAAAAGATTTAATTTGAATTCTGTATAGAAAATGACCTACCCTAAGGTCAATCTATGGTCATTCATACCTGGGACATGAAGTATGAACATTGAAACTTCATTCTTTCAGATGACGGTTGACCTTTGAACCTTATGAAGCTTGAGATCTCTCCTTGATGTAGTTTGATCTTAATATCTTTTGTAGCTTGAAATTAAACTTCATCTTGAGTGACACTTGAGTCTTGAACAAACACTCTTCTTATGGATGTAGTTCTGAACTTTGATGCTTACAGAAGAGGACAAAATACATGACCTTGCATTTCTTTCTTGAAGTCAATCACTGTACTTAACTTGAAGCATTGTGATGCAGTGTCTTGAACATATATCTATCAACATACAAACACAAGACATAGATAGAGGTTTTGGCATACAAAAATTTGACAATTTGACAACCAAAGGAAGGAGCATGAGACCATAGCACTTACGATCTCCCCCTTTGTCAAATTTGTGACAAAACACTCAATAATAATATAACACCAATATGAATACAAAGAATTATACACAGGTTACAAAAGGAAACCAGTAACAGCCTGGTTAAAGTATCATGCACCAGTTTGTCATGCACCAGAAGCATCAACAAACACACATCAGGCATGTACAAACACACTATAAGATGCAGTAGCTAGGCAAAACATTTTACAAACATTTACATTCCACCTCCTTACTCTTACTCCCCCTGAGTAGCACATAAATTTCTCCCCCTTTTTGGCACAATATGACAAAGGAAGAAGAAAACAATAGAAAATAAACAGGAGTAATCAAGGAGTCAAGATAAAAATTCAATGAGATAATAAGATTTTAATAGTTGAAACTAAAGTCAGTAAACCATTAAAAGATCACAATCCAACAAAAGTAAACTTAAGGTTATTACAGACTAAAGAGAAAACTACTCAATTAGAACCTAACGACGGAGCAGGTATGCTAGGATCAAGTTGATGCATGCCCTTGTTTAAGTGCCAAAGATACTTGCGTATATATTTGAACTGTAAATCATGGGCAACATTCATGTTTTCTACCTTAACATTCATATTATCTACCTTCTCCTCAAGTGCACGTAGAAGCGCATCAAACTCAGATGGTTCATAATCAGGATCATTAGCAGAATCAGACTCAATTTCATCAAAAATATCATCCATGTTTATGTCATCGGGAGGAAGATCATCAACTTCTTCTTCATTTCCAACTCCAGCTCTATCACCACCATCTACTTGGCTAGGAGCTAATTCCAACTTCATTTTGTTTATATTTGAGTTGTTAAAAATCAAATTATGGATAGGAGCCTCTCTAACAGGCATAGCGACCAACATATATGAAGCCAACACAGTCATGAGATAGGCAAACGGTATATCACTATGACCTGGATGGAGACGAAATTGAATGATGGAATGACAAATTAAAGATGGAAGACAAATTTTAGTACTAGAAACAACCGAGTGTAAAACATGAACCATAAATGAAGTCAACTCTGTTTTATTACCAGACCCCAGATACAGATTTGAGGTAAAGATTCTATGGAGGATTCTGTATCTAGGTAATAAATACTTTAAGGGGAGCGCATTCCCTTTAAGAGTCCATTGCACATTCATGTTACACAATGTTCTGGTAAGCTGTCGTTTTTCTATTTCTGAGGGTTTTTCAATTAGAACATGAATGGGGATACCCTCATCATTAACAGGTATTTCCATAAGGCTAGATATTAAATGACGGTCTACATCAAAAAGGCCTTCTCTAACATCTATTTGAAATGTTAAATTTTTAGTAAAAAAAGTAGAGATGCATGCAAACATGGACTGTACAATAGATTGGTATGTAGGACCTCCCAATGTAAGATGTTATCCCATCCTACAGCTTGGAGAAAAGGAAAGATACCAAATGGCATAATGTGGTTAAGATCAACAACTTTTTCAACAATAACATTGCATAAACGTGAATCCCGTACATATGAAGGTCATTTTCGGGTGAACGAAGATGGCGCTTAGTTATTGGAGCTGATCTAGAGGATGATGGACCACGGGCTATTTTCTTTTTCCCTCTAACATCCATTTCCTCAAGAAAATACAAAGGAATAAGAAAACTCAAAGGAAGTAGAGATGGATTTTCTTACATTAGCAAATGTGGAAGAAAAACCCCAAAATCTTCACAAAGCTTGAAATCAAGTACTCCAATGTAAATAAAGAAGAGAATAAAACTTGAAATTGACAGATTGACCAATAAAATGCACTAACCTTGAAGATCTGGTCGGTGGGTTCGACTAGTCGGACGTCGACTTTGTTGGAGAGGAAGTTAGAAATGAGGAAGATAAAATTTTTCCCAAATTAAAGCACCCAACGCGCTCCACGACCAGTCTTGAGCTGTCTTCGACCGGTCGTACTAGGACCGGTCGTGAACACTCACAACTGGTCGACTACCGATAAAAATATGCAATTATCATAAAATAATTTACAATTTAAACATATAAATACACAAATATATTTACACTATGATATACAAATGCATGAATAATCAATTTTGAATGCACATACCAAGATCAAATTTCAACTTATTAAACCTACTTTTGTCGAGCGGTTTAGTAAAAATGTCAGCAAGTTGAGTTTCTGTCGGAATGTATTCCAAAGATATTATTTTTTCTTCTACTAATTCATGAATATAATAATATCTAATGTTAATGTGCTTGGTACGTGAATGATGGATTGGATTTTTTGAGATATTTATAGCACTGGAGTTATCACAATGTAAAACCATTGAATCTTGTGCAATTCCATAATCACTTAACATACGTTTCATCCAAACAAGCCGAGTACATGCATTTCCAGCTGTGATGTATTCAGCCTCAGCAGTAGAAAGTCATATAAAACTCTGTTTCTTGCTAAACCAAGAAACCAAGCAATTCCCAATTTAAAACAACCACCATTGGTTAATTTTTTATCATCGATATTTCCATCTCAATCAGTATCAGTATACCCTGCCAACTGAACACTAGTATCATATGGATACCAGAGACCCAAGTTAACTGAACTTACGACATATCGCATAATCTTCTTAACAACAGTTAAATGTGACTCTTTAGGATTAGACTGATATCTTGCGCAAATACCAACACTGAAAGCAATATCAGGTCTACTAGTAGTTAAATAAAGCAAATTGACAATCATGCTACGTTACAATTTAGGATCCACATCTTTACCTGTAGAATCCTTAGAGAGCCTTAAAGATGTTGTCATGCCCCAAACTCGGAAACCGGGCTCACAAAATTTCCGATCGCCAAATCCGGCACCGAAAGCCTCCGTAGAACCCCATTCTTGGCTCCTAGCGCCCATTCGCCAGGTTCC
This sequence comes from Magnolia kwangsiensis, assembly GCA_037074715.1. Classification (NCBI taxonomy): domain Eukaryota; kingdom Viridiplantae; phylum Streptophyta; class Magnoliopsida; order Magnoliales; family Magnoliaceae; genus Magnolia; species Magnolia kwangsiensis. The sequence goes on along the minus strand of CM073574.1, from coordinate 142,708,064 downwards.
GATCCTAGGATGCTACGAGGAGGATTTTCAATGTTAGTTTGATTCGTAATAAGCATAACCAAAGGCATAACTCACAAACAACAACCAAGAATTTCATTACATTTCCACTATGATAAAAAACTTTACAAGTACAATGAGCATAAAGGGAAATACAATGATGATGAATAAAAACTCTGGAGTAATCTGCCACGTGCTCAAGCCTCAGCGCTGCTGCTATCCAATGTCACCTGCATACAACAGTCGTGCATAAGCTTATAGAAAGCTTAGAGGGTGGTGAAAGTGTGTGCGCAAGGTAGTAATATGATCATGTAATATCAGAGTAATGCGAAATATGCAGATGGATCCATAATATCATGAGTCGTACCAAGGCTATGCGATGCAAGACATGAATGATATCGGCCATCCCAAGGCCATGCGATGTGAAATGCAACTCAAGCATACAGATCCTCATCTATGTCCACACATCAATACAGCTCATCTCTAGGATATCATAGGGGTCTAGTACACTCTAAACCAGATCGCCGCCTCATCGTGCGCAATAAGGTAAGTGAAAGAGACCTCACTATCCGTCTGTCAATATCGGGCACGACTCATCGATAGCGGACCTATTCCTCCAGCTGGTCAAACTCAGCCTAGTATTTCCCCCTACTCTCGGGCGGGTAAGGCCGCACCCCCTTCCAACCTACCACGACACAATAGAGAGTGCAACCGTCTGGTAATCGGCACTCAACGCTCATCTACCCACTCGGTCTAGAGGTTGGAGCAACCTCTTGGTACCATAAGGGTTTAGGGACTTTCTCTCAAGGATATCTATAACACCCCATGTAGAATAAGATTTCTGGTATCCAATCCTACCAACCACGATGTGCCTGTGGAGGCTAGAGCCCCGATGTCGCTAGGGCGTACAATAACCATATCACACAAATGCGAAATACATGAATCACGCTATCCAGTCATGCATGCATATCGAGCACTCACGTAGGGCAACATCGCCTAACCGGGAGTCTATAAACAACCTGCTCGAAGGCATATGCTATGATCAGTCAATTCTCATATCAAGCATACATATGATGCGTATGATCATGAGTCATGGAACTATACTAAACATGTTATAATGAGATGAACTATCCTTACAATGCAGATGGGCCTGGACGGCCTATACACAATAAGTACGGGCCTAGTAATGGGCCCTAAGGAGAGTCGTAATATGGACATCCAACCAACATTACACTCACAATGTGGACGTCAAACCAACATTGCTCCCAAGGCACGATCTTCTTAAACATCGCTACTTAATCTGTGTTGGGATTACACATTGCAATGGACCTTAGGTTCATTCCATTGGACCTTACATATATATCAAATGGGTCATATCTTATGGGCCTTTTATTCATTAGATGGGCCATATAAATGGGCCACACCAATGGGTCTTATGTGCATTGCAATGGGTCATAACCTGTAGGCCTTAGATTACATCAAATGGGCCTAATCTTATGGGTCTTAAATAAATCAAATGGGCCTAAGCCCATGGGCTTTATACATAACAAATGGGCCTAAACCCATAGGCCTTATATAAATCAAATGGGCCTTACATCCACATCAAAGTGGGCCCCCAATGGACTACTACCACTGGATTAAGATGGGCCTTAAAACATACCAAGGTGGGGTCCACTTGGACTATGGATCTGGCTCATTCATTGACTCATTCCATAAAATGATCTTTTAAAATGGATGGACGGGTTAGATGCAGCACCTGCGTCAATGGTGGGGGCCCACAAGAAGGCCCACCATCGTGAACATTACATAATATAATATAATATGTATGTATATATATATATATATATATATATATATATATATATATATATATATATATATATATATATATATATATATATATATATATGTACACACATGTGCAACCCCACACATACACACACACCCACACGCATGCACCCATGCACCACAGCGGGCCCCACCGTCCGCTGGACGGTGGGGGTGAAACACAAACATCAGGGTGGGTACCACCATCCGCCTGGACGGTGGGTAAAAACACATCCATCACTGTGGGTCTCATGTGGGGCCCACCGCAATGTTTATTTGAAATCCAACCCTTTGATAAGGTCACACATCCCTGGATGAAAGGGAAAAAAAATATTTCATCTTGATCTGAAACTTCTGTGGCCCAACAATGGGTTTTAATGGTAGATGTTCATTCACACTGTTTCCCATGGTGTGGGCCACCTGACTAATGGATGGGGCTGAAATTCGGTGGGGGCCCACTACTGGGGGTGGCCCACCTCATGGACAGCTTGGATGACAAATAAACATCACGGTGGGGCCCACATGCAGGGCCGTGGGCCCCTTACGCCCGCCTGCTTAGCAACGTGCTGCTACTGCAGCACGTCAGAGAGAGGCAGAGCCTCTTTGCAATTTTTTTTTTTAAAATATTAAAATCCTTATTTTTGGGGTTTTTCACATTTGGGGCCCACATTTAGCAGATCCACCCCGTCCATTGGTTTCTACAGGCCATGACAAGTCCAATGAGTCCAGAGTTTGTGATTTTTGGACGTACAGAAACGTCAGAAAATTCCTCAATGGTAACCACTAACGTTCCCAATGCTAAGGCCCACCAGATGCTCAGATCAGGACCATCTTTCTACTCAATGGCTAAAATGAGGCCGGTAAGGGGATGGACGGCTTGGATTATACCCCAACATCAAGGTGGGGCCTATGAGAGGACCTCCCAAAAAGCTTCATTCTTTTCTTCTTCTTTTTTTTGTTTATACAGGGACGTCCAGCGTCCAAGACGCTGGACCGTTCGGTCCAAATAAAAAAATATATTACGGTGGACCCTGTTGAATTGGACCACTACAGATGGATGATGTGGGTACCGCATATAAGGTGGGCCTCACTTGAAGAAAGCTTGGATAAAATAAATACTTCTAGGTGGGGTCCATTCAAGTGGGCCACACAAACACACCATGATAAAAAAAGAAAATAAAGTAGAGAGAGAGATAGAGGGTTGGACACGCTTGATGGAGGGTCCCCGGCACTATAGGCCCTCCCTTTCATGATCTACAACATACATCATAGCATATGGGCCCACCTAATCAAGGATCGATGGTGGAGATCCATTCTCCACGAAAATAAACGGTCTAGATGACCTTGCTATTATAATGAAATAAACATCATGATGGGGTCCATGGAGAATGGCCCCATCATGGATGATCATGATGATCAAAGTGGTCCATCAACCACAACTTAGGGTCCCAAGTGACATCTAAACCATTGATCGGTTGACCTCACTTGGCCCATCTCAAAAACATGAAAAACTAGCATAATCTAGCACCCACCGTCCGATCTTCTTGCTCCTAGGGGTTCCTTAACACCTTAGCTTCAACTTCAATGGATGAGATAAGGAATGGAGGATTGAGATGGGAGATGATGGGGTAGAAAAGTGGGCCACCCTGGAGTTTTTTTTTTGGAAGAGAGGGAGAGACTTGGAGAATGCTCATACGTATAGAGGTGTTGCTTGGATTTTTTGCAAATGAGAAAGAGAGGAGTTGTAAAGGGAGAGAGAGTGATGGGTGATGGAATGATGGATGTGGTGGTGATGGGTGTGTAAGACCTTTTTGACTTTTGTGGCCTTTTGTGTAAGAAAAGGCATGGGCATGGAAGACTTTTGTGGCTTGCTTGGGAGAGGGTGAAAGTGATGTGTACTTGACATGTATTTGACATGTGATGGATTGATGGATTGATTGATTGATGGGATTGATGGGATTGATGTGACACATCGTAAAGATTCCCTTGAGTTTCGTAACGCGCGGCGTTTCCTCGCACTGAACTTCGGCCTACAACTCTCGACCAGGGTATCGCCTCGGCGTGCGAGTCACGGCATTAGAACCGCAGCGACGGCGTGGTCGCTATGGTACAGAACTCGGGTCGAGTCAAAACAGGTTGACGTCAAATGAATCAAGGTCGCGCGTTAATATCGGTTAAGGGTCGAAGGTTGCCGAAATTCGACCGGTAAGACCGCGAAAGTCTATGAAATTGTACGGACTAAGATACGGGTCTTACAGATGTACTCATGGGAGTATCAAAATTCTTACCATTCTCAAATCTAAATCTTTTAATCAAGTTCAGAGCATATTTGGTCTGAGAAATGAAAATTTCATCAGGTTATTGTTTCACTTGCAACCCTATGAAATAATTTAATTCCCCAACCATGATCATTTCAAACTTAGATTTCATTAAATCTGCAAACTCACTAGTCATGTTAGTACAAGTTGATCCATAAATAATATCATCAACATAGTTTCGAACCATTAAAATATTATCATTATGTTTCTTAACAAAGAGTGTCTTATCGACATTGATCATTTGAAAATTATGACTCAATAAAAACTTAGTCAATTTCTCATACCATGCCCTGGGAGCTTGTTTTAGAAAATAGATAGCTTTTTTAAGACGGTATACATGATCAGTAAACTTAGGATCTTCAAACCCTATAGGTTGTTCAACATATACTTCTTCATGTAAATCGTCATTTAAGAAGACACTCTTTACATTCATTTGATAAATTTTAAATTTTCTAAAGCATGAAATGGATATAAAAAGTCTGATTGATTCAAGGTGAGCAAATGGTGAAAAGTTTTTGTCATAATTAATATCTTCAATTTGAGTGTACCCATGTACAACCAGTCTTGCCTTGTTTTGAATTATATTACTAAGTTCATCAGACTTATTTTTAAATATCTACTTTGTTCCAATAATATGTTTATCTTTAGGTCTAGGAACAAGATACCAGACATCATTTTGAACAAATTGATTAAGTTCTTCTTGTATAACAACTATCCAGTTTTCGTCAGAAAGAGAGTCTTTTACGTTTATCGGTTCTATCTGGGATGTAAAGTACATGCAATTATATGTCTTCTAATTGTCTACGAGTGCGCACACCTGTGAAAGGGTTTCTAAGAATCTAAGTGGTTGGATGATCTTTAACAGTCCTCAATTCAGAGTTTACTTGATTTGATGAAGTATCTGGTTTGTCAATTAAAAGAACTTCATCATGGTCTGAACTTGGGGCAAGTGTATTCAAGTGATCATCTATGACCACATTAATAGACTCTTGAATAACACCGGTCTTTTTATTCAGTACGCGGTATGCTCGATTATTTAAAGAGTATCATAAAAAGATCCCTTCATCATTTTTAGTGTCAAACTTTTCCAAAATTTCACGGTCACGTAAAATATAGCACTTTCTACCAAAAACTTGAAAGTATTTGACAGTAGGCTTCTTATCAAACCATAGTTCATAAGCCGTTTTGTTATTAGATTTACAAGTATAAACCCAGTTAATAATATAACAGGCGGTATTCATTGCTTCAACCCAAATATTTCTAGGGAGCTTCATACTATTCAACATTATACTTCTCATTTCTTGAAGCACTCTATTTTTCCTTTCCACAATTCATTTTTGTTGTGGTGTTTTAGGCACAGAAAATTCATGTGATATTCCCTGATCGCTACAGAATTTCTCAAAACTACTATTCTCAAACTCAGATTCATGATCATTACGGATCTTACTGACTTGAGAACCTTTTTTCAAATTGAATACGTCTGATAATACTTTTCACTTCATCAAGGGTTTTTGATTTATCTCTTAAAAAGCTACCCAAGTAAATCTGAAAAAATCATCTACGATTACTAAGATGTATTTTTTTCCACCTCGACTTTTCGTCCTAGTAGGTCCAATAAGATCCATATGGAGAAGTTCGAGTGGTCTTGATGTGGCATTAGATTTCACCTTCTCGTGAGAGCTCTTTGTTTGCTTGCCTATTTGGAATTCACCACATATTTTGTCTATCTTTTATAATTTAGGTAGACCTCTTATTAGTTCTCTTTTGCTCAATCTGTATAAATTACGGTAGTGTACATGTCCAAGGCATTTATGCCATAATTCTGTTTCGTCGGTATGGACCATGTAGCACATTTAACTAGAAGAGCTGCCATCACTTACAATATAGCAGTTTTCAGAAGTTTTACGACTAGTTAATATTACAGATCCCTTTTTGTTTATGATTTCACAACCTTGATTGGAAAATTTTACACTATAATTGTTATTGCATATTTGAGATATGATTAAGAGGTTGTGTTTTAGTTCCTCAACATATAAAACATTCTTGAATAAGGGAAGGTTATAAAGTTAAACCGTACCTTGGCCAATAATCTTGCAGTTGCTACCATCACCAAATGTGACTGACCCATCAATCATATCTTTGAGATCGGTGAATGAAGATTTGTCGCCTATCATATGCCTAGAGCATCCACTATCTAGGTACCACTTTGAATGGCTTGTAGCTTTGAAAGCAGCGTGGGCACTATTTAGGTACCACTTTGAATGGCTTGTAGCTTTGAAAGTAGCGTGGGCAACTAAGTAAGTAACCTTAGGAACCCATTTCATAACAGTTTTGGGTTTAAGAGTATAATGAGTCTTCTTTTGATTGTAGTTTTAGTTAGAGTGACCCACTGAGTTAGATTTTAAGAGCTCCTTTAGAAGATCAACTATTTTCTCAGCTAAAGGGTTTCGGTTCTGATATTTATAAATGTTTTTCAGTTTTTGAAAAGTAGTTTTAGAAAAAGCTTGATTTGTATTTTTTCCTTTTGAGTTTAAGATCTCACCTTTTACAAACTCAGGAGATGTATTCTTATGTTTAAGAGGAACATTTTTCTCGTAGCCCAAACCGGATCGATCGCCACATTTTCTTGATCCAGATAAAAGTTTTTCTAACATTGGATCTCCTTGGGCATACTTTCATGTAACCTTTAAACTTAAAAGAGAAGAGACTTCAAGTTTAAGATTTTCATTCTCAGATTTCAGACTTTCAATCAGAGAGTTTTTGAAATCCAAATCACATTTGCATTTTTCAAAACAGTCTAAAATATGAGATTTTTTTAAAACGAGAGATTCAAAATTTTTTCTAAGCTTTGAAAATCTTTCTTTTTGAAGTTTAAGTTTAACAACAATTTTACAACTTTCCTTATATAAGGCATTGTAAGCGTCTTGAAGATCATCTTCATTTTCACATTCATTGTTCAGATTTTCTTCACTTGTTGAATCATTATCTGAAAATGTGAATTTGGCTAGAGTCATAAGGGCTTTCACTTCATTATTCGACTCGGTTTCAGAATCTTCTGAATCAGAAGAGACTTCAGAATCAGAGGATTCATTCCAAGTAGCCAACATACTCTTCTTTTTGGGTTTGTCCTTTTTAGGACACTTGTTTGCTAAATGCCCATATTCTTGACAGTTGTAACATTGACTTTCTTTTAGAGATTTTCAAGGCTTAGATCTAGATTTTGATCTCTTCTTCTCATTAGCTTTTTGAAAATCAACCCTCCTTTTGCTTTTTAAAATTTTATAAAACTTTTTAGCTAAAAGGACCATATCGTCTTCAAAATTTTCTAAATCAGAATTGTTTTCTTAAGAAACATCTTTAGAAGACTTAAGGGCAATAGATTTTCCTTTAGGAGCTTTAAAATTTAACTCATAGATTTACAAAGATCCAACTAATTCTTCTACCCTCATAGTATCTGTATCATGAAGTTTCTGGATCATAGTTACCTTAGTGTTAAACCGTTTAGGAAGTCAGCATAGTATCTTTGCACATACTTTACTTTCTAGGATTTTATAGCCAAGACCCCACATAGAGTTTACAATATCATTTAATCTTATATAAAAGTCCATAAATATTTCATTTTCTTCCATATGAATTTCTTCAAATTTGGTTGTGAGGAGTTGGACATTAGATTTTTTGACAATTGATGTACCTTCGTGTGTCATTTCTAAAATATCTCAAGCTTACTTTACAGAATCATAGGATATAATTATTTTGAATTCATCCGGTGATAGTGTGTAAGTGATTACATTTAGTGCTTTAGCATTTGCATTACTTTCACTTTTCTGAAGTGTGGTCCATGAGAAATAAGGAATTACTCTCATTGTTTTTGAACCATCGATTCCAGTCACTTCACTGGTAGGAGGGGTCCATTCATTCATTGTGGCCAGCCACACACTTTCATCCATGAATTTTAAGAAGATTCTCATCCTGGCTTTCCAATAAGTATAATTGGAGCCATCAAAGGGTGGAGGCCTAGTGACTAATAGGCTATCAAAATTTGACATCTTATATATAGCTTAGATCGTTAGCTTAGGAAATACATCCAAGAATAAAGAATTAAAACAAGCTATTAGACTTTGATACCACTTGAAATGGCCAAGTTATATGTCCTAGGGGGGGGGGGGGGGGGGGGGGGGGGGGGGGGGTTTGAATAGGACTATGCCAAATTAAAAAATTAACAGCAGAATATATGAAATAAAATAGCTAATAAAAGAAAAGAAACAAATCACAATAAAGGAATGTAAAGCAACTTCAAATTCAAGTCTTGAGAGGCTGATACGAATATAGCTAAGGACAACCTTACACTACAAAAACTAAGGGTTTATGGAAGGACAACCTTACTAAAATGATAAGTATCAATATCCCAACTGAAGAGGAATAATAAAGAGAAATAGCAGAAAGTAAATTCTAATCTATTACAATATTCCCCACTTTGCTTGAAATGAAAATATTACAACATTCACATCCACACATACATCCCACAATTCTGAAAAATAAAAGATAGGAAATAAAAATCACACAACCACAAAATACAAAGAATTATAGTGGTTCGCCTGTGTGTACACCAATTGTTATAAAACAGCCACACAGATTGCTACTCCATGCTTAATATCCTCACACAGGGGATATTAGCGTTCACTATCAAAATAGGTTTTCACAGGTTCACCCAAAACCTTCACAATTGTGTCTTTTTAAACTTGGGCTTACATAATCCAAAAACTCACTTTTTGAGTTTTCTAGCTCTCCTCAGATAACCACCACAATGAGATTTTTCTGGTGAATCTTCAAATAAACCAAAAAGAATAGAAGATTTACATAAATGTAAAATACTTGGATTTCTTCTTTTTGAAGCAACCCGGAAGAATCAATCGGAGTAGAAGTTCGAATATAGAAGTTCCAAGTCCAATATTCACTTTAAAATTATTCTATGTTCTAATTGATTTTAAATTAAACTAGTTGGGCTTAGCTCTATTTGATTTTGATTCTAAGAAGAAGGAATATCACAATTCCTCTTTTCAATTTTGATTGGAATGTAAAAACAAAATCAAATGCAAAAGCTAACAAAAAGAGAATATTAAATGAGCACAATGTGGCTTAAAATAAACACAAACTTATCTCAGAGTGATCCCTTGTTTTTATTTGAATTTATATTATAAAACTCTAAACTTCGTCGTTTATTTATAGCTGCAAAAATCGCACCTTCGACTAGTCTAGTAGATACTACGACTGGTCATAGGAGAACGGATTTTTGAAATTTTTAGCACGATCGGATAAAACCGACTCACGACTGGTTGTAGGGTGTTTACGACTGGTCATAGGCCCTTTACAACTGGTCGTAGGCTTCTCATAACTGGTCGTAGGACCACCAGGTTAGTTGCTAGACTTTGAGTCGTAGAACCAAGACTGGTCGAAAGATGAGTCGACACTATTCACACGACTGGTCGAACAGAGTCTAGGATTGGTCGTGGACGAACAGAAATTTTTAAAAAATTTCAACAAACTTAGGACTGGTCTTAGAATCTCTTGGACTGGTCATGACAGTACTAGGACTAGTCGAACAAGGTCCAGGACTAGTCTTAGAGTAGACGGAATTCTTATAAAAATATTTAATTTGAATTATGTTTACAAAATGACCTACACTAAGGTCAATCTAAGGGCATTCATACCAGGGACATGAAGTATGAACATTGAAACTTCATTCTTTCATATGACGGTTGACCTTTGAACCTTATGAAGCTTGAGTTCTCTACTTGATGTAGCTTGATCTTGAGATCTTCTACAACATGAAATTCAACTTCATCTTGAGTGACACTTGAGTCTTGAAGAAACACTCTTCTTATTGATGTAGTTCTAAACTTTGATGCTACTTGACTTGAAGCCAATCATCGTACTTGACTTGAAGCATTATGATGCAGTGTCTTGAACATACATACATACATACATATATATATATATATATGTATGTATATATATATATATATATATATATATATATATCAACATACAAACACAAGACACGGATAGAGGTTTTGGCACACAAAATTTGACAATTTGACAACCAAAGGAAGGAGCATGAGACCAAAGCACTTACAAAGTGTCATATTTGGCTTCACCAAGCTGTTCTCCTAATTCTTTTAAGCTCTTTTTTCGTTGGGAGCAATTCCTAAATCCCAACGGATGAAGAGTTATAATCAAACTAAAACTTTCTATTTATAGTAAAAATGAAATTAAAATAAGAAAACGACTGTCGATCTAGGGTTATTTTTCAAATCTGACTTGCGTAACCCAGCATAGCAGAGTTGGTTGGCTAAAGTAGCTCATTCTATCCCAAAATCATATATTTTAAACCTGATAACTCATTCTAGATTATGAGATACACCCGATCTAAGGTCTGACGGTCTGGATCACTTCTGTCGTCGACCAGGCCTTTTCTGATTCATCTTGGCCATGAAATTGTCCATGACCTGCTCTACATCACCTTTGCAATACAATGCAAATGACCCAATATATTCACCACCATTATTTGTGTGAACACACTTTAATAATTTACCAGATTTCCTTTCTACCATATCATGAAAATGCTTAAAAACATCTAAGGCTTGGTCTTTAGCCTTGAAGGCACATGCCTAAACATTTTTAGAAAGATCATATGTGAAGACAACAAAGGAAGAAGTACCACCTAGAGTTTTAACTTTCATAAGACCACATATCAGAATAAACTAATTCCAAAACATTTGTTTTCTTTGGGAATGATTTTTTTTTTTTTTTGGTTGTTTTCTAACCAAGTAATGAATGTAACTATTCAACGGTATACATTTTATATCAGGAAGGAGATGCTTCTTGGCCTTTCTCAGCTCAAGTTACCCAAACACATGTGACATATATTAATAGAAGAATCATTCTCTTTTATGTTCACCTCGGCCCTACATAGTAGTGCTTGCATCTTGTATAAACTACAACACCTATTGCCTCTTTACACTACAAGAGACTCTTTTATAATCTTCCACTGCCCGCTACCAAAATGTTTGTTGTAGCATTCTTCATACAATCTTACCATAGAAATTAAATTAAGGCAAAGATCAGGTACATTTCTCATATCCTTGAGAACCAACATGTAACCAACATTGGTCCTAACATGTACATCATCCATCCCTACAATTTTTGAAAAGCCACTAGTACTCATTCTTACATAACCAAACTCCCCCGACTTATAAGATATTAAGAATTCCTTGTGAGGTGTAGGGTGATATGAGGCACTGGCGTGAATGGCCCAATCTATATCTTAAGAAGTGAGATTTAGAAATGTCTATTCACAATCCTATAAGATAATAATATCATCGTCTGAGACAATTGTAGTTATGTCATTCTCCTCTTTCTTTTTATTTTCTTTTTTGCTTTCTTCTTCTCCTTTTTTAGGCTTTCGGCACTCATTTTGATAGTGACCAAACTTGCCATAATTATAATGGTTAACATCCTTTCTTAGCTTGGATTTACCTTTTGACTTCTTATAATAGTGAGGCTTTCTACTTTTGCTTCACCACTTTTTCTGTGACAAGTGCCTTTAACTAAGAAGAAACTAAGGATTTTCATTTTGTTTCTTCATTCAACAAGCTTCTCGTTACTTGACTCATTGTAACAACTCCATCTAGAGCGAAGTTAGAGACACCACTAAGGTCACCCAACTGTCGAACAAAGAACTTAATACCTGCAACTCATCATCTATCACCATCTTCATAGAAGAGATCCGATTCACATTAATTTGAATTTCATTTAAATGCTCTGCAATAAAGCTTTCTTCTTTATACTTAAAATTCATGATCTTCCTAATTATGAAAGACTTATTGCCCATGGTCTTACTCACATACAATTCTTCCAATTTCTTCCACAGTGGGTGTGACAAAGTTTCTGTTGATACATGATGAAAGTCACTATCATCCAACCATTGTCAAATAAACCTAATGACTTTTCAGTCTAGTTTTAACAGGTCCGTGCAAGTACCGACAATACATTAAATCTTCCATCTTGACTTTCCAAATCATCCAATTATTTTCATTCAAACTAACAATTCAAATTGTGCTTGCCTTCATAATTCACAAGCGAAATAAATAGAACCAAATTGGAGCTTTGATATCACTTATTGGGAAACCATACACCTTTCCCTTCTATGTACAAATCAATGGGAATAATAATATAAAATATTTAGAGGATCATTATCACTTCAAATACAAACAAGAAAATCATCAAACACGTAAGATGCAAGAAATGCTGAGATTTTTTCTATGAAAAACACTTTGATGTGAAGGAGAAAATCATGGTACCTTGTCTAGCATAAATCCATTATAATAGAAATAATAGAAGTACAATCATCAAGAAACCTTTATTAGATATGCAAATTACTTCACCAAAAAGTAGATTATAGGAAACAACGAAAGAAAGTAATTTCTCACCAACTAAGGATGGTAGAAACCCCCAACAAAACCTTTGGAAATGAAATCAAACAAACCAACATTATGGATGGACCCTCATGAACCCGGATGTGAAGATTTTGATAGTAAAAAACTATTATTCTTCCTCTTCTACAATACCTATTCTCTCTTCTTCTTTCTCATCATTTTCTCCAAGAAAGGAAATGACTCCCTTTGTGTTACTGGAACTCGCTCTACCAAAAAGACCTCTTTTCTCCCATTTTAGCTTATTTGGCCAAGAAACCAAAATACCGCATGCACATGTGGCAATAAAAGACTAGTTAAGCCCACACATGTGGGTCCCACCTCCACATGAGAAGGGGCCCAACACATTCAACAAAGAGTGGTCCTTATCATGTAGGGCCATCATGATGTGTGTATTATATCCACCCCGTTCATAAGGTACACCCTCTCAAGTCTGGTTCTGATCCTTTTAAAAAAAAAATAAAATTTCTGATCCAGATCTTAGGCAGACCACACCACTAGGAACAATAGGGAGGGGATGCTTGTGCATGTTCCATCCAACTCCATCAGGCGTGTCTCCGTGTAAGTGTTGCACACGATCACACAAACCTCAGGTGTGTCACCGTGTAAGTGTGTTGCATATGAGCGCGCGCGCATACACACACACACACACACACACACACACACACACAGAGAGAGAGAGAGAGAGAGAGAGAGAGAGAGAGAGAGAGAGAGAGAGAGAGAGAGATGACTACCACGATTATGGCTTTGATGTTATCTTTAGTGAGATGGACATCAGCCATGCAATCATTTTGGATATCAAGCAATACATCCACAAAGTCCCTATGCTTCCCATTTTCATCTCCAGTCCTGCGAATCAGATGGTCGTCAATCACTTCATCAAAGAACCTATCCATTCCTTCACTATTCCTCTTCAACCTTGCATCCAAGCCGCTCACAACATCCATCCATCCCAACCATGAAAATATATCTCCCATGTTAAATGCTTCTACAAGCTTTGGAAATTCCTTAAGCAGATCAGCAAACCTACTCCTTCCATTCTCTCCCCCAATATATTTCTTCCCTAAAGCAGCCCTTGATACTATGCTGCTCGTAAGAGTAAGTGTAACACCCTGAAAATCGGGGGTCGTGTATAAACTCAACTCCCGAGTTCCAGACCGTCACTTATGCAACAAAAATGGTTATGATTCAATGTTGTCTGATTTAAAACATTCACATGAGTAAAAGTATACCAAAACTGCAATTCATACTTCAGATCCAGTGATAAAAGCAAGCGGAAGACTAAACAATGTATATATCACTGTATGGAAAAACAAAGTAATCTCATCTGTCTCCAAAGTATGACTACATCTCTGAGTTTCATGTACATATACATAACAAAAGAATAATGTTCAAAAAGGAAAGTCCCACTGATGTCCCCTCGATCCAGGTCGCCTACGGGAAGCCGTCATGATACTGCATATACGAGAACTCATCCTGGTCCTCGTCAATCTCCGGCTCCACCTCCTGGATCTCGTCCTCACCTGCAGCTACAACAGGGTCTGGTGGGTGTTGCAAACACCATCCCGTAACGTGGGAATGAGTGATCAACTCAGTGGAATCATAGAGCAAAGATTAGCATGTTCACAATTCAATCACGCGATAATAGTAAAGCAGTAAATCAGACAATCCTAATACTGTTGTTAATGCAAGATGATATGACGTGATGTATGCCCTCACCGACGATCACCCTCATGCGGCAACATCTTACGACCGCGGCATGCCACACTCCCTAGAGTGCTCCACATCTTCCAGGCACATGCAATGCTATGGTGATATGATTTCCAAGTTGTTATTAGTCCATTCAAACAGCAGGATTGGGAAACTAAGGTACTTCCCTTGTATCAATCCCAACACAGATCCTGTCTAGGGTCGTCACTCCTAGTAATCTCATACGATGTATATTTCGTAGGTCACTGCAAGGGCTGTCAGGGCTGTTGCTCGCACTCGTTGCACCGCTCCCCCATCACCTTATCAATACAGGCCTACCGTACTCTACTGCAACGGAAGGGTCGTCGCCTCCCGTGGACTCAGAATACGCTCGCGGTCACTACAAAGGGCTCGTCGCCTGATCAGTGTAGGCCGACAGCTAGAATATAGTGTCCCATACCACCATAATCTGCTCACGAGTTTAGGTGCTCACTGGTCACTACGGGGAGGTTTGTGGCCCCAGCGTAGGCCGACAGATCGACCACGGTGTCCCATACCACCATGCCCGGCTCATGAGTCTTCGTGGATCAAGGTACCATGGTTAACAGGGTTTACAGTGGTAAGTTCAGTACCCTAGGTTCAAGCAGTTATGACACATACAAGGTGAACATACATCGGCCAGTCGGGTTACTTAACGGGCTCGACTAGCGCGATCGCATCTCAAGTTGAACGACATGAAGTGCGTAAAACACTTCGCGTGGCCTAACCACTGCTGCCAACTCTAAACACGAATCACGTTCATCGACGCGTCGTTCGTGGCTATGACCAGTCAGCCACGAATTCGCTCGGTTACCGACTGCCTGGACTAAGTCTAGTCCCACACATCCATGGAATCATATTAGCACTATATGCAAAGGTATTGGAATTGAAATACATCATGCGAGCATGTTAACACATGTTATAACATTCAACTTAAGCAAATCTTCAAGGCATACCTTCTATGCATGTAATGCAATCATGCATAAGGTAAACGTGTAGGAAATCATTTAGGTCAGCATAATAATCAAGAAATCAATCTCAAACTACTACATAACATCATTTAATTCAATACATACTAATACAAGCATTTATACAAACACATACACTACACACTTAAGTCCACATATACTATGTCGACCCAAAGTGCGCAACTTGGTGAATCTCTTCGCCAAACTGATTATGCAAGCATTCCTAACTCCCTAATGCGGCGACAAACCATGTCAATCACGTCAGCAAAATATGCATGTAGACCGTACTTCCTACAAATGACTAAAATGCCCTAAATCTCATATTCTTCGTTAATTTACGAAACAGGAAACGGAGAGCATGTTGTACATGTCAAACGGCGATGCCGTCGATAATCTACTATTAAACGACATTGAAAGCGTTGTAAACCGTCAATCAAAGCGTCTAAAATCCTCACCTAATCTCTTACGGTCGCGGGATTTTGAACGGAGCGTGTACGCTTCGTCTATGGCTGTAAGAGAACCTGATTTATGGATTACGTTAGCTAACATGCCATGAATCTACGTAAACCCTAAATCAGCAAGTTTTTGGGGTTATTTTATACCTGAAAAGGTGGAGAAATCACCAGCCAGGTGATTGGAATGAAGTGTTGAAGCAGCAACTGTCAGGGGCTCGGAAGCGGGAAAAATCTCCTCTTCCCTTTCTCTCAAACTCTCTCTCTTTTTCTCTAGGGTTTGTGAATTTCGGATGGGGAGGAGAAATGAGGGTTTCAACCCCTTTTATAAGCCTGAAATTGCCAGAAATAGGCTCCGGGACGAAGTTTACTTGATGCCTATCCATTTCGGGGCTGTTTCGGTCCAAAAACTGCTTTCTGGTGGTCCCCTGGTCGATTGCGATCAGACTTAAGCTCATGGGTACCAGATGTACCTCGTATTAAGTTTTCAGTCTGGCAGGGTTCGCAGATCGCACGTGGCGGACCAGTTTCAGTTCAACGGTCACCGCACATAGATCAGGGCTGAAAGTCTCATGATAATAAATAGAAATTTTTCCTGATCCGAGGGTGTAATCTGGATGAATTCTGACGGTCAGAACGCTTAATACTGACGCGTCAAGTCGTGTGCCAGATTTGAATTTGAAATTCCAAATTCGTCCCTATTCGCGGTCGCTTCAGTCCGGGTTCAACGAAATAGTCTGTGATTATCGGTTTGACTTGATTTTCGAGATGATTGTCAAGTCCAGCGGGGCGGTTCTAACGGTCTAAGATAGGAGGTATCAGACCTTCGACGCGCGGTCTAAATCCAATACAAAAGTTCAATGTGGTCTAGAGGACAAACCTGCTTAGAGTTTGATTCAAGGTTATAGAGTATTGTAGAGTTGTCTGTTCTACTCGATTTGGGTCTTGTAGAACGTATTTAAAGTGATCAGGGACTATTTCCCAGCTACTCTAGCGTTGCGCTAGCTAACTTACGTTTAATTTCCATGGAAATTATTCCTACGCGATTTCGGGTCAAATCGGTACTCGAGCCCAAGTACGGATTTTTCACGGGCGTTACAGTAAGCAACATCTCAATCAGATTAACAGCTGCGATCGAACAAGAACCCGAGATGTCCTTAATCATAATCTCAATTTCCTCTTCCCTAACAAACCTGAATGAATGTTGACTGTATAAGCCAGATCTTTTCTTTACTTCAAGAAAATAGAATTTTTCTGGGCTTTATAAAGCCTCTGCACAACTTAAAAATATAATTTTTAGGAGGAAGAAAGAGAGGAAAGAAACTAAAAATTTTCTTTCAAACTGATTTTTTTTTAATACTTTACTATTGCTACTGCACACTTACTTCTCACACTTGCTATTGACTTGCTTGCTTTTATTTAACCAGATAGACAAGATGCCAATTTATAGGCTTTTAAATGTAAGGTGAAAAGATAAAACTGCCCCTACTAGGAGCTTCTAACACTTGATATTCCTAGAAAATACACAAAGCATTTCATCTTCCAAAATAGCTCCATGAGAAGTGTTGCTGTGCTTTGGAACATGAGCATTCACAGCAAATGCTGGGCTTTGGTTTGCAATTCCAACACTCCCCTTCAAACCAAAACTGGCTTCATTCCAAGCATTGTTCTTAGTCATTTGAATGCATCTGTCGGCAATGCCTTTGTGAAAATATCTGCCACCTGTTCCATAGTATGATAATACTCTAATTTCATTATTTTCTACTTCACATGATCTCTCAGAAAATGGTATCAGGTATCACTGTGTTTGCTTCTTAATCCATGCTACACCAGATTTTTGGCTAGCTCGATTGCTGACTTGTCATCCACATATATGACTGTGGATTCTTCCTGCGGATGCTTCAGCTTCTTTAACAGGTTTCTCAACCAAATTCCCTCACAGTCAGTGGATGATGTTACCACGTACTCTGCTTCACATGTGGACAGGGCGACCATACTTTGCTTCTTCGACTTCCATGTGAAAGTCATCATTCCGAGATGGAATACATAGCCAGTGGTGCTCTTTCTTTCAACTTGGTCACCTCCCCAATCACTGTCTGAGTATCCTTACATTGTTTCTTCATCATCATATGGATAGAAAAGACCTAATTCCATTATTCCTTTGATGTACTCGAGGATTCTTTTTGTGGCTAGCCAATGTGATTCTTTTGGTGCTTCCAAATACCTACTTAGAAGCTCGACACTATAGACGATATCCGGCCTTGTGATTGTGAGGTACCTTAGGCTTCCAATCAGACTCTTGAACAGAGTCGAGTCAACTCTTCTTTCGTCTCCGGCCTTTGTCAATTTTAACCTTATTGCTATAGGCGTGTTTACGGCATTGCAATCGATCATCTTAAAATTTTCAAGCAATTCCTTGGCATACTTCTTCTGAGATATATAGATGCCACCATGTTGTTGCTTCACTTCAATGCCCAGAAAAAAGGACATCAGACCTCCATCGGTCATCTCAAACTCCTTAAACATGGCCTTCTTGAATTCATCAAACATCGGTCGACTGTTTCCTGTAAACAGCAAATCAACAACATACAAGCATGCTATAAGCATATTGCCATGAGCATTCTTCTTGATGTAAACTTCATAATCATATGGACATTGGGTAAAGCCGTTCTCTTGAAGATAGTTGTCGATGCGTGCATTCCCAGCACGTGGAGCTTGTTTCAACCCATAAAGGGCTTTCTTCAGTCAATACACCTTGTGTTCCTCCCCTTGCATAATAAAGCCTTCAGGCTAATCAACATAGACCTCTTTTTCTAGAATTCCATTCAGGAATGCAAATTTCACATCCAGTTGGTAAATCATCCAACTGTGATGGGCTGCAAGAGAGATAATCATCCTCATAGTGTCAAGGTGAGCAACAGGAGTGAAGACTCCTTCATGGTCCACTCCGTACTTTTGTTTGTAGCCCTTTGCTACGAGCCTTGCCTTTTAGCATTCCATCTCATCATCAGCATTTCGCTTGATCTTGTACACCCATTTGACACAAAAAGTATTTTTGGCCATTAGGAAGCATAGTCAGCTCCCATGTGTCATTTTTCTCAATGGCATGAATTCCTTCTTTCATAGCAATTCTCCAACATTCTTCTTTTATGGCCTCCTGAAATGTCAGACCTCTTCGGTTTGCTCATAAATGTCGCTTAAGCCTTTCATTTTTATAGGTGTCATGGGTGACGACGAGCTGGTCAAATTTTGACTTGATGGAGTGCTTTCAGGAGTGATGGAATGTAATACTGGACTTCTGTATAATGATGATGCGGTCGTAGAAGGTGTTGCGGGCATTTTCTCTTAATGGTCATGCCTTTCTTCAGTTTCTTCTGTTTCGACTAGAATATCTTTGGTCGATTCTTCATCGTTCCATTTCCAAGCTTCTTCCTCATTAAAGACTACATCTCTACTCACCACTACTTTATTGGTTAGTGGATTGTAGAGCTTGTAAGCTTTATATACTTCATTATAGCCAATGAAGATGCATTTTTTGCCTCGATCATCAAGCTTCCTTCTTCTTACTTCTGAAACTTGAGCGTAAACAACACACCCAAAGATCCTTAGGTGCGCCATGCTCGATTTGTAGCCACTTCATGCCTCTTGTGGTGTCATGTTTCTGACACTCTTGGTTGGACACTGATTGAGCAGGTAGGCAGTAGATGCAACTGCCTCTGCCTAGAAGCTCTTTGGCAGGCCTTTCTCCTTCAGTATGGTCCTTGTCATGTCAAGGATGGTGCGGTTCTTCCGTTCTACAATTCTATTCTATTATGGCATGTAAGCTGTAGTATATTGATTAATGCTATGTTCCGTGTAAAAATCTCAAAATGCATTTGAGGTGTACTCTCAACCTCTGTCAGATCTGAGTACTTTAATTTTATGACCACTTTTAACTTCAACATTAGCTTTGAAAATTTTAAAGATAGTGAAAGCGAAATATTTTTCTTTGATGCAATACACCTAAAGTCTTCTGCTGAAAACATTAATGAAGGTAATAAAATATTTATTACTTCCAAGAGAGGGTTTTTCAAGTGGTCCACAAATATCAACATGAACCAACTATAGTGGTTCCTTTTCTCTTCTAGACACTCCACTTGGAAAGGAGTTCTTTTGTTACTTACCGAGTGTGCATGCCTCACAAAAATGCTCTGAAGCTTCAATAGCCAGTAAACCATGCACCATGCTTGATGAGGATAAGAGTTTAATGCCACTGAAATGGAGATGCCTAAAGCAAAGATGTCATCTCCATGAATCATTCCTCACGATTCCATAGAGACGCTTCTCAGCCTTTGTATTAATATAGAGCAGAAACATGGGATTCTTCGCCATTTGGACTTGAGCCACAAGTCTTCTGTGAGCATCTCTTATAGAGAGAGAATAGTTCTCCATGTGTATGACATACCCCTTCTCAAGGAGTTGGCCGATACTGAGGTTGTTATTTTTCATGTTTGGTACGTAATACACATTAGAGATATAATTTGGTTCACCATTCTTCTGATAGATTTTAACTTTTCTTTTGCCCATCACAGGTACCTTTGATGAGTCGCCAAAACCCATGTCGCCACGAACTCCTTCTGTCATGCCCCAAACCCAGAAATCGGGCTCCCAAAATTTTCGATTGCCGAATCCGGTGCGGATAGCCTCCGTAGTACACCATTCTCGGCTCTCAGCGTCCATACGCCAAGGTCCGATCCTGAGATCTTACAAGGAGGATTTTTTAACGTATATTTGTCTCATAAGAAGCATAACCACAAGTATACCCAAATCATAAACGCAACATCATCATAACATATCCAGTGCTGAAAGGAAAATACATATGTATCAAATCAAAGCTCCAGAAGTCTGTTGCACGCTCCAAGTTCAACGCCGTTGCGACCTAACGCCACCTGCACGCATTTATCATGCATAAGCTTATAGAAGGCTTAGAGGGTGGTGAAAGTGTATGTAAGGTAAGTGCTAAGTGTATAATAAAGTCCATAAATCATACATCATCGGGATAAACAAAAATACTGACAAGATCATAAATCATACGATATCAGAGTAAGCGGAAATATACTGATAAGTCCAAGGGTGTCATCACCGTACCAAGGTTATGCGATGCAAGGCATGAATGGTAACGGCTATATTAATGTAGAAACATGGCAACTCAAAATGCTAAATGCTGCAAATGCAATGCAATATGGGGTGCGAATGAAATGAACAAGTTGGAGTGAATTTGGGATGATAGTATGTAGTATCGCAGGCTATGGAGTCCATCATAAGAGACTTCTATCCAAACCAATCCCATACCTAAATTTGGATAGTAGGATTTAATGTGATAAACCCTTGATCTCAGGTTAGTCACACGCCCCAACTGAAATCCTGATCATTATAAAAGTACACGTAACAAATAGTTATACACCACGAGCCTGAGTGGATAGTGAATGAATGAATGAATGAGTATACAACTCCTATTCAATAAGTCCACATATCAGTACGGTTCATCTATGGGATCATCACCAGGGTCTATTACACTCTACGCCAGCTTGCCTCCCCTATCCGAGTACACAACTAGATAAGTGGAAGAGACCTCACTATCTACCTACCAATATCGGGCTCACCTCATTGATAACGGACCCATTCCTCAAGCTGGTCAAACTCAACCTAGATATTACCCCCTCACTCAAGCAGGTAAGGTCACACCCACTCCCAACCGATCATGACAGTGGGAGATGCGGCCTAATGGTATACAACCCTCATGCGCTCATATATATTCACTCGGTCTCGACATTGGGGCATCTCCTAGCCACAGTGGTTTAGGAATTTTCACCTAGGGACATCTATGATGCCCGTATACTAGAACCAAATATTTCTAGTATCCCATTTGGCCATTCACGATATGCTTGTGGAGGCTATGACTTTGATATCGCTAGGGCGTACAGTAGTCATAACACACAATGCAAGATGCATGGGTCATACAATCCAGTCATGCATCAATCCTGTGCATACCGTGCACTCATGTGAGGTAACATTTGCCTATCAGGGAGTCTCATAATAACCTGCCCAATGTCAATTGCAATGGTCAACCACATCTCATAACAAACATGCAGATGATGAGTATGAGCATGTATCATGATTTTATGTTGTCACATACTCATAATCGGTGTCGATAATTGATATTGATAACTGACACTGATAATCGACCTCGACAATAGGCCTCAACAATTAGAATCGGCCAAATAAGGCATAAGGGAAGGTCACAATATGGACATTAAACCATCATTACCCAATAATGTGGCCATTTAACCAATATTACTCCCAAGGAGTAACCCATATAAGGAATTCATACATAACTTAATGGGCCATATATACAATGCATTGGGCCTCAACCATGGATCTTGAATACATCACAATGGGCCTTGCCAAATGGGCCAAAAATATATCACAATGGGCCTTACCAAATGGGCCACGTCCCATGTGCCTCAAATATATCACAATGGGCCTCTACCCGTGAGCTCCAAATGTATCATAATCGGCCTCAACCCATGAGCCTTGAATACATCACAATGGGCCTTACCAAATGGGCCATAAATATATCACAATGGGCCTTACCAAATGGGTCAGAAATATATCACAATGGGCCACATCCCATGGGCCTCAAATATATCATAATGGGCCTCTACCCATGAGCTCTAAATGCATCACAATGAGCCTCAACCCATGGGCCTTAAATACATTACCTTGGGCCTCATTAAATGGGCCCAATCACACAACATCGAGCCTTACCAAATGGGCCTCAAATACATCACAGGGGGCCTCTCATATATCATAATGGGCCTAATACACAACAGGTGGTCCTCACAAACAATAATGGATCTGATGGGGCAACCCATGGTCCAACCAAAATGGATGGACAACACATATATTCATCAGGGTAGCCTTGCACAATGGGCCTTAGCTAGATGATATGGAGACAATATACATATCATGGTGAGCATGAATAGTTCATGTGGGCCCAGGTCAATGGTAAGTGGGCCCTGCATTTGCACGACAGGTGAGCTCACCATCCATGGCTAAATGGTGTGGTAACAACACATATATAATGGTAGGTCCTATTAAATCTGGATGGTCATAGTGAGACACGTCTAATGGGTCTCATCGTCCCATAGATGGATGGCCTGCACATACAACATATATATGGTGGGGTCCACGCACGTGGCCCACCTAAGACGGCCCGCCAAAGGGATGGACAGTTTATATCAGGGGTCACCTAACGGGCTGACGTTTGATATGTCAGCCCACCTTATCTCAAAACAGGTGGGTCCCCACGTGGGGCCCACCATACTATATTTTATAATATATATATCCAGGCCAGTCCAGCGTGTCCAGCGTTTAGACGCTGGACATTTGGATGGACGGTGTTGATAAAATGCTGATGGACGGTGTGGAAATAAAACAAATACATCAAGGTGGGTCCCACGTGGGGCCCACCATAACGTTTACCTACCGTCCAATTTGTTAATAAGGTCACAGGGACTTGAACGAAAAGGAAAAACAAATTTCATAATGATCCAAAACTTTTGTGACCCCAAACAGGGTTTCAATGGCTGACGTTCAATCCCACTGTTCCTACCGTGTGGGGCACCCGAGCTATGTATACGGCTGATTTTTGGAGTGGGGCTCACAGCGAAAAGGGGCCCACCAAATGCACGGTGTGATGTTCAACACACATCATAGTGGGGCCCACAGTCCCTAACCGACTGTCCTAACACAGCAGGACACTGCTGCGCATCCTCTGGACGTCAGCAGCAACAACTGCTGCTTATTATTTTTTAATTTTTAAAAAAGATGGTTTTTCTGCAGTTTTTCATAGGTGGGGCTCACATCCGGAGAATCTGACCCAACCGTTGGATTTTATGGCTCAAGACCAACTAAATGAGTCCAATATGTGATATGTTTTAGTGAACAGAAAAACTCAAGGTGAGTCTTAACTAATTTGAATGGTAGAAGTCATAGTTTTCTATGGTATGGATCGCTTGATTATCGGATTGGCTTCATTTTTTGTCTCAACACCTAAAATGAGTTGGGAAACATGATAGATGACGTGGATCAAAGCCATACATCAAGGTGGGGTCTACATGAACAACCCTCACCAAAGCTTGTTGAATCAAGAAAATTTTTTATTTTCAATTCACATCCAACATCCCTGGACGCTGGACGGTTTGGGGCACAACACATATATAAGGTGGGCCACTAAATGCACGGATGGTGTGGGTAAGACATACATCAAGTGGGTTACATTTGGGTGGGCCACACGGCCACATCATCACATAAGAAAAATGAAAAAGAGAGGGAGAGAGAGAGAAAAAAAGAGGCACGCGTATGATGGAGGGACCTCGCCACTATGGGCCCTCCTTTCCATACATCATAACATAAATCAAGTGGGTCCCATTACATGTGGGCCCACTGATCAAAAATCAATGGTGGAGATTACTTCTCCACCAAAATGAAAGGTCTAGATGACCTCTTTAAATCTAGAAAGTAAACATCATGATGCGGTCCATGGAGATTGGCCTCATCATGGAATGATCATGAGAATCATAGTGGGCCATCGGCCACAACTAGGGTCCAAAGTAAGATCCATACGATCAATCGATAGGCCCCACTTAGCCCATCATAAAAATATAAAATTTATGCCTATGAAACACCCATTGTTCAATCTTCTTGGTTCGATGGAATGCTGATCTCTTTGTGCTTCTCTTTGATGGAAGATGATGAGAGATGAAGGGCTAGGATGAAGGATTTTGGGGTGAGAAGTGGGCCACACACCTCTCACTTTCTCTTTTAGAATTGTTGGTTGTCCACTCTCTTCTCTTGCTTGAAATTTGTGTAGGGAAAGAGAGATAGAAGGGGTGGTTGTAAGAGAAGTGATGGGTGTGAGTGATGAATGTGAGGTGATGGTGTACTTGACATGTAAGGGAGAGAGTTGACTTTGGAGTACTTGTGTAAGAGAGAGGGTGGTTGCTTATACTTGACATGTGAAGTGATGGATGTGTACTTGGTTGAGGTAATTGATGGGACATGTTGTAGAGATTCTCTTGGGATTGCAAACGTGCGGTGTTTTCCTCGAACTGAACGCGAGCCCACATCTTCTGGCCTGGGCATCGACCCGGCATGTGAGATGCGGCATCAGAACCACGGTGACAGCCCTATCGCTAGGGTACAAGTCTCAGGTCGAGCTGACTCTAATATACAGGACACAAATCAAGATCCTGCAAAAACACCGATAACAGATCACGGGTAGCCAAAATTCGACCGAGAGGACCACAGAAGCCTACGTAACAGTACGGGCTAGGATAAGGGTCTTACAACTTTTGTGAGTTTCATGAACAATTCTTTATTACTACTCATGTTGTTGCTTGCACCAATGTCAAGATACCATACATTAGGTCGTTCACATGCCTTTTCTTGTGCGAGGAGTGTGGAGTCTTCTTTCTTATGGTGTGATGCTTCAGCATAGTTAGATTGTTCATCTTGATCCACTTTGCTCCAACACTTAGAGGCATAATGGCTAAATTTCTTACAATTATGGCATTGAACATTCTTTGTGTTTCCATGACTACGTATGAACTGGCCTCTACCATTTCCTCTTCCATAGAAACTGGTAAACTTTGTTGATTTTGTTGATGGCTTGATGATATCCACGCCCTCTGCCTCTAACACAATTGCTAGTGTCATGACCCCCTCGTTGTGTATGGCCATTCTTTTATTCATTTAGAGTCAACTTAGACTCTAAGGCATGTTCAAGCATTGAACCAGTATTTTTTTGCATTCATTACTCATGGACTTGCAACGATCCCATCAGTTCTTCAATAGAAAATTTTTTCAAGTCCTTTGATTCTTCAATTACCACAACCACATGCTCAAACTTAGTTGTGAGAGATCGCAAGGCTTTTTTCAGAACATGTATGTCTTCAAAACTTTCACCATTTCTTTTTAAATTGTTAATAATAATTATTAGACATGAGAAGTAGTTAGAGATACTTTCACCTTCCTTCATGTGCGTCGCTTCGAACTCAGCTCTTAGTATTTGAAGGCAAACCCGCTTCACTTGATCAACACCCTTGACGATGGTGCTAAGGGTATCCCAAGCTTGCTTGCTTGATGTCGCTTTGACAATCTTTTCAAATGTTGATTCACCCAACCCTTGATAAAGGAGGAACAAAGCCTTGTTGTCTTTCTTCCTTTGATTTTTTAGAGTGATCTTTTCATCGTTGGTGAAGGCGGCTTCTTCTTCCATAGTGAGTTTTGCATACCCATCGGTGACGATATCCTATAGTTCTTGTGACCCGAACAACACCTTCATTTGGATGCACCACCTTTCATAGTAGTCTTTTGATAACTTAGGAACCTGTGGCTAGATTGAGCTGAACATCTTTTTTAAAATTTTTTAAAGGAGTGACTGGTTTTTTTTTAAAAAAAAAATGAAGGGAGAGAGAGAGATGAAATAGAAAATAGATTTTATTTTTTTTTTAAACTAGAAAAACTTTTGAAATCTGATTTTTTAAACAGATTTTTTAATCGAAAAAAACTTTTGAAATATGATTTTTTTTTTTGACAGATTTTTTCTTGAAATCTGTTTTTTTTTTTTTTTTTGGAAGAAAAAATTGCTGGCAACTTCAACCTGGAAAAAAAAACTTGGCTTTACAATCTGATTTTTGAACAGATTTTTTTCTTCAGAAAAAATCTGTACTTGGCTGAAAAACCTGCTGGAAGATTTTTCTAGAAAAACAACTAGGCTTTAATACCAGTTTGTTGGCTGTATAAGCCAGATCTTTTCTTTACTTCAAGAAAACAAAATTTTTCTAGGCTTTACAAAGCCTTTGCACAACTTAAAAATCTAATTTTTAGGAGGAAGAAAGAAAGGAAAGAAACCAGAAATTTTCCTTCACATAGATTTTTTTTATATACTTTACTGCTGTTGCTGCACACTTACTTCTCACACTTGTTATTGACTTGCTTGCTTTTCTTTAACCGGATACACAAGATGCCAATTTATAGGCATTTGAATGTAAGGTGAAAAGATAAAACTGCCCCTAGTAGGAGCTTCTAACACTTAATATTCCTAGTAAATACACAAAGCATTTCATCTTCCAAAACAGCTCCATGGGAAGTGTTGTTGTGCTTTGGAAGATGAGTAGTCACAGCAAATGCTGGGCTTTGGTTTGCAATTCCAACAATGACTGCACTCTTTTAGCACTCAAAAGCTCAGTGACACAGATTTTCCTTGCCTTCAGTACTCGTTGTAGGGTGCAAAGCCCACGTTGGTGCATCTGTAGAGAAGGCGCTTGACTACCGTCAAAGGAGGTCGGCTTGCGAAAGCAAGATCATGGGTTTTCAAGATATCTTCGGCCATCTCTTCTGACGAAACAACAAGTGTAGAGATACTGCCCAAGTGGAGTAGCATTAATGGGCTGTGTTTTTTGGAGAGAGCTCGGAGAGAGTCGTATGGTTGGGAACCCAGCTGGTGGAGCTTATCGATGATAGGAAGCTTGAATGTAGAAGGTGGTTGCTTGCCTTTCTTGGATTGAGCTCCATTGAATCCCAAAAGGATTAGAATAAAAATGGGGAGGAAAAGAAGAAAGGCCAAGATACCCATTGGGTGATGTTGGGAGCCCCTGATAACCATCTTCTTCTTATATATAGTGAAGAGTAAGTACAAGATCCTCAACTCATAAAAAAGCTCGCCATACTCAGTTATAATACTGTAAGAGTTCTATAAGGTTAGCATTATTGATTAATAGTTTGGATTGTCGTAAGGGATGGATAGTGTGATCGAGAATACCAGTGGACCCCAATTAATTGTGATACATTTAAAATCGTGGAAGGGGTGGTGCGCTACAACTATGTTACACGAAGTGTTCTATTGGAACTAAAATTATCAAATTCGTGCCTTAGGAAGAAGAGTTTCAATGGGTTTCAAATTCCTGAACTCTCCAAACTATATAAGTAGGTCGGGTCCTCAAACATACAACATAAGCTAGAATTCCCACCCCAGTACTTCTCTAATGATGTAAGGTACATACGGAAGACTATGGCATCAAGTGTCCAGAGATGACGTCTCAAAAAGGTATGCTATCTAGTTCATATGATCTCCATATTCAATGCATAGCATGATCATTTGCAATTCCATGTAAAGTTTACATATACTATAGATGGGGCCCGACGATTAGTTCAGATTGTTGATCTGATGGGCACGATCCTATGGTTTAACGACTATGATTAGAAAGATCTTCCAATGACAAATTGATGGTTAAGATTGTCTCTTGGAGGAGATAATAGGAAGCGGTCCATCCATGGTCGATCCTAGCTGACCCAACGATGTGTAGAAGATTGAACCATGGGTCCTACTTTCTCGACTCTATTTATGTTCCCTACCTACGAGAAAAAGAATTTATGTGATCCTCTACATGAGGATATAAACTAGAATGTAAGGTTATCAATTTGGACAAATGAGGACATGGTTTAAGTAATCCAGGCCGTTGTTCTATTGGGCTTGATTTGGACGGACCATGGCCTGACTTGTTCAAAAGAAATATCAAGTATGAACTAATCCAGATTATATGCATGGCTAACCTGATGAGTGGACAAGGATTGATTTTTGTATTAATTAATCTTCAGTGGGGCCAACCTGTTGGACGGATTAGATGTCACACACACGTCATACTTTTTTGCAATAGTGTGGTTGCTGGATGGTATCATCAATACCTCTAACAATATTGTCGTGTTCTTTGGTGGCTTATCATCTGGAGGAAACCTTCGATACCATGCTGACGGTCATGCATAAGACACCCATTATAAGTTACTGCGAACTGCTCACATGGGATGCGAGTCATTCAACTTAAACTTTTAAAATTCATGCTCTCGATTTAGATGTATCACGAGTGGAAAATTCATGTTTATTTGTATTTACATACGATGAAATACCATCTGGTCCAACACCTCGAGAGAGAGGAAAAAACCAATGCGTAGGTGCTCGAGAGGGAATGCGTGGGGAAGCACGAGAAGGCGATCCAGAACTAGTTCGTGGGGCTGCTCGAGAGGGAATGCGTGGGGAACCGCGTGAGTTGGCCCCTCCTCCGGGAAAGGAACCGCTGCTTCTTTCTCTGTCAAATATAGGAAACCCTCTTCAGCGTCTATACTTTTCATCGGCAATTTGGCTTTCAGTTGCTTGACAGAAGATTTAGTCCAGATTTTCCAGAAATACGGTCGGGTGGTTGAAGTCCATCTACCTCTTTTCCCTGGCACTGAAAAATCAAGGGGTTTTGCGTTCGTTCGATTTAAGTATGAAGATGATGCTAGGGCTGCCAGAGGGGTGCTTGATGGGAAGCGGATTGATGGCAGAGTTGTGTCCATCCAGGTCGCCCGCCCTAAAACCCGCACCAACAAATACCCTCCCAACCCCCCTCCAAAACCCTCTGATTTTTCTCCTTTTCCACTGGACAAAAACCCATCCCCCTGTCCAAACCCTAGCCCCAGGAGGAGAGGCTGGGGGAAACCTCCTCCGATTTTGAGAGGTGATCGTCCCCCCCACAGATAAATTTCGATAGACCTTGCTGTGGTGGCGGCCAAGATGCAAGATCTAGAGTTTGCTCTCGTTGGGTGGTCCGGTGAGAAGGGGATTCCAGTTACACTTCTGCAGAGTCGTCTCCGGGAAACCAGATTTAGGGCTTCTGCTGTAAACATTGTTCGGATCTCCAACTCCCACTTCTTGCTCACCTTCAAAACCAGGGCTGAAATGATTGATTTTGTTGAGGATTCCGCCCTATGGCAACAGTTTGGACTAATTAGGGTATCCCCATGGTCTCCGGATAGCTATCCAATGTTCGAAGATGTTTGGATCAGATTCTATGGTATCCCTGCTCATGCTTGGACCGTGTCCGTGCTTAATGATCTGGGTGCCTCACTCAGTTTGGTTCTTCAGATAGACACTTGCTCCAGCTTTGGGATTTTTCGGCGATTTTCTAGAATCCAGGTGAGATTGGCGCTGGGCTCCTTCATCCATTTACAGTTGTCCCTGCTAGTTGTAGGGAAATCTTTCCCAATCTGGTGCCAAGTGGAGAATAACTGGGCGTCTATCCCACTCGATCCCATTGAAAGATACAAAGGTGATCCAAATGTGGCCCCTGGATCAACTAGAGAATGGGTCTCCAGTACATTTTATGGCTAAAATTCAGGTGGCGAGGAGTGCCACACAACTATTTTGAAAAAATGCCCCACACAGCAACGAGCTGATTCATAGGCTAACACCTATTGCAGACCCACCTCATCTGACGGACCAAGCCAACACCCGCTCTTCCCACCAAGGATGTCTACCTATAGATGCAGCCCCGCTCCTTCCTCTTCTACCCTGGATGCCCCCTCAAGATCATGGCGTACATTCCAATATCTCCACCGAGCTCCTCGCTGTGGATATTGTTCACTTTCCCCCAGCAAGGTTGGATGATTGGCCCTCTTCACGACCTGCACAACCTGTTGTGGGAGATAATAGCGAATCTGACATGCTATTACATTTGGCCACCCAGGACAACTTCCAGGTGCATAATTTATATGATAATGTGCGTGATGATGATAGAAATGTTGATCTAAATACAGGTTCTCTGCCTCTTTCGGCTCCTCTGCGACCACTTGAAGTTGGCACTGTGTTCGAATACCGCCCCCCGGGGATCTTTAGATCGGTCGGGAACTCTCCAATCTTCCCTAGCGAAGGCAGTGACTATGACTTCGACTCGGCAGGCTCTGAATCGCCTGCCCACACTCCTCTACCCACTGAGAATGCAGTGGGAGGGCCAATGCCGCCTGGCTTGTTTGATGGTTGTGTCTCAGTTTACAGGAAATTAGATCTCTCGGTCGACCTCTCTCCGTATCGGCTAGCTCACAGCGAAGGGATTATTCATAGAACCAAGCCCCAGGGATTTCAACACAAGGGCAATGGCAGCCCTGTTTGTAGCCCTCTGGCTGAGAGTGCCCCCGTTTGGGTGCGGTTTCTAGTCCGCAAGGTAGCAACAAAAGAAGTAAATGTTCTTCTGGATCAGAGTCTGTCTTTGAGGGTGTCTGTAATGAGTCCAAATACGAGGGTGTTCCCAATGAATAACATCCTCATTTGGAATGTTCGGGGAATGGCTAACTCAGCCACCACTTGGACTGTCTGTAGGTTGATTAAGGATCATAAACCTCTGATCCTGGCCATCTTGGAACCCACGATGGGTGAGCATAAGCGTGTCTTAAGCTGGGTTTCCACCAGTCCATCTCCAATGCCAGTGAAGGGGGAAAGATTTGGGTCTTCTATAGCAATTCAATTTCTCTCTCCCTCATTAATATGACTAACTAGTCCATTAATGTAGATGTCTATCCATCAGATTCTTCTCCTTCCTACAAGCTATCTTTAGTCTATGCTAAATTCTCCAAAATTGATCGAAGGTTTCTCTGGGACAGCCTGACGTCTATGGCACCAGGTTTTTCTAGGCCTTGGGTACTCGGTGGGGATTTTAATGCGGTTCTTCTCCCATTTGAATGGTTTGATAGTAGAAATTTTGATCAGACAACCTCCACTGAGTTTTGTGATGCTATCGATTCCGCCAATCTTATGGATGCTAGTTTCCTAGGTAATAGTTTTACCTGGAGCAATAACCGGAATGGTGCGGCTAGGGTTTGGGCGAGGATGGATAGGGTGCTGTGTAATGGGGCATGGATGGGTTGTTTTCTTAGTTTTTGAATTCAGCATTTGACGCGGATGAACTCTGACCACTCCTTGTTGCTCCTGGTTTTCCCCAAGCCTTCCACTTTTGGTCCTCGGCCATTCAGGTTCCAGAGGATGTGGCTCCTGGATGAGTCGTTTCTCACAGTCGTTAAGGAGGTGTGGGGGTCTTCCTTTTCAGATCAGCCAATGTTGAATTTTCTCCTTAAGCTCAAGAATGTGAAGAGATGTATGAGATTGTGGAATCACGATGTCTTCAGGAATGTCTCCCAAAACATCAAGGATGCAGCAAATTCGTTAGATCGGCTTGAGGGTTTGGCCCAAACTCCTCAGGCAAACATCAGCGCTCAAGAGATCGTGACAGCTAAATCCAAGTTGGCTGCTATGGAACTTGCCAAGGAGATTTTTTAGAAACAGAAATCTCGCAACAGGTGGCTTAATGAAGGCGATAAAAATACCAAAATTTTCCACCTTTCGGCCTCTGACAGGATCAGGAGATCGGGCATCTCTCAAATCAGGCTTCCCTCTGGGGTTATTTCAACCGATTAGGAGTCGATTAAGCGGGAAGCAGTCAGCTTCTTTTAGTCATTGCTGACAGCGCCCTCTCCCCCAGATGGTGATTAGCCTGTGGATCCAGCTGATTTCTCTATCCCCTCGATTGTGTCGAATGAGGAAAATGCTTCCCTCATGCAAATCCCATCCTTGGAGGAAGTCCGGTGCGCGGCTGTCAGCATTCCCCAAGATGGGGCGCCTGGTCCAAATGGTTTCTCTGGTGCATTTTTTTCAAGTTGTTGGGATATTGTGGGGGTTGACATTCATAAAGCTACGGTAGCTTTCTTTCAAGGGGGAGATTCCTTGGTCCTTTACTTCCTCCATTATAGCCTTGATCCTAAAGACTACCGGGCCAAAATCTTTCTCGAACTTCTGCCCCATTAGCCTCTATAACTGCATTTATAAGATCTTCACTAAGATTGTCGTTGCCCGGCTCAGCTCCATTCTGCCTAAGCTCATCTCCAAGGAACAAGGCGCCTTTGTTAAAGGTAGAATTATTGCCGATAATATTGCCTTAGCCCATGAAGCCTTTAGAGATATCAACAGGAAGGTTAGAGGTGGAAATCTCTTGTAAAAGTTGGATATGGAAAAGGCTTATGATAAAGTCGACTGGGCCTTCCTCAAACGGGTGCTTCTTCATTTCAGATTTGCACTTGCTTGGGTCCAATTGATTGAATCTTGCTGGAAAAATAGCTGGTTCTCAGTCCTAGTTAATGGGGAAAGTTTTGGCTTCTTCAAATCCTCACAAGGGTTGTGTCAGGGGGACCCGCTTTCCCCCTACCTTTTAATCATCGCTGCAGAGGCTCTTAGCAGGGGTTTCTCCTCTCTCGTTGGGGAAGGCATGTACACTCCTTTCAAGTTGAAGTAGGGATGCATCCAACTGTCCCATCTCCTGTATGCAGATGACACGATGCTGCTTATTAACGGGTCCAGCCGGTCTCTCACCGCTGTTCAAAATTTCTTACATAAGTATCAAGCAGCGTCAGGCCAATATGTGAACGTGCGAAAGAGTGCTTTTTTCTGTTCTTCTAAGCTCCTAGCTGGCAAGATCCGTACCATTGAGCGGATACTAGGCTTCATGAAAGTGCCTAGGGGCCTCACGTATCTGGGTATCCCCATTGTTCAAGGGAGAATTTTCAGTACAGATTTCAGTCTTCTGACATCCAAGATTATAGGTAGGATTCAAGGTTGGAAGGGTAGGCTTCTATCTCAAGCAGTTAGGCTCACCTTAATTTCCTTAGTCCTATGCAGCATCCCCGTGCACATCATGTCTGCCATGGTTGCCTTGTCCAAAACCTTACAGTAAATTGAAAAGGCCATTGCAAACTTCTTGTGGGGTTGCAAGAAGGTAGAACTAAGGTCCATTGGAAGAGCTGGGATTTGGTTTATATCTCTAAGACGGAAGGTGGCCTTGGCATCAAAAAGATGAAGGATGTTATGCGGGCACTTCACCTCAAGATGGCGTGGAGGGTAAGGTTTGGTGGCGAAGGAAATTTGTGGGGGAATTTTATGCAATCCAAATACAAACTGCCTGGCCCGAACACCTCTGCTTTCAGATCTGGTGGAGGATACTCACCATTCTGGATTAACCTCCTCAATTTATTTCCTATTCTGGAAAACCATGGCCAGTGGGAGATCATTCATGGCCACTGTAACATGTGGCGATGCAACTGGTCAGGCCTGGGGCCTTTGTAAGACACCCCTTCTTTTTTTATCCCTGCTAATCAATGGGATCTTCTCGTGGTTGATTTTCTCGCTGACAACGGCCTAAAGCAGATCATGCCACTTGATCTCCCTGCCTCGATTCGAACTCACATCATTAATGGAGGCTTCTGCACTTCCAACAGAGACGATTCTTTCATCTGGCCTCATGGCCCTGGTGGGATCCTTTCTGCTAAATCAGGGTGGGAGGTGATAAGGACGCACAGACAGAGGCTGCCCTGGGCCAAGTGCGTGTGGTACCCATTACTTCCTCCTAAAATCTCCATATTCCTCTGAAAAGTTCTGATGAATGCACTCCCCATTGATGGAAACGTTTAGAAAAAAGGAGTCTCCCTAGTATCGAAGTGTGAGTGCTACGAGTTGGGACAACATGAATCTGTGTCCCATCTGTTTCTTCAGGGGTCCCTAGCACAGGAGATCTGGAATCTTGCTGCCAACATGTTGGAGGTGCCAGATTTGCCTCAGCTGTCCATTCAGGACCATCTTTTGAGGTGGTGGTCTCTCCCCTGCTCTCGTCGTTGTGCTTCGTCCACCTTTCGCTTAGCGCCGGCCTTCCTTTTATGGGAGATCTGGAAGGCTAGGAACGAGTCGAGGTTTGATGGCCGTAAAATCGTTGCCCTTAGAGTTTTCAGTAGAGCTTATTGGTGGCTGCAGATTTCTGCCTCTAGACACCTGACCCCTCAGGCATCCCCATTCACCACCGCAGCCCCAGCCTTCATACCTCCCTTTCCTTAAGACCGATGTGAGGTCGTCACGTGGCAAAAACCACCCCTCGGTTGGTGTAAGCTCAATGTTGACAGATCTTCCATTGGGAACCTAAGTCCAGCTGGGTTTGGAGGCATCTGCAGAGATCATAACGGATCCATGATGTTTGCTTTTCAGTTTGGATACAACGTAACTTCCAACAATAGAGCAGAAATTAGGGCTCTCCACTATGGCGTGGAGATGTGCGTCCTCCACAGGCTGCTGAACATTATCATTGAATCCAACTTAAGATGGGTCGATGATTGCATCCTTGGGAAGTCTTTTGTCCACTAGAAATGGAACTATTGGATTCTTACAATAAAAAATCTCCTATCTAGAGGGTCATTCTCCTTGGCTCTCATTCCTAGGGAGGCCAACGGCCCGACAGACTGTTTAGCCAAGCAAGGCGTCTCTGCACAAGAATCCAAGAGCTTCTCGGTCCCAGTGGATCTCCCTTCCCTTGCCAGAGGTTCTTTCTTTTTGGGCAAAACCGGGCTGGGATCTATTAGAAAGAAAAGATCTAACACAGGGATTGGTGTCATTAGAAGTCGGGGATTGAGGTCATAGTTTCCTTTTGTTTCTGTTTTCTCTTGTAGAGTCTTTTGTCCATATTCTGTCACATGATAGGTGAGGTTGCAATAACTTTTTGTTGGGCCCACCTGAATGGCGGTAAAGTTCAATGATCAATGGATCTCATGGCTATCGCCATTTCATTAAAAAAAAAACACCTTTATCATTAGATATAGATACGTGCTATGCATTTGGAAGCAAAAGCATGACTCCGTCGGGGTAGAGACGTGGCCGGAAGCTATTAGCCATGACTAGTGTGATGGCGGTGTTGATTTACATATAAACTTATGACACATCATATTTAACATTATGAAAATTAAAGTTGGAAGATCAGACAAGAATCCACGGATTACTCGAAGATGGAAATAATGTCAGTTATGCTTTCCTGATGATGAGGTGATTTAGCGGAAAATTGAAAAGTCTTTCCTAAGGATGGAAATATGATTTTTTTTTCTTTGATGAAAAATATTATTAAATGAGAAAGCGCTATACAAGAGTAACATACATGATCGAACAAACTCCAAGCATAAGGCTGTAATGTAGTAATAACTCGGTGAAACCAAGGTCGTACCCACATGGATTTATGATTGTGTAATTTTTGAAATACTTTAGAAGTAGAAGTAAAACTACTAAAATTTGATTAAAGAGCAATGTAGTAATTGAGAAGGAATTTAATGGAATTAACACATTAGAGCGCCAAAGATCCACTTATAATTATTCCTTAATGTTTAATTTCTTTAATTTAATCATATAACTCAACTAGAATCGAAGTCTTATTCTATCTAACCAAATAATCGAACAGTTAAATGATCATTCATAAACCAAAACAAATTTGAACGTCAATTGAATTGGTTTTCGCATAAATCAAAGTATTGATTGTAGAGAATTCAAAGCATCTATCTTGCCCATAGTATACGATAGATCAATGGATTTTACTGATCAATCACATGCAAAATAGATAAGAAATTACTCTTAGCTTTCCCAAGCATCTAATGTGCCCGGAGTCGACAATAGATCAAAGTAAATTAAAAATAAATCTTCATTCAAACTAAATACCAATAAATTGTTCAACAATAAAATCAAATACTTAAATGAAATTAAACTAAAATATTAAGAATAATTACAAGCTTTATCTCTTAGTCCTAGCTAATAAACTACTTAATCAAAGACATGATTAAACTAAAACTCAAAAAGAACCGAATGATTGGAGAAGGACTCCGTGAAAGCTCTAATCTATCCCTTCTATCCTAATTCATCTCACTTGTTCCAATAAAAAGGCTTTCCTTTACACGTTTAATTTGTGTTTAACCATTTAAAGGCGTGAGACCCTACCCGAATTTGCATGTGTGCATGAGTGTGTGTGAGTATGCATTACCAAAAAACTAGGCAAAGCCTACGGATAAAAGCTGTAGCCATAAACCAATGGCTACGGTTTTAGTCCATAGCATGACCGTAGTCGTAGGTGCCGTAACAATATGTCTTGAACCTATGGCTACGGATTTAATCCGTAGCTATAGATTACAATAGCTACAGATATAATCCGTAGCAATTATATTTGTAGCAAAAACCATAGACAACTACATATTTATGTGTAGCTAAAAGTCCGTAGCAATATGCCAAATTTAATAATGGCTACAACTGTTAGATTACCAGTGACGGTCAATATCTGTAGTTATTTCGTACATTAAAAAAAATATATATAATCATTTGTTCATTCAATTACCACCTGCATAATCATTCATTCACTCCATTACAATCAATTACAATCATTCATTTATTCAATTACAATCATTCATTCATTCAATTATAATCAATTACAATCCTTTATTCATTCAATTACAATTACAATCAATTATAATCCTTCATTCATTCAATTACAATTACAATCCCTTACAATAATACTGAAAATACAAATATTTGGCTTCATTAGAGAAATTTGCTCGACTTTACTCTGAAATTTCAATGATAAAGAATTGAAAGAAAAGATATATTTTAATGGTATGATATTTTTTTTCACAAGTAAATAAGCCTTTTTCCAAGCCCATCCTTTTCCTTTCAATTCCTTAGTGACCTCTGTAAAATTATTTTCACTGTCATTTATGTAATACTTTAAAGAGTTGTCTCGAAATGCAAATCTAGTAATGGCAAGGTCACTTCCTGCAGCAGCTTCGTATATTCCATCATCCTACAAATAGTCATGGCATTCATAAATTGGAATAATCATTAGGGGAAAGAAAGACAAAGTGAAAGAAGTGCATCATGTATAACTATTTTTTTTCTTAATAAATTAATAAAAACTCAAAGAGGAATGAAATTGACACAAAAGGAATGGTCTCACCATATGGTTTGTAGGACCAAAATAAACGTCCGGACAATTTTCACATGGAGGACCATCGGTAGCCACAAGTACACACTTCCCAAGTGGAACAGATACTGACCACGATTATCTATGACTTGAAAATTGTGCAACCAGAGCTGACCATCATGAAAAGAAAATCTTCATTTACTTGTCAATTACAAGTAGGACATGCCAGTGATTAGTATCAATGCCTTGAGTTCTAGATACTTTTTAGGGTATATAGTGCATCACATTGTATAGAGAAAATATCACCATCAGAAAATAATCTAATGATGTTCAGAAGCAGTAGGTTCACTGCCTACTAGAAATG
Organism: Magnolia kwangsiensis; assembly: GCA_037074715.1. NCBI lineage: Eukaryota > Viridiplantae > Streptophyta > Magnoliopsida > Magnoliales > Magnoliaceae > Magnolia > Magnolia kwangsiensis. The sequence goes on along the minus strand of CM073574.1, from coordinate 142,670,247 downwards.
TGCACCTTCTTGGTAGAGCCCACCTGAGGAAGGGAAAGAGGTTTGCTAAGCTCACCTGCATGTATAAGTGAGCTAATGCACACAGTACCACATGCCGGCATGGCAGACAGGTGTAGTATCCAAGCCATCCATCAGAAGGGTAAACTGTAGATTCCGTATCCCAAGAATCAGGTCAGTCCTCTAGTCAGGCCACAATCAACTGAATGAATCTATAACTATGAAAGACCTATCTGAAGTTTTCTAACACATCCACTTATTTCTAATATCATAGCTATGAAAGACCTATCTGAATTTTTCAACTGAAGGTTTAGGTTATAAGTTTTGGGATTTGAGAATAAGTTTAGGTTATAAGTATAGGTTTAGGTTATAAGCTTATGTTAATGTTGTAGGTTATAGGTTTAGGTTATAGTTTTAATTTTAGGTTTAGGGATTTGAGAATACATTTACTTTTGGGTTTAGGTTTAGGTTTAGGGTTTACGTTTAGGTTAAGGTTACAGGTTTAGGTTTAGGTTATAGGTTATAGGTTATAGGTTTAGGGAATTAAGTTCAGGTTATAGGTTATAGGTTTAGGTTTAGGTTATAGGTTTTGGGATTTGAGAATAGGTTTAGGTTATAAGTATAGGTTTAGGTTAATGTTGTAGGTTATAGATTTAGGTTATAAGTATAGGTTTAGGTTAATGTTGTAGGTTATAGGTTTAGGTTATAAGTTTATGTTAATGTTATAGGTTCTAGGTTTAGGTTATAGGTTTAGGTTTAAGTTTAGGCTTAGGTTTAGGTTTAGGGATTTGAGAAGATAATGGTCCAGCACCAAAATTAGAAGAGAAAATCTTACCCTGTACTTCATGAAACAGGCCCTACGCCACTGAACAATAGTCTCACCACTCTCCAAGCGGACAACATCCCCATGACTAACAGCACATGATCCTGCATGCTGTGAAACAACTCTATGAACATTTTTTTCCTGTAGGGTACAAAGACAAATCTGTACTTATATGTGTTTTAACCTATAAGAAACATATTTATCATGAGGTTGGCATTTGTGAAATCCATAATCTACCTCATAAAATTTAGCCATGGACATCGGCAAATCATGACATGAGCAGATAACTCCAATAAACCCTTTATTTCTAAGATGCAGATTACCACCTATTAGAGACAAAAACTGTCAGAGAATGTTCCACAACAAGTACGTCATGCATGTGGATGCACATGCTAACATCGCACATGCAGGAATCCGAACCATGCATCAAGCAGGCCTTAGAGGTGATCATTCCTAAAGATTAAGCTCTCCTACTAATTTCAAGGAGCCCCAGATGGGAAAAAAAAATACTGGAGGGGATAAGAAATTTCCAAAGGCCTAAATTCATTGCAAAAGTGCAGCCCACCTGATGAATGGACTTTGGACCAGCCTTTTTTTTTTTTTCCCTTTTGTCCAGTTCATCTGCACTATGGGCCCATTTATTTCATGCTCAGATAGGTTGGTGTGGGCTTAGCAAACCTCCATGTTAAAATAAGGAAAATTGAAACATATTGACTAACAAGAGATGACTCTGAATAACAACAAGCATGAGTCCAAAGCACCCACTCACTTGTACCAAGGCAGAAGACACGTGGACGTCCTCTTCTAAAATTAGGTGGATGAGTTGACATAGAAGATATAGCTTCCAATGGCATTCTCGGCGGTGCCTGAATATTGGTGGTTTGATGTTGACTGACATTCAAGTAACTTGTACAAGCAACTAACCCCCACCTTTAATCATTCTCTGTCACTCATTGATCTTTAATCATGGCTGATATTTAATCAATATAGACGGTTGAATTCCCCATATCTTTAATCATTCTCTATCACTCATTGATAGCAGTCCAGAAATTGAAGTCCAGATATAGCCCTTATAGAGTTCCATAGCCAATCTTCTTCAGTAGAAATTCTTTGACCACAAGCAACATGTTCAATAGTAGAAAAATGTAGGGACTCCAACTTTCTAATCATACCACAATCAAAAGCATGGATAGATCTCAATGTTGAACTACAGTCAAATGATAAGATTCCTACCAACTACTATGGATGCAAATTCAGAATTTATAAACAAGCTCCAACCACGGCAAATGTACAAGGGCCAGTTGTTCACGAATGGATGTATGAGAAGGTACAATGATCTGTCATTGTTGGGATCACCTGGTGAATTGTTCTGATCTAGCACACATTTACCTTATACCCAAGTGTCACTTGAGCGAGATATTAATAACCCCACTTATTTTCATGCGTTTCAGCCTTTTACTCCACTTTTTTATTTTATTTTTTGCATTCCTTTCTTTGCAAAAGCGTGTCCAAAGAAGTTAGGGTGCCAATAACGTTTGACAAAATCTTTGATACTCTGGCAGGCTATGATGGATGATACGCTTACCTGTAGAAATTGCATGTGGCATTAAAGTAATTCAAATTAAACTTTCCAATTTGCGAGTTCCAACTTAGATGTATTATGAAATTCAAACTTACTCATCCACATCTATTGGATAGTTAAAAATGGAAATATCCAATGGGCCTATTTCACTAAACAAGTGTCCAAAAATCAGAAATTAGTTTTGCACAACCAATTTAATTTTTGGATTGTAACTTACTGACAGTAGGTTTGTGATTTAGACAATTTAATTTGAGTTCATACGTGCAACATGTAAAATTTTTAAGTGGTTGTATGTCAAGTGCCACACCTTTCTAGGGTATCAATTAACCCCAACATTATTTACCCTTGTTTTGGTGGAATCTTGTGTGGTAGGCAAAGTATTGAATGTTTACCTCTAGTACTTCATCAAACTTGAGAAAACTTCTTTTTATTCTGAAGTACTATCTCTACATTAATTTGGAGGGCCAAAAGATGCAAAAAATTAAGTTGATAATTGTCAAGGAGTTGAATACCTTGTGTAGTTTCAAAAAGAGCAAGATTTAAACAACTGGGTGATAATAGCTAAAGGCTCGAACCACACTGTTTTACAATTATATCACCCAAAATGGGTACCTCCACGTTATTTATAATCTTTGATAATTAATTTAATAAAGAGGAACTCAAAAGTCAGACTTGAAATGAATCAGATGCAATTCTAAAAGCATCATTGCCATCTTGGAATTTATAATCGCTATAAGTGAATTCTAAAAGTCAAAATCATAAGATAAATAACAAATAGAGATGTGTTATATACCTTGTAAAGGGGGACCTTCTTTACACTAGCCCTGCTTTGCAAATAACAACTGATGCTACTAACACAACATTTGGCACCAAGGTAGAAAAATTACAAACAATTGTTATCACCAGGGTGCAGAAAAGGCCAAGACATGTGGAAGACTTCATAGTTTAACTACAAAGATGCAACTAATACACAAAGGAGAGAAAAGGCAAACCAGGCCCAGTTGGTGTAGTAATACAATAATAAGTACACCCTTGTCACGGCTTTAGTTTTTAAGTTCGGTTTTAGTTTTTATCACTTGAAAATCATATGAATACCACAATGGGGGAAAAAAAGGACAACGTGGAAAAAACACCCATCACAACAACAAAAAAATTAATTCCATCCATTTGGGATAAAATGATTCAAAAAATCATAATATTAGGGTGTCTGCACTCACGGAAGGCTGCAAGCAACACATCCCTACTCATTCTCCTACAGAAAAAACATAATTGCAGATAACTATTAAGTTGAATTTCAGCATATAGGGAAGAAACAAAGCTCAGATTTTAATTGAAATATATAGATCAATGTTATGAATTTAATTTGTGGAATTGATTTTTTATTTTATTTTATTTTATTTTTTATTTTTTGTTAAGGTAGGAAATTTCAGTAACTAGTATTAAAGTGAGCACAAAAGCAAAGTAGAGAAGATAATGGTCCAACACCAAAATTTAAAACTTCTTTAGATATTATATGTTAGTAATTAGCCTGCATTTTTCAACAAGGATTTACACGATGACTTTGGGTTCGTGGAACATACATCCAAGGGGTGTAGCCTATCACATATGTAGCCGCTCAAACCTCCACCACACGACCTTTGTCACTTGAGTTGGATCCTTCTCATAGCTCCATAAGCCCCTTTCTAGTCCATGAAATGAAGACAACCAGCCCCAGAGTCTACATTACTTGCATTTAGAAAATAAGAAAAAAGAAAATTTAGGATTCACAATAGTTCCAATCATAGATGAGCACATCTACTTCAATGCTGTTGTTTGAAACTTGTAAACTTTTTAGATGTCACATAAGAGGTGTAACCCCATTTCACCAAACATGCCTTTAATGGAAGAAAAATATTAGGGAAAAGGTATGGATACCTGCTCTAGGTCTGATGCTTCAAATCTCAGTAACACCATTTCATCGATAGCTAAAAGAAACTTTTAGACATTTGTAAGTGTTATGGTCACATGCTCCTTTGGTTGTCAAATTTTGTGGTGCCAAAACCTTTATCTTTGTCTTGTGGTTGTATGTTGATTTATATATTTTTGAGACACTACTTCACAAGTCCTTCAAGTCAAGTACATTTATCGACTTTAAGTCAAGACAAGCCATGTACTTTGTCATCATCTATAAGCATATATGTTCAAAGCTACTTTGATAAAGATTACAAGACTAAAGTACACTTCAAGTCTCAAGTACAAGCTACAATAGTAGAAGAACACTTGTTCAAGACTCAAGTCAGTGTACAACACAAGATGAATGGTTAGTCAAGCTTCAGGAGAACTCTTGATTCAGTGCTACATGATGTTCAATGTTCTCAAGCTTCACAATGATCAAAGGTCATCAATCATCTGAAGATATGAAGTCTCGAAGTTCATATCTCACTATTCAAGGTAAGATTGACCTTAGACTGTCCTTAAGATAGGTCACTTTGGATACATAAGACAATAGAATCATTTTACATAATTTTGGTCTATTTTAAGACTAGTTCTGGACCTTGTTCGACTAGTCCTAGCATTGCCTCGACCAGTCCTAGAAATTTCAAGACTAATCGTAAGTTGTTACAAATTTTTAAAATTTTTTGGTTAAGTTACGACTAGTCCTGGAGACTGTTCGACCGGTCGTGTGAATAGTGTCGACCTGACCTACCACCAGTCCTAACTCTACGATTCAAACTCCAGTGATAAGATTGGGGTTCCTTCGACCGGTCGTGAGTGTCCTATGACCAGTCGTAGACACCCCTACGACCAGTCGTAGAACGGTCTTATCCGATCGCGCCTAAATATTCAAAAATCCATTCTGCTATGATTAGTGTAGTGTCCTCAAGACTAGTCGTAGACGAGGTTTCTGCTACTATAAATTGAGCACGAATTTCATAGTTTTATATCAAAATTCAAGTAAAATCAAGGATCCACTTTGAGATAAGTTTGTGTTCATTTTAAGCTACTTTGTGCATAATTAATATTCCTTTTGTTAGCTTTACGTTATTTAATTTTTTTTCTACATTCCAATCTCAATTGAAAAGAGGAATTGTGATATTCCTTCTTCTTGGAATCAAAATCAAATATAGCTAGCCCATCTGGTTTAACTTAAAATCAATTAGAACTTAGAACCATTTTAAAGTGAGTATTGGACTTTGAACTTCTACATTCAATCATCTACTCTGATTGGTTCTTCCGGGCTAATACGAAAGGAGAAATTCAGGTATTTTCCATTTATTGTAATTTACATTTCTTTTTAGTTTGTTTTGAGATTGAGCTAGAAAAATCTCATTGTGTGGTTATTTGAGGAGAGCCAGAAAACTTAGACAGAGGGGTTTTTGAATTGTGTAAGCCCAAGTTTAAAAGACATAATTGTGAAGGTTTTAGGTGAACCTGTGAAACCTATTTTGATAGTGAATGTTAATATCCCCTGTGTGAGGATATTAAGAGTGGAGTAGCAATTTGTGTGGCTGTTTTATAATAGTTTGTGTACACACAGGCGAACCACTATAACTCTTTGTGTTTTGTAGATGTGTGATTTATTCCTTTCCATCTTTTATCATTCAAAGTTATGGAATGTATGTGTGGATGTGAATGTTGTAATAATTTAGATTTAAATTTCTACAATTTATTTCAAATCCATGCTATTTATTTATTCCTCTTTGGTTTGAGTTTTTGATATAATAGACGTTCTAAAAATAAGGTTGTCCTGCCATAAACCCTTATTTTTTATGGTGTAAGGTTGTCCTTAGAACTGAATTCGTATCAACCTCTCAATACTAATATATTGAGGTTGCATTTATTTTAGCTTTAAGAATTATTTTTTATTTATTTGGCTATCTCTTTATATTATTCCGTTGTTATAGTTTTAATTTAGCATAGTCCTATTCACACCCCCCCCCCCCCCCCCTCCCCTCTAGGACTTACAGCTTGGCCATTTCAACATTCTCCAGTGTTGCCCTGAAGAAACAAATGAACCATCTCGACTTTATCATTTTAAAAAAATTGTAAATGAAAATTCATATATGCAAAAATAAATTCCAATCTAAAGTGAGGATGACTTTATGAAGAGAAAATGCAAAGAACTCAACCTCGGGTATAGAGTCAGGGCTGAGCTTGTTCAAAATGCTACATAAAACAGTCCCATCGATCAAGCATGCTCTATTCTGCTTCTGAAGCTTCAAAAGACCTAATTAAGTGAGGAAACATACACTTCAATTGTGTGCTCCATGTTGTGTCAATCACAAAGGCAAAATCTGAAGATATGGTTGAGGAAAGGCGATAGTGGATTGACAGGTATTGGTTGAAGCATTTCTTCAAATGACTCGAGGGCATATTTCTATATAAAATAAAAACTAAACACTTTAAATATAATAGGAGGCAGTATATGGTCATCATGCATATAATAAAAATCATAACCCAAGTCTAGAGCATCCCAACGTTTTAGAAGTAAAAACATAAATGAATAGATACTAGTGATGGATTGCACCTTAGTCCACCTCCTCGATCTTGGGCCCAGCCCCGATGCCTCCTACTAATAGACCATCATCATGTTGAATTAGATGAGAAATGAAGCATCTCCTGATGAACAAAATGCAAGAAAAAAATGACTAGATTCCAACTCTAATTGCAGAGAGAGAGAGACAGAGGAGCTTTTGCTTAGAGTTAAGGGTTTTGAAAGGAAAAGGCGGTGAGTTTGGGCGATTCATTTGTAGAGAGAGAGAGAGAGAGAGAGAGAGAGAGAGAGAGAGAGAGAGAGCCGTCGGTTAGGGTTTTTTGGGTGTGGAGGAAATGGAAAAAATAATATGGGGGTTTTATATGGGATAATTGGAATTTTGAGTCCAATTGCAGAGAGAGAGAAAGAGAGAGAGAGAGAGAGAGAGAGAGAGAGAGAGAGAGAGAGAGAGAAGAATTTAAGAAGGGCTTTGAAGATGGGATGTTTGAGAGAGAGAGAGGGAGGGAGAGGGGGTTTTGGGATGATTGAGAGGGAGAGAGAGGGCGGAGAGGGATGGCTGAATATTGATTTGGGCGCGCGGCTCTCTTTTGAGCGCTCGCCCAATTATTTTGGGCATGGATTGGGTACCTACATGGGGCCTACCATGAAGTACATGGTTTGTGCCCAATTATTTTGGGCGTGGATTGGGTACCTACATGGGGCCTACCATGATGTACATGGTTTGTGCCCAATTATTTTGGGCATGGATTGGGTACCTACATGGGGCCTACCATGATGTACATGGTTTATCCATTCTGTCCATTCAATTTTATAAATATATTTAAGGAATGATCCCAAAAATGAGGTATATTGAAAGCTCAAGTGGACCACACCATAGGAATCACGTGTGATTTAATCTCGATTGTTTCCTACTGTGTGGTCCACTTGAGCCTTTGATATACGTCATTTTATGGGATGATGCCATAAAATTATATTTCAAAATAGATGGATGGATTAGATAGAACACATAAATTGTGGTGGGCCTCAAAAATTCCTTACAGGACCGTCAATTTTTAGTAGTGTAGCAACTTTTTTTCTACAGAATTAATTCGTAGTAATATAGCTATGGTTTATATCTGTAGCTAAAAACCTGCATAGTCTGTAGCCTTTGGTCATTTTTTTGGTAGTGATGCATCTTGTTTATTTTGGTCTCGCGGTCCTACCAATTAAATTTAGGTGACCTGTGACCCTCAGATTATGTTTGTTGTCATCCTTGAGTCCAATTACATAGACTTGACTCGGATCGACCTTAGACCTATGCCATTTCATTCGTATCATTTTTACGATTCTAACGACATGTCTTGTACGTCCATCCGACTTATGGATCAAAAGTTATGAGCATTTCATCATGTGGCCCACTTTTTATGCAATAGCATATGGACCACTCCCATGACACAATTTCTCATGCACACCACCTATACACACTATAATTCCATGGAATAAACACTACCCACCTTAGACACTACCCTTCTCATTTCTCTTCTTTCCTTCTTCCTCTCCAATGTTTATCCCTCCCATTTTCCAACATTTTTTTCCTCCTTTCCTCCATCATCTAGCCACCAAAGTCCCATCTTGACCATTGAAACTTAAACCTTGGAGCTTGAGATCTCTAGTGATGGTAAAAGCTTGAAAATCCGAGGTGGGTGCTTCTACTAGTACTGATTTCTCTCCTCTCTCTTATTTCTTTTATTTCTTCATATATGGGACAAATGGGACTCACCAATCCATGGTGGGGATCCCATCTAACCCTTTGGATTTGGCCATTGACCATCCTTCATGCATGTGTCATTCCATAATGGGGCCATCCTCCATGGACACGATCATGATGTATTTCATAATGTCAGCCCTTCCAAGGTCATATAGACCTTTGTTTTATGGTAAGAATTTTATAGAGGTGTGGTCCACCCATGGTAGGACCCACCTACCAAATTTTAGAGCCAAGGGACCCTTGTGCACATCGTGCCAAGGGCTGGACCAGCCCACCACGTTGTGACGTCCAGGATGACTAGAATTTTTGGGTAGACTGTTTTTCGTAAATAAATTAAAATACTTATGAGTATCCAAAAATCATAAAATTTTGTGTAGGTGTGGCACACCCATGGAAGTACCAACCTACAAAATTTTAGGGCGAACGGGCCCTTGTACTATCTGTGGTGTGGCCTGGAGTGGCTCACTAAGCTGGAATGCCCAGGTTAGGGTGTCCAGCCTTGGCTGGCCATCCAGGCTACTTTGTGGGCCCACCTTAATGTATTTTACATCCCACCATTCATCCATGTGGGCCCATAGGGGTAGTGGTCATCCTCCCTCTGTAGCTTTCCATTTTTAGGGTCCATTGGATAAGTTTTTGAGTAAAATACTCAGGCCCATAGAGCTGTCTACATATAGGATATCCTTGTCTTGGGCTACTATTGGGCCTGCATTCTAATGGCATGGCCCACTTGAAGTGACTGTTGTATATCCCCTTCTCATCTGGTGGGACCCACAATGATGTGTGTGGGCCATCAGGGATTAAATATACTATAAAATAATTTTATTGTTGGGTTTCAGCCAACCCAGAAACTAGGTGGGTTAGAATTTGGCAGTATGCCCAATACTGCTACTCATAAAAGTTATTCTGGGGCAGCATGACCCACCAGATTTGAAGATGCATTAATCTGTTATTTTTTCATTTTTCCTTCAATATTTTTGAGTTTAATTAGGGTCTATCTAAGACCCACTCAAGTTGGGTTTTTATTGGAATGATGTATGTGGTTAATTGACTAGTTCCTAAGGCCTTTTTGGACTAGAATCTTCTAAGTAGGACCAATAACCTTTGGGCCTATACTCTCCTACCTATTGTGATGGGTTAGGAACTATAATATGTAAGTAGTTAGGCCCTTCGCTGCCCACTAAATTGGCCCTGTACTTGGGCTAAAAAGTAAGGCCCAACTTACTTGTGTTAAATGTGAATTTTTTTCATATGGATGAACTATTGGGCTGCCCATGAAGCTCACCACAATATATGGATTTATGACCCTTTTGGTCAGGCCCAAACCTTTCTTGAGGGCCCACAATATTACCTATGAGTTGGGCTTGTGTATAGCCCATTAGGCCATGTATTGCTTGGGCCTTAGACCCTACTTTATATGTGTAACGGGTTACCTTTTTAGGACCCGGTTGAGGTTGGATGTCCTCCTTGGTGGCCCTAAGGTAGGCCCATAGGGCCCTTATAGGTGATTGAAGGCCCACCTTGGGCCTTGGTAGGATCGTTTTCTCCTTGGGATTATGACTCACCCTTAGCTTGTAGGCCACCCCAAAGTATTGGACCCTTACTAGAGGACTTCTCTTCTCCTTAGAGTACTCGTCTACGTATCTTAACCTTGTTCCTCCTTGGGAAAGAAGAACATATTCTATAGATAACACACTTATATCATTATGACCCATATACATCGTCAGCATGAATTAATTGCATTGTATGGTGGTCATTGAAGAATAGAGTTTCTCCCCTTGTGCACAATGAGTGCCTGGAGTTTGTGCATGATCTGTATGTGTGACTCATGCATTGGCATTACATTTCATATTGATATCGCCCTTACTTTTTCAGGGCCTTGCCTCCACAGGGATATTCATGGATAGATGGATGTGTGGACACCCGAAATGATACTTAAGCATACCGGGTGCATAGGATGTCCATGGGTGAACTTTTAAAAACTTTCATGGTACAAAGGGACTGGCCTAACATCGTGACCGAGTGGAAACTATGAGCACATAAGGGCCTTATACCGGCAGGCCGTGACACCCACTGTCATGTAGTCAGTTGGGTAGGGATGTGGCCTTATCTGCATATGAGGGAGGGCATTATTAGGTTGAGTCTGACTAGTTCATGAAATTGGTTCGCTGTCGTCGATCTTTGTTGGTGATTTGTTGTCCACAGGTGGGTAGTGAGGTCTCTTACACTCATTTGACTGTGTGGGGTCTGTAGAGCGACAATCATTTAGTAGTGTAATGGACCTTAGTGATTTCCTTATGATTGGAAATGTACTTAATATGTGGATTGGATATGAATACTGACATTACTTTGCATCGCATTCGCATCCGCTGTATAGGCCCCTTCATGCATCGCCTTGGTATGACGCCCAGTACTCATCGCATCATATTCATGATAAGCCTTGGTAAGGCTAGTGATTTGTCATTGAGCACGTTACTCTCCTTGTACCTCCCGTTATTCTTTTATGCACCATTATCACACACTTTCACCACCCTCTAAGCTTCTACAAGCTTATGTACGATTGATGCGTGTAGGAGATCCTAGGCAAGCGTCATAGCAGTAGAGCTTGGAGTAGCACTGAGCTTGAGGACCCAGTGTTGCAGACTTTCATTTCCTTTCCTTTCCTTTGTCTATTATCTTATGTATGTCCTTTTAGACCTTATAGATATTTGTAAAAGTTCAAATTCATAGTGAATTCTGTGATGTGTGCCTTTGTTATTCTTAGATATACTTATTGTGATCTTGGGTATGCTCGTATTGAAATATTTATACTATTATGAAAATCCTTCTTGTAGGATCCTAGGACTGGAACCTGCCTCAGGAGCCGAGAATGGGGTACTATGGAGGCTGTTGTGGTCAGAACTGGCCATCGGGTTCCTTATGAGTTTGGGGTGTGACAGGAGTTGATATCAGAGCATAGCAAGTAATTCTGGAATAACTCGAGATAACATTACATGTCTACTCAGAGCATAGGATAAGTAGTGTCCCGAGACCCTTCCTTCCACTCCTTATTGAGCCTGTAATTGTCTTGATTCCTTACGTCGTTGTTATTTTGTAAATGATGCCACCTAGACGTGGCACCCGTAGTGCTCGTAAACAAGGCGCCTGAGATACCCGTTCTACTCGAGCACATCCTGCTCCCATTGTTGAGGATCCAATTCCTGAGGTCCCGATCCAAACTGTTTCTCCAGTTGAGCTTGTAGCGTCCGCTCCTTCAGTTGCTCCAGTTCTCCCACCGGTTCCCCTCCTTAGCTTGCTGTTCTGGTTGTATAGGCTCCTGCTCCGCTAGCCGCACCCGTACCTCCGCCCGAGGCGTGTGCCGCTTCGCCCTTTCTGACAGTGCCTATAGGAGCTGAGCATTTTTAGCAGCTGATGCGGCTTGTAGCTACTGCGTTGCAGACCTATCAGCCTGCTATCACCGAGGTTTCTAGGCAGTCTGACTTACCGCATGTGAGTGCGATATCTCGAGAGTTCCGACAGCATGATCCTCCAAGGTTTAGTGGTAACCCTAACCCTTCTGCCGCCCAGGCATGACACACTAAGATTGAGATAATTTTTGACACCATGCAGTGTCCTGCGGATTAGAGAGTCTCCCTTGCGACCTATCCTTCAGGACAAGGCCCGTCATTGGTGGTCATCCATATTTAGGATGGTCGGGCCCTAGTTTGTTTGGACCTGGGAGGAATTTGTGGTCCGTTTTGACCAGAAATTCTTCCCCGAGCATGTTCAAATCCAGAGGGTGATCGAGTTTGAGACCCTAGTTCAGGGATATTTGATCGTATCTCAGTATGAGGCCTGTTTCTTGGCCTTGTCTAGGTTTACTCCTCATCTCACCAGTGATGAGAAGATGATGACCTGTCATTCTGTGACTGGCTTGCGTCCTGCCCTTCGTAGCCATGTGGTAGGGCATTATTTGGAGACGTTTGACTAGGTCATTCATCAACCACTAGTTTATGAGGATGATTGGGCTATGACCCATAGGTCGAGAGAGTAGAGTTCCGGTGGAGACCGAAAGAGGAGAGCTTCAACCGGCAGTTCAAGGCAGCACTGTCAGTAGAGATGGAGGGGCAGATCAGGGTATCGACAGTTGTGGCTGAGTCAGTAGCTCTTCATCATCATCAGCACCACCAGCCGCTTCATCTTCTGGCCCCTTTTTCGGCATTTACTTCTATTGTAGACGTGCCAGACATTAGAGGCGTAACTGCCCTCTCCCCATTCAGTAGCAAAGGCCACTGCAGTTCCCTCCTGCTTATCCTCCTCAATAGCAGTAGAGAGCATAGCTTCCACCCGCCGCTCCTAGGGCTCCTCCTCAACAGCAGAGGCAGCCAGGCAGACCTCCTCAGAAGTGGTAGCAACAGCACCAGCACTAATAGAGGGGATATCCTTATGTTCAGTCCCTGGGTCGAGTGTGTATCGTAGCCCAGTAGGCACATACTCGAGACAGCCAGTCTTCCAGTTTGCTTCCCCTACCAACTCATGGCCACTTTTATTCTGTGCAACGGGTGCCACGCCAGGACTCGCAATCATCAACCGGTGGAGTCGTTAAGGGTATTCTTCTTATTTCTGCTTGCGTTGCTCATGTTTTATTTAATTCTGGTGCCTCCCATTCTTTTGTGGCCAAGCGGTTTTGCAGATCAATCAGTATTCCATCGGAGTCCGTGTTTGAGGCTTTGATAGTCTCGACTCCCATGGGGAAGTCCATTGTGTTGAACCGTCGATACCCTTCTTACCTGGTGTTAATGGGTAAGATGTTCCTTCCTGCCGATCTGTTCATGATGCTGATGTCTAGCTTTGATGTTATTCTAGGTATGAACTTGCTTACGAAGTATTGTGTCATCTTGGACTGTACCGCGAAAACAGTTATGTTTCACATTCCAGGCTTACCAGTATTCCATTTTGTTGCCGAGCCCAGGTGTTGAGGGTTAAATATTGCATATTAGACCCCAGATATTGTCTGGATTTACGAATATAATGCTGTCTAATGGCTCGTTTTCTCATTCTTGTGTGGCAAAGTGATTTTATGAGCATGGATGGAAAAAGGACATTAAAAGTTGAGATTTAACGATCTGATGACGCCAAAGGCAAGGGACACACTCCAGGGGACCAAGATTGACAAATATACACGGTCAGAAATCTGAGAAAAGTTAGAAATTGAAGCTCAAGTGGCCTGAAGGACGTCCAGAATGCAAGATCACAAGGTTCCCACCATCCGTTCGGCTCGAAACTTCATATGTCGCCTGAGGACCATAAATTAACCATACATATAAAATTTCAGCCATTGAAGATCTCGGGAAGCGCCCCAACTGACATATCAGCCCATAAACTGTTGATTCTGGGCCCACCTGATATCTGGAACTGCCTCAAAATTATTATTGACGCCTTAAATGAGGAGTCAAAACAGATGGACGGTGCAGATTTCTCCAAAACAGTGCAATGGACCCCATATGAGATGAGTGTGTACAGTGCACATGTGCACTCGTTGTGCACCAAACGAATTAAGTCGGTCAGCAAGACGCTGACCGACTTTCTTCTTAAAAAAAAAAAAAAAAATTTCGCACCGCGTAACGCAGGCCGCTGGCCGTTTTTGCGGAAGTTTGTGGGCCTTACCCATTGACCATATGGAAAATCTGACCCGTTCACCGTGTAGAGGGGCTCGAATACTACAAAAACATGTTGACTTTTTGTACCATGCGTACACACGTGAGCGATACAGGGGCCACAAAAGGGCTGCCCGGTAGCGTTCAAATCTGATCTTTTAGTTATTTCTTCTCTGGGACACGTCAATGGACGTTCAAAACCACCCATTCTTGACTGAAATTTCATTCTGAATCCAATGGACGGGGTGAATTTTCCAGAAAATGCTTTTGTGGGGCCCACCGATCATAACAGCGAAATGGTGCGAAAGGTTTCGTACATCCGTGAAAACTGACTTTTCCGGACAGTTTTGGCCTACCATCTTTGATCATATGGCAGATCTGAACCGTCTATCATGTAGAGGACCCAAGAAAGTACTAAGGGACGGTATTTCTTTGGAATTTGAGCGAGGAAAGTTGCGTGTTTCATAGTACCGAACTTGGCTACGAAAATTACACTCTGTGTCCTGCTACAACTCTGTCACTGACTCCAGCCTTCCAGCAGCTATAAAAGGAGGTTTTTGGAAGTGGGAAGCATTCATTCAGGGTCTTGGGAGGAAGAACAGAGGGCTCGAGCTTGGGTTTCAACGTGGGCAGAGGAGAGAGAGAGGAGCTTGGTTTTTTCTTTCCCTTTTCTTTTCCTTTTCTTTTTCTCTTTATTTATTTGGATTGAGCCCATCTATGGTAGGCTAAATCCTCCTAGCTAGGGCTAAGAGGTGAAGCTTGTAGTGAGATGGGAGATTTTATTTTATTTTAATTTTAATTCATGAATCGACGTTGATTTTAGTTGATTATTATGGGAATATTTTTAGTTCTTAATGGTCTGTTGTGACTGAAATTACAATGGGTCTGTGATGCTTTGAATATTTCTATTTTCTTTTCATGTTTATGACGTCAGGACGTCCGTTGTTCACCATAGTCTCCTGGGCATGGTTGGATGACGGTACCCTTCCTAACTTTCATACATGTGATTGGGTGGTAATTAGTTTGATTCTGTTGTTTGCCATAGTCTTTGGGCATGGTTTGGTGATGGAATCCATTCTAATTCATATACCTTTCATCTCTTGAAAACTAGATCAATGACAGTTCAGTTAATTTTCATGAAACATGCATAAGATCTCCCTGATCTCTACAAGTGGATCCTCTGAATCCCTAGTTCCCTTCTCCTGATTTCTCTCAAGTTTAGATAATTATTTCACCAGTATTCCTTCAAATTCAATCAGATTAGATTTCATCTTAGCCTAGTTCTAGTTCTAGATAATTTTAGATTACGTACAGTTTCAGTCCCTTGGGATTCGACCTCGGTCTTACCGAGTTATTACTACATCACAACCCTGCACTTGGGGAGTGAACAAGTTTTTGACGCCGTTGTAGGGGACTGTCGGCTTCGTTTTTCTGAAATTAATTAGTTTTAGGATTAGATTTTCTTTTTAGAAATTTTTAATTCTAGGTTTAGAAGCTTAGTTATTTTCCTTACTAGAAAATTTTCTTAACTTTAGAAACTTTCTATTCTTCCTTCTATCTGATTTTTAGAACTAACTCAATTTTTCTGTTTTGTAGGAAGCTTCTAATTTAGTAAGCTCTTTCTAATTCTTCTTTCTTTGGAATTTCTTCTTTTCCCTAGAAATTAGTTTACTTTTAATTAGGACTTTCTACTCTTAGAAACTAACTTATTTTGTTTTGTTTTGCAGATTCTTAACCTAGGCCTCCAAATTTGGTAACTTCTTTCCATCTTTCCCTTTTTCTAGATTTCTTCTTTCTTTCTCTTAGGTTTAAGTTAGAATTTGAGGGCTGAGTGTGTTTTATGCCCCATTGGGCACGCGACAACACTCGACGTCTCGTGACTGAAGGAGGATTAGTTGAGGGGTTGACTGTCCATCGCACGACTAGATACCACTTGAATTCTCCTGAGTTAGAAGACGTTATGGCTGAAAATCAACCTCAAGCACTACCCCAACCAAGGGTTGAGGAAGTACATGATGAGAATGAGGTGCATCAGGCACCCCCGCCTCATACTTTACGAGATTATTTACAACCGGCGGGGGTGAGTACGCCCTCATGCATGATTTTTTCTGAGAATACAGGACATATGGACATCAAGCCAAGGGTTATCCAACTCCTTCCTAAGTTCCATAGGCTTGAGTCTGAAGAACCATATTTGCATCTGAAAGAGTTCGATGAAATCATAGGCACCTTATACTTTCCTAATGTATCTGAGGATACTATTAGGCTGAAACTCTTTCCATTTTCCTTGAAAGAAAAAGCCAAGACGTGGTTACATTCACTGCGTCCTAGGTCCATTGGCACATGGAATGATTTGCAGAGGGAATTTATAAAGAAATTTTTCCCACATCATAAGACAATTACCCTCAAGAGAGCAATCATGAACTTTGCCCAAAAGGAAGATGAAACATTCTTCCAATGTTGGGAAAGGTTCAAGGATCTGGTTAATGCATGCCCACAACATGGCTTTGAAATATGGCGCATTACGAATTTTTTCTATGATGGGCTAACATCTTCCATGCGCCAAATGGTCGAGACAATGTGTAACGGAGATTTTATTAATAAAAATGTCGACGAGGTATGGGATTACCTCGATAGTCTCGCGGAAAAAACACAATCATGGGACTATTACCCAAGAACGAACACCACGTCTAGGCCGACTCATTCAAGAGAAAAAGGAGGAATATATCTCCTGAAAGAGGATAATGATCTTAATGCTAAGGTGGCCAATCTCACCAGAAAATTTGAGGCCATGGAAGGAAGGAAGGAAAAGGTTAATGAAAGTGTTTGCGGCATCTGTGATTGCAACATTCATACTACTGAAAATTGTCCTTCAATACCTGCCTTTCGAGATGTATTGAATGAACAATCTAATGCCGTAAATAACTATCAAAGACCTTTCAATGGACCACCCTCTAATACATACAATCCTGGCTGGAAAAATCATCCAAATTTTAGTTGGAGGAACGGACAAACTGCTACCCCTCAAGGTTTCTTCAATCAAAATCCAAATCAGGGGAAACCTCAAGAAGAATCGGTTCAAATTTCCATATAAGAGCTGGCGCGGACAATGCAAGGAATTTCAGATTTTATGCAAAAAATAGATTCACGTATGACGGCTATGGAAAAAGGGATGCTCCCTGCACAATCACTCCCTAATCCGAAACCGCAATACGAGACAGGTGATCCCAGCTCTTCAAATCAAATGGGGCACGCTAAATCCATCACCACTCTTAGGAGTGGGAAGGTTATTGATAAAACCCTTTCGGTGAGGCCCGAAAATCCTCAAGAACCAGAAGAGGACAACAATGATGGATCTAGTGGCGCCCCACAAAAATTTGAACCGGAACCTCTAGAAAAGCCAGTTGCTCCGTTTCCCCAACGGTTGGTTGAACCAAAACGTCTATCTAACTCTCAGGATATCCTAGAGGTGTTGAACCAAGTGAAAGTCAACATTTCTCTGCTTGACGTTGTAAAACAGATTCCTTCATATGCTAAATTTCTAAAGGACTTATGTACTACCAAACGACGGAAAAGTGTTCAAAAGAAGATCTCCTTGACTGAAAAAGTGAGTGCCATCCTGAAACAAGATATGCCACAAAAATTCAAAGATCCCGGTTACCCAATCATATCATGTGTGATCGGAAACTATCGAATTGTTCACGCACTTCTTGACTTAGGAGCAAGCGTCAATCTGATTCGTTACTCGGTATACCAACAGTTAGGTTTGGGTGAATTAAAACCCACTCGAACCACACTACAACTTGCTGATCGTTTTGTTCGTATACCAAGAGGGATCATCAAGGATGTGTTGGTCCAGGTGGATAGATTCTACTACCCTGTTGATTTTATCATCTTGGACACTGAACCCATCAATGACACGAGCACTCAGATTCCTGTCATTCTTGGTCGCCCATTCCTGTCTACTTCAAATGTAATTATCAATTGCAGGAATGGTGTCATGACTATGTCCTTTGGAAATTTGACATTGGAATCGAATATCTTTTTCAATAACGGCAGCAACTCAGAGGATGATGACGATTTCCACGATGTTAACATGATTGATTCTTTTGTGGAAGATAGAACACCTCTCACCTTATCCTCTGATCCTCTAGAGACGTGCTTGGCCCACTCCCATGATCTTGATGATGATATAATTAGGGAGACGTGTGCCATGCTTGATACTGCACCGGTACTTGAAGTTAACCGGTGGAGGCCACACATTGAAGAATTGCCCCAAACTTGTGTAGTGCCTCTACCGTCTAACCTCAAGCCACCGAAGCTTGACCTAAAACCTTTGCCCTCTGATTTAAAATATGTCTATTTAGGTCAAGATGAGACATACCCGGTGGTGATCTCTGCCCACCTGGAGAAAGAACAGGAGAGTATGCTCATATCTACTCTCATTGAGCATAAGGGAGCTCTTGGATGGACGATAGCGGACCTCAAGGGAATTAACCCATCGATTTGTACTCACCGTATATATCTTGAGGACAATGCAAAGGCTTTTCGGCAATCACAACGTAAACTAAATCCAAACATGAAGGAAGTGGTTAAGGCTGAGGTTCTCAAACTATTGGAAGTGGGGATCATTTACCCCATATCCTATAGTCAATGGGTGAGTCCAACTCAGGTAGTTCCTAAGAAGTCCGGGATCACCATTGTAGCCAATGCCAATAATGAACTCGTGCCGACTAGAGTTACCACTGGTTGGAGAATGTGCATTGACTACAGAAAGCTAAATACCGTCACAAGGAAAGACCACTTTCCTTTGCCCTTTATTAATCAAATCCTAGAAAGGCTAGCTGGTCATTCCTATTATTGTTTCCTTGACGGGTATTCAGTTTATAATCAGATTGAAATCGCCCCTGAGGATCAGGAAAAGACCACATTTACATGTCCCTATGGCACCTTTGCTTACAGAAGGATGCCATTCGGGCTATGTAATGCCCCTGCCACCTTTCAGCGATGCATGACGAGTATCTTTTCTGACATGGTGGAGAAATATCTAGAGGTCTTCATAGACGATTTCTCTGTTTTCGGTTCATCTTTCAGCGAGTGCTTAGCAAGTCTTAAATGTGTGCTGAAAAGATGTGAAGAAAAAAATTTGGTACTTAACTGGGAGAAGTGCCATTTTATGGTTCAAAAGGGAATTGTCCTTGGGCATATCATCTCGTCCAAAGGAATCGAGGTAGATAAGGCAAAAATTGATCTTATCTCTAACCTACCTCCATCCAAGAATATCAGGGACGTGCGATCCTTCTTAGGACACACAGGCTTTTACAGACGATTCATAAAGGACTTTAGTCTCCTCTCTCATCCTTTATGTAATCTTCTTCAAAAGGATACACTATACGAGTGGACTAAGCAGTGCCAAGAAGCTTTCACTAAGCTTAAGGGCATGCTAACCACTGCACCTATCATGCAGCCACCTGACTGGAGTCTTCCTTTTGAACTTATGTGTGACGCCTCTGATTATGCTCTTGGAGCGGTTCTAGGCCAGAGAAAAGATAAGCGGCCTTACGTTATTCACTACGCAAGTAGGACTCTAAATCCTGCCCAAGTGAACTACTCGACTACGGAAAAGGAACTCTTAGCCGTAGTGTTCGCTTTGGACAAATTTAGGTCCTACCTGATCGAATCCAAGATCATCATCTACACAGATCACGCGGCACTTAAGTATCTTCTTTCTAAGAATGATTCTAAGCCCCGCCTGATACGATGGATCCTTCTACTCCAAGAATTTGATTTGAAAATTAAAGATAAAAAGGGAGTAGAAAACGTAGTGGCCGATCATCTTTCTCGCCTTAATACCTCTGATTCCCTTGAGGCGAACCATATCAATGACATGTTCCCTGATGAACAACTGTTTGAGTCTCCCATTCACCTTGGTTCGCTGATATTGCTAATTATCTTGCTACAGGTGCCATACCGACACACTGGACGTCACAAGATAAGAAGAAATTCTTTACCAAGGTGCATAATTTTTTTTGGGACGATCCATATTTGTTTAAATATTGCCCAGACCAAATCTTAAGGAGATGTGTACCAGACGATGAGCATCAGAGTGTCATCTCCTTCTGTCACTCACAGGCCTGTGGTGGTCACTTTTCTGCTAAAAAGACCACGGCCAAGATTTTACAGTGTAGCTTTTACTGGCCCACTATATTCAGGGACACTCATGAGTTTTGCAAAGCTTGTGAGCGTTGTCAAAAATTGGAAGCATTGTCCCGTCGAAATATGATGCCTTTGAATCCCATCCTTATTATAGAAGCATTTGATTGTTGGGGCATTGATTTCATGGGACCATTCCCCCAATCATTTGGAAATCTGTATATTTTGCTCGCCGTAGACTATGTCACTAAATGGGTCGAAGCAATTCCGTGCCGTAAAAATGACCATTGTACGGTCATTAAATTTTTGAAAGAAAATATCCTGTCGCGGTTCTGAACGCCTCGAGCCATCATTAGTGACGGGGGCTCACACTTCTGCAATAGACCATTTGAGAGCTTAATGAAGAAATACGGTATCTCTCATAAGGTGAGCACCCCATACCATCCACAGACAAGTGGACAAGCTGAGATTTTCAATAGAGAGATCAAACATATCCTAAAGAAAACGGTTAATCCTGATCGTAAGGACTGGTCAATCCGATTGACCGATGCCTTATGGGCGTACCGTACTGTTTTTAAAACTCCTATTGGAACATCTCCCTTTAGACTTGTCTATGGGAAAGCCTGTCACTTGCCTGTGGAATTGGAACATAAAGCATACTGGGCGATCAAAAATCTGAATTTCAATCTGGACAACGCTGGCTCGCTACGCAAACTTCAGTTAAATGAACTTGAAGAAATCCGGAACGATGCGTACGAAAACTCGAGAATTTACAAGGACAGGATGAAGGCGTTTCATGATCAACATATTCTACGGAAATCATTCACGCCAGGTCAGAAAGTGCTCTTGTATGACTCTCGACTACATCTCTTTCTGGGTAAGCTTCGATCTCGTTGGACCGGCCCTTACATTGTTGTTACTGCTTATCCTCATAGGGCCGTCGAGATAAGAGAACCCGACAATGGCAAGGAGTTTAAAGTTAATGGACATCGATTAAAGCCATTTGTTGAGACATTTGATTCAGAGGACATGTCCATGCCTCTGATTGCTCCTGTTTACCAGGACTGATCTCCTAGTCTGATGGAGGTATAGGTAGGTTTATCGCTTTCATAGATTTAGGATAGTCGCTTTCATAGGTTAGTTAGTTCAGTGTTTGTGGGTAACATTACTGCAAACCCTCACGAGACTACAACTCGTCCACTAGGGGTAACCTAGGGGTTTAAAGGCTTGTTGCATACGCTAAATGCAATCGAGAGCACCTGCGAAAGTGGTATAGGTAGGATTTTATTTTCGTTATTTTTGTTCTGCTTTCTCTCTCATGCTGACAAGCTTCCATGCCGTGATCTATTGAAAACTCTCTTGATTCGTTATTCAGGTACTATCTTCCCATCACTTTACTTTTGTTGTTCCATGCTCATATCTTTTACATTGAGGACAATGTAGATTTTAGGTTGGGGGTGGGAGATTAGGTTTCCTAATCAGTATTTTCTTGGTCTTGAGCAAAAATTGTGAAATTTAAAAAAAAAAAAATTCTGAAAATTTCTACAAATTCGAAGTGATTTTGACAGATATCCCTAATTTAGATTTTTAAGGTACATAATGGTGGATTTATGACTCTTGGATTCCGTATCTGTTAGATTTCATAGTTAAGATCGAGTTGCTAAGCCATGATTAGAAGTTTTAAACATTGATCGCATCAGGATTTCACATGTCACATCTCGCTTTCACGTTAAGACTTCAGTCTGATATTGAAGGGTTAATTTGGTAATCACTAAGCACGAAAGGAACCAGCCTGAAATATCTTGCCATCATGGTATAAAAATTGAAAAGGTGGATAATTAATCTTCACCATAGGTTTGCTCCCTATAGGTGTGGAGTTAATTCTCCATGAATGATATCTAAAAAGAGTCAGGTGTACGATCTTCACCATAGGTTTGCTCCCTATAGGTGAGGATTTGATTCCCCTTCCTTGGCATTACTTTGAATAGAAAAATCACAAGTTAATAGGCTAATCTATGAGGTAAGTTTTGGATTAAGTTTGGTTACCATGAATTCTCTTGCTGGTTACCAATGAGATCCTGAAATAACAAATTCAATCTTAATGTGATTAGCTGAGATTACACTATACATCCATGGATCTCAATGTTTAAAATTTTTCTAATTGATGGATTAATGCTTTACACTTGATTATGAAGTCTACGGTGCGCTTGAGCTCAGGAGAATACAATTTCTAACATTCACGAATATTAAATTTCTCGTATTTTGTTCAAAATCTCACTCGATTTTATAGAAAGTTCTCCTATAATTCTCAACTTATTTTTCGCATACTTTGCTCGGGACTAGCAAAATGCTGGTTGGGGGTTGTGTTGAGGGTCAAATATTGCATATTAGACCCCAGATATTGTCTGGATTTACGAATATAATGCTGTCTAATGGCTCGTTTTCTCAGTCTTGTGTGGCAAAGTGATTTTATGATCATGGATGGAAAAAGGACGTTAAAAGTTGAGATTAACGATCTGATGACGCCAAAGGCAAGGGACACACTCCAGGGGACCAAGATTAACAAATATAAACGGTCAGAAATCCGAGAAAAGTTAGAAATTGAAGCTCAAGTGGCTTGAAGGACGTCCAGAATGCAAGATCACAAGGTTCCCACCATCCGTTCGGCTCGAAACTTCATACGTCGCCTGAGGACCATAAATTAACCGTACATATAAAATTTCAGCAATTGAAGATCTCGGGAAGTGCCCCAACTGACATATCAGCCCATAAACTGTTGATTCTGGGCCCACCTGATATCTGGAACTGCCTCAAAATTATTATTGACGCCTTAAATGAGGAGTCAAAACAGATGGACGGTGCAGATTTCTCCAAAATAGTGCAATGGACCCCATATGAGATGAGTGTGTACAGTGCACATGTGCACTCGTTGTGCACCAAACGAATTAAGTCGGTCAGCAAGACGCTGACCGACTTTCTTCTTAAAAAAAAAAAAAAAAAAAAATTTCGCACCGCGTAACGCAGGCCGCTGGCCGTTTTTGCGGACGTTTGTGGGCCTTACCCATTGACCATATGGAAAATCTGACCCGTTCACCGTGTAGAAGGGCTCGAATACTACAAAAACATGTTGACTTTTTGTACCATGCGTACACACGTGAGCGATACAGGGGCCACAAAAGGGCTGCCCGGTAGCGTTCAAATCTGATCTTTTAGTTATTTCTTCTCTGGGACACGTCAATGGACGTTCAAAACCACCCATTCATGATTGAAATTTCATTCTGAATCCAATGGACGGGGTGGATTTTCCAGAAAATGCTTTTGTGGGGCCCACCGATCACAACAGCGAAATGGTGCGAAAGGTTTCGTACATCCGTGAAAACTGACTTTTCCGGACAGTTTTGGCCTACCATCTTTGATCATATGGCAGATCTGAACCGTCTATCATGTAGAGGACCCAAGAAAGTACTAAGGGACGGTATTTCTTTCGAATTTGAGCGAGGAAAGTTGCGTGTTTCATAGTACCGAACTTGGCTGCGAAAATTGCACTCTGTGTCCTGCTACAACTCTGTCACTGACTCCAGCCTTCCAGCAGCTATAAAAGGAGGTTTTTGGAAGTGGGGAGCATTCATTCAGGGTCTTGGGAGGAAGAACAGAGGGCTCGAGCTTGGGTTTCAACGTGGGCAGAGGAGAGAGAGAGGAGCTTGGTTTTTTCTTTCCCTTTTCTTTTCCTTTTCTTTTTCTCTTTATTTATTTGGATTGAGCCCATCTATGGTAGGCTAAATCCTCCTAGCTAGGGCTAAGAGGTGAAGCTTGTAGTGAGATGGGAGATTTTATTTTATTTTAATTTTAATTCATGAATCGACGTTGATTTTAGTTGATTATTATGGGAATATTTTTAGTTCTTAATGGTCTGTTGTGACTGAAATTACAATGGGTCTGTGATGCTTTGAATATTTCTATTTTCTTTTCATGTTTATGACGTCAGGACGTCTTGTTGTTCACCATAGTCTCCTGGGCATGGTTGGATGACGGTACCCTTCCTAACTTTCATACATGTGATTGGGTGGTAATTAGTTTGATTCTGTTGTTTGCCATAGTCTTTGGGCATGGTTTGGTGATGGAATCCATTCTAATTCATATACCTTTCATCTCTTGAAAACTAGATCAATGACAGTTCAGTTAATTTTCATGAAACATGCATAAGATCTCCCTGATCTCTACAAGTGGATCCTCTGAATCCCTAGTTCCCTTCTCCTGATTTCTCTCAAGTTTAGATAATTATTTCACCAGTATTCCTTCAAATTCAATCAGATTAGATTTCATCTTAGCCTAGTTCTAGTTCTAGATAATTTTAGATTACGTACAGTTTCAGTCCCTTGGGATTCGACCTCGGTCTTACCGAGTTATTACTACATCACAAACCTGCACTTGGGGAGTGAACACCTGGGGAGAGCCGTTATCTTGTTTCTTAGCTTATGTCGTTGAGGATTCTATGGCAAAGTATATTGAACACCTCCCAGTTGTTTGCGAGTACTCAGATGTGTTCTAGGAGATCCCGAGTTTGTCGTCGCATCGAGAGGTGGAGTTTCAAATTAATTTGGTGCCTGGTACTGCGCCTATCTTGAAGGCCCCCTACCAGATGGCACCGTTGGATTTGAGGGAACTGCAGGAGCAGTTAGATGATCTCCAGGAGTTAGGTTTCATTCATCCTAGAAGTTTTCCTTAGGGAACCCCGGTATTGTTTGTGAAGAAGAAGGATGGTTCGTTGCGACTTTGTGTGGACTATCGTGAGCTTAACAAAGTCACCATCAAGAACTGATACCTACTTTCCTATATTGATGATCTGTTCGATCAGTTGTAGGGTGCACAATATTTTTCCAAGATAGACTTGCACTCCGGTTACCATCAGATTTGGGTCCGAGAGGAGGACATTCCTAAGACGGCTTTCCGGACGCGCTATGGTCACTTCAAGTTCCTTATCATGTCGTTTAGACTGACCAATGTGCCCGTCGTATTCATGCAGCTGATGAACGAGGTCTTTCGGCCGTTCCTCTATCATTTCGTGGTAGTATTCATTGATGATATTCTTGTATATTCGAGGGCCCGGGAGGACCATGTTGAGCACTTGCAAATTGTGTTGGAGACCCACCGTGCCCACCAGCTGTATACAAAACTGGAGAAGTTTGAGTTTTGGCAAGATGAGGTGAAGTTCCTCGGTCATGTTGTGATGAGAGAGGGTGTCATTATAGACCCCTCAAAGGTTGATGCACTGCGTCAGTGGGGCCAGCCAACGAACGTGTTTAAGATCCGTAGCTTCCTTGGTTTAATGAGGTATTACCAAAGGTTTATCGAGGGTTTCTCCCGTATTGTAGTATCGCTGACTCTATTGACGTGGAAGGGCGTCCAGTTTGTCTGGAGTGATGCCTGCGAGGCGACATTTACGGAGTTGAAGGACCGCCTCACGTTCAGTCTTGTTCTCACTATTCCTTATGGGAGTGAGGGTTTTGTTGTTTTCACCGATGCCTCTAGAGTTGGCTTGGGTGCTGTACTAATGCAGCACAGGAAATCGGTGGCATATGCCTCGCGCCAGCTCAAGGTTCATGAGCTGAACTACCTTACCCATGATTTGGAGCTTGCAGCAGTCGTCTTCGCACTGAAGGTGTGGAGGCATTATTTATATGGGGTCAGGTTCGATCTCTTCTCAGATCATAAGAGCTTAAAGTATCTATTTTCACATTCTGAGTTGAACCTGTGGCAGAGGCGATGGATAGAGCTGTTAAAGGACTATGATTTTGATCTTTAGTACCACCCGGGCAAGGCAAACGTAGTGGAGGACGCGCTCAACCATTAGCCACGAGGCCTAATGGCATAGATGATGGTGTGTGAGTGGCAAATGCTCGAGGATGTTTCAGAGTTTGACTTTGAGTTCAGTCTGCAGTCTTTCATTGTTCAGCTTTCGAGCTTGTCGATTCAACCCTCTTTGGTGGCTAGGGTGATCGAGGCTGAGCAGACGGACAGTTCAGGAGTACCAAGCAAAGGCCACATCCATGGAGAAATCAATCTGTCAGATTAGTTCTGATGGTGGATTACGTTTCAGAAGCCGATTGTGTGTCCCGGACATGCTAGAGTTGCGTCATGATCTAATGATCAAGGCACACCGATTGAAACTGACTATTCACTTAGGCTCCACAAAGATGTATCGTGATATGAGGAGGCAGTATTTTTGGCAGGGGATGAGTGTCATATTGTTAATTTTGTGGCCGAGTGTGACATATGCCAGCATGTCAAGGCCGATCATCAAAGATTGCCTAGTCCGTTGCAGACATTGAGCACTCCAAAGTAGAATTGGGAGCACGTATCAATGGATTTCATCGCAGGTTTGCTGAGGACTCAGCACGGTCATGATACCATCTGAGCTATCGTCGATCGTCTGATGAAGTCAGCTTATTTCAAACTGGTGCATGCTTCTTGGTCGATGGGCCGGCTTGCAAAGGTGTTCATTAAGGAGATAGTGAGATTGCATGGCATCCCAATTTCGATTATTTTAGACCGAGACTCCAGATTTATGTCTCAGTTTTGGAGGAGTTTTCAGTAGGCGTTGGGGGTCACTTTGTGTCTCAGCACCACTTATCATCCATAGACGGATGGACAGACTGAAAGGGTCAACCAGATCCTTAAGGATATGCTAAGAGCTTATGTGATCGACTTTGCGGGCAGTTGAGATGAGCATATGCGCCTCACCGAGTTCGCATATAACAACAACTATCAGATGACTATCGCCATGACTCTTGTGAGGCACTTTACAGTAGACCGTGCAGATCTCCTAGTTGTTGGACCGAGGTTGGAAAGTGTCGTCTCTTAGGTCCCGAGCTTGTGCTGTAGACGTCAGAGGCTATCGATGTTATCAGGTAGAGGATACGCATAGCTCAGAGCCAGCAGAAGAGTTTTGCTAATCGTCAGTGTCAACCCCTCAAGTTCGCAGTCGGGGACATAGTATATCTCAAGGTCTCACCTATGAAAGGCGTGGTTCGCTTTGGTGTGAAGGAAAAAATCACCTCAAGATTTATTAGATCTTTTGAGATTACCGAGCGCTTGAGTGTTGTGGCCTATAGGCTTGCCTTATGTCCTGAGTTGTCCACGATCCTCGACGTGTTTCATGTTTCCATATTGCGGAAGGGTGGTTCAGACACTACTCATATGATTGATTGGCAGTCACTTGAGGTCCGTGAGGATGCTTCTTACATTGAGCAGCCGATTCGTATTCTTGATCAGAAGGAGCAGGTCCTCAGGACCAAGGTCATTCCCTTGGTGAAGGTGCAATGGGGTCATCATTCAGAGGCCGATGCATCTTGGAAACACGAGGCTGAGATTAGAGAGCGTTATCCCTATTTGTTCATTGATTGATATATACAAATTGCATTTCCTTCTCTTTTGATGATTGTTATATGATGGTGGTGCTTTACTTTTCATTTTTTCCTACATTGGTCAATTTCATAGATGAAATTTCTTTACTAGTGGGGAGGGTTGTGAGACCCGACCCAAATTTTCTTGTGTGCATGAGTGTGTGTGAGTATGCATCTCATTCATTTTGGTCCAGCGATCCTACCGGTTAAATTTCGGCGACCCGTAACCATCGGATAATGTTTGCAGTAATCCTTGATTTCTGTCACATAGAACTGACTCGGATCGACCCTAGACCTATGTCATTTCATTCGTATCATCGTTGTGATTTTAATGACGTGTCTTGTGCATCCATCCGACTTATAGATCAAAAGTTATGAGCATTTCATCATGTGGCCCACTTTTTGTACAATATCATATGGACAACTTTCATGGCACAATTTTTCATGCACACCACCCACACACACTACAATTTCATGGAATAAACACTACTCACCTTAGACACTACCCAAGCCTATCTTAAACCCTATGAGCATAGTAATCTCCTTCCATAGCTATGATTATCCTTCTTACAAATCTATCATTACCACCTCCCTACAACTCTCTCTCTCTCTCTCTCTCTCTCTCTCTCTCTTGCTTCTCATTTCTCTTCTTTCCTTCTTCCCCTCCAACGTCCAACCATCCTTCTCCCATTTTTCAGCATTTTTTCCCTCCTTTCCTCCATCATCTAGCCACCTTAGTCCCATCACTTGACTATTGAATCTTAAACCTAGGAACTTGAGATCCCTAGTGATGGTGAAAGCTTGAAAATTCGAAGTGAATGCTTCTACTAGTGTTGATTTCTCTCCTCTCTCTTATTTCTTTTATTTCTTCATGTATGGGACAAATGGGACCCACAAATCCATGGTGGGGATCCCATCTAACCATTTGGATGTGGTCATTAGCCATCCTTCATGCATGTGTCATTCCATGATGGGGCCATCTTCCATTGACCCCATCATGATGTATTTCATAATCTCACCCCTTTCAAGGTCATCTAAACCTTTGTTTTATAGTGGGGATGACATCCCTGAAAGGGCCCAGCTATATGCCCTAGGGGGGGGGGGGGGGGGGGGGGGTGAATAGGGCTATGCCAAATAAAACTTAAAATAGCGAAATAATAAAAGAAATAAAGCACAATGTAGAATGAAAAAAAATCTTCATAACCTAGAATTAAGAGAATGATACTATATCAGTTCTAAGGACAACCTTACACCAAAAAACAAGGTTTAAGGTAGGACAACCTTATTTCTAGAATGTCCTTTGTATCTCAAACTAATGACAAATAAAAAGCAAGGAAACCAAAATAACTTGCAGAAATAAATTCTAAGTTATTACAACATTCCCACACTTGCTTGAAATAAAATGATTACAACATTCATCCACAAATACAATCTACAAAACTGAATGTAAAAAAAAATGAAAGAATAAAGCACATCCACAACACAACGATATATAGTGGTTCGCCTGTGTGTACACCAATTGTTATCCAACAGCCACACAGAATACTACTCCACTCCTAATATCCTCACACAGGGGATATTAGCATGCACTATCAAAATAGGTTTCACAGGTTTACCTAAAACCTTCACAATTGTGTCTTTTATCTCCTCAGATAGCCAAAACAATGAGATTTTTCTAGCAAATCTCAAACAAAACCAAAGAAAGTAAATTACACAAATGTAAAATACCTGAATCTCCTTTTGAAGTAACCCGGTAGAACGAATCGGAGTAGAAGTTCGATTCAACGTTCAAAGTCTAATACTCACTTTAAGAATGGTTCTAAGTCTAATTGATTTTAAATCAAAAGGGCTAGTTCTATTTGATTTTGAATCCAAGAAGAAGGAATATCAAAAATTCCCCTTTTCTAATAAGATTGGAATGTAGATCAAAATCAAATAATGAACAAGCTAATGAAAGGAATATTAAATGAGCACAAAATAGCTTAAAACAAACATGAACTTATCTCAGATTATAACCTTAAGATTGCTTGAATTGAGTTGAATTGAATTGAAAAACTCTGAAGTTCGTGCTCTATTTATAGCCTGAAAAATCACATATAAGACTGGTCTTAGGATCCCTAGCACTGGTCGTAGCTTCAAAGATTTTTAAAGATTTTCATGGGATAAGGATTAGTTGTTCCACAACTGGCCCTGGATAGCCTACGACTGGTCGTGGGCCACCTACGACTGGTCGTGGGTCACCTACGACTGGTGGTAGGACCCCCAGATTAGTTGTTGGAGTTTCAGTCGTAGGGCTAAGACCGGTCGAAGGACGAGTCGTATAGCTCACACGACTGGTCGTAGGATATACAGGACTGGTCGTAGGACAACTAGAGAAATTTGAAAATCTTCAACAACCTAGGACTGGTCTTGAAAAAATTAAGAATGGTCGTAACAGTGTTAGGACTGGTCTTGAAGTCCCTAGGACTAGTCTTAGAGTAGCCCGAACAACATATTTAAAATATAGGAATTATGTATCTAGAATGACCTACAGTAAAGCCCAACCTAAGGTCAATCTAAGGTCAAACAAACCTTAAAAGTGATATGGACATTGAAAGTCTGTACACTCAGATGACCTTTAAGAGAAGCTTGAGAATTTACGAATCTTGTTGTAGGCCTTCTCAAGCTTGAACCTTTCTTGACTTGATAAAGTCTTCTTCTAATCTTGTACTTGTTAGAATCTTAAACATGCATACTTGAAGACTTCTATTCTTGAATACTTCATCCATGACTTGAAACTTTCTTCATTTAAGTTCTTGTCTTAAAATACGATGTCTTGAAGCAATGAATAGTCTCAAAAATGAAACACAAGATATACAAGACATAGATATAGGTTTTGGCACTACAAAATTTGACAACCAAAGGGATATTAAATCATAGCACTTACAATCTCCCCCTTTGTCAAATTTGTGACAAAACACATATCATAAAAGATAAGAGCAACATTTACTCAATAAAGAATCATGAACCATAAAGCACAAATTACTCTACTCCCCCTGAGAGATACAAATACTGCTCATAAAAATAATAAATAATATGTAAACATCAAGACTCCATATTCTCAATCCACATATCCTTCTCAATTAATCAATAAAAGCACAAATTACTCCCCCTTTCCATACTATTCCCCTTTACCATACTACTCTCCCTTTTTGTCACAAAATGACAAGGGAAAGTCACAATATTAAAGAGAACAACAACATATAGAGTAATAAAAAGCAGATAATGAGAAAGAAATATGGAAGGACATAACATATTTCAAAATATAAACCAGAATCATCAAGTCATAACCAAGTTAATACAATATCCAAAAGAAAAGATAAGATAATGTTATACAATCCAAAAGATAATCCGCCTAATCAGATCCAGAGGAGGGAGCAGGGATAGTAGGATCAATCTGGTGTAAGCCCCTATTAATGCAACGAAGATATTTTTGTATATATTTAAACTGCATATCATGGGCTATACTCATGTTATCAACCTTCTCCTCCAATGTATGAAGGCGTGCATCACAACTAGATGGATCGAAATCAGGATCATTTGGCGAATTAGATTCTATTTCATCAAATAACTCATCCATATTAACATCCTGTTGAGGAAGATCGCCAACTTCCCCTTCATTTTTGGCTTCACCACCATCACCACCAACACCACCTTCATCAACTTGACCAGGAAGCAAATCCAACTTCATCTTATTAAGATTGGTATTGTTGAAAATAAGATGATGAATAGGTGCCTCATTAATAGGTGTATCGACAAGCATGTGAGTGGCTAACACAGTCATTAGATAACCAAACGGAATATCACTAACCCGGATGGAGACGAAATTGTATGATAAAATGACAGATCAATGAAGGAAGGTAAACCTTAGTACTAGAAGCAATAGAATGC
Source organism: Magnolia kwangsiensis (assembly GCA_037074715.1). NCBI lineage: Eukaryota > Viridiplantae > Streptophyta > Magnoliopsida > Magnoliales > Magnoliaceae > Magnolia > Magnolia kwangsiensis. The sequence continues at coordinate 142,638,502 of CM073574.1, read as the reverse complement.
AACATATGAATCATGAATGAAGTCAACTCAGTTTTATTATCGGACCGAGGATACATATTTGAAATAAAAAAATGATGTAACACTCTGTATCTAGGTAACAGATACTTTGAAGGGAGCGCATTCCCTTTGTGTGTCCATTGCGCATTAATTTTGCATAAGTCTCTTGTTAACATGCATTTTTCTAATTCAGATGGTTTGTCGTATAGATTATGAATCGGGATACCTTCATCATTAACAAGTATATCCACAATACCCGATATCAAATGACGGTCTACTTCAAATTTCCCTTCTTTAGTATCAATTGAAAACGTTAAATTATCAAGGAAGAAATCTGAGATACATGTAACCATTGATTATGCAATTGACTGGTATGCAGGCCCACCCCAAAGCAAAATGTTAGCCCTGCCAACAGATTCAAGGAGAGGGACAATACCAAATGGAGCAATGTGATTGAGATCAGCGGGATGCTCAACAATAATCTTACGGACACACAAATCCTGTACATCTTGAGGATCATCTTCGGGTGACCGAAGGTGCCGTCTTGTTATCGGTGTAGATCTAGATGAGGATGGACCTCGGAATGTTTTCTTCTTCCCTCTAGCATCCATCTTTAAAAAGATATACAAAGAGCAAGAGAAATGCAAAAAAAGAAGGATGGATTTTTTCTAAATCAGTAATTTTAGAAGAAACTCTTGAAAAACTCAACAAAAAGATGAAACCAAGCTACACAATGATCAAATCAAAGCATAGGGAATATCAAACTTCAAGAGAAATGAAGAAATAGGACTAACCTTAAAGAAATACAAGAAATCCTATGACTGGTCGAGCCTCGACTCGTCGTAGGTCGGAGTGAAAATGAAGAAGAAGGAGATTTTTCTCAAAATATATCATGTTCACGAGCTTCACAACCGGTCGAGTGATGTTTACAACTGGTCGTACCATGAATGGTAGTGTATAGATACGACCGGTCGAGCATCGACCAAAAATACATATTTAATGTAAAAAACTAAAATTTAAATACAAATAATACAAAATATAATACACCATGATACATGTAAGCAAGAATACTCAATGTAAAATGCACATACTAAGATCAAATTTCAATTTATTAAACTTGCTTTTGTCGAGCAGTTTAGTAAATATATCAGCAAGTTAAGTTTTGGTTGGTATATATTCCAAGAAAATAACTTTTTCTTCAACCAACTCACGAATGTAATGATACCTAATGTCAATGTGCTTAGTACGTGAATGCTGCATTGGATTTTTAGAAATATTTATAGCACTAGAATTATCACAATGTAAGATCATTGAATCTTGATTAATTTCATAATTGCTTAGCATGTGTTTCATCCAAACTAGTTGAGTACATGCATATCTAGCTGCAATATACTCAGCCTCAGCAGTGGAGAGCGATATTGAGCTTTGCTTCTTGCTGAACCAAGAAACTAAGCAATTTCTAATGTAAAAATAATCACCACTGGTTGATTTTCTATCATCGATATTACCGGCCCAATCAACATCTGAGTACCCGGCTAATTGAACACTAGTATCAAAAGGAGACCAAAGACCCAGATTTATAGTACTTGCGACATATCTAATAATCCGTTTAATAGAGGTAAGATGTGATTCCTTAGGATTAGACTGATATCTTGCACAAATACCAACACTAAACGCGATATCGGGTCTACTTGCAGTTAAATACAACAAACTACCAATCATACTACGATATAGTTTAGGATCTATATCTTTACCCGTAGAGTCTTTTGAGAGTCTTAATGTTATACTCATAGGAATATCAAAGTTCTTACCATTCTCAAATCTAAACCTTTTAACCAAGTTTGAAGCATATTTGGTCTGGAAAATGAAAATTCCATCAGGTTGTTGTTTTACTTGCAACCTTAGGAAATAGTTTAGTTCACCAACCATGCTCATTTCGAACCTTAATTTCATGAGATCTACAAACTTAATAGACATGTTAGTACAAGTTGATCCATAAATAATATCATCAACATAAATTTGAATCATTAAAATATCATTGTTATGCTTCTTAACAAAGAGCGTCTTATCAACACTTCCTACTTGAAAGCTATGACTAAGTAAGAATTTAGTCAATTTTTCATACCATGCCCTAGGCACTTGTTTTAGACCATAGAGAGACTTTTTGAAATGAAATACATGGTCAGATAACTTGGGGTCTTCAAACCCTGAGGGTTGTTTAACATACACCTCTTCATGTAAATCGTTATTTAAGAAGGCACTCTTTACATCCATCTGATAAATTTTAAATTTTCTAAAGCGTGCGATGGAAATAAATAGTCTGATTGATTCAAGGTGAGCGACTGGAGCAAAGGTTTCATCGTAATCGATGCCTTCGATCTGAGTGTACCCTTGTACAACCAGTCTAGCCTTGTTTCGTATTATATTTCCAAATTCATCAAACTTATTTTTAAAGATCCATTTTGTTCCGATAATGTGTTTATCTTTAGGTCTAGGAACAAGATACCAGACATCATTACGAACAAATTGTTTAAGTTCATCCTGCATAGCAACTATCCAATTTTCGTCAGAAAGTGCTTCTTTCACATTGACCGGTTCTATTTGGGATGTAAAATAAAGATAATTACATATGTCCTCAAGTTGTTTGCGAGTACGAAATCCAGTGAGAGGGTTTTCAAGAATTTGATTAGTTGGATGATCTTTGACAGTCCTTGGTTCAGATTCTTTTTGACTTGATGAGGTATCTTGATTGTCGATATTAAGAGCTTCATCATCATCTGAACTCGGAGCTGGTGTATTCAAATGATCATCAATGACCACATTGATGGATTCTTGAATCACACTAGTTCTCTTATTTAGAACCCTATAAGCTCGACTGTTCAAAGAATAACTAAGAAAAATACTTTCATCACTCTTCGTATCAAACTTTCCCAAATTTTCATAATCTCGTAAAATATAACACTTGCTGCCAAAAACTCGAAAGTATTTGACATTAGGTTTCTTTTCAAACCATAATTCATAAGCAGTCTTATTATCAGATTTACTGGTATAAACCCGATTAATAATATAGCATGCGGTATTAACTGCTTCAGTCCAAAGATTTCTAGAGAGCTTCATCTATTCAACATAACATTAGCCATATCCTGAAGCACTCTATTTTTTCTTTCAACTATACCATTTTGTTGCGGTGTTTTGGGTGCAGAGAATTCATGCGATATTCCCTGATCGCTACAGAATTTTTTAAAACTGCTATTTTCGAATTCGGATCCATGATCACTACGGATCTTACTAACATGAGAACCTTTCTCATTTTGGATTCATTTAATGACCTTTTTCACTTCATCCAGGGTTTCAGTTTTGTCTTTTAAGAATGATACCCAAGTGAATCTGGTATAGTCATCTACGATAACCAAGATGTATTTTTTACCTCCTCGACTCTCCGTTCTGGTTGGTCCAATAAGATCCATGTGGAGAAGCTCGATTAGTCTAGATGTGGTATTGGAGTTCACTTTCTTGTGAGAGCTCCTAGTCTGTTTGCCCAACTGACATTCACCACATATTTTGTCTACTTTTTACAATTTGGGTAGACCTCTAATTAGTTCTCTTTTGCTCAATCTAAATAAGTTCCGATAGTATACATGTCCAAGGCATTTATGCCATAATTCAGTCTCATCAGTATGGATCATGTAACATGATTGAGTAGATGAGCTTGCATCACTAACGATGTAGCAGTTTTCAGAAGTTTTGTAACCAGTTAATATAACAGAACCCTTTTTATGAAGTATCTCACAACCTTGATTAGAAAACTTCACACTATGGTTGTTATCGCATATCTGAGAAATGCTTAGTAGGTTATGTTTCAAGCCCTCTACATATAAAACATTCTTAAATAAGGGAAGGTTATAAAGCTGAACCGTACCTTGGCCTATGATCTTGTAATTGCTTCCATCACCAAATGTGACTGACCCGTCAGTCATATCTTTTAGATTGGTGAATAAAGACTTGTCACCTGTCATATGCCTGGAGCAACCATTATCTAGGTACCACTTTGAATGGCTTGTAGCTTTGAAAGCAGTGTGGGCAACCAAGCAGGCAACTTTAGGAACCCATTTCAGAACTGTTTTGGGTTTAGGAGTATAGATGGTCTTTTTCTGTCTATTGTTATAGGAGAGACCTATAGAGTTGGACTTTAATAGCTCCTTGAGTAGATTAATTATTTTTTCAGCTAATGGATTTCAGTTTTGAAAATCAAAGTTGACATGGTAACCTTTAGGTTTTTGAAAAGTCCTTAAATTTTTAGAAAAACCTTAATAAGTATTCTTTTCTTTTGAGGTTGAAGACTCTCCTTTTACAAATTTAGGAGCAATATTCTTTTATTTAGGAGATGTATTCTTACCATAGCCCAACCCGGATCGATTGCCACATTTTCTTGATCCGGATAATAATTTTTTCAATTTAGGATCACCTTGGGCATATCTCCATGAATCTTTCAAACACAGAAGAGAAGCTACCTCATTTTTGAGTTTCTCATTTTCGGATTTCAAATCTTCAATTTTGGAGATTTTGAAATCTAAATCACATTTGGTCTTTTCAAAAGAATTGGAAATATGAGATTTTTCTAAAACGAGAGACTCATAATCTTCCTTAAGCTTAGAAATTTTTTCTTTTTGTAATTTAAGCTTGACGACAATTTTACAACTCTCCTTATAAAGGGCATTATAAGCATCCTGAAGATCATCTTCATTATCGCAATCACTATTCAAATTTTCTTCACTAGATATATCATCATTATCTAAAAAAGTGATCTTGGCTAGAGTCATAAGGGCTTTAACATCATCGCCCGACTCGGTCTCAGAATCTTCTGATTTAGAAGAGGATTCAGAATCAGACGATTCATCCCAAGTAGCCAACATGCTTTTCCTTTTTGATTTATCCTTTTTAGGACACTTGTTAGCTAAGTGCCCATACTCTTGACAGTTGTAACATTGACTATCTTTCAAAGATTTTCGAGCTCTAGGTTTAGATCTTCTCTTATCATTTGATTTTTAAAAATCAACTTTTTTCTTGCTTTTGAAAATTTTGTAAAACTTTTTTACTAAAGCGCCATATCATCTTCGGAATTTTTTAAGTCCGAAGTGCTTTCTTGTGAAACATTTTTAGATGATTTGAGAGCAATTGATTTTCCTTTAGGAGCTTTAAAGGTCAACTCGTAGGTTTGCAATGAACCAACTAGTTCCTCAACCTTCATGGTATCCGTATCACAAAGTTCCTGAATCGCGGTTACTCTAGAATTGAACCGTTCAGGAAGTGAGCGTAGTATCTTTGTGCACACTTTACTTTCTGAGATTCTATCACCAAGACCCCACATAGAATTCACAATGTTATTCAATCTAGTGTAGAAGTCCATAAACATGTCATTCTCCTCCATATGAATTTCTTCAAATTTAGTTGTGAGGAGTTGGACTTTAGATTTCTTGACAATTGATGTACCCTCGTGTGTCATTTCTAATACATCCCATGCTTGTTTTGCATTTTCACAAGAGATGATTCTTTTGAATTCATCTGGTGATAATGCACAAGTAATTACATTTAGTGCATTTGCATTGACACTACTCTCACTTTTCTGAAGTGTGGTCCAAAGACAATAAGCCGTTACTTTCATTGATTTCGAACCATCGTCATTTGTTACTTCAATGATAGGAGGGTTCCATTCATTCACTGTGGCCAGCTACATACTTTCATCCAAGGATTTGAGGAAGATCCTTGTCCTGACTTTCCAATAGGCATATTTTGTGCCATTAAAGGGTGGTGGCCTAGTGACTGATAGGCTATCAAAATTTGACATCTTAATATAGCTTAGATCGTTAGCTCATGAAATAAATGAAATAAATAAACAATAAGCATGAGCTATTAGGCTCTGATACCACTTGAAAGGGCCTAGCTATATGCCCTAGAGGGGGGGGGGGAGGGGGGTGAATAGGGCTATGCAAAATAAAACTTAAAACAGCGGAATAATAAAAGAAATAAAGCATAATGCAGAATTAAAAACAATCTCGATAGCCTAGAATTAAGAGAATGATACTATATCAGTTCTAAGGACAACCTTACACCAAAAACCAAAGGTTTAAGGTAGGACAACCTTATTTCTAGAACGTCCTTTGTATCTCAAACCAATGACAAATAAAAAGCAAGGAAACCAAAATAACTTGGAGAAATAAATCCTAAGTTCGTACAACATTCTCCACACTTTCTTGAAATAAAATGATTACAACATTCATCCATAAATACAATCCACAAAACTGAATGTAAAAAGGAATGAAAGAATAAAGCACATCCACAACACAACGATATATAGTGGTTCGCCTGTGTGTACACCAATTGTTATCCAACAGCCACACAGAATGCTACTCCACTCCTAATATCCTCACACAGGGGATATTAGCATGCACTATCAAAATAGGTTTCACAGGTTTACCTAAAACCTTCACAATTGTGTCTTTTATCTCAGGTTTACACAATCCAAAAACCCACACAATCTGAGTTTTCTGACTCTCCTCAGATAACCAAAACAATGAGATTTTTCTAGCAAATCTCAAACAAAACTAAAGAAAGTAAATTACACAAATGTAAAATACCTTAATCTCCTTTTGAAGTAGCTTGGTAGAACAAATCGGAGTAGAAGTTCGATTCAACGTTCAAAGTTCAATACTCACTTTAAGAATGGTTCTAAGTCTAATTGATTTTAAATCAAAAGGGCTAGTTCTATTTGATTTTGAATCCAAGAAGAAGGAATATTAGAAATTCCCCTTTTCTAATAAGATTGGAATGTAGATCAAAATCAAATAATGAACAAGCTAATGAATGGAATATTAAATGAGCATAAAATAGCTTAAAACAAACACGAACTTATCTCAGAGTATAGCCTTAAGATTGCTTGAATTGAGTTGAATTGAATTGAAAAACTCTGAAGTTCGTGCTCTATTTATATCCTGAAAAATCCCATCTACGACTGGTCTTAGGATCCCTAGGACTGGTCGTAGCTTCAAAGATTTTCAAAGATTTTCGCGGGATGAGGATTAGCTGTTCCATGACTGGCCCTGGGTAGCCTATGACTGGTTGTGGGCCACCTACGACTGGTCGTGGGTCACCTATGACTGGTCGTAGGACCCCCAGATTAGTTGCTGGAGTTTGAGTCGTAGGGCTAAGACTGGTCGAAGGACGAGTCGTGCAGCTCATAGGACTGGTCGTAGGATGTCCAGGACTAGTTGTAGGATAACTAGAGAAATCTGAAAATCTTCAACAACCTAGGACTGATCCTGAAAAACTTAAGACTGGTCGTAGTAGAGCTAGGACTGGTCTTGAAGTCCCTAGGACTGGTCTTAGAACAGCCCGAACAAGCATATTTAAAATATATGAATTATGTATCGAGAATGACCTACAGTAAAGCTCAACCTAAGGTCAATCTAAGGTCAAACAAACCTTAAAAGTGAGATGGACATTGAAAGTCTGTACACTCAGATGACCCTTAAGAGAAGCTTGAGAATTTATAAATCTTATTGTAGGCCTTCTCGAGCTCGAACCTTTCTTGACTTGATAAAGTCTTCTTCTAATCTTGTACTTGTTAGAATCTTGAACATGCTTACTTGAAGACTTCTATTCTTGAATACTTCATCCATGACTTGAAACTTTCTTCATTTAAGTTCTTGTCTTGAAATGTGATGTCTTGAAGCAATGAATAGTCTCAAACATGAAACACAAGATATACAAGACATAGATATACGTTTTGGCACCACAAAATTTGACAACCAAAGGGATATCAAATCATAGCACTTACAATCCCCACCTCAGTTTCTTATTATGGAGGTCCATGTATGCATATATAGATCCATGAGATAAGCATTGTATGGTTGTTTCTTCTTTGTGCATACGGAATTTATAGTGGCAAAATCCCTCTTGAATGAATGATCTCTCTTTTGTTCTCTCTCTCTCTCTCTCTCTCTCTATTTCTTTTCCCCCTAATATTGCTGATCATGGTGGCCAACCTGATGTGCAAGGCACATCCAATCGTCCACCCTTGATGGGACGTCCCTATGTCCCATTTGCTGGACATATAGAGGTCCACCTTGCTGTCCATTTTTACATGCAAGCTCCGGATCAATTTGGAACATGTTCCAGATGTGTGTATCCCATCTAGGTGGCCCCATATTGATGTATGTGAGGATTTTCTTACTGGACTTTTATTTATGGGCTGAACTAGGCAGTAATATACCTTGATGTCCAGAATTTTCATAAGCTCATGTTGTTGATTTTGGGGAAGTGTTTGACACACATGCTTGATTTGTTTTTGAAGGAGTTAAGAGTGGGTCATTGGTGTGTGGACCCCACCTTGATGTATGCCAACAACCATCCCATGCAGTCCCTCTTTGGGATGCCCAAGGGCTTGGACGGTCCAACATGTGGGACTGTCCAGCCATGTATATGGGCTTGGAAGGCCCCTTTATGAGCCATGTTTTAGGATGGTGGACCACTGATGTGGACCCCACCTTGATGTACAAAAATAGAGGCACGTCTCCCAGCCACTTTCCCTTGATTTCTATAGCATGGGCCCACTCCATGGGTGATTCAAAAAGGGGGCAGCAAATTGTATTTTCTGTAACCTTGCTGTTCATAAATGGTATGAATTAAATAAAATACTTTTGCCACTCTAAAAAATTTAAAAATTTTGTAGGAAGGTGTCCCACCCATGGTAGGACCTACCTACAAAATTTTGGGGCCAATAGACACCTGTACACATTGTGACAAGGGTTGGACCGGCCCGTCACAATGGGATGTTCAGATTAGGCAGTATCTCAAGATTGATTGTTTTCTTAAAATGAATTAAAATATTTTTAGTTGTCCAAAAATCTTGAAAGTTTTTAAAGGTGTGGTCCACCCATGTTAGGACTAAACTTCCAAATTTTAGAGCCAATAGACCCCTGTGCACACTGTGCCAAGGGCTGGACCAGACCACCACGTTGGGACGTCCACGATGACTAGAATTTTTGGGCAAACTATTTTCCATAAATAAATTAAAATACTTCTAAGTATCCAAAAATTATAAAATTTTGTGAAGGTATGGCCCACCCATGGAAGTACCAACCTAAAAACTTTCAAGGCTAACGGGTCCCTGTACTGTCCGTGGTGAGGCCTGGAGTAGCCCACCAAGTTGGGACTCCCAAGCTAGGGCGTCTAGCCTTGGCTGGCCATCTGGGCTAACCAGGCTACTTTGTGGACCCACCTTAATGTATTTTATATCCCACCATTCATCCATGTGGGTCCATAAGGGCAGTGATCATCCTCACTCTGTAGCTTTCCATTTTTGGGGCCTGTTGGATAAGATTTTGGGCCAAATACCCGGGCCCGTAAAGCTGCCTACATATACGATATCCCTGTCTTATGCTACTATTGAGCCTGCATTCTAACGGCATGGCTCACTTGAAGTGAGTGTTGTATATCTCATTCTCATCTGGACCCAAAATGATGTGTGTGGACCATTAGTGATTAAATATACTATAAAAAAAATATTATTGTTGGGTTTCAACCAACCTAGAAAATGGGTAGGTTAGAATTTTGTAATAGGCCCAATACTACTACCCATAAGAGTTATTCTGGGGCAGCATGGCCCACTAGATTTGAGGATGGATTAATATGTTATTTTACCATATTTCTTTCAATATTTTTAGGTTTAATTAGGGCCCATCTGAGGCCCACTCAAGTTGGGTTTTTATTGGAATGACATATTTGGTTAATTGACTAGTTCCTTAGGCCTTTTTGGACTAAAACCTTCTAAGTAGGACCAATGACCTTTGGGCCTATACTCTCCTACCTATTTTGATGGGTTAGGGGCTATAATATGTAAGTAGTTGGGCCCTTGGTTGCCCACTAAATTGACCCTGTACTTCAGCTAAAAAGTAAGGCCCAACTCACTGGTGTTAAATGTGAAATTTGATCATATGGATGAACTATTGGGCTGCCCATGAAGCCCACCACAATATATGGATTTATGACCCATGTGATTGGGCCCAAACCTTTCTTGAGGGCCCACCATATTACTTATGAGTTGGACTTGTGTATAACCCATTAGGCCATGCATTGCTTGGGCTTTACACCCTACTTTATATGCATAACGAGCTACCTTTTTGAGACCCGGTTGAGGTTGGATGTCCTCCTTGGTGGCCCTAAGGTAGGCCCATAGGGCCCTTATAGGTGGTTGAGGCCCACTTTAGGCCTTGCTAGGATCGTTTCCTCCTTGGGATTATGACTCACTCTTAGCTTATAGGCCACCCCAAAGTATTGGACCCCCACTAGAGGACTATGTGTGACTCATGTATTGGCATCGCATTTCATATTGATACCGCCCTTCCTTTATCAGGGCCTTGCCTCCACAGGGATATTCGTGGATGGATGGATGTGTGGACACCGAAAATGATACTTATGCACTGAGTGCATAAGATGCCCATGGGTGAAATTCGTAAAACTTTCATGGTACCAAGGGACTGCCCTAACACCGTGACCAAGTGAAAACTATGAGTGCACGAGGGCCTTATACCAGTAGGCCTTGACTCCCACTGTTGTGTAGTCGGTTGGGTAGGGATGTGGCCTTATCTGCCTATGAGGAAGGACATTATTTGGATGAGTCTAACCAGCTTATAAAATGAGTCCGCTATCATCGATCCCTATTGGTGATTGGTTGTCCACATGAGGGTAGTGAGGTCTCTTATACTCATTTGACTATGCGGGGTCTGTAGAGTGGCAGTTATTTAGTAGTGTAATGGACCCTAGTGATTTTCTTATGATTAAAAATATACTTGATATGTGGATTGGATATGAACACTGGTATTACTTTGCATCGCATTTGCATCAGCTGTATAAGCCCCTTTCATGTATCACCTTGGCATGGTGCCTAATACTTATCGCATCGTATTTATGATAAGCCTTAGTAAGGCTAGTGATATTGTAATTGAACATGTTTCTCTCCTTGTATCTCTCGCTATTCTTTTGTAAACCATTATCACACTTTCACCACCCTTTAAGCTTCTATAAGTTTAAACACGATTGATGCGTGTAGGAGATCTAAGTAGGCATCGCAGCGGCAAAGCTTGGAGTAGCGCTGAGCTTGAGGACCCAATGTTGTAGACTTTCCTTTCCTTTCCTTCTTTTATTATCTTATGTATATCCTTTTAGACCTTATGGATATTTGCAAAAGTTCAAATTCATTGTGGATTTTGTGATGTGTGCCTTTGTTATTCTTAGATATACTTGTTGTGATCTTGGGTATGCTCATATTAGAATGTTTATACTGTTATGAAAATCCTCCTTTTAGGATCTCAAGATCGGAACCTGCCTCAAGAGCTGAAAATGGGGTACTAGAGAGGCTATTGGGCTAGAACCGGCCATCGGATTCCTTGTGAGTCCCGTTACCGAGTCTGGGGTATGATAAAAGGTCCTTAAGAAACTTGGTATAGGAGAGAATTTGGTTAATCATATCCAACAAGAAAATGTTAATTTTGACTTATTGAAAAATCTCCGAAATGTCTTAATTCTCTGATGGACCTTTTGATGAAACAAGACGTTAGGGAAACGGAGCCCTGGGGCTGTACTCATGTGCCGTCCTTTTGTCATGTGGGGTAGGGCTTAATCCATTATAACTATCAGATTTATCTGAATTCTTAGGTGTGTCGGCCTTCATCGGTATCGTTGTGTTTATTTCCTTACCACTTCTAAGAGTGGTGATTGACTTGGCTTGTTCCACATGTAGGTTAAGAGGATGCGAATCACTCACTTCTTATTGTCATTTTGGGTTAGGCTGATGTTGGGCCAAAATGGTCCCTTTCCCTAATAGTTAAGTATGATCCAATCCTTTAAACCAATGTTTTAAGATCACTTATATCCTGTATGGTGGTCTAATTAAATTGCATATGCTCTTCCATGAATGCTTGTAGTGTGTGCTAAATGGTCCTCTTTTGTGGTTGCATTTGTAGTGCACTTTGAGGTGCAGGGAGATGTCCTTGAGAAGGAGTGCTTGCATTAGCGGTTGGCCTATTTCTCCAACTGAAGTTGGGATGATTCCACGAATTAGGACTGTACATGTTAGAGTTTGGTGCACTGAATGGGTGTTAGTAAGCATTCATGACATTCACTTGAGCTTCTAACGCATCCTGAAAAGTTGGGATTGCAGGACAATCCTTTGTAAGGTGTATATCCATCTCGCATATGCCACATACACTTTCCACAGTTGCATTTGTGTGTTGGATCACTTCCACCTTTCTTAGTTTCATGGCCTTAACTTTTCAAGTGAGACCCGCAATCCTTGCATTCACATCGTCCTCCTCTTTGAGGATGTATATTCTCCATTCTTCCTTTGGGTTGGGCTTAGAATTACTTTATTTATTGGTGGTGTCCCATGATTGTACGTTTTCAACCAACCTATCAAGGTAATCTCATGCCTTTGGGTCTTTTGTCATGAACTCATCATTGCACATCATTTCAATAAATTGGTGCATATTTGAATTCAGTCTATCATAGAAGAAATTGATTACTCCCTGAATTTCATAACCATTGTATCGGCATACGAGTCACAGGTCCTTGAATCTTTCCCAACATTAGAATAATGTTTCATCTCCCTTTTTACGTAAATTAATGATGGTACACCTTAAGGTGTTGGTTTTATAAATCGAAAATAACTTTTTAAGGAACTTTCAAGTCATTTGAGCCCATGTGCCTATTGAACGTGGTCTTAGTGTGTGGAGCCATGACTTGGCTTTCTCTTTTATAGAGAATGGAAATAGCTTGAGTCTAGTGACGTCTTGAGAGACGTTGTTGTAATGTAAAGTTGTTACAATCTCGTTGAATTCTTTGACATGTAGATAAGGCTTTCTGAGTTAAGTCCGTAAAATTTGAGAAGAAGTTGGATCACTCCCGTTTTGAAATCCAAGTTACCTATTAACCGGAAAAATCATACAAGATGGTGTGGTTGTTCTTTTCAGTTGTAGGTAATCTCTTAAGGTTCTGATTGGGAGAATGTAGTGTGCCTCATTCTCATTATGCATCGTCCAAGCCGGTAGTGTGTTCCACTCAGGAATCTCATTGAAATTTTATATGGTTTCCACCATATTCTTTTTAAAGTATGGCTCTTGCTCAAGCATGTTTAAAGCATTCACAGCCATGGTTCGAGATACTTAAGCATATTCAAATATTTTCTAACTCGATGGTAGATGGAAAGCCCATCATCTAGACATCCTTTCACTTAAAAGTCGTTATGTATGGTCCCTTAACCACTTGGACATGAACCAGACATAAGAAACTAAGTTCTAAACTTAAACCTAGATAATAAAATCTTACAATGGCAATATAAAGTAGAACTTATTAATGGTATTCTTATCTCTTTAGGAGTAAATTAAGGCGGTGATTTACTTGTATTTTAGAAATGATGACCACCAATCCATCTGCATGGGGTACTACAAATTTTTATTTATTATTATTTTTTTAATACAAAATTTTATATTGTCCTAATTGAGGGGCCTACCGTGGATGAAGCACGGCCTAAAAAATCACTCTAGTTGGATGATCATAAGCAACCAACTTTTGGTTATCAAATGTCCCGCTAGAAATTTCATGGTCAAAGGTCAACGTCAGCCGATAAATTGAAAGGTTTATGATCTTTATCAATATGATCTTTGTTCAGTTACTGCTCCATCTATGAGCCATACATTTTGAACTTTCAGGACTGGTATATGCTATGCCTTCGGTGGGTGAGATTCCAACGTTCCCACATAAATAATTGGATTCCCTTTTTCTGGTCCGCACTACCAGCATGCTCAAAAATGACTGCTGTTTTTTTTTTTCCAAAAATGGGAGGTTTTAAAGTACTACCTTTGACATATGGTTGTGTGTCACATGTGCAAGATCCAAACCATCCACAGGAAGCACCATAGCAGGAAATGCCCTTTCCAAAGAAATTATGCCCGTTGGAAAAATAGGTCGGCCGTAGTAGTAGTACCTAGACGTAGGTAACATGGGTATAACAATGTAGTTACCAAGAAATCTGATGGCTATTACATAATAGCTTATTATAACTAGTATGATAACTCATGTTTGTAAGCATAGCTTCTGAACATATTAGGAAAAGTGATATATTGGAACAACATGAAGAGGAAATTTCTTATGAACAACAAGCCCTGAAGCTTCACTCATGTCTAAATCCTCCTTATTTGCACCTCCTGGCAACTCCCAATCAAACCAATATAAAATGTTGGCAACAACAAGCTCAATAATATTGGTGGCAAATGATAATCCAGGGCAAAACCTCCTCCCTGATCCAAAAGGAATGAATTGAAAATCATGCCCTTTGAGATCCATTGGGTTGTTGGTAAATCTCTCTGGGAAAAACTCATTAGCATTTTCCCATGATCTGGGTCCTTTCCAAGGGCCCATTCATTGATCAAGACCCTCGTTTTTGCAGAGATAGTGTAACCTTGTACCGTCACGCTTGATGTGGATCCTTCTCGAATTAATAGGGGCGAAGGAGGGTGGAGTCGCAAAGTCTCTTTAATTATGGATTTCAAGTAGTCCATCTGAAGAAGATCCTTCTCTTCCACATTTGTTTTTTTACCAACCACTCTCCTTACTTCTTCTTGAGCTTTCACCATCACTTTGGGATTCTTCACAAGCTCTGCCATGACCCACTCTAAGGCAGCCGATATGGATCCGGTTCCTCCAGTGAACATGTCCTAACGATTATAAATAAATAAATAAATAAAAGGAAGAATATAAGCAGTTGAGTCAATCAATTATCCAATAAATGGGTTTCCTACCATAACAAGATATGTATTGTCGGTGTTTAAACTAAACGAATGGATAACAGTGTGTGTGTGTGTGCGCGCGCGCGCGTGTGTGTATATATAACAACTGGTTGGGAAATACTCAGTAGAGATTAAGGAACCAAAATATCGTAGAGCATACATGTGTTAAGTGTTAGTAATCAATCAAGATTGTCCACATAGTATTAACCCAAAAATTCAAAACCTCATCCATATGCATGCATGCCAATAATGGAAATGGTTTGGGTTGAAGAATGGAGGAGTTCTTTCAGGAACTGTTCGTCCATGATGGGGTCATCCGATCAATGGCTTGGATAAACCATGTCCCCGCATGTACAAACTCGATGCACAACAGAGAAGTTCCCTGTTCTTGAGATGCACATGTATGTATATATGTATGTAACTGTCATAAAAGCAGATATGCATGTCTCCATGTTAGTGTAAGACACGAGATCTCTCAAACACACACTCAGGCAGAGAGAGAGATAGGGAGAGAGATGACTACCAAGATAATCGCTTTGATGTTATCCTTGGAGAGATGGACGTCCGCGGTGCTATCCTTTTGAATATGTAGCAATACATCCACGAAGTCTTTGTGTTCGTCGTTTCCATCTCCGGTCTTGGAAATGAGATGGTCATCGATCACTTGATCAAAAAACCTATCCATGCCTCGAGAATGCCTCTTCAATCTTGCATCCAAGCCGCTAACAACATCCAACCATCCAAACAATGGGAAAAGATCTCCCACGCTGAATGCTCCTAAGAGGATTGGCAGCTCCTTAGCCAGATAGGCAAACGTATTCCTTCCATTATCTCCTTCCATGTATTTCTTCCCTAAAGCAACCCTTGATATTATGCTGCTGGATAGATTGAGGAGCATCTCGGTCAGATTAATAGGTGAGATCGAACAGGAAGCCAATATCTCTTCGATCATACTCGCAATTTCTTCTTCCCTAACAAATGCAAATGACTGCACTCTCTTAGCACTCAGAAGCTCGGTGATGCAGATTTTCCTCACATACCTCCAGTACTCGCCATAAGGTGAAAAGGCGACGTCGGTGCAGCCATAGAGAAGTTGCTTCGCTGCGGTGAATGATGGCCGGTCTGTGAAAACAAGACCGTGGGTTTTCAAGATCTCTTCAGCCAGCTCGGCGGATGAAACAACAAGAGTGGGGTTGCTGCCGAAGTGAAGAAGCATTAATGGGCCGAGTTTGTTAGAGAGGGCTTGGAGAGAGCGGTGTGGTAGGGAACCCAGCTGATGGAGGTTTCCGATAATCGGAAGCGTGAATGGAGAAGGTGGTTGATTGGATTTCTTGGATTTAACTCCATTGAATCCAAACAGGATTATAAGAAGAATGGGGAAGAAGAGAAGAAATGCCAAGATAGACATTGAATGCTGTTGCAAGAATCTAATTACCTTCTCCCCTTTTTACATAGAGTGAAGAACCATTATAGGGCCGTTGACTAATAGATGCATCCTGTTCAACAGTTGGGACAGTAATCTGGCTTCAGGGTGTTTATCCAAGGGGTACGATCATAGATGAACCGTGATACAAAGGTTCTACGTCATAGAAACATCCGCCTTGCGAATCTAAGTCAAAGTGGATGGTTTTTTTTTTTTTTTTTTTTTTTCTTTCTTTTCTTTTCTTTTTTATACGCGCACACCCCAACACACACCACGACCTTTGCGTTTACCCAAGGGGCACGGTCATAGATAGACTACGTCAAAAGTGGGTTGGTATGATGGACGACTCACTTCGAAGGTGGGCATGGATAGTCCACATCAAAAGTGAGCTTCATGCAGTAGACATTGAAGCTGGACCCCACAAGATGGATGGTTCACATTGAGGTGGCCCCACATGACGGACATACTCTCCACATCAAAGGTCACCCCTAATGATTAACAGTCCACATCCAATGGGCAACCTCCATTGAAGGTGAGGCCCACATGATGGATAGTGCACATCAGAGGTGGGTTACCCATGATGTGCAATTTGTTGGTAGAAAGATTCTTTCTCAATCATCTACTACAATATTGGAATTAAAAGAAAGTAGAAAAATAAATAAAAATACACATATTATGTTATGAAAATTTACATAGTTCTTTGCTCAAAAAATGAAAAAATAATTCTCAATACATTTACCACTCTCTCTCGGTCTCACACACAAACAAAAAATATATACTACCCCAAATGCACCAGGGTTTACCTAGAACTCCACGTGAAATCATGACTTTATTCTCTGGAAATTGTTGGTTGAATAAACAATACACCTCTAATGATTAGGCTCCATAGATCTTAACATGATTGATAATGGTGGGCCCCACATGATGAATGATCCACATAAAAATGGGCCCCACATGACGGACAATTCACATCAAAGGTTGACCCTAATGATAAGTAGCCCATATCCAAGGCAGGCTGTACGTAATAGACGACTCACATCAAAAGTGAGACCCGCATGATGGAATGTCCATATTAAAGGTGGATCCACATGATGGGTGGTGGATATTAAAAGTAAGCCCCACATAATGGATGACCAATAACAAAGGTGAGCCCTATACAATGAACATACATATTAAAAGTCAGCCCCTAACTATGAATAACCCACATTCTAGGAGGCCCCACATGATGGATGGCCCACATCAAAGGTGAGGCTCACATAATGGACATCATGTGTGGCATGAGTGGTTTATAAAGTAACTACCCCTAAATTAGCTACGGTGGCTTCACATTTCTGCCTAATTAGGCCTTGTTTGGCCAGACGAATTAGGTCGTGGCAGGTGGGACAGGATCATGCAATCCCGTCTTCTAATTCCACATACGCATTTGGACATAGGTGTATTAGATGAACCGTCATAACCCACGGGTTAAAGAGGGTTTGACGGCCGAGAGACTGGATGAAACTTGCGTCCCATCCCAAACCTCAAGTCCATCCTTGCAATCCGAGGAGGGATTTGAGGCAATTCTCAAATCCCATCATCCAAGTCCTGCAGTCGGCATCCTCCATACCTGATGAAGATGCAGATCGTCTGGTCCCATCTGTTGACGGCCTTGCACAAAACCTTAGGATCTAGCCTCCCAGAACAAACCAGAATTATGGAATAATAAAGTAATGAAATAAATCAAAGCATCAATCACACACTAAAAAAGTGATTTTTACGGGGAAAACCCTTAAAGAGGAAAAAACCACGGGACCTCGTCCAGATTAATAATCCACTATGAAGTAGAATGTTAAAACCTTCTTCACTCACACAAGAGTGGAAAAAAAATGAGAGAATAAAAGAAAAACGGAGAGATCTCACCAATTACGAGGACGTAAAAGCGTTGAGATATAAATTGCATAGTAGATAATCCTCCACGAGCATAACCTCCCTTCTACAAACTTCTTCTCTCTCTTTCTCTCTCTCACACACTTTTGATAGCCCTCTTATATTTTTCATCTCTATAAAAAAACTCTAGGAATCCCTATTTATAGTTTTAGAAAACTCCATTCCACATCCCAGTTGCAAAAGGTCTCAAATTTCCGCAATCCGCAAAATTGCAGAACAAATCTGCGTAACCATGACCGATCGAGACGAGGTCACGACCGGTCGAGATCCACCTTTGACTAGTCGAGCTCTCCGGAGAAAAATAGCCCAAAGTCATTAGACTTTGAGTTAAGTTAAGGCTCGACTCCATGACTGGTCATGCACCAACCCTCGACCGGTGGTGTAGGGCTTACGACCGATCAAGCATAGGGAAAAAAATTCCATCAAATCTCTCCCTTTTTAACCCAGTAGAGATTCACCTTCTTCATGCCAGCTTGGTTTCTATAAACCTCAAACTTGCTCTTGAGGAAAGCCTTGGTCATCATATCTGACCCATTATCATTCGTATGAACCTTCTCAGGCTGTAACACCTCTTATTCCAAAGTATCCCTGATCCAGTGATACCAAATCTCTATGTTCTTTGACTTGGAATGCTGACTTGGATTCTTGCTCAAGTGTATAGCACTTTGACTATCGCAATAGACCACTTGTTGCTCCTGCTTCAAGCTAAGTTCCTGTAGGAACCTCTTCATGAAAAATATCTCTTTGCATGCCTCTGTGACTACAATGTACTCGGCCACTGTCTTCGATAATGCTACGACCCTCTGTAGCTTGCTCTGTAAGAAACCGTTCTCCTTACAAACGTGAACATGAACCTCGATGTATACTTCCTAGACTCTATATCACATGCCATATTTGCATCCGTGTAGCCCTTTAATACAGGTTTTCCATCACCATAGCATAGGATCAACCTGGAAGAGCCTCTTAGATACCACAGTATCCACTTCACCGTTGCCTAATACTTTTTACCAAGATTGACAAGATACTGGCTAACAATACCAACTGCATATGTTATGTTTGGGCGTGTACACACCATAACATACATCAAACTTCTTACAGTTGATGCGTAGGGTATTTTCTGCATCTCTTCCACCTCTACTTTCGTCTTGAGACACTGTCTGTCGCTCAATCTGAAGTGACCATCCAGTGGAGTACTGACTGGCTTCACTACATTCATATTGAACCGCTCTAGGACTTTCTCAATATACCACTCTAGTGACAGCCAAAGCTTCCTTCTGCTTCTGTCACGGGTTATCTCCATTCCGAGGATCTGTTTAGTCGAGTCAAGTCTTTCATCGCAAACAATTTTTCCAACTCCTGTTTCAGCCTGTCGATCTTTCTGATGTCTTTTCCCATGATGAGCATGTCATCAACGTATAACAACAAAACTAAGAAATCAACATCTGAGAACTTGCGCGCGAACACACGGTGGTCCGACTTCATTTTGTCATACCCATGCTGTAACATGAACCAATCGAACTTCTTATACCATTACCGTGGAGCTTGTTTTAGCCTATACAAGTTCTTTCTCATCCTACACACTATATGCTCTTTACCCTTAACTTCGAACCCCTCTGGTTGGTGCATGTAGATCTTTTCTTCCAGGTCACCATAGAGGAAGACAGTTTTAACATCTAACTACTCTATCTCCAGATCCATGCTAGCCGCCAACCCAAACAACACCCATATGGATGTCATCTTCACCACTGGTGAGAATATCTCCTTTTCTCGAATCTTATGCCTTTCCTCTGACCAAACACTTTCACCACAAGTTTGGCCTTGAACCTCGTCTGTGAATTCTTCTGTTCAACCTTCTTTCTGAACACCCACTTGTTGCTCAAAGCTTTCTTGCCCTTAGGCAGTTTCACCATATCATAGGTGTGGTTCTTATGCAAGGATTTCATCTCCTCTTACATAGCTTTCAACCACTCCCCCTTATGCTCGTCAGATAGGGCCTCACAATAATCTTCTGGCTCTCCCCCATCAGTCAGCATAATGTACTCATTTGACGAGCACCTCTTAGACGGTTGTCTGTCCCTTGATGACCTTCTCACTTGTGGCTCAACAGGTGGATCAAGTGGGGGTTACTCCCCTGGTCCATCTTCTGAAGGAATTCCCTCGTCCTCTGCATTTTATTGTACTCCCCCGTCATCAGGCACCACAGGAGGAATAATCAGATCCATGTCCTCTAGCTCATCTGAACTAGGTTGATTCTTCTCTGGTTTATCAATGTCATCTATAAACTGATCTTCAAAGAAAACCACATCTCTACTCATAACGAGCTTTTTCTCGATCGGATCCCATAATCTGTAACCGAACTTTTCATCACCGTTTCCTAAGTACACACACTGTCTGATGTTCATATTGAGTTTTGACCTCTCATCCTTTGGTATGTGAATGGATGCCCTGTATCCAAACTCCCTTAGATGACTGTACGATGGATCATGTCCAGTCCACACCTTCTCAGGTACTTCTCCATTCAACGGGGCTGATGGAGACCTGTTTATCAGATACACTGTTATGTGCATTGCTTCTCCCTAGAATGTCTTGAGCAACTTCGCATGAGATAATATGCATCTGATTCTCTCTACAATTGTGTGATTCATTCACTCAGGTACACCATTTTGTTGGGGGGTCTTGCGAACCGTCTGTTCATGCCATATACCCACGGACTTACAATACTCATGAAAGTCGCCAGTGTATTCACCACCATTGTCAGTGCAAATGCACTTCAATGATCTACCTGTCTCTCTTTTGACCACAACATGAAAAAATTTAAACACACCAAAGACCTCATCCTTAGATTTCAAAGCATAAACTCAAACCCTCCTAGATGCATCATTTATAAAAGTAACAAAATACAATGCCTCACCCAAGGTTTTATCCTCATAGGACTACAAACATCAGAATAAACCAAATCTAATACATGCACTTTATTAACATGAGAAACAATTTTAATAAATGAAACTCTGTTGTTTCCCTGATAAATAATCAGGATAGGTTTTGAGAGGTATACCTGTCACGTTTAGAAGGAGTCGCTTCTTCGCTAATAGCTGAAGCCTTTTTTCACTCATGTGGCCCAGCCGCCTGTGTCATAGGTCAATAATTAAATCTTCTACCGTGTTCAACCCACCCTTGCACACACCGACACTAGCCTTGTATAGGGTACAACACTTCTTTCCTCTGGCTGAGATCAACGAACCCTTGATGAGCTTCCAGTGCTGTAACGCCCTGAAATTCGGGGGTCGAGCATAGCTCAGCTCATGAGTTCCAAAACATCACTTATGCAACATAATTAATGATGAATGTATGAAGTAGATTAAGGCAAATCAGCAAACATAATCCAGGCACAGTTAGAATACGCAAGTGGAAGTCTAAATTAAATATATAAACCAACATAAGTCTCCAAGATATGTATGCTCTGCCAAGTCATAATTACAAGTCGTGTCTCAAAATATATATATCAAAATGTGATAAACTACTACAACATAACCCTTAATCCCCGTCAATCAGGACATGGCTCACACGAACCCACCTGAGAACTGCATGAACGAGAATGCCTCCTCATCATCATCAAACTCCGGCTCCGCCTCGTAGGCATCACCATCACCTGTAGCTAAGTCAGAGTCTGGTTGGTGTTTAAGCACCATCCCAGAATGTGGGAGTGAGTGATCAACTCAGTGGAACTATACAGAAAAGGTTAACATGTTACCAATTCAATCAAGTAGTAATGATAAAGCAGTACAATTAAACATGTCCTAATTACTCTTGTTAATGTAAGAATGATATGAGGTAATGATGCATGCCCTCACCACAAACTCCCTCTTGCGACAACATCCAACGATCGCAGCATGAATCACTATCATTGTGCTCTGCACCAATGCCAACAGCATATGCAGTGCAATGTTATGAACATAATTACCAAGTTCTTATTAGTCTCTTTCATACAGCAGGATTAGAAAGCTAAGGTACCACCTTTTATATCATTTACCCAACATTGATCCATCTAAGGTCATCAATCCTGGTTAATCACATACGATAAGTAAGTTCAGGTCACTACCACCAACGCCCTACCAACTGGCAGTCTATTTTTGAAGGCTTATCACCAACCCGAGAGGGGACCATAGCTAGGCTGTGTCGGGGTAGGCCTATTCATACTCGAGGTCACTCCACTAACGCCCTACCAACTGACAGTCTATTTTTGAAGCCTCATCACCAACCCGATTGGGGAACACAGTTAGGCTGTGCCAGTATAGGCCGATAGCTCAAATACAGTGTCCCATACCACCGTATTTAGCTCACGAGTTTAGGTTACTCACTGGTCACTATGGAGAGGCTCGTCACCCTAGCGTAGGCCGACAGCTCGACCACGGTGTCGCATACCACTATGCGTGGCTCATGAGTCTTAGTGGATCCTGGTACCAAGGTTAAACAGGCATTTCACTGGTAAGTTTGGTATCTTAAGTTTAAACAGTAGCGTCCATAAATGGTGAACATACATTGGGTCAATCGAGTTACTTGACGAGCTCGATTGGTACGAGCGTACATCAAGATGATTGATATGAAATGCATAAGAACTCTGTGTGGCCTAACCACTGCCGACATCCCAAGTACGGATCGGATTCATCGAACACATCCACCAGAATAAGGCCTGTTACCGATTGCCTGGACTATGTCATAGTCCCAACCACATTCAATTACAACAAATAAGCATATGAGATAATCAAAGCAGTAACGAATACTTAAGTCAAATCCTACAATCATTTGAGCATGCCTTGGAGTATAACTTAAACATGAATATGCAGTACATGGAGGGAATGTTACATACAATTAAACATGAATAAACAGGTTATACATTACATGGAGGAAATCATACACCCAGTTAAGGTAGTTGGGATTCATATCTCAACTCCCTTATAAATCACAATTTACTAACTACTAACTCATTCAGACATTTTTACAAACACTTAGACTACACCTTCCAACGTATATGACCTACATTGGTTATAAGACGTATTAGGGAAAATCCTTTCGTCAAGGAATTATCGTCTACACAAAAATCATATACCCACAATAGTTAATTATGGAGAGCACGAATACACATTCTATACTCATTCAGACATTTTCACAAACACCTAGGCTTCACAATATAACATACATAACGTATATTGGCATAACATGTATTAGGGCGGATCCTTTTGTTGAGGGTCAAATATTGCATATCAAACCCCAGTTATTGCCTAGATTTATGAGCATGATACTGTTTAATAATCTATTTTAGTCGTGTTTGTTTTGCAAGGTGACTTTAGGAGCTTGGACTGAAGAAAGGTCCTAAATGCATGGATTTGACGCTCTGAATTTACCAAAGCATGGGATAGACTCCATGAGACCAAGATCGATGAATTTACATGCCAGAGATCCGTGAAAATCAAGAAACTGAAGCTCAAGTGGCCCGGAAGACGTCCATAATGCAAGATCACAGGGTTCCCACCATCCGATTGGTTTGAAACTTCATACGTGGTCTGAGGAACATAAAGTAACCGTACACGTTGAATTTTAGCTCCCAGATCTTTGTAGAAGTGGTCCAACAGGAAAATCAGCCCCTGAATCGTCAATCTATGGCCTTGTTGGGATCTGGATATACTTTAAGTTTTGGTCCCGTCCGTTTAAATGAGATGACAAAAGAGATGGTTGGATTGGATTTCTCATAAACATCACAGTGGACCCCATCTGAGATGGGTGTGCATTATGTACATGTGTACACTGACTCAAATTGGAAAATTCCATTCACGTCAGCGAAGGTGCAAAACAGAGCCATCGGTTGATTACTAGTGGGCCCCACTCACCACATATTTTGAAGATCCAAGCCATCCATGTTTCAGAGGGCCTCGATCTGGTCAAAACCATGCTGACCTTTGTCAGCCATGCACGAGCATGTGCGGATCACAGCAACCCAAAAGGACCGTCTGCTAGCATTACAACATGTTTTCTTCTTTGGGTCGCATCAACGATTGACCAAAACCACCCATCCAGCACTGAAATCTCATCACAGATCTGATGGACGGGGTGGATTTCTTAATACCAAAGCAACGTGGACCCCACCGACTGATTTCAAAACAAAACCAAAAACGGAAACTTTCATTTCCAACGTCTGCGAACAGAGCATCGGACGAACGCTTATGGGCCACCAGCGTGACACAAATCGCCGATCCGGACCGTCCATCAGTCTCACACGGTCCCTCTTACCAACTCCTAGGTGGCGCTTTTTCAGAATACAGAGAGGATTGATTTTTAACCGTTCAAGCTCAGAATGGACGACAACAAGAATATCTCATGGGCCGCATCAAGAGAGGTCTAAAAAAATGTTTTTCTGACCGAAATTCCAATAGGAATTCGGTGGACGGCTTGGATTCTCCTGTTAAAATCGATAATGGGTCCCACCAAGCTTCGACGCAAGAACGTTACGCAACAGATTGCGTGTACGGAGAGGTCGAATGTTCCGGTCCGTTCTATGATCTTGGCCAGGGTCGGACCATCGATCCTGACTGTCCAAATTACTCCCATGGGACGACTGACAATCCCTAGAATCCTGTCCGGAACAGATTCTGTAATGGGGTCTCAGATTACTATTTTTCTGATGATACATAAAGAGTTGTTGGCTGCTGCATAAGGGTCACGCCGGACTTTCTCCACAAGCAAACAGATGTGGCTGACCTCCTGAGGGCTATATAAGAGAGAGAGAGAGAGAGAGAGGCAGTCGTGGGGGGCATCTTGGACGTGAAGCTAGGAACAGTGGAGGCTCGGCTTGGAGACGTGGGTCAGGAAGAGGAGCAAAGAGAGAGACAAGAAGAGTATAGAGGTTTTTTTATTATTGTTTTGTTTTAATTTTTGAGAGATTTAGCCTAAATCATGTCTGGCTAAACCTCTTAGCTAGGGCTAAGAGGTGAAGCTTGTAGTGAGATGGGAGATTCTATGATTTTAATTTGATTTTAATGTATGAATTGAAGTTGATTTTAGTTTGATTAGTATGGAAATAGTTTCAGTCTTTAATGGTCTGTTGTGGCTAAAATTACAGTGGGTCTGCGATGGCTTTGAATATTTTCTTTTCCTTTTTATGTTTATGACGTCAGGAAGCCCTATTGTTCACCATCGTCTCCTGGGCATGGTCAGATGACGGTACCCTTCCTAACTTTCATAGCATGTTGATTGGTTGGTAATTAGTTTAATTTTGTTGTTTATCATAATCTCTTGGGCATGGTTTGATGATGGAATCCATTCTAATTCATATACCTTTCATCTCTTTAAAATTATGTCAATGGCAGTTCAGTTTAACTTCCATGATTCGTGAAGCAAGTATAAGATCTCTCTGATCTCTACAAGTGGATCCTCTGAATCCCTAGTTACCCTTCTCTGACATCTCCTAAGTTTTAGATTAATTAATCTACAATTATTTCACAATTGCTACTTGATTTAGAATTCATCTTAATCTAGTTCTAGTTCTAGTTAATTTTAGATTACGTACAGGTTTCAGTCCCTTGGGATTCGACTTCGGTCTTACCGAGTTTATTACTACATCACAACCCTACTCTTGGGGAGTGAACACCTTTCACCAAGAAATTATTACACATGCAACTAGCATATATACACGACAATTAATCATGGCAAACGCAATTCCAAATTTCATACATATACGATCCTTTCTACAAATACATAGAATACACTAAACGCAACATAGTTCATATATAACTGAAACGCGAAACAAACATCACATTTGACATGTGAAATAACATCCACGTCAGTAATAAATCATTAACTGACTTTGAAAGCCTTGAAAACCATAACCTATACACATATAGTCCGCACCTTACGTCGATAAACGCGCATCAAACTCAATTTGTATGTTAAGTCATTGCCTACGACACGAGGGCCACCTATAACACGTAATAGGTTAGCTACATCAACACTTAAACTATTTAAAACCCTAGAACAGGTTAGGGTTAGGATTTCTTACCTAAATATGGATTTAAAATCATCGGGATAATGATTCAGATAGGTGGATTAGGCACATAGAGAGACTGGCAAGAATCCCTGGAAGAAACTCCAACTTCTCTCTCACTTTCTTTCTCTTTCTTAGCTAGGATTTGAGATTTCGTATGGAATTTGTGAGAGAGGTTTTAAGGCCCTTATATAGGCCCAGAACTGATGGAAATAGCCCTAGGGCTAACGTATACTTAGGTTATAGCCAAATCGGGTCTATTCCGATCCAACGGAGCATTTCTGGAGGTCTCTTTACTGAATGCGGTCGGACTTAAGCTCCTTGATATTGGATCTTGATCAAGCTAAGTTTTTAGTCCGATCAGATTTACAGATCGACCATGGCGGACCAGTTTCAGTTCAACGGTCACCGACACTCGATCAGGGCCACAAGTATAGTGGCATGTGTGGGACATTTCTCCTGATCCGAGGGTGAATTTGGGTCAAATTCTGATGGTTTGAATGCTTACAATTGGCCCGCAAGAGACATGACTCAAATTACTTAAATTCATATTTAATTTATAAAAATATTCACGTTTCTCTCACTCTTCACTCCAGACTTAAGTAAATCGTCTCAGGACATCATCTGGACTTAATTTTCGAGGTGATAGTTAACTCCAACTAGGCAGTCTTAATTGTATAAGTTCATCGCTATCGGACTTTCAACATGCGGTCTAGGTCTGATACGGAGTTTCTGAATGCTTCTGAGAGCTACTGGGTTTAGAGATTGATCCTAGATTTTAGGGTAATATAGCGTTAATGATTTCACAGGTTTTGGGTCTTGTAGATCGTATTTAAAGTGATTAGTCTAATTTCATAGACAATCTAGGTTAGCACTAGCTGATTCTTGTTTAATTTCTAAAGGATCTAATCCTTAATGATATTTTCCTAAGGTGGTACTCGGGTCTCTATATGGATTTTTTTGGGACGTTAAAATCTAACCCCCTTAAAGAACAATTTCGTCCCTGAAATTGCCTAAAGGTAATAAGTAAAGATTTTTATTATTTCATTTACTAGTTCTGTTGGTTTCAGGTTTATATACGTGTTAAGGTATATAATAACTACATCAGCCTAGCTCATATTGGTCTACCCCCCTTAAAAGTTTCTACCTTTGAGGTTTCAAAATAATGTCCAATTCATTATTGTCGTGTTATGTGTTCGATGATAAAGTTTACTTAAGGGTGATATAATTTACTCTTTATGATTGAGCTAATACGGAAAGACAGTTGTGGTAGGCTTAAATCCGATACGTCGATTATCCACCTGACCAGGGTAGACAACGTTGTATCCCTTCCTAATCTTGATGGATCCTGGTCTTCTACTCGATCAAAGCAATGAGTCCTTTGGTAATCACCCAGGATTGAGAATTGAGTTAAGCCGCGAATGCCTCGTAGGGATATGGTTCTGAAATTCTGAAATCTTCTCATCCTAAGTATTTAAGGGGTATTATAATTCATTAGGAGGTTCAAGCCTTATGCTATAAGGTTGTCCTTCGGGTCTTGTTCAATGAGTGTTCTTGTTCAACTTATGTTTAACTTGGTGGATAATAAGTTAAAGACTGTACTAGAAGGGTTTTCAATCTCCTAAAATTCTATTTGCATGCCACCATTTCGATCATTTGACTAGGGGTTTAAGGGTAGATTACACTTTAGTTTCCTTAACTTTGGAAAGGAAGGAAGAGTCGAGAGTTCTAAAATATTTTAGAAGTTTGGAATGTTAGCGACATAAGTCTGCGGGACAGGAAAGAAGAGGGATATTTTCTCGATGCGGTATGAACCTTGAATCTACAAGGAAATAAGAAATTTATAATATTTTACTATAGTCCACCTCTAACATGAGCTTATGGAGTATTAAACTATCAAACTCAAACCCACCTGAGGGTCCTAATTTAATTATACAAAAATAACTAATATATATATATATATATATATATATATATATATATATATATATATATATATATATATATATATATATATATATATATATATATATATATATATATATATATCCTTACATGTAATCAAATTTAATCACAGGATAATTCATAGTATGATTATAAATAATTCCTAAATTGACACTAAATAATAAACCTTAATATAAAAAGGTATGACCAGTCTGCTGGTAACTTGAAGTTTATTTATATATATCTATATATTTATTTCAACCCTTCTATTATTTATAACATATTCGCCACCCTAGTTACCATATTATTTTTATAAATTTATAGTAATCCATCATTAGTCCTATTCTTTCATATGAATTGATTTAATACACCCAGTGTTTACTAATAGGAATACAGGCGTACCTTGAATGTGGGCAGTGACCCCAAAGGTCCAAGGTGTTACGGTTGCTGACTCAGATGTTTCAGCTACAAGTGCATGCACACGAGCTTGTTGAGGATGATTTGATTGCGCTGCCACAGGTCGTTGAGGTGGCCTATTTTGGGGTACAGGCGATTGGTAATATGACTGCACTGGTGGTACAGATCGTAGAGGTGGAGTCATTATACCACGTGGTGGTTGACGGGCCATCTTCTGAGGTGGCATAATACATTGTCTTTCATCTTGGTAAAACAGAAGGGGTCAGTGTATCCCCCTTTTGTTGCAATACGTACACTAACATTTCGTTCACCTTTGCTAGGTCGGCAGAGCCACGAGCCTGAGAGGTGAGTTTACATGTAGCCTCTTAGCAAGGGCTGGCCGGTGCTGCAATTCAGGATGAGGCCTTTGGCCCATTGGGTTGCTTGTCCGAGAAACTCCGTCATTATGTTGTTCAGCTCGTAGAGACAAGTTGACTAGCTCGACATAATTGGGAATGTTAGCGCAACTCATTCGAGTGTGGATATCGAGTCGCAGCCCATCTGAAAAATGTCGCATTTTCATCGGTTCATCAACTAGGATCAAAGGAGCGTGTCTGGCTAGCTCCATGAATCTGTTCTCATATTCTGTCACCGACATTCCTCCCTGATGGAGGCGAAGGAACTCATTCTCCTTCTCGTGTCGGTAAGTGACCGAAAAATACTTCTTATGGAAGCGGGCCTCAAACGCCTCCCACGTCTATACAAATCCCTCCGCAACTGTGCGGAGAATACTATCCCACCATAAGCTAGCCTCCTTCTCAAACATGAAGGTGGCAAGCTTGACTTGTTCTGCCTCATTGCAGTGTAGTGGCTTCAACATCTTAGAGATGCGATCTAGCCAGTAATAGACCTCCTCAGGTCTATGAGTACCTACGAAAGTGGGAGGCCACAAGCGCTGGAATGGCTCAAATGTGCCGCTAACACTCGCATTTCCAGCTGGGTGCATAGGTGAGGTAGGTGGAGTCACCCCCATTAACTGAGCAAAGATATCAGCCATGGAGGTCAAGAACTGCTGCTGCTGATGCTGGATCTGATGTTGCTGCTGTTGTATCTACTGCTGCTGCATCAACAACATCATCTGCTCTAGCCTATCAGGTGGCGGAGCGGACTGTGATGCATGAGGTGTCGACATGGACGCACTGTTTTGCTCAGGAACTGAAGGTGTGACAGGAGGCACCACAAAAGGTGTTACAGGAGTCGGCCCAATAGCAAGGCCAGAAGCCAGCTGAGAATCCGGCATAGAATCAGAACGAGATGGGCCCGAATGGGAGTCCGTATGGCTATCGCTCAGGGGAGGGGCCCCATCAAGTGACTCACGTAGAGAGAGACGGGTCGAAGTCCTCGAGCCCTTAGGTGGCATACCCTACATAAAATAGAGGGTGCAACCAGTGAGATTAAGCATTCACATAGTCCATCCACATAGCATTCACTTCAAAAGCCAAAGAAACAACATGCATTTCATTAACAAAATTGTCACAATACATGAAGTGCAGCATTACATGAATCGCGACAGAGAAAGCATGTGAGCAAAACAACTAAGCTTCATCCATTAAGCTTCAATCACCAAACAACTACCAAACCACACACAAGAACAAGCAACAAACAAACAAACAACGACTACATAAAAGACTATTCGTCAGAATCTGGCGATGGAGGAGGGGCACCCTTATCCTGCAGATAACACAGGATCGTCCTCAAAGTGTGGGTTACTTTCTTTAACTTGTGCTTCACGAGGCCCCACAGATCCATAATATCTTGTCGAAGAGTGGCCTGACCCTCCTCAAGCCTAACCAAATGGGCTTCTCTATCAGCCCTATCAGGATCATACTCCTGAGTAGCAGGAGGAGGACTCTCATTAGTATCCTGAGCCTCCTCTTCTTTTTCGTCTTGCTCTTCTTCTTCTTCTATTTCAGCTCCTACTTCTTCGTTACTCTCTTCCTCTTTACTTTCTGACTCATCCTTACTCTCCTCAAGTCGGGCTTGTCGTTGTCATGGCCCGATATCCATCTGATTGAGGGTAGTCTCGGTGATGTAAAGGATTAGCGCCGGCAATTCTGCCCTAAGTCTGTAGCCGAACTCAAGTGTAATCCTGCATATGAGTCTACCGAACGGGAGAGATTCAGTCTTTCTATTAGACCGTACGATAAGGACTATCTATCACAAGACATTTGTAGGCATACAAAGCTTCTCTCCCTGCCTGACCTGATATAAGAAATCTACCATCAGGCGCGTGCACTCACTGCGGTTGATCCACCTAGGATAGACGTTAAACGTGCAGATGTGGTGAAGCAAACGGAAGTCGTCTGTCATATTTGTCGCTAAGAGGCTTTTGTTAGATTGTCATTCAACCAAACGACCACAAAGGAACCGTGTGCGGCGATCCCTTTCACGTGCACTATTCAGATTCTTCTCACTTGCATGAACCTCGCTAAGTGTCACATTCAAAATCTGAGATATCAAAGCAACATCGATTGTGGCCACCCGATCTCTTCCAACTGGAATTCTAAACTGCAAGGGCTCCAGCGTTGGCTCTTGGATGTGGGCATAGAAAGCTCAAACAGTGCCCACATTTGCATGGTGCTCACCCTCAAATAGCGGACCCCAACTAAGTGCTTGAACAACAAGAACTCTCCAAACAGCCGTGCATCTACATGAGCTTCAAAAAGGACCCTACAACCTTCAAAAACACCGTAAGATAACTCCGCCAATAAGGACCTCGCTATAGGAGCATGGGGATCTAGATCCCACTTTGTCTACAACTCGCGAGTGGCGCTTAAACTAATGGCGGCACCTCTCGACCTTCTAGAACAGGTTGGGCGACTCGGCCCGGCTTTATTTACATGAGCTCTCTTCTTCCCCATGAAAGAGAGGATTAAGGAAATGGACAATATGGCAGTAGTAAGCTCGAATAAGGCCATGAAAAATGAAAGAAATGAAGGAAATAGTATGGGTATTGGGGTTTCCATGAATTTGAGACTCAAAGTAGGGATTTGAGTGCTCAAATAGGAAGAAAAGAAGGAAAAATCAGCAATGGAGGTGGGTTTTGAGATAGGTAGAAAGGGGATGCACAAAAATGGAAGAAGGAGTTTGGAGAGGGGTTTTGTGGAGATTGGAGAAGTATTTTTGAAAAAGAGAAGCTTGGGAGGGTGATTTGTGAAGGAAGGATGAGATAGGAGGGGTTTAAATCATCAAAACATGGAGGAATGGGCCACACAGGACCCTAAAAGTGTCGGCCCTGGCTGGCCCACCTGGCCTGGCCTGCTGGGCGGCGAGGCCTCGTCGAACCGGCCAGGGCCTCGCCGGTCTCTGGACCTCTCGGCGATGACTCGCTCCTCTGGAGAGGTTCTCCCCCCCCCCCCCCCTTAGGTTAAAAAAGATGTGGGTCCCACTGTAAGTGATATGATTTCATATCTCTTTGGTTGTCAAATTTTGTGGTGTCAAAACCTATATCTATGTCTTGTATATCTTGTGTTTTATGTTTGAAGACTATTCATTCCAATCAAGACATCGCATTTCAAGATAAGATCTTAAATGAAGAAAGTTTTCAAGATATGGATGAAGAATTCAAGAATTGAAGTCTTCAAGTTTGCATGTTCAAGATTCAATCAAGTTCAAGTATTTTAGAAGACTTTGTCAAGTCAAGATCAAGCTCAAGAAGGCCTACTACAAGTTTTGTATATTATCAAGCTTCTCTTAAGGGTCATCTGAGTGTTCAGACTTTCAAGTCCATCTCACTTTTAAGGTTTGTTTGACCTTAGATTGACCTTAGGATGAGCTTTACAGTAGGTCATTCTGGATACATAATTCAGATATTTCAATATGCTTGTTTGGGGTGTTCTAAGACCAGTCCTACGAACTTTAAGACCAGTCCTAACTCTTCTACGACCAGTCTTAAGTTTTTCAGGACCAGTCCTACGTTGTTGAAGATTTTCAGATCTTTCTGGCTGTCCTACGACCAGTCCTGGACATCCTACGACGAGTCCTGTGAGTTCTACGACTCATCCTTCGACCGGTCGTAGCCCTACGACTCAAACTCCAGCAACTAATTTTGGGGTCCTACGATCGGTCGTAGGTGTCTCACGACCAGTCGTAGGTGGCCCACGACCGGTCGTAGACCACCCAGGACCGATCATGGAACAGAAAATTCAATCCCACAGAAATCTTTGAAAATCTTTGGAGCTACGACCAGTCCTAGGATCCTAAGACCAGTCGTAGACGGGATTTTTCAGGCTATAAATAGAGCACGAACTTCAGAGTTTTAGCAATTCAATTCAATTCTATTCAAGCATTCTTTAGGCTATTCTCAGCGATAAGTTTGTGTTTATTTTAAGCTACTTTGTGCTTATTTAATATTCCTTTTGCTAGCTTATTTTTATTTGATTTTGATCTACATTCCAATCTTATTAGAAAAGGGGAATTCCTGATATTCCTTCTTCTTGGATTCAAAATCAAATAGAACTAGCCCTTTTTTATTTAAAATCAATTAGACTTAGAACCATTCTTAAAGTGAGTATTGGATTTTGAACGTTGAATCAAACTTCTACTCCGATTGGTTCTACCGGGCTTCATCAAAAGGTGATTCAGGTATTTTACATTTTTATAATTTACTTTCTCTGGTTTTTGTTTGAGATTCACTAGAAAAATCTCATTGTATTGATTATCTGAGGAGAGCCAGAAAACTCAGATTGTGGGGTTTTTGGATTGTGTAAGCCCGAGATCAAAGACACAATTGTGAAGGTTTTAGGTGAACCTGTGAAACCTATTTTGATAGTGCATGCTAATATCCCCTGTGTGAGGATATTAGGAGTGGAGTAGCAATCTGTGTGGCTGTTGGATAATAGTTGGTGTACACACAGGCGAACCACTATATATCGTTGTGTTGTGGATGTGTTTTTCTCTTTCATTCTTTTATTCATTCTGTTTTGTGGAGTGTTTGTGGATGAATGTTGTAATCACTTCAAGCAAGTGTGGATGAATGTTGTAATAACTTAGGATTTATTTTCTGTAAGTTATTTTGATTTCCTTACTTATTATTCCTCATAGGGTTGTGATACTAAGGACGTTCTAGAAATAAGGTTGTCTAAGGTTGTCCTTAGAACTGATAAAGTATCAATCTCTTTATTTAGGCTACTTTAAATTCAGCATTGTGCTTTATTTCTTTTATTATTCCGCTGTTATTAGTTTTATTTAGCATTGCCCTATTCACCCCGCCTCTAGGGCATATAGCTAGGCCCTTTCAAGTGGTATCAGAGCCTAATAGCTCATGCTTATTGTTTATTTATTGGATTTATTTCCTGAGCTAACGATCTTAGCTATATTAAGATGTCAAATTTTGATAGCCTATCAGTCACTAGGCCACCACCTTTTAGTGACACAAACTATGCTTATTGGAAAGCCAGGATGAGGATCTTCCTTAAATCCTTGGATGAAAGTGTGTGGCTGGCCACAATGAATGAATGGAACCCTCCTATCACTGAAGTAACTAATGGCGATGGTTCCAAAATAATGAAAGTAACGGCTTATTCTTTTTGGACCACACTTCAGAAAAGTGAAAGTAGTGCTAATGAAAAAGCACTAAATGCAATTACTTGTGCATTATCACCAGATGAATTCAAAAGAATCATCTCTTATGAAAATGTAAAACAAGCATGGGATGTATTAGAAATGACACACGAGGGTACATCTATTGTCAAGAAATCTAAAGTCCAACTCCTCACAACTAAATTTGAAGAAATTCATATGGAGGAGAATGAGATGTTTATGGACTTCTACACTAGATTGAATGACATTGTGAACTCTATGTGGGGTCTTGGTAATAGAATCCCAGAAAGTAAAGTGTGCGCAAAGATACTACGTTCACTTCCTGAAAGGTTCAATTCTAAAGTAATCGCGATTCAGGAACTTCGTGATACGGATACCATGAGGGTTGAGGAACTAGTTGGTTCACTTCAAACCTATGAGTTATCCTTTAAGGCTCCTAAAGGAAAATCAATTTCTCTCAAATCATCTAAAAATGCTTCACAAGAGAGCACTTCGGATTTAGAAAATTTCGAAGATGATATGGCGCTTTTAGCAAAAAAGTTTTACAAAATTTTTAAAAACAAGAAAAAAGTTGACTTTCAAAAGTCAAATGATAAGAGACGATCTAAACCTAGAACTCGTAAATCCTTGAAAGATAGTCAATGTTACAACTGTCAAGAGTATGGGCACTTAGCTAACAAATGTCCTAAAAAGGACAAATCAAAAAGGAAAAGCATGATGGCTACTTGGGATGAATCATCTGATTCTGAATCCTCTTCTAAATCAGAAGATTCTGAAACCGAGTCGGGCGAAGATGTTAAAGCCCTTATAACTCTAGCCAAGATCACCCTTTCAGATAATGATGATATATCTAGTGAAGAAAATCTGAATAGTGATTGCGATAATGAAGATGATCTTCAGGATGCTTATAATGCCCTTTATAAGGAGAGTTGTAAAATTGCTGTCAAGCTTAAATTACAAAAGGAAACATTTCTAAGCTTAAGGAAAATTATGAGTCTCTTGTTTTAGAAAAGTCTCATATTTCTGACTCTTTTGAAAAAACTAAATGTGATTTAGATTTCAAAACCTCCAAAATTGAAGATTTGAGATCCGAAAATGAGAAGCTCAAAAATGAGGTAGTTTCTCTTCAGAGTTTGAAAGACACATGGAGATATGCCCATGGTGATCCTAAATTGGAAAAATTATTGTTCGGATCAAGAAAATGTGGTGATCGATCCGGGTTGGGCTATGATAAGGATACATCTTTAAAATAAAAGAACATTGCTCCTAAATTTGTAAAAGGAGAGTCATCAAACTCAAAAGAAAAGAATACTTATCAAGGTTTTTCCAAAAATTCAAGGACTTTTCAAAAACCTAAAAGTAGCCATGTCAACTTTAATTTTCAAAACTGAAATCCATTGGCTGAAAAAATAATTGATCTTCTCAAGGAGTTATTAAAATCTAACTCTGTAGGTCTCTCCTATAACAACAGATAGAAAAAGACCATCTATTCTCCTAAACCCAAAACAGTTATGAAATGGGTTCCTAAAGTTGCCAGCTTGGTTGCCCACACTGCTTTTAAAGCAACAAGCCATTCAAAGTGGTACCTAGATAGTGGTTGCTCCAGGCATATGACAGGTGACAAAGCTTTATTCACTGATCTTAAAGATATGACTGAATGGTTAGTCACATTTTGTGATGGAAGCAATTGTAAAATCATTGGCCAAGGTACGGTTCAGCTTTATAACCTTCCCTTATTTAAAAATGTTTTATATGTTGAGGGCTTAAAACACAACCTTCTAAGCATTTCTCAGATATGTGATAACAACCATAGTGTAAAGTTTTCTAATCAAGGTTGTGAGATAGTTAATAAAAAGGGTTCTGTTATATTAACTGGTCGCAGAACTTCTGAAAACTGCTACATAGTTAGTGATGCAAGCTCATCTACTCAATCATGTTACATGGTCCATACCGATGAGACTGAATTATGGCATAAACACCTTGGACATGTACACTATCGAAACTTATTTAGATTGAGCAAAAGAGAACTAATTAGAGGTCTACCCAAATTGCAAAAAGTAGACAAAATATGTGGTGAATGCCAGTTGAGAAAACAGATTAGGAGCTCTCACAAGAAAGTGAACTCTAATACCACATCTAGACCACTCGAGCTTCTCCACATGGATCTTATTGGACCAACCAGATTGGAGAGTCGATGAGGCAAAAAATACATCTTGGTTATCGTAGATGACTATACCATATTCACTTGGGTATCGTTCTTAAAAGATAAAATTGAAATCCTGGATGAAGTGAAAAAGGTCATCAAACGAATCCAAAATGAGAAAGGTTCTCATGTTAGTAAGATCTGTAGTGATCATGGATCTGAATTTGAAAACAGTAGTTTTGATAAATTCTGTAGCGATCAGCGAATATCACATGAATTCTCTACGCCCAAAACACCGTAAAAAAATTGTATTATTGAAAGAAAAAACAGAGTGCTTTAGGATATGGCTAATGTTATGTTGAATAGCATGAAGCTCTCTAGAAATCTTTGGGCTGAAGCAGTTAATACCGCATGTTATATTATTAATCGGGTTTATACCAGTAAATCTGATAATGAGACTGCTTATGAATTATTGTTTGAAAAGAAACCTATTATCAAATACTTTCGAGTTTTTTGCAGCAAGTGTTATATTTTACGAGATTGTGAAAATTTGGGTAAGTTTGATACGAAAAGTGACGAAGGTATTTTTCTTGGTTATTCTTTGAACAATCGAGCTTATAGGGTTCTAAATAAGAGAACTGGTGTGATTCAAGAGTCCATCAATGTGGTCATTGATGATCATTTGAATACACCAGCCCCGAGTTCAGATGATGATGAAGCTCTTATTATTGCAATCAAGATATCTCATCCAGTCAAAAAGAATCTGAACCAAGGACTGTTAAAGATCATTCAACCAATCAAATACTTGAAAACCCTCTCAATGGAGTTCGTACTCGTAAACAACTTGAGAACATATGTAATTATGATTGTTTTACATCCCAGATAGAACCGGTCAACGTAAAAGAAGCACTTTCTGACGAAAATTGGATAGTTGCTATGCAGGATGAACTTAATCAATTTGTTCGTAATGATGTTTGGTATCTTGTTCCTAAATCTAAAGATAAACACAATATTAGAACAAAATGGATCTTTAAAAATAAGTCTGATGAACTTGAAAATATTATACGAAACAAGGCTAGACTCGTTGTACAAGGGTACACTCAGATTGAAGGCATCGATTACGATGAAACCTTTGCTCCAGTCGCTCACCTTGAGTAAATCAAAATTTTTATTTCCATCGCATGCTTTAGAAAATTTAAAATATATCAGATGGATGTAAAGAGTGCTTTCTTGAATGACGATTTACATGAAGAAGTTTATGTTGAACAACCTTCAGGGTTTGAAGACCCCAAGTTATCTGACTATGTATTTGATCTCAAAAAGGCTCTCTATGGTCTAAAACAAGCACCCAGGGCATGGTATGAGAAATTGACTAAATTCTTACTTAGTCATAGCTTTCAAGTTGGAAGTGTTGATAAAACACTCTTTGTTAAAAAATATAACAATGATATGTTAATGGTTCAAATTTATGTTGATGACATTATTTATGGATCTACTTGTTCTAACATGTCTATTGAGTTTGCAGAGTTAATGAAATCAAGGTTCGAAATGAGCATGGAACTTAACTATTTCCTTGGGTTGCAAGTAAAACAACAACCTGATGGAATTTTCATTTCCCAGACCAAATATGCTTCAAACTTGGTCAAAAGGTTTGGATTTGAGAATGGTAAGAACTTTGATACTCCTATGAGTACAACGTTAAGACTCTCAAAAGACTCTATCGGTAAAGATATAGATCCTAAACTATATGCAGTATGATTGGTAGTTTGTTGTATCTAACTGCTAGTAGACCTGATATCGCATTTAGTGTTAGTATTTGTGCGAGATATCAGTCTAATCCTAAGGAATCACATCTTACTGTTGTTAAACGGATTATTAGATATGTCGCAAGTTCTATAAATTTAGGACTTTGGTATCCTTTTGATACTAGTGTTCAATTAGCCTGGTACTTAGATGCTGATTGGGCTGAAAATATTGATGATAGAAAATCAACCAGTGGTAGTTGTTTTTACATTGAAAATTGCTTAGTTTCTTGGTTCAGCAAGAAGCAAAGCTCAATATCGCTCTCCACGGCTGAGGATGAGTATATTGCAGCTGGATATGCATGTACTCAATTAGTTTGGATGAAACGCATGCTTAGCGATTATGGAATTAATCAAGATTCAATGATCTTACATTGTGATAATTTCAGTGCTATAAACATTTTCAAAAACCCAATCCAGCATTCACGTACTAAGCACATTGACATTAGGTATCATTACATACATGAGTTGGTTGAAGAAAAAGTTATTTCTTTGGAATATATATCAACCGCAAATCAACTTGCTAATATATTTACTAAACAGCTCGACAAAAGTAGGTTTAATAAATTGAAATTTGATCTTAGTATGTGCATTTTACATTAAATAATCTTGCTTGCATGTATCATAGTGTATCATATTTCATATTATATTTGTTTAAATTTCATATTTTTGCATTAAAAATTATTTTTTGGTCAATACTCGACCGGTCGTGGATGTACACGACCAGTCGTGGTATGATCGGTCGTGCACAACACTCGACTGGTCGTGGTACTCGTGAACATGATATAATTTAGGAAAAATTCTCTTCTTCTTCATTTTCACACTCACCAACGACGAGTCGTGGCTCGACCAGTCATAGGATTTCTTGTTGTTCTTCAAGATAAGTCCTATTTCATCATCTTTCTTGAAGATTCATGTTCTCTATGCTTTGATTTGTTCATAGTATAGCTATATTTCATCTCTTGTTGGATTTTTCAAGGGTTTCCTCTCAATTTTCTGATCTAGAGAAAACCCATCTTTCTTTTGTGCATCTTGCTTGCTCTTTGTATATCTTTTTGAATATGGATGCTAGAGGGAAAAAGAAAATATCCCGTGGTCCATCTTCTTCTAGATCTGCACCGATAACTAAATAGCACCTTCGGTCACCCGAAGATGATTCTCAAGATGTAAGAGATTTGCGTGTCTATAACATTATTGTTGAGCATACCGCTGATCTCAGTCACATTGCTCCATATGGTATTGTCCCCCTCCTTGAATCTGTTGGCTGGACTAACATTTTACTTTGGGGTGGGCCTGCATACCAGTTCATTGCCCAATCAATGGTGGTATGCATCACAAAATTTTCTCTTGATAATTTAACATTTTCAATTAATACTAGAGAAGGAAAATTTGAAATAGACCGTCATTTGATATCAGGTATTATGGATATACCTGTTAATGATGAAGGTATACCGATTCATACTTTATATGACAAACCATCTGAATCGAAAAAATGCATGTTAACATGAGATTTATTCAAAATTGATGTCCAATGGACACACAAAGCGAATGCGCTCCCTGCAAAGTATCTGTTACCTAGATACAGAGTGTTACATCGTTTCTTCATTTCCAATGTATATCCTTGGTCCAGTAATAAAATCGAGTTGACTTCTTTCATGGTTCGTGTGTTGCATTCTATTGCTTCTGGTACTAAGGTCTGTCTTCCTTCTTTGATTTGTTATTTCATTATTCAATTTCATCTCCATCCGGGTCATAGTGATATTCTGTTCGGTTATCTTATGACTGTTTTAGCCACTCACATGCTTGTCGATAAACCTGTTAATGAAGCACCAATTCATCATCTTATTTTCAACAATTCCAATCTTGATAAGATGAAATTGGATCTACTCCCTAGCCAAGTTGATGGAGGTAGTGTTGGTGGTGATGGTGGTGAAGATGAAAACGAAGGGGAAGCTGACGATCTTCCTCAACAAGATGTTAATATGGATGACTTATTTGATGATATAGAAACAGATTCACCTAATGATCCAGATTATGATCATCTGGTTATGATGCACGCCTTCATGCATTGGAGGAAAAGGTTGATAATATGAATATAGCCCACGATATGCGATTTAAGTACATGCGAAAATATCTTCATCGCATTAATAGGGGGTTACACCAGATTGATCTGACTATCCCTGCTCCCTCCTCTGGATCAGATTAGGTGAATTATCTTCTGGATAGTATCACATTATTTTTTTATTTTGGATATGTATTATGGATTATGGTTTGATAACATTGTCTTTTGGATATTGTATTTTGAATTATAGATTATGGCTTGATGCTTCAGGTTTATATTATGTTCTTTCATATCACTTTCTCATTATCTGCCTATTACTCTTTATGTTCTCCTTCCTATTGTGACTTTCCCTTGTCATTTTGTGACAAAAAGGGGGGGTAGTAAGAGTTAAAGCTTAAAGGGAGAGTAGTATGGAAAGGAGGAGTAATTTGTTTGAATTGATTAAGAAGGATATGTGGATGAGAATATGTAGTATTGATGTTATTGATTGTTTTCATGAGCAGTACTCGTATTACTCAGGGGGAGTAGAGTGATTTGTGATTTTATGGCTCATGATTCCTTATTATCTTTTATGCTATGTGTTTTGTCATAAATTTGACAAAGGGGGAGATTGTAAGTGCTATGATTTCATATCCCTTTGGTTGTCAAATTTATGGTGCCAAAACCTATATTTATGTCTTGTATATCTTGTATTTTATGTTGGAAGACTATTCATTCCAATCAAGACATCGCATTTCAAGACAAGATCTTAAATGAATAAAGTTTTCAAGATATGGATGAAGAATTCAAGAATTGAAGTCTTCAAGTTTGCATGTTCAAGATTCAATCAAGTTCAAGTATATTATAAGACTTTGTCAAGTCAAGATCAAGCTCAAGAAGGCCTACTACAAGTTTTGTATATTCTCAAGCTTCTCTTAAGGGTCATCTGAGTATTCAGACTTTCAAATCCATCTCACTTTTAAGGTTTGTTTGACCTTAGATTAACCTTAGGATGAGCTTTACAGTAGGTCATTCTAGATACATAATTCATATATTTCAATATGCTTGTTAGGAGTGTTCTAAGACCAGTCATAGGGACTTCAAGACTAGTCCTAGCTCTACTACGACCAGTCTTAAGTTTTTCAGGACCAATCCTATGTTGTTAAAGATTTTTGGATCTTTCTGGCTATCGTACGACCAGTCCTGTGAGTTGTACGACTCATCCTTCGACCGGTCGTAGCCCTACGACTCAAATTCCAGCAACCAATTTTGGGGTCCTACGACCGGTCGTAGGTGTCTCACGACCAGTCGTAGGTGGCCCACGACCGGTCGTAGACCGTCCAGGTGTTGAGGGTCAAATATTGCATATTAGACCCCAGTTATTACATGGATTTACAAACATGACACCGCTTAATGGATTAATTTAATCGTGTTTTTGTTGCAGGGTGTAATTAGGAGCGTTGACTAAAAAAGAGTATTAAAAGTATTGATTTGAAGCTCTAGAGGCACTAGAGCAAGGGATGGACTCCAGAGGAATGAGATCAATGGATTTACAAGCCAGGGATCTGAGGAAATCAGGCCGTTCATGTTAAAGATGGCCCAAAATTGGTCTATAATGCAAGATCACAACGTTCCCACCATCCGTTTGGTTCAAAACTTCACACATGGCCTGAGGACCATAAATTAACTATACGCGTTGAATTTCATCCATTGGATCCCTCTAGAAGTGGCCCAATGGTCAAATCACCTATACATTGTCAAATCAGGGCCCACCTGCCACCTGGATATGCTTCACTTTTGGTCCCAACGCCTAAAGTGATATTACAAAGTGGATGGACGGAGCAGATTACTTGAGAACATCACAGTGGACCCCACATGACGTTGTGCATGCATTAAGTGCAAGCACACTGGCTGTGCACCAAATTCAGCTAACATGGTCAGCAATGTTGACCCGCGTCAGCGTAGCGCCTGACCAGATCTTAAAAGGAAACGGAACTTTCCATTTTTGCAGCATGTAACGAACGGTCGCTGGCCATTTTGTGGTCAGTTGTGGGTCCCACTCATCGTTCGTAGGGACGATCTAGACCGTTCAAGATGTCCACAGAGCGGGTATTACCCTCACCTAGGTGGAAATCTTCCAAGAAGAAGCATGTAGAAAATTTCAACCGTTCGGGCGTAGGACGAACGGTCAGGTGATAATTCTGTGGGCCACACCAAAAGCAATATAAAAATGACTATTCTTGACCGGTTTTTGGAGTAGAGCACAATGCATGGTCTGGATTTGTCATCAGATGCTGATCATGGGCCCCGCCAGCAAATAGCGGAAGAAATCCATTTTTCTCTGTTTAGGCAAACAGGGACTGCGGACGAAGTTTTGTGGGCCACCACCATTGATCCAATGGAAGATCCGGACCGTCAAACAGATTTTAGAGGGCCCTATTATCACTGCATAGGTGTCAGAATCCCAGAAGGCAATGAAGGAAGAAATCCAATCTTCCAAACGCAAGATGGAC
Organism: Magnolia kwangsiensis; assembly: GCA_037074715.1. Lineage (NCBI taxonomy): Eukaryota > Viridiplantae > Streptophyta > Magnoliopsida > Magnoliales > Magnoliaceae > Magnolia > Magnolia kwangsiensis. The sequence goes on along the minus strand of CM073574.1, from coordinate 142,595,841 downwards.
GGTGAACTGAAACAGCTAGTGGGCCGCAACAAAAATAGTACAAAATCGACCATTCCTGAACAGTTTTGGGTGAGGAATTCATTGGACGGTTTGGATTTCTAAATCAAGTTCAATAATAGGCCCCACCAATCAATAAGCGCAGACAGTTATACGGTCTTGTATGCGTAACATGTTCGCACGCCTGTTCTTACGCACTGGCTGCGTAAACAGCCACCGACCTTCCCTGGCACTTATAAAAGAGAGAGAGAGGACGTGGGGAGAGGATCTTCATCTTAAGGATGTGCACAAGAGGGAGAGTAATGTTAGCTTTCTCTTTTTCTTTTTAATTCTTTTATTTTTTATGTATTTAGCCTAACCATGTTTGGCTAAACCTCTTAGCTAGGGCTAAGAGGTGAAGCTTGTAATGAGATGGGTGATTCTATGCTTTTAATTTAATTTTAATGTATGAATTGATGTTGATTTTAGTTTGATTAGTATAGAAATATTTTTAGTCTTTAATGGTCTGTTGTGACTGAAATTACAATGGGTCTGCAATGGCTTTGAGTATTCCTTCTTCTTCTTTATGTTTATGACGTCAGGAAGCGCTGTTGTTCACCATAGTCTCCTGGGCATGGTCGGATGACGGTACCCTTCCTAACTTTTATAGTATGTTGATTGGTTGATAATTAGTTTAATTCTGTTATTTGCTATAGTCTCCTGGGCATGGTTTGGTGATGGAATCCATTATAATTCATATACCTTTCATCTCTTGAAAATTATATCAACGGCAGTTCAGTTAAATGATTCTTGAAGCAGGCGTAAGATCTCCCTAATCTCTACAAGTGGATCCTCTGAATCCCTAGTTTCCTTTCCTCTGAAGTTCTTAATTTTTAGATTCAGTATTTCACAATTATTCCTCAAATTACATTTGATTTAGATTCCATCTTATTCTAGTTCTAGTTCTAATTAATTTTAGATTACGTACAGGTTTCAGTCCCTTGGGATTCGATCTCGGTCTTACCGAGTTTATTACTACATCACAACCCTGCACTTGGGGAGTGAACAAGTTTTTGGCGCCGTTACCGGGGACTGACGGTTACGATTCTCTGAAATTAATTGGTTTTAGAATTAGATTAAGATTAGGGTTGTACTAACTTTAGTTTTAAACTTTTCTTTTTATTTGATTTTCAGAACTAACTTTCCTGTTTTGTAGGGTCCTTGATAAATCGTCTAAAGTGGTAACGTTGTCTGAATTTCTCTACTTTTTCTATTCTTTAAATTAGTTCGTATCTCTTAGATACTAACTATTTTATTTTATTTTTTAGGTTTTAACTTAGGAATCTCTAATCGGGTAACTTCTTTCTAACTTCTCCTCCTCTTACTTTCCACATTGATGTAGGATTTTTTTCTTCTATTTTCCTTAGGATTAAATTCAGATTAAGGGTTTCATCATGTATATGCACGAGTGGAAACGTCAGTATGCTATTTTGGGATGATGATGAGATAAATCAACTTATGTCTCAAAACTTTTCTGAAACTATCATTGAGAACCGATCAGAATATAAAGATTCACCAGCTAAGAAGTCTTTACGTGATTATATGCAGGAGAACAATTACACCCCACGGATTAACAAAACAGTACGTGAGTGTTGGGGTTATCATAACTATGGTTGTGAGAATTATTATCACTCATCCGATAAAAAGAAAACAATGTGTGATTATATCATGAGTAATAATAAGTATTACCAACCATCAGATTCTCCCACCTATGATCCGTATGACTACAATCAGTAAAAACATCAAAATTGGGAAAATGAACCAACAACATGTTATAATGATTATTCTCTTAAATCCCCTACCTTTGAGATCCAACCAAAAATGATCCAAGAGGATTCATATCAGAGTGACATGGCCTGTCTTGAGGAAATTCGAAACGCAGTAGAAACACTCATGTCGCGCCTTGAAAAGATAGAGGAGGCTTGCTCATCCCAACCACAACCCAATCCAGAAATACAATGTGAGGAAAGTGATCCGCACTCACTTTTGAAAGAATCTGAAATTTGGAATGAGGAGTTGGAATCCGTTAATGAGCATATAGTTCAATTTCTCGATGAGTCAATCTCGATGATTGTTCGAAAGAATGGTGAAGATACATGGGTGTCTTTTAAATACATTGATGATGACACACCTTCTTTACATGACGCACATGATTTTAATGATGAGGAGGTTAGTTTATTCGAACCTCAACCCATGCTACGTGTAGAATGCGAGGAAAGTAATCGCATCACAAATGTGCACTGTACTGGACTAAAACATGATTGCAATCCTGAATGTGCAGCTACAGTCCCCCTAGAATTCCTCTCAAGTTTGGTCCAGATCAATGATTAAGACGTACACGAAGAGATCGGTCATAATGAGCCACTCCCCTCACCTGACATGTCTTATTTAAAGGTGGAGGATGAGCCCCTTACGACCGACCCTTCTAACTCTTATGAAACATGTTTGGACCACTCCTTTGAATTGAATGATGATATAATTCGGGAGGAGGAGTTACCCGCTATGACTCTGAAATTTGAAACCACTCAGTTAAGGCCACCATCTGAGTTGCACACATTTGACAGTTCGACGCCCCAATTGAGTAATTTCAATGAATAGAGTGATCACACCAATGCTTCACTTATTGATCTTCAATCTGTCTGTGCAGGACTGGAGCAAGAGAGCGTACCTCCATCCATTCTCAAGAATGATGGATTATTTTAGCAAATGATTGCGAGATCTAACATGAAAAATAAGTCACACTCAACTAAATTTCCCAGCTCTTAAGATTGATTGGCACACTTTGTAGTTTCAAATGATCCCTTGTTAAAAGATAAAGTGGATGTCTTGCGAGACAACATCTCGGTAGTTATCATTGACCGAGAGAACCCTTATTCTGAAATCTTCTCTTCCCCTGATCCTAAATGTCTACTAGTAAAGGAAGAGGAGCTGAAAATTGAACCAAAGTTTAGAGCTTCGGAATGTGTTGAGACTACATCACTTCTTCGAAAGTTTTCTGAACTTTATTCGTAGTCTCTGATTTACCATACGTTACTAACGTTGAAACTTCTTCTGTCATAGGTGAATCATATATATTACGGATACCTCAAGCAATTCAATGGAAAATTTCTTATGAGGTACATAAGTCTCTTTGGAAAGTCATGCTCCAGGGCGCCTAAGCCTATTGCAAAAAGAGCTTTTGGATGATCCCGTTGAAGAACTTAATGAGAAACTTATCAAGATATTGGCCGAAAGGGGAACCTTACGGCATGATCGATTCAATGTTTGTGGGTAACATTACTGCAAACCCTCACTAGACTACAACTCGTCCACTAGGGGTAACCTAGGGGTTTAAAGGCTTGTTGCATACGCTAAATGCAATTGAGAGCACCTGCGAAAGTGGTATAGGTAGGATTTCATTTTTGTTATTTTTATTTTTCTTTCTCTCTCGTACTAACCTGCTCTCTCCCAGTGATCTCTTGAAAAATCTCTCTCGATTTGTTATCCAGGTACTATCCTCCCATCACTTCTAATTTACTTATGTTGTCCCATGTGCATTGCATACTCATATCTTTTACATTGAGGACAATGTAGATTTTTGGTTGGGGGTGGGAGATTAGGTTTCCTAATCAGTGTTTTCTTGATCTGGCGCAAAAATTATGAAAATTTTTAAAATTCTTATGAATTCGAAGTGATTTTGATGGATATCCTGGATTTAGAAGTTCAAGATACGTGATGTTTATAATTCATGACTCTTGGATTCAGTATCTGTTAGATTTCACAGTTAAGTTTGAATTGTTAATCCATGATTAGAAGTTTTAACATTAATTGAGTCATGATTTCAGGACTAGTCTCACTTCGTTTTAAGATTTCAGTTCCATATCGAAGGATTAACTTGGTAATCACTGGGCATGAAAGGAACCAGCCTAAAATATCTTGCCATCAGGGTATGAAAATTAAAAATGTTGGGCAATTAATCTTCACTATGGGTTTGCTCCCTATAGGTGTGGATTCAATTCTCCACGGTTAATCGTTGGAAAGAGTAGGGCGCCTAGTTTCACCTTAGGTTTGCTCCCTATAGGTGAAAATTTGATTCCCCTCTTGACATTCTTTTAATAGAAAAAAAAAAGACTGGAAAAAATGGAAGAATGACTCGTGAGGCAAGTTTTGGTGTAGGTTTAGGTTGTCAGACATTCTCTTAGTTATTACCAATGATATCATAAAAAAAGAGAAGTGAAGCTGAATGTGATAAGCTGAGATTACACTATACACTCATGGATCTTAATGTTTATAAATTGTCTGACTTATGGATTAATACTTTGAACTTGATTATTATGAGTCTACCATGTGCTTGAGTCCAGCAGAAGTAATGCCCAACATTCATAAGTTTTAGAATTCTAGTATCTGAATTGTTTTTCATAAATCACGCGAGTTCATAGGAATCATCATCTAATTCTCAACTTATTTTTCGCATACTTTGCTCGGGACTAGCAAAATACTGGTTGGGGTTGTGTTGAGGGTCAAATATTGCATATTAGACCCCAGTTATTACATGGATTTACAAACATGACACTGCTTAATGGATTAATTTAATCGTGTTTTTGTTGCAAGGTGTAATTAGGAGCGTTAACTGAAAAAGAGTATTAAAAGTATTGATTTGATGCTCTAGAGGCACCAGAGCAAGGGACAGACTCCAGAGTAATAAGATCAATGGATTTACAAGCTAGGGATCTGAGGAAATCAGGCTGTTCACGTTAAAGATGGCCCAAAATTGGTCCATAATGCAAGATCACAACGTTCCCACCATCCGTTTGCTTCAAAACTTCACACAAGGCCTGAGGACCATAAATTAACTGTACGCGTCGAATTTCATCCATTGGATCCCTCTAGAAGTGGCCCAATGGTCAAATCATCCTATACATTATCAAATCGGGGCCCACCTGCCACCTGGATATGCTTCACTTTTGGTCCCAACGCCTAAAGTGATATTATAAAGTGGATGGACGGAGCAGATTACTTGAGAACATCACAGTGGACCCCACATGACGTTGTGCGTGCATTAAGTGCAAGCACACTGGTCGTGCACCAAATTCAGCTAACGCGGTCAGCCATGCTGACCCGCGTCAGCGTAGTGCCTGACCAGATCCTAAAAGGAAACGAAATTTTCCATTTTTGCAGCATGTAACGAACGGTCGCTGGCCATTTTGTGGTCAGTTGTGGGTCTCACTCATCGTCCGTAGGGACGATCTAGACCGTCCAAGATGTCCACGGAGTGGGTATTACCCTCACCTAGGTGGAAATCTTCCAAGAAGAAGCATGTAGCAAATTTCAACCGTTCGGGCGTAGGACGAACGGTCGGGTGATAATTTTGTGGGCCACACCAAAAGTAATATAAAAATGACTATTCTCGACCGGTTTTTGGAGTAGAGCACAATGCACGGTCTGGATTTATCATCAGATGCTGATCATGGGCCCCGCCAGCAGCATAGAGGAAGAAATCCATTTTTCTCTGTTTACGCAAACAGGGATTGCGGACGAAGTTTTGTGGACCACCACCATTGATCCAATGGAAGATCCGAACCGTCTAACAGATTTTAGAGGGCCCTATTATCACTGCATAGGTGTCAGAATCCCAGAAGGCAATGAAGGAACAAATCCAATCTTCCAAACGCAAGATGGACGGTGAACTGAAACAGCAAGTGGGCCGCAACAAAAACAGTACAAAATCGACCATTCCTGAATAGTTTTGGGTGAGGAATTCGTTGGACGGTTTGGATTTCTAAATCAAGTTCAATAATAGGCCCCACCAATCAATAAGCGCAGACAGTTATACGGTCTTATATGCGTAACATGTTCACACGCCTGTTCTTATGCACTGGCTGCGTAAACAGCCACCGACCTTCCCTGGCACTTATAAAAGAGAGAGAGAGGACGTGGGGAGAGGATCTTCATCTTAAGGACGTGCACAAGAGGGAGAGTAGTGTTAGCTTTCTCTTTTTCTTTTTAATTCTTTTTTTTTTATGTGTTTAGCCTAACCATGTTTGGCTAAACCTCTTAGCTAGGGCTAAGAGGTGAAGCTTGTAATGAGATGGGTGATTCTATGCTTTTAATTTAATTTTAATGTATGAATTGACGTTGATTTTAGTTTGATTAGTATAGAAATATTTTTAGTCTTTAATGGTCTGTTGTGACTGAAATTACAATGGATCTGCAATGGCTTTGAGTATTCCTTCTTCTTCTTTATGTTTATTACGTCAGGAAACCCTGTTGTTCACCATAGTCTCCTGGGCATGGTCAGATGACGGTACCCTTCCTAACTTTCATAGCATGTTGATTGGTTGGTAATTAGTTTAATTCTATTGTTTGCTATAGTCTCCTGGGCATGGTTTGGTGATGGAATCCATTCTAATTCATATACCTTTCATCTCTTGAAAACTATATCAACAGCAGTTCAATTAAATGATTCTTGAAGAAGGCGTAAGATCTCCCTGATCTCTACAAGTGGATCCTCTAAATCCCTAGTTTCCTTTCCTCTGAAGTTCTTAAGTTTTAGATTCAGTATTCCACAATTATTCCTCAAATTACATTTGATTTAGATTCCATCTTATTCTAGTTCTAGTTCTATTTAATTTTAGATTACGTACAGGTTTCAGTCCCTTGGGATTCGACCTCGGTCTTACCGAGTTTATTACTACATCACAACCCTGCACTTGGGGAGTAAACACCAGGACCGGTCGTGGAATAGAAAATCCAATCCCGTGAAAATCTTTAAAAATCTTTGGAGCTACGACCAGTCCTAGGATCCTAAGACCAGTCGTAGACGGGATTTTTCAGGCTATAAATAGAGCACGAACTTCAGAGTTTTAGCAATTCAATTCTATTCTATTCAAGCATTCTTTAGGATATTCTCTGAGATAAGTTTGTGTTTATTTTAAGCTACTTTGTGCTTATTTAATATTCCTTTTGCTAGCTTATTTTTATTTAATTTTGATCTACATTCCAATCTTATTAGAAAAAGGGAATTTCTGATATTCCTTCTTCTTGGATTCAAAATCAAATAGAACTAGCCCTTTTTGATTTAAAATCAATTAGACTTAGAACCATTCTTAAAGTGAGTATTAGACTTTGAACGTTGAATCGAACTTCTACTACGATTGGTTCTACCGGGCTTCATCAAAAGGTGATTCAGGTATTTTACATTTTTGTAATTTACTTTATCTGGTTTTTGTTTGAGATTCGCTAGAAAAATCTCATTGTATTGGTTATCTGAGGAGAGCCAGAAAACTCAGATTATGGGGTTTTTGGATTGTGTAAACTCGAGATCAAAGACACAATTGTGAAGGTTTTAGGTGAACCTGCGAAACCTATTTTGATAGTGCATGCTAATATCCCCTGTGTGAGGATATTAGGAGTGGAGTAGCAATCTGTGTGGCTGTTGGATAACAGTTGGTGTACACACAGGTGAACCACTATATATCGTTGTGTTGTGGATGTGTTTTTCTCTTTCATTCTTTTATTCATTCTGTTTTGTGGAGAGTGTTTGTGGATGAATGTTGTAATCACTTCAAGCAAGTGTGGATGAATGTTGTAATAACTTACGATTAATTTTCTGCAAGTTATTTTGATTTCCTTGCTTATTATTCCACATTGGGTTGTGATACTAAGGACGTTCTAGAAATAAGGTTGTCATACCTTAAACTTTTGATTTTTGGTGTAAGGTTGTCCTTAGAACTGATAAAGTATCAATCTCTTTATTTAGGCTACTTTAAATTCAGCATTGTGCTTTATTTCTTTTATTATTCCACTGTTATTAGTTTTATTTGGCATTGCCCAATTCACCCCCCCTCTAGGGCATATAGTTAGGCCCTTTCACCCACCTTAGGTCCCCGTAAAAATGCCCCAATTGGGCCCCTATTCCGATTCGACTCATTTCAGGTCATTTCGAAACAAATCTGATACATATCCATATTTATCAATTTTTTAACGGCTGGAATGGGATAAAATACGGTCTAAACCCATCGATTGATGGTCTAAAAGTGATTTGGTTGTCGTCGTGTGTGATCAGGAGTGTGCACGAACCCGATCTCGGCGATCATTTCAGTAAACTTTCGCCAATTGATGAAACTGGGAGTCCTAAACCTGTTTCTAGATTTTTCTCGCACCCTCCTACGCTAAAGTGGCATCAGCGTGCATCGTGTGACTATAATCCAGGTCTAATTTAATCCAGATCATGCTCTGATACCAACTTGTAACCCCCTAAAATTCGGAGGTCGAGCATAGCTCAGCTCCTGAGTTCCAAAACATCACTTATACAACATAATTAATGATGAATGTATGTTGTCTATATTAGTGCATAAAACATGAAGTAGATTAAGCCAAATCAGCAAACATAATCCAGGGACAGTTAGAATATGCAAGAGGAAGTCTGAATTAAATATATAAACAAACATAAGTCCCTAAGGTATGTATGCTCTGCCAGGTCATAATTACAAGTCATGTCTCAAAATACATATATCAAAATGTGATAAACCACTACAACATAACCTTGAATCCCCGTCAATCAGGACATGGCTCACACGAACCCGCCTAAGAACTGCATGAACGAGAATGCCTCCTCATCATCATCAAACTCCGGCCCTGCCTCGCAGGCATCACCATCACCTGCAGCTAGGTCATAGTCTGGTTGGTGTTTAAGCAACATCCCAGAACATGGGATTGAGTGATCAACTCAGTGGAACTATACAGTAAAGGTTAACATGTTATCAATTCAATCAAGTAGTAATGATAAAGCAGTACAATCAAACATGTCCTAATTACTCTTGTTAATGCAAGAATGATATGAGGTAATGATGCATGCCCTCACCACAAACTCCCTCTTGCGACAACATCTAACAATCGCAGCATAAATGACTACCACTGTGCTCTGCACCAACGCCAACGACACATGCAGTGCAATGTTATGAACATGATTACCAAGTTCTTATTAGTCTCTTTCATACAACAGGATTATGAAGCTAAGGTACCACCCTTTATATCATTTGCCCAACATTGATCCATCTAGGTTCGTCAATCCTAGTTAATCACATACGATAGGCAAGTTCAGGTCACTACCACCATCGCCCTACCAACGGACAGTCTATTTTTGAAGGCTTATCACCAACCCAACTAGGGACCATAGCTAGGATGTGTCGGGGTAGGCTTATTCATACTCGAGGTCACTCCACTAACGCCCTATGAACTGACAGTTTATTTTTGAAGGCTCATCACCAACCCGACTAGGGAACATAGCTAGGCTGTGTCAGTGTAGGATGACAGCTCGAATACAGTGTCTCATACCACCGTATTCGGCTCATGAGTTTAGGTTGTTCACTGGTCACTACGGGAGGCTCGTCGCACCAGCGTAGGCTGACATCTCCACCACGGTGTCCCATACCACCATGCCCGGCTCATGAGTCCTAATAGATCCTGGTACCAAGGTTAAACAGGCATTTCACTGGTAAGTTTGGTATCTTAAGTTCAAACAGTAGCGTCTATAAATGGTGAACATACATTGGGTTAATCGGGTTACTTGACGAGCTCGACTGGTACGAGCGTATGTTGAGTTGATCGACATGAAATGCATAAGCACTTCGTGTGGCCTAACCACTGCTGATATCCCAAGTACGGCTCGGATTCATTGAACACATCCTTCATGGCGAAAGCAACCTCAGCCACCAGAACAAGGCCTGTTACAGATTACCTAGACTATGTCATAGTCCCAACCACATTCTATTACAACAAATAAGCATATGAGATAATCAAAGTAGTAATGAATACTTAAGTCAAATCCTACAATCATTTGAGCATGCCTTAGAATATAACTTAAACATGAATATACAGTACACGAAGGGAATGTTACAAATAATTAAACATGAATAAACAGGTTATACATTACATGGAGGAAATCATACACCCAGTTAAGGTAGTTAGGATTCATATCTCAACTCCTTTATAAATAACAATTTACTAACTACTAACTCATTCAGACATTTTTCCAAACACTTAGACTACATCTTCCAACATATATAACCTACGTTGGTTATTTATAAGACGTATTAGGGCAAATCCTTTCATTAAGGAATTTTCGTCTACACAACAATCATATACCCACAATAGTTAATTATGGCGAGAACGAATACACATTCTATACTCATTCAAACATTTTCACAAACATCTAGGCTTCACAATATAACATACATAACGTATGTTGGCATAACATGTATCAGGGTGGATCCTTTCGCCAAGAAATTGTTACACATACAACTAGCATTTATACACGACAATTAATCATGGAAAATGCAATTCCAAATTTCATACATATACAATCCTTTCTACAAATACATAGAATACACTAAACGCAACATAGTTCATATATAACTGAAACGCGAAACAAACATCGCATTTGGCATGTGAAATAGCATCCACGTTAGTAATAAATCATTAACTGACTTTGAAAGCCTTGAAAACCATAACCTATACACATATCGTCCGCACCTTATGCCGATAAACGCACATCGAACTCAGTTTGTATGTCAAGTCACTGCCTACAACACGAGGGCCACCTATAGCATGCAATAAGTTAGCTACATCAACACTTAAACTATTGTAAACCCTAGAATAGGTTAGGGTTAGGATTTCTTACCTAAATATGGATTTAGAATCATCAGGATAATGATTCAGATAAGTGGATTAGGCACGTAGAGAGACTGAGAAGAATCCCTAGAAGAAACTCCAACTTCTCTCACTTTCTCTCTCTTCTTAGCTAGGGTTTGAGAATTCGTATGGAATTTGTGAGAGAGGTTTTAAGGCCCTTATATAGGCCCAGATGTCATGCCCCGAACTCGAAAATCGGGCTCACAAAATTCTCGATGGCCGAATCCGGCGCCGACAGCCTCCTTAGTACCCCATTCTCGGCTCCCGGCACCCATATACCAGATTCCGATCCTGGAATGCTACAAGTAGGATTTCAAACATGATTTGATTCGTAATGAGCATAACCACAAGCATAACCCATGAATAATAACTATAAGAACACCATAACCAAATCTATTATGATCATAAACTTTAAGTACAATGCGTAGGAAAGGGAAATACAAGATAGTGACAATAACAAAAACTCCAAAAGTTCGGTTGTCCGCTCCAACGGCGGCGAGACTAAGGCTACGTCTTGGCATCACCTGCACGCATCAATCGTCCATAAGCTTATAGAAAGCTTAGAGGGTGGTGTAAGTATGTGCGCAATATAAGCATGTTCAGAATGCAAGGTCAGAGAAATGCAGAATCATGCTGATGAATACATGAATGCAATCAGCCGTACTAAGGCTATACGGTGCAGGATAAGAATGCTATCGGCCATATCCAAACCATGTGATGCAAGATGCAACTCAAGCATGTCAATCATCATCATATATCAGTACAGTTCTCATTCTGGATAATCACTGAGGTCTAGTACACTCTAGCTAGCTTGTCGTCCCTATCCAAATGCACAACTGGGAGAGTGAAAGAGACCTTACTATCCGCTTGCCAATATCGGGCCCGGCTCGTTGATAGCGGACCTATTCTTCAAGATGGTTAAACTCAACCTAGAAATTGCTCCCTTAAGCGGGTAAGGTCACACCCCTTTCCAACCGACCACGACATAGTAGGAGATGCAGCCTACTGGTATACGGCCCTCGCGCGCTCATGTATCCACTCGGTCTCGACATTGAAGTCATCCTCTAGTACCATCAAGTTTAAAATTTTTTATCCAAGGACATCTATGGCTCCCGTATGCTAGAACTAAACATTTTCGGTATCTAATCCAGCCACCCACGATGTGTCTATGGAGGCTATGGCCCTAATGTCACTAGGGCATGTAATAATCATGATCATACAAATACAAATGCATGAATCACCCTACCAAACATGTAACAATCTTGCATACGCCGCACGCTTATGTAAGGCAACTCCGCCTATCAGGGAGTCCATAAACAATTCGCCTGAAGGCATATGCTATGATCAGTCACTCGTCATATCAGACATACATATGATGCGTATGATCATGAATCATGGATCTATACTAAACATGACATAGGATGATGGGCTTTACGCATAATGAATATAGGCCTAGATGGCCTGCTCACTACAAATATGGGCCTATCAGTGGGCCTTAGGAAGAGTGACAATGCGGACATTTAACCAACATTATCCTTACAATGTGGACGCCAAACCAACATTTCTCCCAAGGTATAGCCCACTATATAGATCAACACATATACCATGGTGGAATCACACTACAATGGGTCTTATGTATGCCTTATTGGGCCTCAATCCATGGGCCTTGAATACATCACAATGGGCCTTATAACATGGTTTCATATATATCAAAGTGGGCCTTAGTGGGCAGCCACAAATACATTAAGATGAGCCTCAACAAATGGCCTTATACAAATCAAGGTGGGCCTCAATGGACGGCCCATAAATACACTAAGATGAGCCTCAACACATGGCCTTATAATAACCTCAAAATGGTTGGATGGTTAGGATAAAACTCTTGCATCATGGTAGGTCCCATGAGGATGGAAGGCATAGATAAATCACATACTCCATGGTGGAGGTTTACACTGATGAAAGGTGTGGACACATACATACATAAGTGGTCCCTAAGTAAGGCCTACCAAAGTGTTTATTTTCCCACCTAACCTAGGGCCCAACATAATGTTTATTCTCCATCCAAACTGGGGCCCAACATGATGTTTATTTTTCATCCAAACTGGTCATGGGGTCACATAGGCCTAGGACCCACAGTAATATTTATTTGCAATCCAATCTATTCATAAGGTCACACGAACCTTGGGCCCACAGTAATATTTATTTGCCATCTATCTGGTGATAAGGTCACAGAATTTTTGGGGCGCAACATAATATTTATTTTTCATCCAGCCCATTGATTGGGGCATGAGGGGCCCACCATAATATTTATTTTCCATTCAAACTGTTTATAAGGTCACGTGGACCAGGGGGGGTTAGGGCCCACTAGAATGTTTATTTTCATCCAACCTATACATAAGGTCACGTGGACCGGGGAGGGGCTGGGGCCCACTGTAATTCTTATTTGCCACCCAACCTGTTTATAAGGTCACACAGACCTGGGGCCCACTGGAATGTTTATTTTCATCCATCCTATACATAAGGTCACGTGGACCAGGGGCCCACGGTGATGTTTCTCTGTCATCCAACCAGTTCATGAGGTCACGGTCAGGGGCCCACCATAAGGTGGTTCACAAATCCAGCCCACTCATTATGTGTGTCCCACTTGGCTAAGGGTTCAGACCAAGTTTCAGCAGCTTCCAAATTTCAGGTAGGCCCCACCAGGTGATTTTATATGTTTTAGGCATGTCTTCACATGACTTTAGATGGTATGGCCCACCTAAGTTCCGTATACGGCTGATTTTTGGGTAGGGGACCACTGCCCTATGGGCCCACACAATGCACGGCGTTGATGTTCAAATAGCATCACGGTGGGGCCCACAGCTAGGGCCATGAGGCCCAGCCGATCCATCCGCCCGCCCTCTGACAGCGGTAGCAGCAGATGCTGTTGTTGCTTGTTTCCTTTATTTTTTATGAAAAACTAGTAATCTCGTGATTTTTGATAGGTGGAGCCCGCATCTGAAAAATCAGGTCCGACCATTGGATTCTATGGCCCCTGATCAACCCAATGAGACCAATATGCATCATATTTTTTACGAATACAACAATCAATGTGGATTTTAATGGTAATACTACTATTTCCTATGGTGTGGCCCGCTTTATTATCAGATCAGCCTCATCTTTTGGCTTAACGCCTAAAATAAGCTGAGAAGTGAAATGAATGGCGTGGATTATATGCATACATCATGGTGGGGCCTGCATGAGCAGCCCACCCCAAGCCCCTTTTTTTTTAAGTATTGGCGCTACCAATCCAGCGTCCAGAGACGTTGGACGACGTGCATAAACAGATACATTTTGGTGGATCCCACAGGGACGTGCATCATGGTGGGTCCCACCCACATTAGCCACCTCTACTAGGGATAAATACCAAGATCTCAAGTGTTGAAACGAGTATCTCCACTCACTCTACCAGTTGAGCCATGAATCTGGATGTGTTCCATGGTGGGTCCCACCATTCATGATGAATGGTATGAATGGAACATTAAATGGTGGGGCCCACTACATCAAATGGATAAAAAGAGAGAAGAAGAGAGAGAGAGAGAGAGAGAGAGAGAGAGAGAGAGAGAGAGAGAGAGAGAGAGAGAGACGGTGAAGGAGGGACCCCGACACTATGGGCCCCTCATGAGTATGCCATATACATAAAACTGGGTCCCATCAACAAGTGGACCCTTAAAATTGAAAACAACGGTAGATCACCCACCTCTAGGCCTTCCTTCTTGCTCCCTTAGCCTCCTTAGCTCCTTGCCTATACTTTTAACGGTGAATGATGGGATCTTGATGGTGGGGATGAGAGATGGAGGGTGGGCCACACTTGTTGTTTTGGAGAGCTTGGAAATCTTTAGACATGTGATGGGGTGTTGTTTAGGAGTAGAGAGATGAAATGAGAGAGAAGGAGAGAAGTAATGACTTAAGGGATGGGGTGATGTAGTGATTGTAAGAAAGGGTGATGTGGAGGTATGGGTGTGGTTGAAAATTTATAAAAGAGGGAATGGTTGTAGTTGAAATTTGATAAAGGAGGGATGGTGAGAGGAGAGACAGAGAGAGTTGACTTTTGAAAAGGGAGGGATGGGTTGCATGTACTTGGGTAAGGCTTGTACTTGACATTGATTGATGGGACATCTCGTAAAAATTTCCTCATAATTCGCAACGTGCAGTGTTTTCTTCGAATTGAACTCGGGCTTACATCTTCTACCCTAGGTATTAGGTCGGTGCGTGAGTCATGGCGTTAGAACCTCGGCGAAGGCGCGGTCGCTAAGGTACAGGTTTCAATTCGAGCTGACTTTGGTATGCAGGACTTGGCTTAAGATCGCGCGCAAATATCGGTAACGAGTCGAGAGTTATCAAAATTCGACCGGGAGGACCGCGGGAGCCTACATAATAGTAAAGTATAGGATACGAGTCTTACACCAGAACTGATAGATACAGCCCTAGGGCCAAGGTATACTTAAGTTATAGCTAAATCGGGTATATTCCGATCTAACAGAGCATTTCTGGAGGTCTCTTTACTGAATGCGGTCGGACTTAAGCTCCCTTATATTGGATCTTGATCAAGCTAAGTTTTTAGTCCGATCAAGTTTACAAATCGACCGTGGCGGACCAGTTTCAGTTCAACGGTCACCGACACTCGATCAGTGCCACGAGTATATTGGCATGTGTGGGACATTTCTCCTGATCCGAGGGTGAATTTGGGTCAAATTTTGACGGTCTGAATGCTTATAATTGGCCCGCAAGAGACACGACTCAGATTACTTAAATTCATATTTAATTTCTAAAAACATTCATGTTTCTCACACTCTTTACTCCAGACTCAAGTAAATCGTCTCAGGACATCATTTGGACTTGATTTTCGAAGTGATAGTCAAGTCCAACTAGGTAGTCATAATTGTCTAAGTTCATCGCTATCGGACTTTCAACGTGCAGCTCAGGTCCAATACGGAGTTTTTGAATGCTTCCGTGAGTAACTGGGTTTAGAGATTGATCCTAGATTTTAAGGTAATGTAGCATTAATGATTTCATAAGTTTTGGGTCTTGCAAATCATATTTAAAGTGATTAGTGCTAATTTCACAGGAAATCTAGGTTAGCACTAGCTGATTCTCGTTAAATTTTTAAAGGATCTAGTCCTTAATGATTTCTGCCTAAGGTGGTACTCGGGTCTCTATACGGATTTTTTCGGGATGTTACAAGAGCCCACCAGTAAATCGACTTTCATAGCCATCATCACCTAACCTTCTTGTCGACATCAAGTTGAGGTGAAGGTCTAGGATATGCCTCACATCCCTGAGAACTAATGTGCAGCCTACATTGGTCTTTATACAAATATCACTGACCCCTACGATCTTCGATATGCCAAAATTTTTCATCTTCGCGGTCCTATAGTCACTTGACTTATAGCTTGTGAAGAAGTCCTTTCGTGGAGTCGCTTGAAAAGAGGCTCCCGATTTAATCACTCAGTCGGTGTTCTAACTAGTAGCCATGAGACATACATCATAATTTGCTAAAAGAATAACTACAACGTTGTCATCTAAAGCGATCGTAGTGGAATCTGATTCATCTTCCCTCTCCTTTCGTTTTTCTTTCTTATCGTTCTTAGCCTTACTACATTCATACTTATAGTGGCTCTTCTTGCCACAATTCCATCATTCAACATCTTTCCTAGTACTCAACTTGCTTCTTGATTTATCTCGGGCCTTTCAGCCCTTCCTGTTCTTTCCTATACATCTAGTTATCTGTTCCATAGATATCTTTTTGTCTGGCACAGAATTACTTAGAGACACCACCAATGTCTCCCAACTGTTAGGTAATGAACTAAGTAATAACAAAGCCTGTAATTCATCATCCAGGACCATCTTCGTAGCGGAGAGCTAGTTCACTATATTGTTGACCTCATTCATATGCTCGGCCACAGAACCACTATCTTTGAACTTGAGATTTAAAAGTCACCTTATCAGAAAAATCTTATTATCGGCTGTCTTCCTCTCATATAGCCCTTCCAATTTCAGTCATAGGCTAGCAGCTGAGGTCTCTGTAGACACATGGTTGAATAAAGAATCATCCAACCATTGTCTAATAAACCCTACGGCCTTCTGGTCCATCTTCTTTCAATCATCATCAGACATATCTTTGGATTTTGTTGATATGCCTAAAATTGAAGAATATAGATCCTTGCAATAGAGTAAGTCCTCCATCTTAGCCTTCCATATGGTCTAATTAGAACCATTGAGGCTGATCATCTTTGCTGAGCCACCTTTCATAATTCCAAACCAATCTTACTCATTTAATGAACTTGTCTCTGATACCTCTTTGTTGGGGACCTTACATAGAACCTTAAGATCTAGCTTCCTATGACAAACCAGAATTATGAAATAATAAAGCAATGAAATAAATCAAAGCATCAATCACACACCACACAAGAGATTTTTACATGAAAAACCCTCAAAGAAGTAAAACCTATGGGACCTCGCTTAGATCAACAATCCACTACGAAGTAGAACGTTACAAACTTCTTCACTCATGCAGGAGTGGATAAACAATGAGAGAATAAAAGAAAAACTAAGAGATCTCACTAATTGCGAGGACGTAGAAGTGCTGAGATATAAATTGCATAGTAGATAATCCTCCACGAGTATAAACTTCCTTCTACAAGCTTCCTCTCTCTCTTTATCTCTCTCTCTCTCACACCTTTGATAGCCCTCTTGTGTTTTTCATCTTTATAGAAAAACCCTAGGAAGCCCTATTTATAGTTTTAGAAAACTCATTTCCGCATCCCAATTGCGAAAAGTCTCAGATTTTCGCAATCCACAAAATTGTGAAACGAATCTGCATAACCACGACTGGTCAAAACAAGGCCACGACTAGTTGAGCGCCACCGACGACTGGTCGAGAACCACTTTTGACCGGTCAAGCACACTAGAGAAAACTAGTCCAAAGTCGTTGCACTTTGAGTCAAATTAAGGCTCGACTCCACGACTAGTCGTGCAACAGCCCTCGACCGGTTGTGTAGGACTCACAACCGGTTGAGCACAGGGAAAAAAAACCCCATCACCGTCATCTAGAGTCGCTCCATCGTCTCCAAGTAAGTGCAGATGCTCGCCTATATAGAGATGGTGAATCTTCTTCTTGCGGGACATGTCTGTGCACTGGATAAGGTAAGGGGTTCGCTGCATATTCAGAGGGTTTTACTAGTCTAGGTATGTGCATCCTTCTATGTTGATTCTGTGATTTTTGCCGATTCTTTTAAACCTCCGGTGAACTTGTAGATTTGCCTATGACACAATCGATACCCCCGTGACGGCTCCCAGGAGATTCATGGGACTTCGTCGGCACAGGGATTTGAGTGTTAGGGTAGCATATTAGGGTATTGAAAGAGGGCTTATCATCTTCATACCCTTTTTGCTGAAGATTCATCGATAATGACAACTGCCATCGTGATCGTAATTGCGTCTATAGCTTCATCGTTGATTTGCCATATTGGGATCCTTTTCTTACCATCGAATTAACAAAGTACCGTAGAGGCGAGTTTGTAGTGGGATGGCGAAAGTGCCATCTCTCCTTTTGATGGTTTTGAAGCCAACACACCTCAGGTGTTTGCTGTCTGTAGCAGTAATCAATGGATCTAGTAATCCTATTTGTGTGTGGTGACTGTAGCAGCAGTCGGTGCACTTATCAAAGCACATGGGCCTCTGTGGTTCATTGGCTTGATTTGTCTTATGGTATTGAAATTCTGCTTGGATTTCCTTTATGGGTTTATACTTCATCATAATCCATGGATTAGTGTCATGTAATGATGGGAATTTGATTGCAGTAGAGATTTCTATCAACAAACCACACAGCCACAAAGCATGTAATGATCTGTTCCGATGATCTGAATGGACTGGATGAAACACATACATCAGTATGGGGCCCACTGATCACCAACTGCAATAGTCATCAATGCAGATGGACTGGCTGGTCCGTTCACGTAGCAACTCTACGATTTACACACATGATAATCCCACAAATCACATGTCAAACGTCCCTCCTAGGGAATTCCGTGGGAGCCTTTCATCTCCATTGCAATCCAAACAGGGTCATCTGGTATTAGGTGGCATGTTAGGTGGAATTTCCAATGCAATCCAAACGCACTTACTGAATTGGTTAGCTTACACCAGTACCAGACAAATCTCTGACAGACATCAATAAATGCCAGCTTCTCATCCCATTCCTTCAATTGTTGGGGGGCTTGCACAAAACCTTAGGATCTAGCCCTCCAGAATAAACCAGAATTATGGAATAAAAATGTAATGAAAATCAATCAAAGCACAATCACACACCACACAAGAGATTTTTACGTGGAAAACCCTCAAAGAGGTAAAAACCACGAGACCTCGTCCAGATCAACAATCCACTATGAAGTAGAAAGATACAACCTTCTTCACTCACGCAGGAGCGGATAAACAATAAGAGAATAAAGGGAAAATAGAGATCTCACCGATCACGAGGACGTAGAAGCGCTGAGACGACGGCTCCCTTCCACAAGCTTCCTCTCTTTCTTTTCTCTCACTCTCACCTTTAATATCCCTAAACCCTTTAGGAAACCCTCTTGTTCTTTTTCTTCACACAACATACCCTAGAAAAACCCTATGGACCCCTTTTTATAGTTTTAGGAAAATTCCTTTCCGCATCCTGGTTGCGAAAGGACTTGTGCATCCCAGTTGCAAAAGGACTTGCGCGACTTGCGCATCCCAGTTGCGAAAGGACGACGGGTCAAAAAACTCATCAAATCTCTCCCTTTTTGACCTAGGAGGGATTCACCTTCTTTAAGCCAGCCAGGTTTCTATAAACCTTAAACTTGCCCTTGAGCAAAGCCTTGGTTATCATGTCTGATCCATTATCGTCCGTGTGGACTTTCTCAAGCTGTAACACCTTCTGTTCTAAAGTATCCCTGATCCAGTGATACCGAATTTCTCTATGTTTCGACTTGGAATGCTGACTTGGATTCTTGCTCAAGTGTATAGCACTCTGACTATCGCAATAGACCACGTGCTCCTCCTGCTTCAGGCTAAGTTCCTGTAGGAACCTCTTCATCCAAAACATCTCTTTACATGCCTCTGTGACTGCAATGTACTTGACATCTGTCGTCGACAATGCTACGACCTTCTGTAGCTTGCTCTGCCAAGAAACAGCTCCCCCTACAAACATGAACATGAACCCCGATGTAGACTTCCTGGAGTCTATGTCACCTGCCATATCTGCATCTGTGTAGCCCTTTATCACAGGTTTACTGTCACCATAGCATAGGCTCAACCTGGATGAGCATCTTAGATACCGCAGTATCCATTTCACCGCTGCCCAATACTCTTTGCCAAGATACTGGTTGACAACTCCAACCGCATATGCTATGTCTGGGTGTGTACACACCATAGCATACATCAAACTTCCTACAGATGACGCGTAGGGTATCTTCTGCATCTCTTCCACCTCTGCCTTCATCTTGGGACACTGCCTGTCGCTCAATCTGAAGTGACCATCTAGTGGAGTACTGACCGACTTCGCTGCATTCATATTGAACCGCTCTAGGACTTTCTCAATATACCGCTCTTGTGACAGCCAAAGCCTTCTGCTGCTTCTGTCACGGGTTATCTCCATTCCTAGGATCTGTTTAGCCGGGCCCAAGTATTTCATCGTAAATGACTTGCCCAACTCCTGTTTCAGCCTGTCGATCTTCTTGATGTCTTTTCCTATGATGAGCATATCATCAACATATAAGAGCAGAACTATGAAATCACCATCTGAGAACTAGCACGTGAACACACAGTGGTCCGACTCCGTTCTATCATACCCATGCTGTAACATGAACGAATCGAACTTCTTGTACCATTGCCGTGGAGCTTGTTTCAACCCATACAAGCTCTTCCTCAGCCTAAACACCATATGCTTCTTGTCCTTGACTTCGAACCCCTCTGGTTGGTGCATGTAGATCTCTTCTTCCAGGTCACCATGGAGGAAGGAAGTTTTAACGTCTAACTGCTATCTCCAGATCCATGCTAGCCGCCAACCCAAGCAACACCCGTATGGATGTCATCTTCACCACTGGTGAGAATATCTCCTCGAAGTCAACACCTTTTCTCTGACCGAACCCTTTTACCACAAGTCTGGCCTTGAACCTCGTCTGTGAATTCTTCTGCTCAACCTTCTTTCTGAACACTCACCTGTTGCTTAGAGCTTTCTTGCCCTTAGGCAGTTTCACCATGTCATAGGTGTGGTTCTTATACAAGGATTCCATCTCCTCTTACATAGCTTTCAACCACTCCTTATGCTTATCGGCTAGGGCTTCAAAATAATCTTCTGGCTCTCCCCCATCAGTCAGCATAATGTACTCATGCGGTGAGTACCTCTTGGACGACTGCCTATCCCTAGATGACCTCCTCACCTGTGGCTCAATAGGTGGATCAAGTGGGGGCTGCTCCCCTGGTCCATCTTCTGAAGGAACTCCCTTGTCCTTTGCACCTTTCTGTACTCCCCCGTCATCAAGCACCACGGGAGGAATAACTGGATCCACGTCTTCTAGCTCACCTGAACTAGTCTGGTTCTTCTCCGGCTTACCAATGTCTTCTATACACTTATCTTCAAAGAAAACCACATCTTTGCTCCTGACGAGCTTCCTCTCGGTTGGATCCCATAATCTGTAACCGAATTTTTCATCACCGTACCCTAAGAACACACACTGTCTGATCTTCATATCGAGCTTGGACCTCTCATCCTTTGGTACGTGAACGGATGCCCTGCATCCAAACACCCTGAGATGACTGTATAATGGATCCTGTCCAGTCCACACCTTCTCAGGCACTTCTCCATTCAACGGGGCTGATGGAGACCTGTTTATCAGATACATTACTGTGTGCATTGCTTCTCCCCAGAACGTCTTGGGCAACTTCGCATGGGATAACATGCATCTGATTCTCTCAACAATGGTGCGATTCATTCGCTCAGCTACACCATTATGCTGTGGGGTCTTGGGAACCGTCTGTTCATGCCGTATACCCAGGGACTTGCAGTACTCATGAAAGTCGCCAATGTATTCACCACCATTATCAGTGCGGATGCACTTCAATGATCTACCTGCCTCTCTCTCGACCATAGCATGAAACAACTTAAACACACCAAAGACCTCGTCCTTAGATTTCAAAGCATAAGCCCAAACCCTCCTAGATGCATCATCTATAAAAGTAACAAAATACAATGCCCCACCCAAGGTTTTTGTCCTCATAGGACCACACGCATCAGAATAAACCAAATCTAATGCAATGCACTTTATTAACATGAGAAGCATTTTTAACAAATGAAACTCTATACTGTTTCCCTGATAAACAATCAAGACAGGTTTTGAGAGGTATACCTGTCACGACTGGAAGGAGCCGCTTCCTCGCTAGTAGCTGAAGACCTTTTTCACTCATGTGGCCTAGACGCCTGTGCCACATGTCAATAGCTGAATCTTCCACTGCGTTCAACCCATCCTTGCATACACTGACACTTGCCTTGTATAGGATGCAACACTTTTTTCCTTTTGCTACGATCAACGAACCCTTGATGCGCTTCCATCGCCCACCAGCAAACCGGCTTTCATAGCCATCATCATCCAACCTTCCCGTCGACATCAAGTTGAGGCGAAGGTCTGGGATATGCCTCACATCCCTGAGAACCAATGTGCAGCCCACATCGGTCTTCACACAAATATCACCAACTCCCACGATCTTCGATACGCCAGAATTTTCCATCTTCAAGGTCCCATAGTCACCTGACTTGTAGCTTGTGAAGAAATCCCTGCGTGGAGTCGCATGAAAAGAAGCTCCTGAGTCAATCACCCAGTCGGTGTTATGACTCGTAGCCGTGAGACATACATCGTGATCTGTGGAAAGAATAATAACAACGTCGTCATCTGAAGCGACCACAGTAGAATCAGATTCATCTTCCTTCTCTTTTCCTTTTCCTTTCTTGTCGTTTTTAGCCTTACGACATTCATGCTTATAGTGGTCCTTCTTGGCACAATTCGAGCATTTAACATCTTTTCTGTTACTCGACTTGCCTCTTGATTTATCTCGG
The DNA here is from genome assembly GCA_037074715.1 of Magnolia kwangsiensis. Taxonomy (NCBI): domain Eukaryota; kingdom Viridiplantae; phylum Streptophyta; class Magnoliopsida; order Magnoliales; family Magnoliaceae; genus Magnolia; species Magnolia kwangsiensis. The sequence continues at coordinate 142,573,019 of CM073574.1, read as the reverse complement.
GCCTTCCCACCTTTCCTGTTCTTTCCTCTCCCCCGTTCCTGTGTCACAAGTGCCTCTTGCTGAGTAGACTCCTGAGACTTCCTCCTTATCTCTTCATTGAAGAGACAGCTAGTAACCTATTCCATGGATATCTTTCCATCTGGCGCGGAGTTACTTAGAGACACCACCAATGTCTCCCAACTGTCAGACAATGAACTAAGCAATAGTAAAGCCTACAATTCATTATCCAGGACCATCTTCATAGAAGAGAGTTGATTCACTATATTGCTGACCTCATTCATGTGCTCGGCCACAGAACCACCATCCTTGAACTTGAGATTCATAAGTCGCCTTATCAGAAAAATTTTATTATCGGCTGTCTTCCTCTCATACAACCCTTGTAGTTTCAGCCATAGGCTAGCGGTTGAAGTTTCCGTAGACACATGGTGGAATATAGAATCATCCAACCATTGTCTAATAAACCCCACAGCCTTCCGGTCCAACTTCTTCCAATCATCATCAGACATATCCTTGGATTTTGCTGATATGCCTAAAATTGGAGAATATAGATCCTTGCAATAAAGCAAGTCCTCCATCTTAGCCTTCCATATGGTCCAGTTAGAACCATTGAGGCTGATCATCCTTGAGCCACCTTCCATAATTCCAAACCGATCCTACCCGTTCAATGAACCTGGCGCTCTGATACCACTTTGTTGGGGGCCTTGCACAAAACCTTAGGATCTAGCCCTCCAGAACAAACCAGAATTATGGAATAACAATGCAATAAAAATCAATCAAAGCACAATCACACACCACACAAGAGATTTTTACGTGGAAAACCCTCAAAGAGGTAAAAACCATGGGACCTCCTCCAGATCAACAATCCACTATGAAGTAGAAAGATACAACCTTCTTCATTCACGCAGGAGCAGATAAACAATAAGAGAATAAAGGGAAAATAGAGATCTCACTGATCACGAGGACGTAGAAGCGCTGAGACGACGGCTCCCTTCCACAAGCTTCCTCTCTCTCTTTTCTCTCACTCTCACTTTTGATATCCTTAAATCCTTTAGGAAATCCTCTTGTGCTTTTTCTTCACACAACATACCCTAGAAAAATCCTAGGGACTCTTTTTTGTAGTTTTAGAAAAACTCCTTTCCACATACTAGTTGCGAAAGGACTTACGCATCCCAGTTGCGAAAAAACTTGCGCGACTTGCGCATCTCAGTTGCGAAAGGACGACGGGTCAAAAAACCCATCATCAATTCCCTCGGACTTTGAAAGGCCAAACACGGCCTTATAGTTGGCCTTATAGTTATTAATGTATGCCATATGTGTAACGCGCGCATGGATTAGGTACTACCAAGCCTGATTGGAGCTTGGGACAGGCGGAGGCTCCGAAGGCTACCAGAGGTCACCGTCATGTGATGTATGAATCCTATCCACACCGTTCATCCATTTTTTCATAATAGTTTAGCTTACTAGAAAAAACAAAAAGCATATTTAATTCTTAAATGGACCACACCACAAGAAGCAGGGGTGATAAGGATGCCCATCGTTGAAACCTTTTTAGGGTCCAACGTGTCGTTTCCTTGCCATCCAACATGTTGATGTGATCATATAAATCTAAATGAAGTGAAAAAATCAAATATCATCTTGATCCAAAACTTCCGTAGCCTAAAAGAAATTTTCAACGGTAGCAATTTAATTGCCACTTTTTAGTCCATTTGAGCTTGGATATTCGTTATTTTTGATTTTGTATTCTAAAAATATATATAAAACTGTATGAACGGTACGGATAATATTCATACGTCGTGTTGGCCCCTCAGTGCCCCACGGAACCCCCGCCTGTCCCGAGCTCCAAACAGGCGCGGGTAGTACGTAATTCGAGCCTATTTATATTCCGTGGAACGAACTTCCCAATGCATTGACTTCTAGACAAGGACGCCTTGTATTAATTGACTGAATCCTTGTAGCCGACGTAATTAGTTTTGCCTAGCATTCCAACCAAAGAATCCAAAATGCATCCTGAGGCTTTGATACAACTAATTAGTACACTAAGTTATCCTACAATTAACATATCATCGCCAACGTATCACGTGTTTGTGACATCCAATACGTCCAGCAGGTTGGGCCCAGATTAAATATTGCAAAATAAGGCCTGAACTGCTCATCAAGATTGTCCATACATAATTTGTATCCGAACAGAGTATGCTTCCTGTTCCTTTTGAATAACGTGTGCTATGGTCACGTGGACATCCGAACGAGCTATGCAGTCATTTCTTGCAGTGAATATGAAAAAAAAATAAAAAACCTTCAACGAGCCCACGTGTGTGACGTATATCCATAGCTTGCACCAGCTCATGTTACGGTATTAGGCAAAAAATTGTGTTAATCCAAAACTTAAGTGAGTCACATGCATAGCAGGTACGAGGTGGAAGGGGTTGAAGAATGCAAGTCCTATTAAATGGGTCATACATGATCATAGGTTTCGATCTAACCATTAGATTGTTTAGATTGAGTGATCTGGTTGGGCCCACTGCAATTGTGATCAGTACAGATACTAATTAAGGTAGGACGTTTGAACCATGGACCGGACATGGATTGCGTCCTACCCCTGCCCGTCTCCGGCTGGGAATGTGCAGTACCATTGAGTGTCCACCATGATGTGTGGGTCTTATCCACACCATCCATCCATTTTTTTCGTATCATTTTAGGATATAAGCCCAAAAACGAGGCAGATCCAAAACATGTGCACTACACGGTGGGGATTAAACTTTCACCGTTGAAAACTTCTTGGGGGATCACATAAGTTTTGGATGGAGCTGATATTTGTATTTTATCTTCATCCCGGTCTATGTAACTTTATGAATAGGTTGGATGACAAATAAACATGAGGATGGGCCCTAGAAAAAATTCTAGGGTGAGAATCATTATCACCGTTGCTATCTGTGTTGTGGTCCACTTGAGCCTAGGATCTGTCTAAATTTTGGTCTTATCTTATAAAATGATAGAGAAAAGTGGAGGGATGGTGTGGATAAAACCCATACATCACGGTCCCCACTCAAAGGTCATGCTCATTCCCAGCTAAATATGTGCAGGGGTAGGACTGAATATGTGCAGGGGTAGGACGCAATCTGCATTCCCTGCACGCAATCATTAATATAGATATAGTAACCTATTATGTGGAGAATCTAGCATTAAGTGTGATGGGTAAGCTTCTATAACTCTTTATTATTATTATTATTATTATTATTATTATTATTATTATTATTTAATATTAAATATATGCATCTTGGTCTCCTCACCATATAGATAGAAACCCTACTCTCATTGAGAGGTTTTCACAAAGGTTTAAGGTATGAAAAATTGAGCATCCCTCTTGATGACATCGCGGCTAGGGTTGTACACGAGCAGAGATAGCTTGGTAGCTCGCTCGACTCGACTCGGATCGTAGCTGAGTTCGAACCGAGTCGAGCTGATTTTTGGAGCTCGAAATGAGTTCAAGCTGAGTTCGATCTTGCCCTAGCTTGACTTGAATATTGCTCGAAATCAGCTCGACTCGGTACAAATACCCTTAAAAAAAAAAAACCCTAAGTCTCTCCCTCCTCGCGGAGCTTCTGAATTTGGGGCAATCGGGTGGCAGCGTATTTCTAGAGCATGCACCCGTGCATGCTCTGGTAGATGACGTTGAGTTGGGGTGGAGGGTGATCGGTCAACACAGGAAGAGGCGGCTTTGCAAGGCTCTTGGACAACGGATTTCGCTTAGCCTGAGAGGTTTCTTCAGTATCAAACTCCTTCGATCTCTTGTCGATGGAGTCATTGATGGAATTGAGATGGAGGCGAAGCTCGTCGAATTGGAGGGTGAAGGTGAAGAGAGTGGAGGAGAGGCTGCGGAGATTGTTGACGGATTTGAGGAGAGGCAGGTTTGCATCTCCTGTTGCCATCGTTGTAGGGCCCGCTTCTATCGTAGGGACGATAGCAGAAGAAGCTTGAATTGCAAGAGAAGCAAAAAGCAGCAAAAGAAAAGGCGTGTGATGAAAGAAGGAGCAGCAAAAGGAGAAGAACTTGGCTCGAACTCTGCTCGAACTTGGCCGAGCCGATCACGAGCTGCCATTCTAAGATCGATGGCCAAGTCGAGCTGAGCACGAGCTGAGACTCGAGCATTCTAAGTGGAGAATAAGCTGGGCAAAGTTCCAGCTCATGCTCCACTCAACTCGACTCATGTACACCTCTAATCGCAGCATTGAGAATGTATTCTCATCAAAGTGTACATGTTTAATATTATGTTTTAGAATCTCCATTATTGATGCATAGATGATTCATTTATTCCACTATCTAGATTAAAGCTGGCATTAAAGCCACTAAAGTGACCTCAATTGGCAAAAATATTTATTTTTTAACTCATGTACATGGAATTAAGTGACTATCTATTGTAGGATTGCATTAAGTTGCGTTCATATTTATTACTGGGGGTGGTTAGAACAAAGATGTATAATCATTTGATTGGATACGAGCGAGGTGAGGTAACTAGTAATAGTGATATCAGTTTAAGAGATTCATTTCACCAAAACGTAGTGGGCGTCTTAGATTTGTTTCACTAGCATTGGTCGGTTTCATGTTCAGTAAAGCCTTTTATATGTTGCAATTTCATCCAAATGGAGAATTGTGATGATATACCAGGCTCTTGGCAAAATTTAATGATTATGACCCATCATTATTCTTGGTCATTTGATTAAAGGTCTCAATCAAATGTTAGTACATACATGATGCTTGAGGTTTATGTTTATGTACCATTAGATGTGACTTGTTTATTCATTAATATGGGTGTTATGCTTTATATGTCCAGTTATGACCGTTTCCAATATTCTAACCTAATTCAATTCGCTTATTGGGTCTAACTATCCAAAATGAAAATCATTTGTTGAAATAATCTTATACTACATGAAGTTGAACTTGGCCTTGGAGGAAGCACAACCTCTCATTTCATTTAATTCTAGTTTAGAATTAGAAAATGCGCACTATGAGGTCTAGACCTCTTGTTATTCGCCAAATTAAAAATCCACGCCTCTTGTCAGATCTGTAAGTGTTAAAATAAATTTCAGTCCTTGTGGAATGATCTCGGTCTCATCGAGTTATTACTACCTCACAGCCCTGCACTTGGGGTTATCAACACTTTATCCACCCTAAGTGAGGTGTCTATAAATGCTCATTCTCTGTAAAGGTTACACACAGCAAAGTGCCAAACTGAGTGGACATCCCACCCTTAATAGTCAAATCTGGATGATGTCTAAATTTGTTACCTTCGTTGGTGTCTGTGTGAGCTGATTGTCCAAAAAAAGATAACTCGTACATATCATGAGGGTTTGAAAAAAAAATGTTATGATTGTCTCTGCACCTTCTATGACATTATGGATAACCAATCACAACCTTTTCACACATGATCAGTACTAGCATTGGAATGAATTTAGAAAGTAGTGCTCATGCACTTTCTGTGGCCTTATGAGGATCCTCCTACTAACTAGATGTAGAATGTCATTTTCTTACATGATGACCCCAAGAATACTTGCTTTGCTTGATTGTTAAAGTGGTTAGCTGTCCCGTGCTTTCTGCAGCTTTATACGGAACTCACTATGCCGACTTAGACTCAATCAAGTTCTACAAGTATCCAGGACTACATATGTGTAGGTGACATTTTTTTGCGCAATCTTCTAATTTTAATGTATATGTTATAACTCTTCTTTTTCACCTTTCAAATGATTTCTGCTAACTAGAACTTGGGCCTATCATACATCCTTGCATTGAGCATGTCATATGACCGTCGTGACACTAAGTCAAGACCAATCGTACTGTGTGTGTAACAACCCTAAAATAAATTCTTTCTTTACATGTGTGTAACAACCCTAAAATAAATTCTTTCTTTACATGAATTTTCAATTCATATAAGACGAACCATCCCCCACTTGAAACTAACATTCCAACTAATAACCACTAACTGACTTTAAACCACCCCATAATGATAACCAACACAACTAAATAAGAGCTAACTGTCTAACTAAGATAATCAACACTAAAACTCCTAGTGCAAGCTTCTACAAGAGTGGAAACAGGCTTAAAATGAGTTATAAACCCTATTCGAGGACTAGACGACTTAAAACTCACCATAAAGAAATCAAGAATTTCCAAATAACAGTAATCGTGGGTGAATAATAATTCCCCAAGGCCATTGTACGGTACTGATCGCCTTAGATCAGATTGGGAAGCCCACTTTTGATGGGTGTGTGTACACAGTTTGTGCACTCACGCCGTGCACGGGTCTCACCATCGAGTCAAACTACTGTTGACCCGATGAAATCCCAAAATTTCCAATGAAATAAAAAAAATCCTCCCGCCCAGCAATGCTTCAACAGGACCGTCTGTTCGACGGTAAAGATGGACATTTCTCGAATGCCATAGCCAAATCCACATCGTCCATATGATTCACAGGGCCCCACCGACCGTAACCATGAGGAGATTCTCGATTGAAAACCATCTGATCCTCCTCTATTAACAAACCAGCAAACAACACATGAGAATGTCGCTGACGGGGATGAAGTTCCCACATACGCCACGCCTCCAACCAATCCGACCATTGGAAACGAACGGGTGGAAGCCACGTACACGGAGAAATCCCTGTCAAACCTACTACCTTCCAAAAATGTAGCCCCTACTCACCGGAAAGAGGAAAACGAACCTTCCCTAATATAGGAAGACAAATCTTAGACGATCCTTGGCTTTTGAAAGTTTCTTTCGAGCTAATCTGGATCGTTTGTGTTATGGTAGTTTAAAATCTCGTAGCAACACCGAGATTTTGATGAGAAATCACATGGACACGTGACACTGCCTCTCCCGAATCAAGGTGGTAATCAGCGGCTATTACACTCCATGAAATGGACCCCACATTGTGTTTAAGCCTTATCAAGACCATCCAAACAGCCCTGATCTGAAGATAAACCACCCATTCAAGATCTGCCATTTTTACACCTCATCTTCCTCAAACCAACTGAGAAACCCAACTTCTACAAGAGTGACCCATTCACCCATCCGAGACGTCCATCATGTGGCCCACACCATCTAAAGACCACTAGGAAAAATTGTATGGGCTCATGCTAATGATCACATTTATGGGGCGATCCGAAGGACAAGCCATTCTCAGTTACTTGCGTTAACCAACATGCTAATCCTAGTGATTAACTATAGAACCATCCAGAAACGGTACAACTATAAATAGTCATTCAATTAGGGCATATCCCAAGAGAGAAGGAGAAAAGAAAGAGAAAGGGAAAGATGGAGAGAATGAGAGAGAGCTGCCCGAGCGGGTTGCTAGTTCGACAGAACTCGACTCAGCTGAGTCGTCGATTCTGAGAGAACGCTGAGAGAGGAGGGAGAATAGACAAGGGGAAGTAAAGATTGTGGGTGAGATCTGAGAAGGAGTGGTTGTTGGAACCCGTTTTTAGCAATTGTTTCAACTCATATTGAGTCTATTGAGTTCACCCTCCAACCACCGTCCCACTGCTTCATCTGTTGTGGCACTGATTGTCCCAAATCATATGTTAGCATCCAAATGCCGTCCCTGATTCAAGTAACCAACCTGAAACCCATCCCAGTCATAAATACATGCTAAACCAGCAACTCCTGATCCAATCTACTAGAATGATAGGACATTTTGTTTCAAACCAGTGACCGCAAACGAGTCTGAGAGGTACATTCCTAACATCTGACATATTTGGACCCCTTTCAACGAACCCATCACACTCTGATCAGGTAATCCACGTCGACCCTCTCTCAGTTCTATAGAAATCTACCTACTCGGTTAACCATGGCGACTGTCATCTCAACTCGGCCGCGAGTTGAGTGACTCAGTCCCATTCCAGCTCTATTCCAAGATGAATGACCAATCTACTTCCATGGAGGTGGTTGGTTTCTTCTTGGAGCTAGGACTGGGGCTAGTAATCAAGCTCTGGTTCACTTGATGCAACGGGTTGCAACACCTTTGCATTGTGGCTCTACCGAGTCAGTGACTCTGGGTCGTTTCAGGATCTGAGGGCTTGATTTAGTTGGGGCTAGGAAGCAACTCACCTAGTTGAACCTAGAGCCAGCTAAGGGCATTCCAAATCTACCCAGTTTAGAACTATCCCAACCGTTTTAACCCCACTGAGTCAACTCAATAACCATAGCTGAGCTAACTCGGTCGGTTTCCAGCTGAGTATAACTGACTTCTGCCGGTTGTGCATGATTCCGAGATGCATTGGGTTCAACAAGCCTTTAATCTAATCCTAAGGTTAACTAGACCCTTGAATTAGACTCGGCATAATGTGTAGTTGAAAACTCATCCGAGTCAACTCAATGCTAACTCACCTGGGTGCTATATTTCTCTCATCAGGGACTGTTTGCATTAGATTTATTTGAAGGACCTTTACCTTCAATCAATCTCAAACTAGGTGTCCATAGACGCACCTCATCCAATCGATGTGAGGAGCATCCCCTATAGCTTCTTCCTTTCACTAATTTTCATGTGGATTAAATTTCTAATGTATAGAATTTTAGAAAATTATTAATTCCTAGTTATCTTGAATTTTATGAAATAATTGTGTTGATGCCATATTTCCTTATGATTATGTGTATGATGTGCTGTCTTGCAAACTCTATGTCACATTTATAATTGTTTTCTTATGTTGAGAAAGGGAGGCTTTCATATTAGATCATCTGTGAATTGTGAGACATTTCCTTCATGACTGTCTATATTCTTTAATCTTTAATTTAGTTGGCATTATCATGTGGATAGATCTTACAATATGGGAAATGAAAATTTGATTACATGTGGTGTAAAGAGACAATTGGAATTCCTTCATAACTATCATGGGTTTGTCATAAAACAAAATTTCTTATTGTCATCTTTACATCATAACTTTATGGAGACAACTTGAGTTTTACAAACTCTTACTTTATTATACATTGTGGATAGTATGAAGATTGAGTATGGGAAGAGTCCTTAAGGGATATAGGAGGACTCTTGGATAATTTGAATGATATGACCTCACTTGAAAATTTACATGACTCTTGGTGAGCCCTCCTTTAAATGTAAAGAAATCATGAAAGTTCATATGGAATGCATAGTTGAATATTTCCTATTTGAAAGTTGAAGGTCATTACTATTCTATCAAAGTACTGTATATATGTGTCATGGTGCATAACATCTACGCAGGACATGTGAGCTTTTCCGAGTGTTCATTGAAAGTCACATTTTGTTGGCTTGTGCAAGGTTCTATTACCTAAGTCCAACCATCAGGTTTGTACACTTGTACACTTTGAGCCGCTCTTTCTTTACATGAGGCTTTTTTGAAATTTTATACCTCCTCGGGCATACCCCTAGTATTTTTCCAAGAGGTCGTCCTTGGGCTCACTCACCTTCTTGGCCTTTTTTAGATAGTTTACCTACCACAGGTGGTCTTTTATTTTGACAGCTGGATTGCATACCTAGATCTGTGTTTTAAACATACATTCATACATTCATGCAATTGCATATGTAGTTGTATTGCCCTATGAATTATATATGAATTGTTAACCCATTTTGGAATTATGTGTCATGGTTGAATCTATGAGGGAAATTCCCACTAAGTTTTCACTCACCCATCGTGCGGTTGCAACAAATAGACACAGGTATGTCAGAGGGAAATGGTGCCTATGTTAACACCCTTGGTGCAGCAGAAGAGGAGTACGGAGAGGAAGAACAGTATGCCGACTCGGTTGAGCCATTGGAGCTCAATTAATGACCTAGGACTGTTTACTTTCATGCTTTTAGACACTATCTCATTTTAGCTTGTATTGGGAATTGTAATTAAAAATATCCTACTATGGGATCTAGCATTACTTGCTTTACTTTATACTTTTATTCACACATGTTGAACTCATTTGGTTAGTCTATAATATGGTTATACCTTATTATTATGAATTGTGTCGGGAATTAGATGAATGGTAGTTTTATTTTATGATGTAACCCTCGGGTTCTTGTACTCGGATGACCGCCCTTAGGTCACGAGAATCAGGATGTTACAGTGTGCATATGGATTTAATACCTCTAGGGAAACCGTAAACCATCCAATCTTATTTTGCTTTTGTATTGGCCCCACCCAAAGGTATGAAAGACCACTTAGTGCCTCGAACACCTGGTGCTTATTTTGGAAAGAACTCTATATTGGATTATTTTTTTTAAACAAAAAGTTACCCCACCCTAGGGAGTGATACTCTGTGGGGGTTTTATTGCAAGAGACTTTTGTGAATAAATTTAGTTCATTAGTTGTTTCTATTAGGGATTCCCATAGGTTTTCCAAGCGAACAAGTTTTTGAGAAGATTGGTCGCTTACTCGGTCACTTGTAGAAGTTTATAATGATCAGATGATAATCAGAGAGTGGGGTTCTTCCTCCGATGATGGGTTACTTTTTACCTTTCACAAGAAAGGACTTCAAAATACCAGTGCAAATCAAATACAAGGAAAAAATCACAATCGGTCTCTAAAAAAAAAATGTAAGATTATGTCTCTTGAAAGAATTACTCAATATTGGTTAAAGAAAAAATCTAGCATATGATCATAGACTTGGATCAAAACTGAAGATTATGGCCAAGAATTACCACTACTCCTAGGAAAAGTTGAGATAAAAGATAAATTAATAAATTTAACTGATTGTTTTGTTGGTTGTTTTGTAGTTTTGTTGAGTTAGGTTCTTCTCTCTCACATTACTCTGCTAACTATAATTTCTATTGTAGCTTACTCTTTCGTATCCTTCTTCTTACAATAGTCTAAATGCCTTTCTAGATTCTTTTGATACGTTTCTTCTTCCTGACCGTTTCTCTTCTCTTGGCCAACCATTGTGCATTTCTTGGCCACTGGTTCCTTTTTAGGATGCTTCTTGGCCGCTCTTTGCACTTCCATATGTCTCTTGGCTGCTCATTTTGTTTATGGATGCAACTCGACCACTTAGCCTACTTTTAGACACCTCTCGGCATCCTCCTGAATGCCTCTAGACCACTTGGTTTGCTTTCAAAAATCTTTTAACCTCTCTCTGTCTTATTATCCTGTCAGTTGGGATTTTATTAAAATTGTACTCTAAGTATCCTTAAAGATCTTTAACATGATATATCTTTCCATTGCTATAACACATGTCCTTTCTAATTCAGTTTTTTCAAAAAGGGTCAAAAATAGGGTACAATAAAGCCCCCCTCCCCACTACATCGCTTTGCATTTAGTATAAGCTGAATGTAATGTTTATTTATTTATTGGCGTAATAAATGTGACTGCTCAGACATGTAAATACATTAATTTTGGCCATCTTGGTCAAACTCGACCATCTTATTGCAAAACATTAAAGCTAGTCGACTTGGCTAATCTTGGCCATCTTGGACAAAAAATAACAAATTTAGTTATTTTGGTCAAACTTAGTCGCCTTGGTCAAAGAATGAAAAATTCAATGATCTTGGTCGAATTCGGTCGTCTGGCTTGAAAAATTGTAAATACGGTCGTCTTAGTCAAATTCAGCCATCTTGATCGAGAAATGGCAAAATCGACCATGTTGGTTGAACTCGATCATCTTAATTGAGAGATGGCAAGTTCATCCATCTTAGTTGAGCTCAGCCATCTTGACAAGAAATGACAAATTTGGTCGTCTTGGTCAAACTCAAACATTTTGATCGAGAAACTGCAAATCTGACCGTCTTGGTTGAACTCGTGGCCATCTTGATCGAGAGACAGCAAATTTGGCTATTTTGTTTGAACTTGGCCGTCCTGATAAAAAAATGATAAAGTTGGTCATGACAATAGAGACTATTGGTCAATCCATTCCAAATAGGGCATATGGTTGATCGAGGTAATAATACAACTGAGAACTTAGCATGCTGCTCTCTAGACCATTTAAATAATTTGGTCACAATTCAAATGATGAGATTCGGCCATTGGAGGTGGAACAAGGCCTTTCTAGTTTTGTCTTTCATGATATGGATAATTCCCAAGGAGGGGATGCCCCCTAGGTACACCCTACTTTCCTTCTTTAGGAATATCATTTATTACATCCCGTGTCGGTCGCCTACATTCAGCAAGTGGTAGAAGATTTTGCTCTTCCTGTACTGGAAGAAGCATATTCCGTTGCAAAAAAGATACTTGTAGTGTCGGTTGTGATATTGGCATGACCGATGATCTTTCGACAAAGAGAGCTATCATCTGATTCATATTTTTTGCATTACTTACCATTCATCTTCTTAAAATTTTAGCCTAAACTCGTGAGTATTCAACAATATATTGAATTTATCATTGTCTATCAAGTGTTTTAGCCGATATAATCTCAATACGATCCATTGGGCATCTTGTTTTAACTTGACTTTCATATTGGCTCATGTTGTGCTAATATGAATACTCATACTAACTCATGTTATAGTCTCATCGGACATGAAAAAAATGTTGGCGCTTGCCAAAATTTTGGCACAACTGGAGCACAATGTACATTTATGCAACCAAGTAGTTTGTAGTCCCATCAGGCATGCTAAAAATATTGGTTGCTTGTCAAAATTATTGCACGATCGGTGCACAATGTATATTTATGGCAACCAAGTAATTTGTGGACCCACTGGTAGTGTAAAAAATGTTGGTCACTCGATTTGTTTTCTATTGTGTGGGCCTTGATCCAAACCGATCAACTTTGAGCGTAAGTGCCAAAATAAGCAGATACATCCAATATAAATGTATATGACTAGATTTTGAGAATATCAGTCTCTTACTCAACCACTTGCAAAATTTTATAACGATCATGCGATAATCAAAGGGTGTGGTTCTCCCTTTGAAGCAAGGTTACTTTGTGCCTTCCATAATAAAGGACTTTTAGAATACCAGTGCAATTCGAACAAAAAGAAAAACTCACAATTGGTCACTATGAGCAACTGCAAGAATGTGTTTCTTGAAAGAATGTTTGATATTGGATAAATAATAAATCTAGCGTATGAGTGTAGACTTTGAAAATTATGGTTAAGAATTACTGCTCCTCGTAGGATGAGCTGAGATAAAAGACAAAATGATAAATTTGATTGATTATTTTATTGGTTGTTTTATAGTTTAGTTGGGTTATGTTCTTCTCCGTCACATTACTCTGCTATTTTTAGATTTATACTAGTGCTTATTCTTCCACATCCTTCTTTCATTATCGCAATGGTTCAATAGTCTAAAAGCCTTTTTATATTATTCTTTTGATATGTTTATTCTTTGTTATTGTTTTCTTCTCTTAGCCAAGTTTTATTTTGTTTCTCGACCACTCGTTTTGTTTTTGGACGCCCCTTGGCAACTCGTTCTGTTTTCGTATGTCTTTCGGCTGTTCATTACAATTTTGAATGTCTTTTGACTGGTCATTTGCTTTTGGACACCTCTTGGCCACCTCCTGGATGCATCTTGGCCACTTGGTTTGTTTTAGCATGCCTCTTAATTACTCCCAGTTTTATTATCCTATTAGTTGTGATTACATAAAAAGCATTCCAAGTATCTATAAAAATCTTTAGCATGATGTATATTTCCCTTGCTACAATATATGTCCTTTTTAGTTGGATTTTTCATGATGGGTCACAAATAGGGTATAACATAATTAAACATTATAGTGGCCTAAAGAATTTTTTAACGGTGGCCGATCAATGCACACTATTTCCTGTGATGCATTTGGTCAGCTTGAGATTTAGATCTACCATATTTTTGTACTCATGCCCTAAAATAAGCTGGAAAAAATGGATGAGCAGATGGCATGGAATAAACATCGTGTATCTTCTTGTGGTCCACAGAGCACCGACTACCAAGTGGTTGTACCTAATCCTCATCACGTGATCATATCATTGGGAAAGGGAAAAGAGAGACTTTGATGGTTTGGCATAGCATAATGGATGATATACAGGCAATTAGAAACTAATTTAAAATTAACTACTTCTATCAAAGCCAAATCAGATAAAACGTCCAAATTATGGATCTTTGTTTACTTATATTATAAATGTTATGGGAAAGTCCGAGGCCACTGTAATTCCGAGGTTCGAGGAGAGCATAAGGCCGATCCAATCCAGCAGATGAATGTCTGATGAGTCGCAAGTGACTGGATTGGCTCTAATAATATGAGATCGAAATAAGAAGCATAACATTTTGACTGGATATGCCATACCATTTCTCTGTCGACTGACAGGAAGCTTAGCTCGACAAAACAGGCCCGACGCCCCGCCTTGGAGCCCGGGAGGAAGTCGTTTGGAACGCTTGATAGGCGAAGAACCAAGGATCAGACCGGTGGTACCGTCTCCATTCAATGAAGGATTGTATCTATATTGGTTGGATCCATGTCAACCAGAAGGACTAAACTAAGGCCAGATCGTGAGATAAGCGCTCCGCATTCTGAACTTAGAAACTACCATAAGCAGAAGTGACCGGTTACTTCGCTCCCAGATACGCATCATGTGCGTAATATGCCACGCGATCCATGGATTGCGTGCAATATCTCCATGATCTGAAAATCCCACTGATTGAGTAAATCATGCCGATAATATCGAACCCAAACCATCCAACAGTCAGTTATAAATACAATAACATCACATTGCTACAAGTACGCAATATCTTGCACTCTCCCTCTATTATCCACTTAGACCCAGATTCCCTTGACCTGACTTAGGCATCGGAGGGTCTCCCGGCTTAGAAAGGGTCACCTTTGCCTGTTCTCATTATGTAGGATCAAGATGTTGAAGTGATCCAAAGTTCGGGAGACTGAGGGGAGAGCCGTCCAGATTTTGACCTCAACATTTTTTGATGCCGTCTGTGGAAATTTGATACGAAAGGTCAGGTTCCTATTTTCAAATACAATGGAAAGAGGAAAAAAGAAAGTGGTAGCTGTGGAACCAGAACTAAATGAGCAAACTTGCTCTTCATCACTACTTCATGTCGAGTTAGCCTCGGGGCCTTCCTAGCATTCTTGCAATCGGACGAGTAAGTATTAAGCCATGCAACATGAGATTCAGGCCCTACGTGATGAAGTATATAGGATGAAGCAGTGACAGGAGCCACAGTCGCACCCGATTCAGGAGAATCTTGTTTCGGAGCTGGTCAGTCTACTCGTTGAGGCTCACTCTGTGTCGAGGAGTATGAGGCCTGAGGCACCCTAGCATTCTTGGGCGCCGGTTTTGGGTCAGAATCTTCCTTTGGTCCAAATTAGAGTCTTGGCACGGAATACTGCCACTCGGGCTGTGACCAACGCCTCGGCCACCTCAGCCCTAACACCTATGGACCTCCGTCATCAACTAGAACGAAGGAGGAAAAGAAAGACTCTAGAAATAGAAAATGCCCCAGAGATAGTCGCTGAGAAAAAAGATCCTTGGTAAGTACGATTTGCGGAACTTAATGACAAGTTCCTGACCCTGGAAAAGAAGTAGTAGTTATTGACAGTTCCTGTCACAGTTTAGGCAATGATGGAAGAGACTGAATCTCCTTTCACCTCAATAATCATGGATGAGGTAATGCTACAGAGATTTTGGATACCTCTCATCATTCAGTACTCTGGGTCTAGTGACCCATCCAAGCACATAGAAGCTTATCATTCATGGATGCAAATCCAGATAGCAACGAATGCAATAATGTGTAGAGGATTTTCTATCACCCTTACGGGATCCGATCGGAGTTAGTACCGTTAGCTCAAACCTAATTCCATCGGTTCCTTTGTTGAGTTAAGTCAACTATTCCTTACCCAATTTATAAGCAGTAAGAGAAGTCAAAAACTCAATACTCACATGTTCACCATCAAGCAAGGGCCAAAAGAATCGTTGAAGGATGATATTGCTCGTTTCAATGAGAAAGCGTTGCAGGTAGAAGACTATGATGACAAAATGGCGCTCACTGTAATGTTCAGTGGCCTGAAAGAAGGAAGGTTCACTTTCTCCATTGGAAAGAACCCGTTGAAGACGTTAGCGGACCTCATTGTAAGAGCTCAGAATACACTAATGCCGAGGAGTTTACTAACACCCGTAAAAGTATGCAAGCCAACTCAACTGGTAAAGGGAAAAGGCTTAGGAACGAAGAATCTCAACTGATTGGCAAAGGGTCAGATGACTGCACCCCTTGCGACCATCGACCGAGTCAAAAATCGAAAGAAAAATTTCATTCCTACACCTGTCATGCCCCAAGCCTAAAAATTGGATTCACAGGAATCCTGATCATCAAATCCAGTGCCGACAGCCTCCGTAGTGCCCCATTCTAGGCTCCTGACAATCTTATGCCGGATTCCGATCCTGAAATCCTACAAAGAGGATTTTCAGAATAATTTTTTTTATAATGGAGCATAGCCAACAGCATAACCAAGTCACAAAACAACATCACCACATATTCATTATATCAAAAACTTTAAGTACAATGCGTAAAGAAAAATACAAGGTGATCAAAAAGCTCCAAAATAGTTAGATGGGTACTCTTGCCTCAGCGCTGCTGCTGTCCAACGGTACCTACATGCAACTGTCGTGCATAAGCTTACAAAATCTTAGAGGGTGGTGTAAGTATGTGCGCAAGGCAAGTGCCAAGTATATAATATCAGAGAAATACAAAAATATGCAGTAAGTTCATGAATGCTATCAGCTGTACCAAAGTTATATGATGCAAGGCATGAATGCTATCGGTCATGCCAAGGGCTTGAGATGTAAGGCCTATGTAGCCAAATATCATATGCAAGATGCAAAACAAGCATGTCAGTACTCATCAAGTACATATATCAATACAGTTCTTCTCTGGGATATCACCGGTGTCTAATACACTTCGCATTGACTGCCTCCTCCCTAGGTGCACAGCCAAGCAAACAGAATAGACCTCACTATCCTTCTGACCAGTAGTCTACCAATACCTACCCAGCTCGTCGATAGCGGACTCATTTATGAGCTACTCAAACTCAGCCTAGCTTATAACCCCCTCACTCAGGAGGATAAGGCCACATCCCCTCCCAACTGACCATGACATAGTGGGAGACGCGGCTTATTGGTATTCGGCACTCGGACGCTCGTGTATCCACTCGGTCTAGACATTGGGGCTACACTCCTCCTAAATACATCTATCGAGCAGATCTTGTTAGATATTCGAGGAGAAAAACTTTTGAATTGACTTATCTGCATGAAGGTTAACCCGGAGCATCGGGACAAACGCAAGTTCTACCGCTTCCACCGGGACCACAACCACAACACGGACAATTGTGTGGATCTCAAGGATGAGAATGATCCCTTATCGTAAGAGACATCTGCGTCGATACACTAAAAGAGAGAGAGAGAGAGAGCCACTCGGAAGGAAGAACAAGAGCAAGAGCAGCCAAATAATCCCACGAAAAAGCCAGCTGAAATCTGCACCATTTTCGGGGGCTCAGCCAGTGGGGGAGATTCAAACAGGGCTCAAAAAACCTACTTTAGAAATTCCGATCCGAAACATTACATTCAGTTAACCAAGCAACCTAACAAGGAACTTTGGATCAACCCATGCAATCTGACCTTTACGGAAGATGACACATGCGGAATCCAGCATCCGCACGATGATGCCCTGGTGGTCACGATGATTATAGCAAACCATAAGTATATTGCATCCTAGTTGACACCGTAAGCTTAGTCAATGTGATCTATTCTGAAGCTTTTAAAAGAATGGGGGTTCCGCGGTTGTGCCTCCAACCCATGAAGGCCCCCCTGCACGACTTTGTCGAAGAAAGAGTGACCTCTGAAGGAGCTATTTCCCTCTCAGTAACTGCAGGAGAAGGCCAACATCAAGTCACCCTTATGGTAGACTTCTTTGTTGTCAATGTGCCATCGGTGCACAATGTCATCCTGGGCAAACCCTCCCTCAATGCAATGAGAGCAGTCGTCTCTACTTATCACTTAATGATGAAGTTCTCAGCAAAGGGCGAAATAGGCTACCTCTGAGGCGACCAGGGTGAGGCTCAAAGATGTTATGCGATAGCAGTTAAAAAAGGATTCGTCAAGAAAGTGCTCGCTATCAACTTCCTGGATCCCCGAGGACCCGTAGGGAACTCGTATGTAGAAGACTT
Source organism: Magnolia kwangsiensis (assembly GCA_037074715.1). NCBI lineage: Eukaryota > Viridiplantae > Streptophyta > Magnoliopsida > Magnoliales > Magnoliaceae > Magnolia > Magnolia kwangsiensis. The sequence continues at coordinate 142,554,941 of CM073574.1, read as the reverse complement.
AGAGAAGGCGCCCCTTGATGAAGCCGACCCAAGGAAAACTATCCAGCTCATATCATCATTAAGTTCTAAGTAATGGTCTAAAATGATGACTTTTTTAAAGCAACACTGGGACATCTTTGCATGGTCGCATACAGATATGCCGGGGATCTCCCCTGATGTTTTAGTTCATAGGCTGAACGCGGACCCAAACCACAAACTGGTAAAATAAAAGAGAAGATCATTCGATGTCGAGCACTACGAGGCCATTGCCGATGAGGTAATGGTCTAAAATGATGACTTTTTTAAAGCAACACTGGGATATCTTTGCATGGTCGCATACAGATATGCCGGGGATCTCCCCTGATGTTTTAGTTCATAGGCTGAACGCGGACCCAAACCACAAACTGGTAAAATAAAAGAGAAGATCATTCGATGTCGAACACTACGAGGCCATTGCCGATGAGGTCTCCATCCTACTCGATGCCAGTTTCATAAAGGAAGTGTATTACTCCGACTAGATTGTAAATGTGGTGATTGTCAGAAAATCCAACGGGAAGTGACGGATCTATATAGATTACTCAGATCTGAATAAAGCTTGTCCTAAGGATAGCTTACCATTACCTTGGATCGATCAAATGGTGGACAATACAGCAGGTCATGAGTTACTTTCCTTCCTGGATGCCTACTCTGGGTACAACTAAATCACGATGCATCCCCCAAACAGGCAGAAGACTACCTTTGTCACGGACAAGGGACTCTACTGTTACCAAGTCATGCCATTTGGCTTGAAAAATACTGGGACGACATATCAGAGGTGGTAAATCAGATGTTCGCCAAGCAGATTTGACACACAATGGAAGTATATGTTGATGACATGTTGGTGAAGAGTATCAAGGCGTCTGATCACTTGACAGATCTCGAGGAGACATTCAATGTCCTCCGAGAGTACCAGATGAAGCTGAACCCCGCAAAGTGTATTTTTGGGGTTGAATTAGGGAAGTTCATTGGGTTCCAGGTTAGCTAGAGAGGCATTGAAGCAAATCTCGACAAGATTAAGGTGCTCCTTGACATGAGTTCACCTTGGACTATCAAGAAAATATAAGCCTCACAGGAAGAGTCGCCGTGCTCGGACGTTTCATATCCAGAGCGATAGATAAATGCCTCCCCTTCTTCCAACAATTGAAGGGTCATAAGAAGGTAGAGTGGACGTCAGAGTGCAAACAAGCCTTCCAAAAACTAAAGAAGTATCTAGGCTCGCCTCCCTACTATCCAAACCTGAAGAAGGTGAGCCTTGTACCTGTACCTCGTGGTCTCGGCCTCGGTCGTCAGCTCGGCCCTGATCAGAGAGGTCGGAGGCAAGCAACACCCCGTATATTAAGTGAGTAAAGTAATGGTACCCATGAAAATGAGATACTCACCCTTAGAGACGCTCAACCTTGTTGTGTTATCCTAGAGATTACGTTCATACTTCCAAGCTCATTCCGTCATTGTGTTAACCGACTCTCCTCTGAGACAAGTTCTCCAAAGACACGAAGGTTTCAAGTTGGATGACCAAGTAGGCTATTGAACTTGGTGAGTTTGACATCTAATTTCGTTTAAGGACAACAATCAAGGGCCAAGTTGTAGTCGAATTTATTACCGAATTCACCACTCCGAGTGCAGAAGAGATGAGCATTGAAGTCGAAATGACTTCAATTATCCCCCTAGGTGACCAAAAGCCGGTGTCAGACCCGGGATGGGTTCTCTATGTTGATGGGTTGTCCAATACTAAAGGAGTTAGAACCAGAATCGTCCTACTTACACCCGATTCTTTGTCCATCCAATACACGATTAGACTTGGGTTCAAGGCCTCAAACAATGAGGCAGAATATGAGGCTCTACTAGCTGGCCTCAGATTGGCGACGAGTATGGGCGTTCAGTCTCTCCAGGTACGATGCGACTTGCAGCTAGTGGTAAACCACATTTAAACAGAGTATGAAGCCAATGAGACAAGGATGATCTCTTATCTCGACTAGGCGAGGAAATTAATTGAAAGATTTTAGAGTTGCACTATCCATCAGATCTCCAGAGAGGAAAACTCATGGGCCGACGCCCTAGCGAGGCTTTCCTCGGCCACAGAAGGGAAGATCCAACGAGTCATCCCTATTGAATTCATAGAACATCTGAGCATCAGCCAGGTGGAGAAAGTCAACCCAGTGTATGATACTCCGAGCTAGATGGACCCGATCTTTAACTACCTCACGACTGGAGAGATCTCCTTGGATAAATTGGAAGCAAGACGACTGAGAGTTAGCGGCTCGATATGTCATCCTGGATGAAATCCTTTATAAGAAAGGGCATTCTCAGCCCTACTTCAGGTGCCTTCGACCTGACGAAGCCGACTACGTGATTCGAGAGATTCACGAAGGAATCTTGGAAACCATTCTGGTAGTCAAGTCTTAGCCTTAAAGATACTCCAACAGGGATATTTTTGGCCAACCATTAAGGAAGATTCTAAAAACTACATTCAGAAGTGCTATAAATGCCAGCGCCATGCAGCTATACCAAGGCGGCCCAAGAAGAAATGACCCTAGTGAGCGGTCTGTAGCCATTCGCTCAATGAGGAATTGACATTATCGGCCCTTTGTCTACAGGAAAGGGGCAAGTCAAGTTCACCATCATTGTGGTGGATTAGTTCACCAAATGGGTCAAGGTCGAGCCTGTTGTGAAAATCATAGAGCAGAAGGTAATCAATTTTATCTGAAAAGATATCATCTGGCGGTTTGGGATTCTATGAACCATCGTGTTAGATAATGGCCGGTAGTTCGACAATGATAAGTTCTGAAATATGTGTCAAGGGCTCAGCATCGTAAATGCATATTCCTCTCCTCGACACCCTTAAGTCAATGGACAGGTGGAGGCAGTCAAAAAGGTTATCAAACATCGCCTTAAAATGAAATTAGAAAAAGCAAAAGGCAGTTGGGCCGAGGAACTCCTATTCATCCTTTGGGCCTATAGGACCACAGATCAGTTCTCAACAGGGGAAACTCCATTCTCCCTTTCTTACGGCTCGGAGGTAATGGTACCAATTGAGATTGGCCTCCCAACCGCTCGGGTGAAAAATTACCAAGAAAACCAGAATTCCGAGCAGATCGCCACTAACCTAGATCTACTTGAAGAGATCAGAGATGTCTCAAAGCTCCGAGTCACCGCACGACATCAACAGGTTACACTATATTACAACTCCAAAGTCAAGGCCAGATGGTTCCACCTCGGGGACTTGGTCCTTGGACAGGTTTTCCAGAATATTGCCAAGCCAGGGGTAGGGACGCTTGGACCAAACTAGGAGGGACCTTACCACATGGTCTGATAGACTAAACTGGATTCCTACCACCTAGAAGACCTCGAGGGATGTCACCTCCCTCATCCATGGAACGCCGAGCACCTAAAGATCTACTATCCCTGATGTACCAACCTTTAAGGCGCCCAATAAGTGTATGCCACCCAGCGACCAGCCTTTAAAGCTTTCAATAAAATTCATGTCTCGTCTTCTACACAAACGGGTTATCTACTAAGTAAAAGTTACTTGTTATACGCAGAGGTGAACTAAATAAACTGATCCCTTAGAGAAGGGGTTAGAACATAATCCATGAAAACTTGACACGACATCCCCTCTAAGTCAGGGGAAAAGCCAGAAGATGATCCAACTCCCTAACGAAGGAGTCTTCTCATCACTCGACTGATGGATGGAACGAAGGTTTCTCGCCAATCGTGGGATGAGCCGACCCCCCAATCGTGGGATGAGTTCGAACTCAACAATGATCAAGCCATAAAGGCTTAAGGTCTACTAGACGACATTGGAGGTGGTTGGCCTATCAAAGGGTCGGCTTAACCATACCCTGAAATAAACCAACCTGTTAATGAATCAATTCGACAATTAACGATCAGAAATTGACACCCAAAAATTAACTACGAATTAACTTATATGAAGGAAAAAATCATCATCCACATGCCCTCTTTAGAGGGTCAAAAAATATTATCCATTCCCAAAAAAAAAAACTATGCGGTCGGTGGTGCTTGGGATTCGGGGGCTTGGTTTGGGTAGACATCTTCAACAGGCTTCTCTCTAGCATTGTCATACAATAAGGGCTCAAGGCTAAGGTCTAGATACAAGTCCTGAACCGCTTCAATACATGTGTCGAAGCCACAGTTGTAAAACTTAGTGGCTTTGATCTCCCTCTCCTTTTATGTCTTCAAGGCCTCCACTGCAGCAACCACCACCACAACCATGAAGGCCTCATCTTCGGCCCTTTGAGCTTCCACCGCTTGTGAGATGGCTCGATTCTGTTCTTCCACCGTCTCGGCCTTATTTCTCTCTAGGACCTCACCTAATCGAGCGATCTCTTTGGTTAACGAATTCGCATGTGCTCAGGCCCGTGTCAGCTCACTCTCCGTCGCTCTACATCGGACCTCAAGGTCACCTGCGACCCTCTGCAGTTGGAGCTCTCTGGCTTTTCCATCTTCAAGCTGCCGATGCAGCTCGCCTAGCTCGAGTTGGAGAAGAGTGGCCTCATCCCTACGAATACCCACCTCGTTCTGGAGTGCCTCCACCTCGACATTCCTCCTCTCAAGCTCCCGTATTCTCTCCCGAGTTGAAAGGAGCTTCGAGATAGTCTGAACGAGAGTAGAAAAATGAGCATACGGATGTGAAAGAAATACGGATGTGAAAGAAATAAAAAGAAGCAAAAAAATAACAAAAAAGTACCATATAAAAAATGAAAGCCATGTCGTTTAAGAAGGACCTATTTGACTTGGTGAGAAGTTTGGTTATCTCCTCCTTGGGGGCATGTTTAAGAAGGACCTATTTGACTTAGTGAGAAGTTTGGTTATCTCCTCCTTGGGGGCATGTTTGGCAGCCCAAGGTGCTAGGCAAGACAAGTGGTAACCCAGCTTGAACCTCCTATCGCTCGTCCCCACATGGGCCGAACCTATTACTTCTCTAGCCCTAGTCCAGCTACTTGTTGAGATTTGAGCCTCGGCCCCGAAATGATTCCCAACGTTGGGAGGAGAAAGCATATCATCAGCCATTCTAATGACTTCCTCCCATTCGGAGGAAGAGGATACGACAATCCAAGGTTAGTGGGTTGTGGCAGGAGCCTTCGCGGTGGGGGGAACAGTGGTATGTGGAATGGAAGGAGTTATGGTTGCTGGGGAATGAGTTATGGTTACTAGAGTCAGAACAATGATTTTAGGGACTTGGGTCTCAGTAGGCACCACAGCTGGAGCTGCAGTAACCGAAATTGGACCAGAAGGGCCCTCCCCGCAAGGGGCCGCCTGCCTTCTCCGAACAGTGGTCTTCGCTTGAGACTCGGCCCTCAACATCTCCTCTGTCGTGGGAGCGGCTTTCCTCCTTCGAGAACCAGATGCCTCGGCCATGCCTGCATAAAAAGTAATGGGTCAGCAACTAAATGAATAAGTTGGCTCTCCCCAGAGGTAATGTGAGAGAAACTTATTGAAAGATGTGTCGAGAGGTTGGGATTTACAAAACCCGGACTAGTGAAGGTTGATAGCTGTGATCAGGTCGGTCCAAGAGCGAAGCTCTCCCAATCGCGCTCTAGCCTTGATGATGCTGTTCTTCTGATCCAAGTCGAGGAGTGGCGTGCCCATTGGGAAATCTACAAGGACAAAGAAAGCTCTATTTTGACTGAAGTAGAAGGATATAACAAAAAAGAAAAGAAAAAGGGCTTAAATTCTGACCTGGTTTTGAAAATTGGGTGGGGACTCGAGTCATCAGAGTCCTAAGCTTCGCCGCTGGCGCCTCCCACTCGCCCGCAGCCTAGAACCACTTATTCTTCTAGTCCTTGTTAAAGGACAGAAGGTTCATCACCAACCCCGACCCTTTGTTGCCTCAGGTTGTAAAGTAGTACCATAGTTCTTAACTGTCATGCTTAACTAAGTACAGGCTCATCAACTCCTCTGGTGTCAGCTCCGGATTCCCGACTTGGTGCAAGATGATGAAAGAAGAGACTAACACCCTCCAAGCATTAGGGGTGAATTGTCCCGAAGCAAGTCTGAGGTAAGCTATTACGGCACGAACAAAAGGATGTAGAGGGAACCGTAGCCCACATTACAACGCGCAGAGAAAGATTACATCTTCTCCCTCAGTAGGTGTGCCAGCGGTGTCAAGGGGCTCTGGGGCCCTTATCCGAATGGAGTTCGGGATCTGAAACTCTGAACGGATCCATTCCATTTGAGACTCCAATAGCACGGAGCCTCGAGGGACTACCTCCGAGACTCGCCCACTTGTCGGCATTTCAACGGCCTCGGTATTGGTGGTCTGGGGGGCTGGGGATATAAGCCTTCTCTAGTACGCGTTTGAATTCTGAATCCAAGTGAGGAGAGTGGGTCCGAAAGGAGTTTATATAAGCCCCAATGAATCTCTACATTAATGGCAAGATGATAGCCGCAGTTGAATCGTTGTAAGCCGATTCCCTAGCACACATGGCTGTTTACCGTTCACTACTAAAAAATTGAGCAAAGGCTACGAACTATGATAGTTTTTTTTCTACGGATATAAGCCGTAGCTAAATTTACTATGGATTTAATCTGTAGCTAAAAACTTGCCACACCATTAATAATTAACTATCATGTAAGGGGCTTTATAGGGCCCACCAAAAAATAAGTATTCTATCTAATCCATCCATCTATCTTGAAATATAATTTTAGGGTATGAAAGTAAAAATCAGGTAGATCAAAGGCTCAAGTGGACTACATGGTAGGAAACAGGGAGATTAAATCGCATGTGCGTCCTACGGTGTGCTCCACTTGGGCCTTCAATCTACCTAATTTTTGGGATCATGAACTAAAAAATATTATTAAAATTAATGAATGACATAGATAAACCACATACATCATGGTGGGTCCCACGGAACCCCTAACAAGACTGTCATACGTCTCTTGAAATTCAACACCCAAAATGGGCGCGTGCTCAAAACAGAGTCGCGCCCATCCAAAACCCTAGTCCTCTCTCTCTCTCTCTCTCTCTCTCTCTCTCTCTCTCTCTCTCTCTCTCTCCGTTCCTAACCCCCTCTCTCCCAATCTCTACTTCGATTCTCCTTTTTCCGTACCTCACCTGCTCCATCTCTCTCATTCTCCTCCCTCGATCTGTCCAATGCAGCCATGAAGCTCCTCCCCAAATCACAACCCTTGCCCTTCTCAAAATCATAGCCCCTGCTCGAATCACCTACCCAAATCATAATCCCAACTCGATCTCACTGCCGCTGTCATAGAGGATAAACACCCCTCAAACTTGCCTACCCCTGCCACTCCATCTTTCTCATTCTCCTCCCTTTCTCTCCAATATCTCCGCGGTCTTTTCTATGTGTTTCCATTGCAACAGCCGTATAGATTCTACTTAAAGAAACACGCCATTTGAAACCCTTCTCATATTTTTGAGGCATAGGTTTGATATCTTCCTCTCTTTATGTATCTTTTTTTGTCTTTCAGATTTGATGCATGCCAACTGTTTGATGAAATGATAAAATGGCTGGATGAAATGGCATTCTATCTGTTTGATGAAATGGCTAGATTTCATGCGTGTTATCTATTTTTTGAAATGGCATGCTAACTGTTTTTTAAAATGACATGCTATATGTTTGATGAAATGCCATTCTATTTAATTTGTAAACTTTCCTAGTTCTGTAAATCAGTTCATTGTGGTGATGCCAACAGTAAGTATATTTAGGATCCTATTATCCTTTTACACAGACATTCTAAAGTTTGATAGTGTTTTTAGGTGGAAGTGTTAGTTATCATATTACCATGATGCAGGCTTTACTGCTATCAATGGATCAATACCTCTAGGGTTTCTTTGTTCTCACTCATGTCCCATTTGCAGATGTGCAAAAATTGGTAAGTAGCTTCTCAATGGGAATAATGTGAGATTTATATAAGTATATGACATAATTCTTTATATTATGTTTCCCATGAACTGATGTCTAGATGAATGTTCCAAATAGATTCTTTGATATTTTTGTCTACCAAAAATATTTTCTGGGCATGTTATTTTTGTCTGTTAAAAAGATTTTCTAGGCACACTTAAATAGTTTAGTTCTCCTATTTGAGTCTTGGAAACATTGTATTCATTTCAGAAACTCATCTGAGATTTGAAAAGGGTTCTCTAGTTCCTAGTTTGATTGATTCAAGTTAATGAAAAACTCACCAAGATAACAAAATATCAGGCAACTCTTTTCTTTTCTTTTTTCTTTTTTGTTAAGTATGTAAAAAAAAGTTGTGAAAGTTGATCCTTCACTCAACTAATATTTTATAAGATTATGGGTGGGAAGCTATTCATGAGCCCAGTTTCCTAACTGAGTTTCATTTAGTTCTTACAAATTCCATTTTGTTGTATAGTCCATATTCATTTTATCACTCGTCTATTGAATCACACATTTATTTTAGCTTGTGGTGTATTCTAATATTATGTGGTCTCTATTTCACTTGTAAGCGGTGTTTCTGTAATTTGTAGGAGTGTGATGCTAGAATTATGTTCAGGCTGTACACTTCTCATCTTTATCTATGGTTAACACCCATCAGGTTATCAAGCTAACTCTCACATTTATATTTAATTCTTGAGTTGTGAATTAACTCCTTTATGGGGATCCAGGGACATTCTTGATTCTGAACTGAGGTTTCAACTTGTGCTCCTTTATCATTTTGGAATCAGACTCAACATTAGCTTTATGGATAGTTATACTTTCCTTTCAACAAAATCTATTTGTCGCTTATAAGAACAAAAGACTCAATGTTCACTTATTTTATTCGATCAGCAGTAAGAAATCTTATTAAGAAGTGGAAAGAAGAAACAGAGGTAGAGAAGAATGCATAATGTGGAGTCAATCAAAGAGCTGGGAAACATACATGATGTTTTTTTACTGTAGAAAATAAGATCCTGTTTGGATGCTTGCATCCGTCAATCTTGGAGTCATTAATCTAAGGATTTGCCTCAGATCCAATGTTTGGGGCCTCCAGGGTTTGGCAAGTCTCATGATAGGTGCTGCTCCCACTTTGAATCATGCTTCTAACTTCTCCTGCTTCTTCATTGTTTATGCTTGCTAACATTTGAAAGGGATGGTTTCCTGCTCCTACACTCAAATTTGTGCCACTTCCTTGAAATGAAAGAAAATAATTAAAAAAGGGAACCTAGAAAGAACATTCACACTGATCCTGTAAGAACCTACTACTTGTAGTCTACGCTAACAAATAATTGATTGACAAAACATAAACAATCATGTGAGAATCATCTTAAGGCATAGTAATTTGTATTAGTATAACTGGCTTTCTTTTTTAAAAAAAAAAAAAAAGAAAAAGAAAAAGAAAAAAAGAAGAAGAAGAAGATAAACATTCACATTGGTCTTACAAGGACCTATTACTAGTAGTCTAAACATTAACACATCCATCCAATCTTCTTCTCGTTTCTCTCTCTCTCTCTCTCTCTCTCTCTCTCTCTCTCTCTCTCTCTTATTTATTATTATTATTTTTTGTCTGTCAGCACCAAGTCGATGAGAGATGATGGAGGAATTAATGTGATCAAGAAAGCCATCGAGAAGCTAGGCTTGTGACACAAGGAACACATTTCTGCATATGGAGAGGCAATGAAAGAAGATTGACAGGTCATCATGAAATTGCAGATATCCTCACATTTTCTTGGGTAAGGAAAATAAGTGGGATGAATACACAAATATTGGGAAAAACTAGCTTAGCCATTTTGTTTTCTTTTCATTTTTGTATGAATCCAAATAACTCGATTAAGGTCGAGTGGTTATCAAAATTTTCAAATGGTTTTGTTGTCATACAACATACACACTCGATACTGGACTTTAAACATTATTCATATCTCATCCAAAATCTTCATGGAACTTTAATTAAGTTAATCTAAGATCATTAGATTGGTGTGGTTCTTTGTGTGTGGCCAAACATATGAATGGTCCGGATCCCATAAATGTGAGTGCTTGTTAATCTAGGACATTGATGTTTATAGCACCAGGTCACACACATCAATACTGGTATGCATGGGACACCCAAGCCATGTATCAGGTCGAACCAATAGTGTATTTCATTTTAGGCTAGTTAATTGTCATGTAGACCATACATTTTCTAAAAAAATAAAATAAAATTGGATAGTCTAGAACAGTTTTAAGTTGCAAATTATTTTAGTCCATTTGTTGTTTTCATATCATACCTGCAGTGAAGAGAAATGGGTTGGATTTTATAAACTGGTCGTGTACTTTTATAAATGGGTTGGATTTAGTTAAATAAAATGAAATTGCTAATTTTATAAATGTGTTGCAGGTAAAGATATTGGCCGAAGCGGTGTTTGGTTCAAAATAATGTGATATTGGTGGCTATTCATGGTGGTCCGCACTTGGTGAACAACCCCAACATGAGCCCTTTGCTGATGATATTCCACAGTTTGAGGTCCCTATTGCTGTGATCCATCCTATTCCAAGTCCAGTAAGAAATGAAAGTATTTTTATTTCTCTTGATGTGGGCTCATTTGTTCTACATTTTTTAGCTAAGACACATCATTCATTCTTCTTCTTACAATTAGGATACAAAGATACTCCAAATAGTTAACATATTTGCATTGTATATCATCCTATACTTCAATTTCAAGTGTAAGTATGAAACTCATGGCATATCAATGTTGTAAGTGGTACAATAGACTAGTCGGTGTCATGTGTGAGGTTCCAAAGGGAGCCACAGGGGTTGTTTAATGATTGATGCTATGCATTTCAATGGTTGGCAATTTCTTTCTAGCTGGCAACCAATCACGTCCAGAAAGCACTTACATTTTTAATTGATTGTTTTGTTTCCTTCTCCAACTCAAAATTGGCACTGTTTATGGTCATCAATCATTATGTAGCCCATGTTGCATGAGAATGACATTAACACTTAAAGAAAGAAGGAAAATGGAATGCTTCAGTGTTGTCTGCCTCCCTAACTTTCAAAAAATGTTTGTGAATGAAGAGGCTCTAATCTTGAATGAAGGCAAATGCTCGGCTCTGAAAAAATGCCACGTAGTTTATGTGCAACTAATACTTATAGAGTTCTCATCTGGGACCTTTCCAATTTCTGATTAGGTTTTATTTTTTAATTCCTAAATGATATTGTCTTAAAAGTTGAATTGAATGATGTGCAATTTCAGTTTTTTGGAAGCTTTTTTGGTGCCAATTATTCCAAGTGTCTGATCCTACTTCAAATTTTCTTACTTCAGTTCAGATACTAATGTAGTAAACCAGAAACTTTCTTTGATTCATTTTGGTGACAGAACCCTTTGCATGTGTTCCTGCTTCCACTTTAGATAACCTATTGCTTAAAGCATGGTAAAAGATGTTCCTTGTGCATCATTGTATTTATAGAGATGACCTGTTCTTTTTCTTTCTCTAACTTTTTGGTCCATGCAAACTTATTTTTTGGTGATCTTGTATGGTCTGGTTTGACCAAACCAGTGAACTTGTCAATCCATTGACTAGTCTTTCTTTGAAGATAATTTTTTATGCATGTCTACCATATATCTTGGTTGTTGTCTTTTTATAAAAATAAAGTCACTGTTATTGCTAATTTTCTTTAAGTCTTGAAATATTAGAGCGACGGCACTACTGCATCATATCCATACTTTCCTAGACATTCTTTTTTTTTTTTTTCCTTGGTTTCCATTCTTGCATCATGGACCATTCTAAATTATTTTCTCATTTATTCTTAGACTAAACTCCCTAAATATTATTGCTTTCTTTCTCAATTTAGTTTTTAACTTTTATAGGCTTTAAATTTGGTTTTCTTTTGTGCAGCATTTCAAAAAGTTGTGCGTGACACTAGCTTATTAGAGACCCGAAAAAGCGGCTGACCACCTATGAAGTTCCATGTGAGTGTTTTTTTTTTAGCTATACCATATTTTATAATTTAGAGATCTTGACAATGGTGAAATATTTATGACTATGAAAAAGCTTTCAAGGTTAGCTCATTTCTACTTAAAACATCGAATAACTAGATAAATCAGCCAGAATGTGTATTGATTAGTTGGTATTTTTTCAGCTTTATCTCGTTAATATCGTATCCATTATATTTTTCTAAAGGCAAATTATCTTTCCAAGCTGAGTGGCTACTACAGTTGGATATAGACTCATTGACTTGAAGCTGATTTTTTCCTTGTTGGCCACCATCATTGCCATTGTCATTGTCATAACTTTCCGCTACCTATTTGAGATTGCCTTTGATCTTTTCCTTGTTCTTCTGGGAAAAAAGGAAAAGAAAAGTGAGAAAGGATTAAATTAGTTAGTTGAAATTTGTGAACATTTGAAGAGATCAGTGGAGAAATTAATCCCTCGAGTTCTTGAAAACTATGGGAACTTCTCATAGAACACTGAATCTTGTCTATTAGATAACTTTTAATAGTCAATTTCTTGTTCTAGGTAAAGATGCACTTGATTCATCAGCTAATGCACTCTTGTTATTTAAGATAAAAGAACATTAAAACCAGCTAAAATTATTATACCCTGCTTATTAAAATCTTGTTATTGATGAAATGGCTGTTTATGTCTAGATAAATCAAACACCGACTGGCAGTAACTAGAAAAAAGTTTACAGATGCTGGAATTTGCATTCGAATGTTAGGAATTGTGATCAGATTGCTAGATTTTTTTTACAATTTTGGAAAACTATTTTCTTACAAAGGTATTTATATTGGTAATAGTCTAAGACTCCTAACAAATTAAATATAATAGAAAAAATAGCAATTGAAGTAAATTGATGTTCAATATCACTTTATGAGGAATCATCACAAACAACCAGTTGCATGTGAAGTTCACATGCAAGCTTGCTCATATGCCAAAGTGTCATGTGTAGGACATCTGAGCGATGCATAAGGTGAGATTCACTATGACAATCACCTGCTGCAATAAATAGGTTAGCTCGCTCATCAAGAAGCCACCCTATATGAAAACAATGTGTGTTTTTAATTAGAACCATTAACTGTCTAATTCAACATGCATGTCTGTCTTACCTGATCAGTGGATTTTTCTAATTTCTATGCTAGGTGGCCTTCATCTTATGCATAACCTGATGTGTCATACACATGACATGAACGGGCTTTCATCTGAAGTTCACATGCAACTAGTTGTAGGTGATCATTCCTACTAGTATTGAATTGAATTAAATTGACTATAATGATGGTTGTCTTTGAATAATCCTAGAAAGTTTGGTGTAAGAACTCGCTCAGATGTTTGTCCAAGAGTTGGCTTTGAAGGTAACATTTGTTTAGCCTTTATCAGCAAATCTTTGGCTAACAGTTATATCATCTCATCTTTTAACACGTTGTGGGTCATCTTTCCATGCTCATAACTGTCCTTTATTTATCTACAGATTTTTATTGTTATAAGCATAGGGTCTTGTTCATTCGCATATGTACTTGAGGATTAATGCTTCTTTTTTTTTTTGTTCATTTGTTTATTTTTTTAACTTTTCAATGCAGCGAATAATAACAAAAATGCTCTATGTGTAGTTCATCAAACAATACATTATGTGATATCGTGTGCATGATATATATATTGTAATTACAGTTATCTATAATAATAATTATTTGTTCATTATAGTACATTCACAATAGTTATCATTGTGGTTATAATTATTCATTATGTGACAGGTTTTCAAGTGAGATGAATGAGTTTATTTTTTTAAAAAAATAGTCTGTGATTTTGAGAAGCGATTCCCAGGATGTATATGTGTTTTAGGGGCCATCTGCACCTTGGAAGCATATAATGGAAAGTAAGGAAAATCCATCGAGTTCCCTTCTTTGAATCATGAAAAGGTATTTGTGTTAAATCCCATGCATTGACAATATTAGGCATGCTCATGAGAAGGACATGCATAATTCTGTAAAAATTGATGGAGCATACCCGGATGTGCGTCAAAGCTATTCAGACGTTGAGTGGGGGTCCCTGGAAGGTGGGAACTACTGTTATAACCATCATGAAGCTATCTATTTCCTATGGATAACATTGGAGTGGCCTGACCATTTGGACAGGCCGTGGTTATGTATTTGCTTAAAATTAATGGAGTAGACTCGAATGTGCGTTGTAGCTATCCGGATGAGTGAGGGTACTTGGAAGGTGGGAACCACTGTTATGACCATGATGAAGTTGTCCATTTCCTATGGACAACATTAGAGGGGCCTGACCATTTTGACAGACCATGTTTATGTGTTTACTCAAAATTAATGGAGCAGACCCGAATTTACGTCGGAACTATCCAGATGAGCGGGGGTCCTTGGAAGGTGGGAACCGCTGTTATGACCATGATGAAGCTGTGCATTTCCTATGAACTACATTGGAGGGGCCTGGCCATTTGGACATGTCGTGTTTATATCTGTATTTGCAGGTACCACACCCTTAACCTAAACCACACCCTAAACCTATAACCTAAACCTATTCTCAATTCCTTAAAGTTATAACCTATAACCTATAACCTAAACCTAATCCTAAACCAAAACTTATAACCTAAACCCGATCCCGAACCCGAACCCTATAACCTAAACCTAAACCTATACTTATAACCTATAACCTAAACCTTAACCTATAACCTAAACCTTAACCTGTAACTTAAAACCTAACCTAAACCTTAACCTATAACCCAAACCTAAACCTATTCTTAATTCCCTAAAGCTATAACCTATAACCTAAACCTAACCCTAAACCAAAACCTATAACCTAAACCCGATCTCGAACCCAAACCCTATAACCTATACCTAGACCTTAACCTAAACCTAAACCTAAACCTATACTTATAACCTATAACCTATAACATAAACCTTAACCTAAAACCTAAAACCTAACCTAAACCTTAACCTATAACCCAAACCTAAACCTATAACCTAGAACCTATAACCTAATCCCAAACCTAAACCCGATCTCGAACCCAAACCCGATTTCCTAAACCTAAACCTTAACTAATAACCTATACTTATAACCTTAACCTATACCTATACTCAAATCCCAAAAACTATATATATAACCTAAACCTAGACCTTAACATAAATATAAACCTATACTTATATCCTAAAAACTTAAATCTAAACTTAAACCTTAACCTATAACCCAACCTAAACCAATACTTATAACCTAAACCTATTCTCAAATCCCAAAACCCATAACCTAAATCTAAACATTATACTAAACTTATAACCTAAACCAAAACCTATAACCTAAACCCAAACCCGAATCCCTAAACCTTAACCTAAACATATAACTTATAACCTATAACCTATAAGCTAAGCCTATACCTAAACCTAAACTTATAACTTAAACCTAAACCTATAACCTATAACCTAAACCTTTAACCTAAACCCTAACCTAAACCCTATAACCCATAACCTATAACCTAAACCTATAACCCAACATAAACTTATACTTATAACCTAAAATTATTCTCAATTCCCAAAACCTAAACCTTAAACCTAAATGTATTCTCAAATCCCTAAACCTAAACCTACACCTAATTCTAATCTCAACTCCCTAACCTAGACCTATAACCTAAACCTAGACCTTAACTTAAACATAAACCTATACTTATAACCTATAACCTAAACCATAACCTAAACCTATTCTCAAATCCCAAAACCTAAACCTATAACCTATAACCTAAACCTAAACCTATAACCTTAACCTAAATCTAAATGTATTCTCAAATCCCTAAACTTAAACCTACACATAATCCTAATCTCAGTTCCCTAACCTAAACCTAAACCTAAACTTAAAAATCCAAACCTAAACCCAATCCCAAACCTGAACCCGATTTCCTAATCCTAAACCTTAACCAATTCTCAATTCCCAAAACTATAACCTATAACCTAAACCTAAACCTAAACCTAAACCTATAACCTAAACCTAAACCTAAACCTATAACCTTAACCTAAACCAAAACCTATAACCTAAACCTTAACATATAACATATAACCTATAACCTAAACTTATAACCTATAACCAAACCTTAACCTAAACCTAAACCTATAACCCAAACCTAAAAACTAAATGTATTCTCAAATCCCTAAACCTAAACCTACACCTAATCCTAATCTCAACTCCCTAACCTAAACCTAAACCTAAACTTAAAAACCCAAACCTAAACCCAATCCCGAACTCGAACCCGATTTCCTAAACCTAAACCTTAACTTATTCTCAATTCCCTAAAGCTATAACCTATAACCTATAACCTAAACCTAAACCTAAACCTAAACTAAAAACTATAACCTAAACCTTAACATATAACTTATAACCTATAACCTATAACCTAAACTTATAGCCTATAACCAAACCTTAACCTAAACCTATAACCTAAACCTAAACCTATAACTTAAACCTAAAACCTAAATGTATTCTCAAATCCCTAAACTTAAAGCTACACCTAATCCTAATCTCAACTCCCTAACCTAAAACTAAACCTAAAATTGAAAACCCAAACTTAAATCCAATCCCGTACTTGAACCCAATTTCTTAAATCTAAACCTTAACCTATTCTCAATTCCCAAAAGCTATAACTTATAACCTAAACATAAACCTTAACCTAAACCTATAACCTAAACCTAAACCTTAACCTAAACCTAAACCTATAACCTTAACCTAAACCAAAACCTATACCTTAACCTATAACCTATAACCTAAACTTATAACCTATAGCCTAACATTAACCTAAACCTAAACCTAAACCTATAGCCTAAACCTAAAACCTAAATGTATTTTCAAATCCCTAAGCCTAAACCTACACCTAATCCTAATCTTGACTCCCTAACCTAAACCTAAACCTAAACTTGAAAACCCAAACCTAAACCCGATCCTGAACCCGAACCTGATTTCCTAAACCTAAACTTTAACCTATTCTCAATTCCCTAAACCTATAACCTATAACCTAAACCTATAACCTTAACCTAAACCTATAACGTAAACCTAAACCTAAAACCTAAATGTATTCTCAAATCCCTAAACCTAAACCTAAACCTATAACCTACAACATTAACATAAACTTATAACCTAAACCTATAACCTACAACATTAACCTAAACCTATACTTATAACCTAAACCTATTCTCAAATCTCAAAACTATAACCTAAACCTAAACCTATAACTTAAACCTAAACCTTAACCTATAACCTATAACCTTTTATCTAAACTCAATTCCCTAAACCTTAACATATATCCTAACCTAAACTTAAACCTATAACCTAAACCTAAACTTGTAACCTTAACCTAAATGTAAAACCTAAACCTAAACCTGAAACGTAAATTTATTCTCAAATCCCTAAACCTAAACCTAAACCTAAACTTAAACCTAAACCTATAACCTACCAATGGTCCTCCTTGCAGAAATCATCTAGACGTTTATTTTGGCCCTACAAACCATATGGTGAGACCATTCCTTTTGTGTCAATTTCATTCCTCTTTGAGTTTTTATTAATTCATTAAGAAAAAAAGAAAAGAAAATGGTTATACATGATACACTTCTTTCACTTTATTTTTCTTTCCCCCAATGGTCATTCTGATTTATGAATGCCATGACTATTTGTAGGATGATGGAATATACGAAGTTGTTGCAGGAAGTGACTTTGTCATTACTAGAGTTGCATTTCGAGACAACTCTTCAAAGTATTACATAAATGACTGTGGAAGTAATTTTATAAAAGTCACTAAGAAATTGAAAGGAAAAAGAGTAGACTTGGACAACAATCGATTTTTTATTCTTCAGGTGGGTGATGGCTGAAAAAGGCTTATTTACTTTTGAAAAAAATATCATACCGTCAAAATATATCTTCTCTTTCAATTCTTTGTCATTCAAAATTTAGGGTGAAGTCGAGCAAATTTCTCTAATGAAGCCAAAGATTTGTATTTTCAGCATTATTGTAATTGTAATTGTAATTGATTGAATGAATGATTGTAATTGTAATTGATTGAATGAAGAATTGTAATTGATTGTAATTGTAATTGATTGAATGAAGGATTGTAATTTATTGTAATTGAATGAATGAATGATTGTAATTGATTGTAATGGAATGAATGAATGATTATGTAGGTTGTAATTGAATTAACAAATGATTATATATATTTTTAATGTACGAAATAGCTATGGATATTGACTGTAGGCGGTAATCCGACAGCTATAGACATTATTAAATTTGGCATATTACTACGAACTTTTAGCTACAAATAATATCCGTAGCTATTTATACTTATCGCTACAGATTAATTATTACGAATCATATTCGTAGCTGTTGTGACCTATAGGTACGGATTAAATCCGTAGCTATAGGTTCCAAACCTTTTGTTATAGCACCTACGACTACGGTCGTGCTACATACTAGCTACGGACTAGAACCGTAGCCATAGGTCTAAGGCTACAAATTTTATCCATAGCCTTTGCCCCTTTTTCTGGTAGTGCTTGGATCAGCCCCTGCTAGATAGTACAGTCCTAAAATTGAATAGTGCACTCCGGTATACGAAGTGACAACGGAGCAGGTGGAGCCATCACATGGACACTTCCCCGGGAATATGTGGTGACTTATGATAGGCTCAACAATTATTTGG